>CM062818.1:2080958260-2081664470 GCA_031772625.1 Pinus tabuliformis
TCACTGTTGTTCCCTATTTTATAGTTTATCTTTCTTTTATTGCAAGTTTAATTACTCTGTTTTATAGTTTTGCGATTGATTTACTTTCACTAGTGTTGATTTTGTGTATTCACTACATTAATTCTTATTTCGGTTGATTGGCTTCATTTATTTAAGTTGTGGATTGATTTTATTAATAGATAAAAATCATTTCTTGTTAATTGAAAGCTAGAGTTTTATTGATTATATCAGGTGTATTACTTTTATGCATAAGTCTAGATTCAGCTGAAAGAGCTCTGTTATCGTTATAGTGCACTCGGTTGATGTAATTGCAGTTAGATTAAGATTGAATTTGGTTTTGATTAAGATTGAGTTTTGATGTTTGAATAAGTTAATTTCCTTGAAGTTACAAGTTGGTAGTTTATGGTTTGATCCGTTTACTCTTGTATTGAAATCAATAAGTTATTTTAAAGCATTACTCTCTGTAGATTCAATGATTTACATCACTTGCACATATTGTGTACACTCTTGAAACAAAAATACTTACCCAGGTTGATAATTAATGTGAGGCATTTAAGAGTTCTAAAAGACACCTTATTTGCACCCAACATTTTGGTGTTGTTGCCAGGGAGAGTGTTTCCATTTCACAGAAGGTGATGTTTGTTTTATGTTCATGTGCTGTGAAAATAATTGGGTATTAAAAACAGAAGGTAAGTGTAACAACCCCGAAATTAAAACATGTAATTAATTAGATTCATAATACGATTTATAATCAACACGCAATTTATCAACTAATTGACATAAAATTTTAATAAATGAGTAGAGACTACTTACCTGTGGTGATGATGTTTCTCACTTGTGATTTCAAGGTTGAATGCTAGTTGAATTCTGCTAACTGCAACAAAGTTTTGGGGACGACTCTCCACCCAACCGTAGGATCAGTTGCACAAAATATTACTACAACTGGCCACCCCCGAGCCCTCAATCAACGTACTACTACCAGGGAATCCTTTGTCTCACAACATTATTCTCCCAAGAGAATGGACAATGGAATCATGGAATTATGGAATGCCTCTCATCTTCCTCACCATCTATTAAATAGAGCAAACATTAGAAGGGGAACCACATGCACACACTCCATGTGTCAACATGCAACTTTATTGCTTTCTTGTTTTATTTCTTTTGTTTTTACTTTTTGATAGCTTTACTGATTTTTACTGCTTTCTTGTTTTATTTCTATTTATATTTATTTAGAGCTTTAGTATTGTTATTTATTATTTTATTATTATTTATTATTTATTTACTATTACTATTTTTTATTTATTGTTTATTATTTATTTTCTTGTATTTTAATATTATATTATATTATTTCTATTTTATTTTTATTATTTATTTTTATTATTATTTATTATTTATTATTAAGGGACATTACATACTCCCCCACTTTAAGGAACTTCATCCCGAAGTTAAGTTGAATTATTTAACATTTTATTTTGTTATTTATTACTTCATGTTTTCCCTACACCCTCTACTGAATTAGTATAACCAACAGGCATCGAAAGTTTTCACAACACTTGGGAAATCCCAAGGAATATTTGTCCTTTTTCCCACTTTCGGAACCAAACATAAGCCTCCTCAGTCTATATCCTAGTCCAAGGCTAGCCCCAAGGCTCGCGCCCAACTCAGACCTCATCTGCCCCAAGGCAGGCATCCGGTATGGTACTTAATGACTCCGGGCATCTCGCAAGGTTGGCCACTCCCTCCATAACTCACTAAGGTGCACAACCCCAGGCATCAAAGTCCTTACACCCCCACCAGACTTTGGAATCCCAATACAATAATAGACACCTAGCCTAGAACATCAGGCACTTGGCCTCCTCAAGATGTTCCCATAGCCCTTCAAGAGCTATCCATCAAGAGCTACACAAGACAAAGGAACCACTGGCATATGTAGTGTTGATTGAGTTTGTCCCCAGCCCATATGGTGTTACTTATTCTCCTTCGTTCATATGAGCTCGCATGAGATCATCAAAATAAACTAGCCCTCTCGGCCCATTTGTGGAGTCCTGTCAATCATCACACCTCAACATGAAACCAATGCATAAACTATACCATCATAGTATCATAGAAAATAATCCACATGCCAAGTCTTGCATGTCATCATGAGAACATTCATCATTGTTAATCACAACATTATGAATAATAACGAACTGCATGCTCATGCATGTCATAAATTTGTACGCAACTATCACATGCTTCACCTCATGAAATACCATCATAAGTTATAACATCAACATATTTGCATCAAAGACATATCATGACTTCACATAATAAATGAACCACATGTCAATAAAACTCATATTATAGCATCATAACTCCTATGCCATGTTATGCATATCATATCAATCATGAGTATTCAACATTAAATACCTATCATCACGTAGTAAGTGAATATGTCAATATACACTACAACAAAACCAGCGATTTGCGCCAGATTTTAGTGCATTTTTTTTGTAATTGTGATGAGCAACCTGGCGCTAAATCTGGCTCTATTGTACAATTTTTAAAGCGTCCTTTTTTGCACCTAATTTTGCATCCTTTTTCACGCTATATTTTGCATCATTTTTTACACCAAACTATGCATCATTTTTTGCGTCAAATTTTGAACCAAGATTTGCATCTTATTTTATGACAGGTTTTGCTTCTAGTTTTGTGTCATTTTTTGCATCTATTTTTCATTCTCTTTTGCTTCCTATTTTGTGTCATTCTTTGCTTCCATTTTTGCACCATCATTTGCATCAAGTTTACACTGTATTTTGAATCCAATTTAACATCTTTTTATGCATCCATTTTGTGTCAGTTTTTGCATCTAGTCTTACGCCAGGTTTTGTATCTAGTCTTACACTAGTTTTTGCTTCTATTTTTGCACCAGCTTTGGTGCCTATCTTTGCACCATGTGTTGAATTTGATTTAGCACCAAATTTTGCATCCATTTTTGTGCCCATTTTTGCATCTTTTTTTGGACCATTTTTTACATCCACATTTACGTTTGATTTGTCTCCATTTTTCCCATCTCATTTTGCACCATATTTTGCGTCATTTGTTTCATCCAATTTTGCATCATTTTTAAAACCATCTCTTGCATCTAATGTTACATCATTTTGAGCATCCAAATTTGCATTTATATTTGCATCTTATGTTGAGTCATGTGTTGTGTCCACCTTTGCATCTTATTTTGTGTCTAATGGTACATTCAATTTAGAGCCATTTTTTACGTCTACTTTTGTATTTGTTTTTACACCAAGTTTTGCATCCAATTTTAAGCTATTTTATGCCCCTTTTTGCACCATTTTTTTGTGTCTACTTGTGTCCAATGTTGCACCATTATTTACACCGACTTTTTTATCCAATTTTGCATTTTTTTGGTGTCTAGTTTTACATCGTTTTCACCATCCAAATTTGCATCTTTTTTGCCTCATTTTGTGTCCACATTTGCATATAATTTTGTGTCTGAGTTCGAGCCTAAATTTGCATGTGATTAGGAATCATTTTTTACATCCAATATGGCATCCTTGGTTTCACCTTTTTTCAGCCCCATTTTGCATCTTGTTTTATGTCTTTTCTTACATCTTTTTTTTTTCCTTTTTTTGCACCCAAGTTTGCATCCCAAATTTACACCATTATTTGCATCATCATTTGGCATATTAATTTGTAACATTTTTTGCTTCTTTTTAACGCTCAACTTTGCATCTTATTTTACGTCTAGTTGTTGTCTTTTTTTGCATCTAATTTGGTGCCCATTTATGTGTCCTTGTTTTTGCCCAATTTGATATCCTTTTGTATGCCATGTTTTGTTCCCTTCTTTGTGTCAACTATTGCACAATTTTTCACTTCTAATTTAAAACACTTTGTATGTCAATTGTTTGCATTTTGTATTAATTCCTAGTTTAACATCCAATTTTGCATCCATGGTTACATCCGCATTTGACTTCTTATATAGAGTATATTTTTCTTTACATATATGACCCCCTTTATAGATTCATAGTGAAATATATGATAGTTTCTAAATATCATTAAAGCAGATATCACAATTCAAAATCATTTGTAAAGAAATTTAAGAGAAATTGACATCCATCCAAAAAAATAACAATGTGTCATTAACAATTTTCAAAACATGTATAAAATAGCAACATAATACTAATAAAATCAGTATTATTTTTAATCAAAACAAGTAAAATTCAAATATGATTAACAAATCAAAAGATTTCATGAATATCGTTATTCTACGATAAATTAACAACATACATAAATCAAACTCATCGTATGATTACAAAATCAAAATGTCTCATTGATATAGGGTAAATTCACAACACCCATCTAAACATAACAATGTCATTCTACACAATAATTTCTTCATAAAAAACAATGCATGTGCATGCCTAGCTACCACCACCAAGATCATCCTCATGATCATCTTGACCATCCTCATTACTCTGATCCACATCATCACCAACACCACAACTATCATCATCATCTCCTCCTTCACCACCATCATCCTCATCCTCATCCTCATCATCTCCTGATATATGTTGAACATAATTTGGATCATCGTCTTGGCAATCATTACTTATAGCATTCTGACAAAAAAAATCAATATTACATGTTAGTATTAATTACATAACACAACGCATGTTTTTGTTATACAATGTTAACCATAAAATGAGATAAGATATAATATCTAATAGTACTAAAAAATAAAATGAAAATATGGTTTAAAAGTATATTGGAAATCCAACTAAAATTACATACCATAGAGTCCATCCAAACAACAAATTCAACCCATCTCTTTTGCTGCAGCACCTCCTTTTCCAAATGATTTGGAGGTCTTCCATATTTTAGTTCCTATCAATCAGTAAATAGGGAGAAATTAGATAACAATGACTTTCTTCTAGTACAAAATTTATTAAAAAAATATCACATGTTTAATATACTTACAAAGGTTGTTATCAGTGCTTTTAAACCTTTCTGGCCACTACGATGAGTGACTTTTGTCTTGGTTAACCTCGCCTTGGATGCCTTGTCCTTAAACATAAACCAATTCAATTTATTTTCACACAAATACATGTCTAAGATACTTATAAGTATTAATACATTCTAAATAATGTTTAATGAAAAATTCAATACCTGAATGCTCTCATTGCCGGCTTTTCTTTGTGCATCCAACTTCTCATATGATTTTACAAGTTCTTTCCATACTTTAAAAGGTATGTCAATAGGTCTTTGTTTCATTCTTTGATCTTGAGGCATTTTTTAAATTTTTCTTGTTTGGTTAAAAATTTTGGTTAAGAAAAACGGAACAAGTAATTCACATCAATGGCATGGGGACTCTATGGATATGTGTAAAAAAATGTCTATAAAGAAAACATCCAAAAAACATATGAGCTCTCCCTTTGATGGTCACTTGGGGCATATGGCTGGAAAGGAACAACTCCATTTTTGAAAATCAAGGACAATCCTTTCTCAAAGTCCTTCCTAATATTTGCTCCAAATGTCTTAAAATGAAAAACAAAATTCAAACGTCATCCTTAAACATCTCCCTTAAATATAACGTTGGACCATAAATTCTTCATTTTTATTGTTATCGGCTCTGGAATGATTTTTCTATATGCAATTATATAATGAAATATGTGTGCAATAATGAAAAAACATTGAGTTTCATTTTTCATAATCACAAACAATGAAAAAAGAATCACACGTAACTAGCATCATTTTGGAAATTTTATATTTATTAAAATCCTTTAACATGTTTTCCTCCCATATCTCATAAAAAGGTGTGAAATTTTTTATATACTCTCCAATAAGCACTACAACAAAACCAGCGATTTGGAGGTTTTACACTAAGTTTTTCAACATCGAGCTTACTAGGGCTTGCACCACCGGGGTTATTAGTAAGAATCTCATGAGGTTTGCATAGCCATGATTATTAGAATCAAAATAGTAGGATTTGCACTAAAAAACAGTTCATAGTGCTTTCCTGCTGGGGAGAAAATCACAAGTTCAACTTCTGCAGTGCAAAGCACCGAGAGCTCGTAAGCTTTCTTCAGCAATCCACCTACGTTTGGAAAATGTAGCCTGCCTGCTGGCGATGTTCTCAATCCTCTTCCTCTGCATCTTTCCCCTCACTATTCTTGTATGTCCTCTTTTGTTTTTCCCTCCAAACAAACCCTCTCAAATTGAGAAAGCAGAACAACTCACTCGATGAGAATCCGAATCCAATTATCGCTTCTAACAATAACCCAATACGATACCAGAAGTGATTACACAAAACCTCATTGACTCTTCATTTGTTTGGAAAAGAGCCAAGCATAAACTTCTGATGAGGGTTTCCGTCTCAAGTCTGGCTCACAAGACGTCGCTTAGTCAATTGCGAGAAAAGTTTTCCACCTGCCTGTCACATACGATTTGTCACACTATATATTAAAATAAGGTTGATCATACTAACAATAAGGTTGTATAGTGTAAAAGGAGGGCTCTCCTGACTGCATTTGGTTGGTTTATAGAAAAGATTGCTGGAATGTGTAATGTGAATGCTCTGCTAACTGTTTTTTAAGCATTTGGAAGTATTAAAACTCCCTAGGATAATTAATGTAAGACCTGTTAATTAATGTGTAAAGATGGCTATTGTCCTTGGGCTACCTTAGCTGTTCGTGTTTAGTGATCTGTGGTATTATGACTCCTCAAGTCACTATTAAACCATGAGAACCATGCCCAGGCAGACTAGTGTGACATTGTGGATGAGAACCAAAACTAGACTCCTATAACCTCCTTTTTCATCCTTTAAATTGCAGAATTAACTGTCTGTTCTAGTAATTGTTCTTGAAAACCTGAAGATGTGCACCCTAAATAATAAGAATAATACCTTGTAACATATGAATAGTCCATCCTGTGCATGTAGGATATGCACATGAGGTCCAATAAAATCACTAACCATAATACCAAGTGTTATTAAAGCCTCTACAAGTTGATATATATGAATGTTACAGTGTGCAGGAGTATGATTCAATTCCATACGAAAATACAAAACATCTGATAGGATTTCCTTATACCTCATAGGCAAACAACCATTGTCCCTTCTATAGATGAGCAGAATAAGTGCTTGGTTCTCTACACTAAATAAAGACAAAGTATAGTACTTATTGCTGACAAAATAGGATTTAAATCGCGGTTCAATTGCTTGACATTCAGCTGGTCACAGAATTGTAGAGTGCATAATCATAAGTGATGTTACGAGCCTCATTGCTCAAAGTCTAAGGGTCTTGCGAGCCATAATCACAGCCATGTATGGAATATCTTGTGATTATGGCATTTTATGAGGTCAATTCTTGTGAAGACATTTCAGTTTATAATAAATTTTGAACCTCAACAGAGTTTTGGCAAGACCTGGCCGAGCTAGGACATCAACAACACAGCTGATATGAATGACATAATCTAGCCTCAAGAGGGAGCCTCTTTTGTTTCATCACTCTAACAATCTATGAAGTGGTGGAAAGCATAACAACTTCCCCTTGAATATGACACCTAAACTGAGTACAAATCCTAATGATGCAGCCTTTGGTGCATGTCTCTCAAAGTATCAATATTTCAAATGTTGAAAGCTCTTGTGCCCATTTGATA
Source organism: Pinus tabuliformis (assembly GCA_031772625.1). Lineage (NCBI taxonomy): Eukaryota > Viridiplantae > Streptophyta > Pinopsida > Pinales > Pinaceae > Pinus > Pinus tabuliformis. The sequence goes on from CM062818.1 coordinate 2,080,965,914, forward strand.
TGCATTCGATTGCAGTTCCCGTGAAGAAAGAATCTTATAAAGGTGAGGCCATGGCCAATATGTTAGCCATATCCATTGGAGTTTCCATTGCTTGACAACTTTAGTGTGATCAGTCCCACCATGATTCACATGGGCTTCTACTCAACACTGGCTGTTGCTATTGTAAGAGTTTTCAAGCTCGTTGAACCCATCGTATTGATAAGTGTATTCTTTGGGTCTCTGGTTTTCAAATTCTGCCTATGTTTTCCTCTCAGTATCATTATTTCAAATGCTGAAAGCTCTAATTCCCATTTCTGTGTATTTGATTGTGGTTTCCCTGAAGAAAGAAGCTTATAAAGGTGAGCCCGAGGCCAATATGTTGGCCATATCCATTAGAGTTACTATTTCAGCTTATGGGGAGGCCAAGATGAATGCATGGGAGGTGATTCTCCAGTTAAGTGCAGTTGCATGTGAGACTACCCAATTGGTTCTCATACAAATTCCACGATCATCAAAAGGGATTAAGTTGAATCCCATCACATCTTTGTTGCTCCTTGTTGCCTTGTTTTTCTCAGCACCCCCTGGGCCTTAGTAGAATACCCATTTCTGATAATCAGGGTCTCTTCCTTTGATTTGGATTACATGACATTCTGCTTGTGCCTTGGCTCTTAATCTTGCAGTGTTTCTTCTGATAGGAAAGACTTCAGCCTTGACTATGAATGTTGCTGGTCTTGTCAAGGACTGGCTGCTCATAACATAATCTTTGTCTATAATAAATGAAAAGGTTACAGTCATAAACTTGAGTGGGTGTGGACTGGCTTTTCTGGCTGTCTGTTACTATAATCATTTGAAACTTCAAGCTCTCAAGTCCAATGACAACCAACCAACGTACCTCAGCAGTGCAGCTGATGCCAATGATGAAGGAGAAGGTTTGATAATGACGAGTGGGAGATTCTCAATTAGAGATTCAGAACCAGTAGAGAAAAATCAAACTCAAGCTTCAGGATTAGGTATTTAGATCATTAATATTGTCTTGTGCTAGAGATTACTGTTCTTGGATTGGCTCCTCTATGCCCAGATCTATTTGCAGGGAATAGGCCAGTCATTCACAGTGAAGAAGATAATGACAAGATTAGTGTATAATGATGGACAGGATGGTGCCATGGTGCCAACCTAAATCTCAAGTAAGGAGACATCTGTTCATCAATTTGTCAAGAAGCATGGCCTACAATTCAATTGCTCTAAGCCTATCACTTCTTCCACCTGTCAAATAAATTGTTTCCTGTTTGTTTAGTTGACTATGGTTCTAATAAATATACTATTGTTTGATGTAAAAAGACAAAACAAAACAAAAAATATGGAAAGTTGTGACCCCATTTTCTAACTACAAATTGAAATCGGATTACCATAGTGACCACCTCTGCTTATTGGAATCAAAAAGGGGGTGGGTTATGCACAATCCTCCGTATCATTTTCTATTACCAGAGATAATTAAAGCCACCCTAAACTCAAGTCTTAACTATGCTGATAGGGTGTTTGGGGAGGGGGATCCCTTACCAACCCACTATAATCTGCACAAAAGCATCCTAAGAACATATGCAAAATGCTCTCCTATCATCTAATGTCCAAGCAAGGAAACTCTTGAAAATATTATCTCTGCTCTGCTGAATGTAGGGCTAGTCTAATAGGTGGAAGGTGCCATACTATGGATCAGTCTGGAGCTGGTTTACCCCTAATGGGTGGAAGGTGCCATACTCTGGATCAGTCTGGAGCTGGTTTACCCCTAATGGGTGGAAGGTGCCATACTCTGGATCTGTCTGGAGCTGGTTTACCCCTAATGGGTGGAAGGTGCCATACTTTGGATCTGCAAAGTATCTGTCTGGAGCTGGTCCATAACTCGCTCTGATTATGTATGGCCTAGTCTAATAGGTGGAAGGTGTCATACTCTGGATCAGTCTGGAGCTGATTTACCCCTAATGGGTGGAAGGCGCCATACTCTGGATCTGTCTGGAGCTGGTCCATAACTCGGTCTGATTATGTATGATCTGTAACCTAATATGGCACAACCCCGAACAGGCATCAAAGATGTTGATTGAACACCAAGGCAGAAGGTTGAGGTGAGATCCTATCTAAAGTTGGAAGGAAAGAAACTATGGATAAAATCTTGGCTGCTCCTCTGAATCCGGGGTAGAATAACAGTTAGGAAGTACCCTGTGTAAATGATGAAACAACATAGAAATGCTCCCTTAGTGCTTCCAGATGTATACCAATTAATGAGCATTCAAGTTTTATTTCAAATATGAATCAAATTTGAAACAATGTCAAAATTTTCCAAAATTCAAGAGAGCAGTGTTGTAAATGAAATCAAAGTTTAGATTCCAACATACAATGGTCAAACTAGTGCCAAATAAACACATTAATGATGTTCAGATATGACAGAAAGACACCAGCACCAAAGCACAAGACTATGTATGTAAAACAATGCATCCACAATAATAATAATAATAAAATAAAAATAAAAAATAGAAGATATATACTAGTTCAAAAACAAGAAAGTTTACATAACAATGATGCAAATAAACCCCAAAGTTTGATCATTCAGGACGTTAGCATGATCTCAAGAATTCTGCAGTAAAAGCTAGTACTTGAACTCCTAGTAACAGAAGATAGAACCAGTGTGATGCTAGTATTATTGAGTGGATGTTTAGGCTGTTATCAGCATTGATTTAGTTTTGGATATACCTGAGATATCAGTCATGCAAAAATTTTCAAAAAGGAAACGTTTTGACAGAGCAGAGTGTGATCTGGTTGCAGAGTAGCAAACCTTTTTCATAAATTCCAAAGGGCAGAGAGATAGGCTTGTTCATGCGTTAATGTGAGTCTTTAGAAGATGTATCAAGCTATAAAATGCCAAACCCATCATGAATACTTGCAGATTAGAATAATGTGATCTCAAACTCCAGACATCGAACTTCAATAACATAGATCATTCCAATTATATTAGTCAAATTGTTCATCTTGTTTTGGCATGACTCTGTCCTTGGAGATGTTCTATGTTGCTAGATTTATCAGAATGATTGCAAGAAAGTAATGGAAACAGGCTAAAAATTAAACTGTTTATGCAGTCAATTGTTCCATCATGAAAGTGACTTGGAAGGCGTGGATCTCATGCATTTGAATGTTATGATGAGCAATAAATGATTATTATGCCATTTGTGTGTTTTATCTCTCATAAACAGATTCAGATCTGAAAAGAATTAGATTTGTAGCCCTAAACGTCAAGCAATTAGGGCAGAATTTATTCAACTTGCCAAGCAAGTTGTTCACCTTGATTTAGGGTCGACGCTTCTGTAATGTGTAGATCAAGAAAATGGTGCAACACTTACCCTAAATCCTTAGTATGTGAACTTACACAGGAACTAATTGAAATTTCAAGGCTCCTGCAAACAATTCTGCCTAAGGATAACGCAAATGACAAAAAGGTAATTTGTATCAACAGGATGACCAATGTCAAATATTTTTTTTTGGGAAGATTAGAAAACAGCCAGTCATGATTTTGGCAAAACTGAAAAATCAGTTGCCAGTCAGAAGATGCATATATTTTTGCCTAATTAATATATACATTTTTTTTCTTTGAAAAAAAAAAAAAGTCAAATATTATGTAGAATATTACAAGAAGGAACATAGGTTATCAATAAATGGATTCCAGCTATAACTGTGAAAAAAATTATTAACCTCGGAACCATTCTGCAATCACAAGAAATTAACATAAAAGCCACTTATCCCTGCCTGATAAATAAAATAAAATAAAAAATTAAGAAAAATCTCATCCAAGACTTTCACAATGAACTCTGGGAGCAAGAGTAAATCAAATTGAAATTGACCAGCCTCTGCTTTTTTCAATCTTAGAGGAAGTACTAAAGAATTTACAAACCGTTTCTCTGTTTTAAACATCTTATACACTCCAAGATAATTGAAAATTATTCCATTTAACCTGGGATATAGATTAGGACAGACCAATCCTGTAAAATACAATAGCAGTAGATTGAATAAACCATTAACTTGGGGAGGATGAAAAGAATATTTAGTTCCACAGAATTCTATAGAAAGAATAGGAAGTTCCACAAAATTGTAAAATAGAATTCATGGAATGCTAGATGACCAGTCTACAAATCACTTTTATTTAGCTTAGTTTATTTATTAGTGAAAAGTAACCTTAACTCAGCCGTAAACAGTTGTATCTTAGGCAACTACTCTCCATGGTCAGTCCAAATGGTGAATAGAATTCATACTTGCAATGTTCAGAAAGGTTCAAATCTCATGGGGATTATACTGGCCTTGACTCATGAGGACTTCTCACTCTATTCAATGAAGCAAAATAACTTGAGACAACTGCAAGCAACTAACTTGTTTTTGCCTTTCTGGAAAAAGTAATTGAACTCGAATTGTACCACCTTGCTGCAGCAAACACATAGTTAGAAAGCTATGTCGCACTAGCTTTGGGACGGGGGGTAGCAGGGATGGTGGGTAAGTTTCCGGAACCACCAGAGTGCACCCCCAAATTTTTCAGGGGACAGAAAGTTGGAGATGGCAATAATATATAAATTATTTTATATATTATAATAATAATAGTAATAGTAATCATAAATATTTAAAATTTTGAAAATAATAAAATATTAAATATAATAATAATAATATTTTTTCTTAATTCACCCCGATAAATATAAAACATTTAAATAAATTCCAATTGCAAATAAGAAACACTGTGAATAAGAATTTAAATAAATTCAAAGAGAAAATTTAAATAGATCCCAAAAGCCGCCGTTGATGCCCACCCCCTGACACTGATAAAGATTATAAATACAGTAAGGGATAAGAATTGCAGAGGAATAGCAAGTATTGACTGAGAGTATGATGCACTGGAGTCTGTGAGTGCCAGCGCCGCAGAAAGGAATTGCTGAGAACAATTTTAGAATGATATGCTGAGATGACAGGTAGGATTTAGAAAATTAGAAGCAGGTAGGATTTAGACTTCAGGCAGGTGCAAGGATGGATTTAGGTTATATATATATATATATATATAGATATAATCTTGAACTGTCAGTAGGTTCAAGGGTCAGTTGACTGTCCCAGATATTTTTGTGAGGGACGGATTGGTAATGCCCTAGAAGTTCCCATGTCTCCAATGATGCCCCCAGCTATTCTGGGACATTCCCAAGCCATTTTTAAGTCCCCAAAACACTGGAATGCAAGGTACAAGGGATTTGTCATCAGGAACATGTTGACTCTCCATGCAACATAGTTGGAAAGTAAGAGAGATATGGGAGACACGAGTTGAAAAATAAAAAATAAAAAAAAAAAGAGTCTGAAGTACAAGTTAATTACAAAAATGTAGATGAAAGTAAGAATGACCAAAAATTCTTTCAGTACGAATGACCAAAAACACTCCAGTGGTATTTCATTAAAGAACATAAGTTTATTATTTTGAATCCTGACTGTCTTCTCCCATATAATCAACTTCTAAAAGGATAAAAATTCCTCTAATGTTTAGCAAACAGACAAGTTGTTGAGTCGAGAGAACAAAGGAAGGCAAGTAGCATCTGTCTCCCTCTCAACCCTGCACATCCTACCCCGCACCTAGAATGGTTTCGCTTACTGTAGAGGAGATTCTGTAGCACATAAACAAAAAACTTAAGAGCCACCCTTATTGTCTTTAGCATAAACACTCTCAATAACGAAAAAGAATTTGACTTTGTGTTTAAAATGGAAAATGCATGATGTAGAAGTAGTTTTAGATAAGCTAACTCTAGCTGCTTAGTACTTACTAGATTAGGAATGACTGCCACAGGTTATTCATGGATATAAATTTTAAGATAATGTGTTGGATAGAAAAAGGTTAGAATATGATTTTTATTAGTATATTTGTTGTACTTTGAACTGCAGCATTTTGCTTGGAACTGGATAAAACTTACGCTTAATTAATTAAGATAAGCTAACTATAGCTGATTAGTAGAATGGGGACGACTTTCAGTGGTTGTTAATAGTAAATTAAAAGTTGGATGAAAAAGTGTTAGAATGAAACTTCTATAAGTTTAGGTTTGTTGTACTTTGAGTTGCAATATTTACTCAGAACTGAATAAAACCTATGCCTGATTAACAGCACATGCAACAAAATATTCAATATGAACATATAAGGGTTTAAACCAGGAATTTCAAGTAAGGAGATGTTAAAGTCCTCTCTTTTTTTGAAAGATGTAAAGCAATGAAAAATATAGCACATACTCAGAATCAACAGGGGAAACCATTATTATCCTCATTTTGTTACAAGTTGTATTTTAATAAAATCTTAATTACCCCAAAAATCAAAGCATGCAGCATGAAACGATATTGAAGACGACTGTGCTGAGATATTATCTAAACAGCACTGTTGAATGAAAAGAGATTCAAACTTCCTAATGCCAATCATTTTCTGGGAATGGAACCTAAGCAACATTAAGCTAATTAAGACTCAAAATTTATGTATTTAAATTTCATAGACAATTTAATTCCTCCAGAGCAGATGGCTTCTCATTGACTTGAAGTGTTTTGAGTTGTATTTTTCACTCAATTTAGGTTCAGTGAGTCATACGATTAGCCCTTGTCACATGCCAGCCAGAGGTCACAAGTTCAAACTGTGCAGAATCAACAATTGCAAAAGTAAACCTCTCAACGAGCCACTCAGTTCTGCACTTCAACATGTTACATAACACACAAAAGTTCTCGCATTATCTAGAAGCGTGATGATTCATGTTTACAGCCCTAAGTTTGATCAACTTAGCAAATCGTTAACAACAAAGACTCAACGAGAACCCTTTTAACATAATGCTACAATTCATTTGAAGGTAAAGCTCAACCTACATGCATAAAACTTCAAATAACATAACAATCAACCCTCAACATAGCATGATAGCCCTTTACACATGCCAGCCAGAGGTGACGAGATCAAGCCCTGGGGTCACCGATTGCCAAAGGCAACATCTCAATGACCTAACAAGTTATGTTCTTTCCGCCACTGTGATCAAAAACTTCTAGGATTTTCTATCTAACGACTTCATTGATTATCTGTGAAGTTAAGACAGGCTATCCTGATATTTGAACTTTTACCCATGGAAATTAATCTTTCATTCGAAAGGAACACTTCAGTGATTATCTATGAACCTAGGACAGGCTGTCGTGATATTTTAGTTTCACACACGGCCATAGAGTTTTGCTTTTAAATGAATACCTCATTGATTATCTCTAAAGTTAGGACAGGCCGTTGTGATATTGGAAGTTTTAAGCATCGAACCGCGCTTTGCTTTTAAAGAAATTGAAATGCTACGTCGGAAGTGATTGTTATCGGGTTTACAGATCCAGTGTAAAAAACATTGGGATTAAATGTTAGAAGTCTAGGATGTAGTGATTTCATGCACTATATTTTTTTAAGTTAGGACGGGCTTAATAAACCTCTAGAATTATCTAGATGATTAAATCATCGCCTAAATTCGATCTACATAACTCGAAGAAAACCGTTTTGGGCAAAAAAAATGCAATTCATTTTAAGGCAAAGCTCAACTTCCATGCTTGAAACCTGAAATATCATAACCTGTCCTAACTTTAGAATTTATCAAAGAAATCACTACATTCTGAACTCATCAAGAGAACTAACGCTTCGCATTTCATTTTTGAAAATCATTCGTCACAGGCTATCTCTAAAACGCAACAAGAACCTCTTTATCGCGAATTCTTTTAAAGGAAAAAGCTCAATTTTCTTGAAAATATAAATAACGCAACAGCATGCCCTAACTTGAAAAATGATCCATGAAATCGGTACCTGGGAAGCTTGAACGAGCTCATCCAGGGAAGTCGAAGGTGGCAGCTGCTGCTGCTTCTGGCTGTGATAGACCGTGCCCAGTTTCTCTTTAACTCCATGTTTGCTGAGTGAAAACCCTCGCAGCTTCCTCAGAGAAGACTTCATTTTCGCTACAGAGATTTTATGCTTCAGAAACAAAACCTCGAATCACCATCTTAAAATGCAGAAAACCCCCCGGTCCCGAATCTGTCCGAACTCCATTACGCAAACCTCGCAATAGCCCCTCTGAAACGGTCAAGACATTATTGAGGGTCTTGGTATGAACGGGCATGCTGAAAATGCTCTTGGGCTCTTTTCTCAAATGGAGCACAGTGGCGTGAAGCCAACCTACATCACATTCGTGGGTGTTTTGACTGCATGCAGTCATGCCACAACATCTCTGTCAAGACATTTTGTCAAACAATAGACGTGCCATTTCAATACTTGCACATTTCGAATAGAGATCTGTGAGGGAGGTATCTACAAAGATGTTGATCTCAATCTCATTTCTAATCATGTAACTATGCACACACTTACCTCGTTGAAGAGCTTCGACCTATGTACATGCTCGGAGAACACTAACCATAGTAACGGGACCCAATACCACCTCCTCTAGCAGCATTTGATGGAAAAGCGTCAATGCCTCATAGGCATGTCCATTCTGAGAATATCCAACAATCATAGAGTTCCATGACACCAAATCTCTCTCACACATTTTGTTAAAAACTTGGCGTGCGTTCTCTATACTTCCACATTTTGCATATAGAGCAAGAAGGGCGTTCCCCACAAATAGATTGCAATCCAATCCGGCTCTTATTATAAAATGATGAACCTTCATCCCCTTCAGAATAAAGGGAAGAATGAGTTCATTGGGCTGTATGCCTTTCTGCCGCATTTGGGAATAGAGTAGGAGGGCTTCCTCACAGGGTGCATTCATGGCGTACCCTCTGATGGGCACATTCCATAAAACACAGTCCCGTTTAGGGGAATTTTCAAAAACCAGTTGTGCATAATTCATGCGGTCAACTTTGTATAGAGGTTTATTAGTTTGCTTAGCAAGAAAATATTTCCATGAAACCCAAATCTGAATATGTGTGTACAAGCTTGCAAATATGAAGCCACACCTTCGTAAGTATCAATAACAGCGTTTGGCTTCTGTGTCTATTTCTGTTTGTCAGTGGTTTTGCATTTAATGGTAGTGGAAGCTACAGTTGGGCTACGACAATGGATGAGATAGGCATCGCCATTGATGTTGATGTTAGAGTGTGCATGAATATTTACATGCTCTTCCTTTTTATGTATGTGACGAAATTATGCTAAGTTGGAGGTTGCACAAGGTAGGATTGTATGTGCCAATTCCATTCTTCAACTGAGGGGACGAGAAAGACACCCCATGTATTTATTTCCAAATTAGTAATTAATATACGGTAAGCTTCTTCGCACTCATAATATAGGGAACCCTTAATGCAAGAAATGTTACATGTAGAAAGCGAGAATAGCTAGAGTTTTTATTTTTTATCGGGAGAGGAGAATACATAAAATTGCAGAAATGTTACATTGGAAAGCGAGAATAGCTAGAGTTTTTCTTCTTACAAGGAGAGGAGAATTTGAGAAATTTTATATTGGAGCAATACTTAACAACACTCTTAATTGGGGTTTAGTGGGCTTTGGGTCCAGATTTTGAACCAAAGCTCTGATACCATGTGTAAGGGCCTGTTTCCTATTATGAGAGCCTCAACCTATTATACACTAATAGATCTATTTTCTCGCTGGTTTAAAAGTTAAAAATAAAAGAACTTGTTGGTCTTCTCACATAGCTTTAAACATTTAACATCTTATCATTTTATCATAAGCAACATAAGTTAAGGTGAGCATTCTATTGATATCAACTTGACAAGAGTAGTCCAGGGAAAAATACCTGTTCCGGCGGTTGATGATGATATCTTTGTCTTATAGCTCCAGCTGAACGCTCCTTCTGACCGACCCAACCGGATTTACCTCCCAGCCAACTAGGAAATAAATTCCTAGCCCAGGAAACCTCCACAGGTTCCCTAGCCCTCCGTGCCCAAGTCCAACCAGATATAGTGTGTCCTCAAGAAAAATGTGCAAAACTAGATAATGATACTTTCCTCCTCTCAAACCCAAGAAACCTCCACAGGTTTCCAAGGTCTCCCAAAATCATAACAAGGCCAAACAATCACAACCAACCCCCACAATCCTAAGCAAGACTCCAACTCCCCCTTTTCTTCCTTCCCCCTTCCCTTTTTATACCCTCTTTCTTCAACCACCTCTCATTAATGTCATTAAATCTCACCCATCCTTGGTTGACTTCTCTTCTAAGCTAGGAGTACATTTGGAATTGTGACATGAATATAAAATTGAGAATTTAATGGGAAAGGATCATGTCTTCTCCTTAGTAAATGTGAGGGTACATTGGGGAATGTGAAATGAATAAATATATATTGATGATAAGATGGAGAGGACCATGTATTCTCCTTAGTAAATGTGAGGGTACATTGGGGAATGTGAAATGAATACATATATATTGATGATAAGATGGAGAGGACTATGTCTTCTCCCAAGTAAATGTGAGGGTACATTGGGGAATGTGAAATGAATAAATATATTTTGAATTAATGGAAGGAGACCATATCCTACATAATATTCAAATTGAGAAGGTAAGTGGGGAATTTGAATAATGGAAATCATAAATTTATTTTAGACCAATATTTCTCAATATTTTCAGATAATGTAAATATTAACACAATTTGTAGGATAAGATTTAAGTGGGGCATTACAGTTTTGATGTAGTTTTTGCCTTGAAAAATGATTATTGTGATTGTAATGGTGAGAAATTATTCTATAAACAGTGTTAAGTGTTATTTAGAATAAATGAGAAATTCTTTTTGAATATATAAGACTAATCTTTGAGAGAATAGATATATATTCCCTAATTATCACATAAACAAGGGGTTAATCTTGCATTTAGTGCTTTATCTCTGTAGAGTTTCGCTAAACAAAGGGAATACCTCCTCCTGCGTGACTTCGATTGTCCCTCCCTCTTACAGGATTGCAAAGCATTAAGAATTGAATCTTCTTTATTTTAAAGATGTAGTCTTGTTGAATATACCAAAAACATAGTAGGATTCTTTCATTATTGACAAAATCAAGCACATGTGCAAGGGAAGTATTCATCTATGGATGGTTAACAAGTTCATTAATAACTACAAGCAAACGCTTCAAACTATGTATTTAATGATCTCTAGTCATCATCTAAAGAGTTCAAGAATCAAATCAATTCCAACCTAAGTTCTAAGTATATGGTAAACCTCTACTCTAGAGGTTCTATTATTGTAAAATTTCACAACTATGGAAGTTGTGGCAAGGTCTCAAAGGAGGGACATTCTTTTTGGGGCAAAACTAACCTTTTTTCAAAAGAAAGTTTCTATAATTGAATCCATCTTCAATATCCATTTCTTCAACCCCACTCTGCTGGATTTGAATATTGAATCCCCCATACTTATTTTGGGATGAGATGATCTTTCAAAAGCCAACATAAATATATTGGGGACTTACAACAATATACAAACTAAGCAAGGAAGGGTATACACACATGTGTTAGAATTTGAATTGAAGTTGACTTGAGCAAAGGTATAACAATTCATATTTAATTAAATATTGGTGATTTTAACAACCACGTCCATTAGATTAAAATAATGATACTTTATGTGTATCTATATGCAAAGACAAAATACTTGAAAGGCACCTTCCCAACAACAAAGGTCATTATAAGAAAAATGGAAAAATAACAAGTTGATGGGTGGTATGATTGAATGAAGAATCAAAGGGCAAGAAAGAAGAGACATCCAAGTTTAGTCCTAATAAAAGATGTTATGGCCCCTTCCAAGGAGTGCGTTATTAAGAGGGACACAAACATGATCATGGAGTCTGTGCTAAAGTCTTATGGGAGAAATAGGAAGCATGTGAATGAGATATTATGGATTTCAAAAGAGAAATCATGTTATTCAATCCAATAGAAGCAAGGGGATTGGTGCTACTTGAGACTCCATAAGCTCTAAATCAATTGGTGAAAGCAAGAAGTCTAAAAGATAAATGCAAAGAAAGGAATATCCATCTATGTACAAATCTACAATAAATAAATTCAAAATTATACAGTGTTTCCATATAGACAATGTTAGGTCCCTATAACACTAGTGATTCCTCCATTACTAGTGTCATTGTCGCCCTTACTGTTATTGTGGTGCCCTTATTGTCCCCATATTGTTATTATTGTGCCCCATAGAAGCCCACTATTGTTATTTTTGTGCCCTTATATTATTATTGTTATGTTGAATTTGATTATATTGTGACCCCTTAGACTCCTATATATAGAAATGAGGCTTTGTCATTTGTATCATCCAATAATTGTTCTTTTGTGTAATGTAAAGGAGGTTGCCCCCTCGAAGAAGCTGATTTCTAAGTTGTTGATCTATCTTTTCTATCTTTTTGTGAGTTGGTTTCATAACAGACAACCTAGGTTCGAACCCTAAAAAGTGTAGGGTCTTTGTGAGTGTTTGTGAGGGAATGTGTTTGACATCACATAATTGGATTCCCTTCATCATCAAAGAGACATGTGTCCCAAAAGTCAATTTGGTTTAAGTGGATGTTAATATGATACATTGTATATTTTCTGAGGTAGTAGCACAATTGGAAAAAAGCATGTTGGCAAGCCCTTGTGTATCCAAGTGATCGAAAGTTCAATCCCCCAGACATATCTCACCAATTGAACTTAAAAAAAATATGATACATTGTATATTGCAAAGCCATTAAGTTAAGTAATGACCTTGGCTAACCCAAATATTTAATTAGAATTTAATCTCAAACACAACATTAGAAATGAAACCTTCACTCTAGATTTAAGGATATAGGGGTCAACATTGGATATTGGATACAAGACAAGGTGATCAAATGTATCTCTTGGACTAGCATTTTTTACAAAGGAATACAAATTTTAATGCTTATATTAACATGTATGTATAATATAATAATGAAATAGTCACTCTTTAATTCATGGATAAAAGTGTTGGTGTGGAAGGAAATCTCGAGGGATGTGTCACTATAGTCATAAAAATTTCATTTATTGTGGCACATGGAGAACTTATTAATTGGGTGTAGCTTTAAAAATGGATAGGAGTGTTATCCTCCCCACCTAACTGCAATTCCTACAAATGACATATTTAGTGATTAATGAGTATATTGTTGTAATAATTTTGAACCCTGTGTTAAGAAATCCCTATGCAATCCAATTTAACTTATGTACCATCCTCAAAATGAGGAGAAGTCATTTGTGGGTTTCCTTAGAATGTGTATTTCAAGGAAGAATGTGTACTTTGTCGATATGTTGAAAGGTTTTACGGTCTTTGTGTTTTAGTGTACCATGTCATGTTTGGCATTGAGCGTTGGGTGTGTTGGAAGCCAACTCTTGGTAAACTCAAATACACTTGTCCTAAGGAGGGAGTTGGGGTTTTAAGGTTCTCTGGTTGTAAAAGCTTTCAAAGTCAATGTTTTTCATCCTCTTCTTGCATATTGCAGCCTCAAGGCCATTCGATGAGTTGGTGGTCATGCTTAAGGTTTTCAGCCTATTCTTGCATTGTGCTTAAGGTTGATTGGTACCTTGTTCCATGAATTATGATCAACTTTGGGTCCTCTTTCAGTAGACACCTCCTAGCCACAGTATTAAAGGCAACATATTGGTTTCCTTTACTAATTTTAGCTTGTAATAAATTTAGATGTAATGGTTGTCACACGCGTTCATATACAACTACCTCATAACAAAGCTAACACAAGCACTTCTACCCATGCCTACATCACATCACAGAGGAGGAATCAATCAATATTATTCAATATCCCGCATTCGAGTATCCCTCCTTTGAGGATTCAATCCAACATTTATGGAGATCAGGTCATCCATTTACAATAACTAGCTTTGCCGTATAGCATGTTCATATTGCTATTGTCATGGCCGAAAGTACCACCGACATATATCTTATGCAATACGAATAAATAATTAGAACGCCTCAATGGATGCAATTCATCCTATAATGCATAATGCATATATTAGATAACCCGAACCATAGGCTCTACCGTTTCAAAACAAAATCATTTATCATACATAATCAATAATCTGTCTTCCACAGTTGCATGACATGTTAACATGTGTATCTTAGGGATTATGCACAATTAATCATAAGCGCAGTATTGGATGCATAGCACAAATAACTTGTACCATAGTTTATATAGTCGAGCCTTAACCACAATTAACAAATTTTCTTAGCGGCTCAAGCACGACTATTCACTATCTTAACAAAAGACAGGTTAACACCAATTCTACATAAGATCCACATACTGTGACTGTAATTAGAATTTCATTTATGTGCATCCATAAAATCATCTCATTAACGCCACATGCAGTGCATTTAAAACTCAAGCAAATTCTCTCATATGCTAAGGAATTTATAACATAGAGGGTAAGAAACCAACATACAGAACAATCCACGCAAGTGAGTCAAACTAGATCAAAAGAGAGAACGACACTTGGAAAACAGAGCACCGCTACCCAACCTAGAAATGACTCTTCAGTTCACCACCGAGTCGAGGTTCTTGCCATGGATCAACCACCTCCAATTGATCTATGTAATGGGTATTTAATACCTTCTTTCATGATATGGTTTCCATTAGCGGTGTCTCGCTTTTATGGATCTTTTTATCCATTTGCGTAGGCTTATCTCATAAAAGCTCACCTTTCTCTCCCATGAGGATTTTCCTCATAGAAGATTGCCTTTCTCTCCTACACAACTTTTATGTTTTTCTCAATGGATATTTATCTCCAATCCATCCAACTTATCTATAATTAAATCGAGAAGCTTTACCATGAAAGAATTATCCTTTCCCATTCACCAATGTGATTTGGAAAGAATCTCATCTCTTGGTGTCTCGCTTTTCCAAGTGATTAATTTATTAATAATGTATTTACGTTTTATATTACACATCATACCTAGCTTTTCTCAGCTTAGGTTTGCAAATTTTGACACACAAGGGAGGGGTGTTACATTTTGGATCCCTCTCTTTCCTTAAGATCCCTCCAACGGCAGCTAGAGTTCTTAGATGACTGTAAGGAGGAAGCCCCTATTGGAAAGGGACAGACAGTTTGAAGGTGTCTATCTTGTTGGTAATTCCTATATCAAAAAGTTGTATTTTCATAGTCCAGGGGTTGGGAATACACAATTCCCATCCACTTGAGCTCAATTTTATCTCGCAAAACTTCATTGGGATCTACCTAAACACATATGCAAACATAGGTGAAAATGCCTTTCAAAAGTCTTTCCCTGTCTACTTTGACGAATCTTCCAATAAAATTGCCCACTTTTTCTAAGAGATCTAGATGGGTAAAGTGAATGGGAAAACTGGGAATCTTACCCATACTAGAGTAGTCATCGACAACATAGTGAGAGGATTGAAGTTGGGAAACCATGGCTTCACTAGAAGACCAACTCATCCCCAAAACCATGGACCTTGGTCAAGGATTTTTTTCTTATCCTCAAGACATTTGAAGATCACCCCAAAAAAAACATGGGTCTACATCCGCCCAAACTGGCGTTCATCCAATCCTAGCATAATCGAACAGAAAAACGCTACTTTTTCAATAGAAAATGGGGAATAAAAGTATCACCCAAGGATAATGACCATCGCATCAAGCGCTCAATCATAAGGGAGGAGAAATAATTTTACAATCACACGTCCTTGATTTCTGTTGATTTAACTATGAACACTAACGTAATATTCTCTTGCTTGGCGAATTAAACACCACTGCATGGAATGGACGAGGATTGAGCCGAAC
Organism: Pinus tabuliformis; assembly: GCA_031772625.1. Lineage (NCBI taxonomy): Eukaryota > Viridiplantae > Streptophyta > Pinopsida > Pinales > Pinaceae > Pinus > Pinus tabuliformis. The sequence continues at coordinate 2,080,981,660 of CM062818.1, forward strand.
CCTGGATGAAGCCCACTTCATTCTCATCTAAACACAAAACTATATATACGTCAAAGCTATTATAATAGATTCTGACAGTCAACACCTCGAAGTTTTGTTTATATGTGGCTACCTTTTATGGTTACTATTGAATGTGTGATTGGCAATAGTAATGGCAACTTAGGGCTGCCAAATTTCCTTCGATTCCCTCACTACATCCTAACGCAAATAGTTGTTCAATGCCTTGGTTGTCTTTCAAAACTGGTAGGCAGCGTCTTCTTTGATATTTCTAAATGGTTTTAATTCCACTACAATCACAACTTTCATTTACATAAACTTCGTGTTTTCGCACGAGCGACGATTGTTCCAAGGTGAAATGTCACTTGGATGGTTTCAATGTTGTTGACCCATCATAACTAACTAACGGATATGCCCATTACAATTTTATACCACCCCATTATCAATATCAATTATGCATGGGAACCAATTAAAGCAACTTTTCACATTAATTTTATATGAGCATGAGAACATGTGTTAACAAGCAGCCCATAAAGCCTCATTTTGAATGCCATAGTCACTTAGAAGGAATTCCTCTTGTAGTAGCATCCTCCCTACTAAACTTTTCTAGTGCTAACATTAGAACCACCATTACAACAAGATATCTTTCTAGTGTTGAAAACACCATTATAGTAAGATACCTCAAGAGAGACAGAAAATTTAAAAAGTATGATAGTAATACGTATCTAGAAGATGGTATTGAAACTAGTAATTGTTCACGAATCCATAAGATTGTAAGGTCATTCTCATTATCATAATCATTGTCATCATCATCACCATCATCCTTGTCATTGTTATTGCCATCATTACATTATCATCATAATCACCATTCATGCCATGATCATCATCATTATGGACATTGTTTGCAATTGTTCATAATTGTAGATGTTGTAAGAAATATCATCAACCCAAAAAATGTGATCAGTGCTAGAAAAGGGTTGTTTAGGACACATTGATATACGTAAGAGAAATAACAACTCTATTTTTGACAGATGATCGATGATGATGATCATCACCACCATTATCATCGTCATTGTCATTTTTATCATCCCCATCATCATCATTAATGTAATTTCTATCGACATTGTTGTAATCATGCATCATCATCATTCATGCCATTATTGTTTTTGATGATGACCTAGATGAAATTATGATCATGACACCAAAGATAATGCTTATGATTATGACAATGACAACATCTAAAATTGGGAAGATTCGCCAACGTCATTAGCATCGTCATCATCATAATCATTGCCATCATCATCATTGTCATTGTAACCACTATCGTCTTTATCATCATAATCACAATTCATGTCATCGCCATCATCTTCATTTTCATCATTGTCAATATTATTGACATTGTCATCGATTGTTCATAATTGTCAATGCCATAAGGAATATCATCAATGCAGAAAATATGATGAGTGTTGGAAAAGGGATGCAAAAGCGAACATAGAAATGGGGGCAACAATAGAAGTAAAATTGGATGAAAAGTGGATACAACATAAGTAGATGCACAACAACATGAAAAACCTGACACAAAAGTGGATGCAAAAGTAGATGCAGTTGTCAATGCAAACTTGGATGCAAACATGAAGGCAAAAGTGGAAGCAAACATGGGTCCAATGGTAGGTGTAAAACTTGGCACAAATTGTGGTGAAACAAATGTGGATGCAACAACGGAAACAAAAGTATATGCAAAAATGGATGAAACAAAAGTGGATGCAATAGGGGATGCAAACGTGGAAGCAAATGTGGTTGCAATGGTAGGCGCAAGATATGGTGCAACAAAAGTGGATGTAACAATAGACAAAAAATATGCAAAATAAGATGCAAAAATGGATGTAAAAGTGGAAGCAAACATTGATGCAACACGCAAAACAAAATTGGATGCAAAAAATGGATATAATGTAAGTAGATGCAAAAGTAGATACAAGACGAGATGCAAAACCCAATGCATAAACATGACATAAAAGTGGATGCAAAAATAGATGCAATATTTGATGCAAAAGAGGATGTGAACATGGATGCAAAATTGGAAGCAAACGTGGATACAACAGTGAGTGAAAAACATGGTGCAAATTGTGGCATAACAAAAGTGGATGTAATGATAGATGCAAAAAAAGAATCAAAGTATGATGCAAATGAAGATGTAAAAAGGGATGCAAAAAGTGAAATTTAAAATGGGTGCAACAGTGGATGAAAAATTGTGTGCAAAAGTGGATGCAATAGAAGTCGATGCAAAAGTAGATGCAAAACGAGACACAAAACCCGATGCAAATCCCAGTCCAAAATTGGATACAAAAAAGGATGCAAAAATAGATGTAGTAGTTGATGAAAACCTAGACGCAAATGAGGATGCAAACGTGGATGCAAAATTATAATCAAAATTGGGTGCAAAAGGAGGTGCCAAACTAGGCGCTAATTGTGGCACAAAAATATTAGATGCAATAGTGGGTACAATAATAGATGCAAAAGAGGATGTAAATATGGATTCCAAACAAGAGGGAAAAGTGGATGCAACAAAAGTAGATGCAAAATTTTATGCAAAACTAGACACAAAACACGATGTAAAACTTGGCGCAAAAGGGATGCACAAATGGATGAAAAAATGGATGCAAAAAATGATTTAAAAAAGGATGCAAAAAAGGATGCAAAAGTCGATGCAAAAGTTGATGCAAGTGTAGGTGCAAAAAGTGGATGCAAATGAGGATGCAAAAGTATGTCAAACAAAATTAGGTGCCAAACTTGATGCAAAACCTGGAACAAAACCTAGTGTAAAGGATGATACAAAACTTGGCATAAAATTTGGTGCAAAACTTAATGCAAATTTTGTGTCAAGTTTTGCACCATATTTGATAAATGGATGCAAATTGCACCAAAAATGGGCTCTAGATGCAAAAAAAGAAGTAAAAAGGGACGCTAATCGCTGGTTTTGTTGTAGTGATACCTCGACATAACATCATAATGCCTATGCATATCATCATCATCATAAGGATACATCATCACTATAAGAACCACATGTGCATCATTATCCTCCTACCATTATATCACGAAACCTCATGTAACATTATACTCAACATCATAACAGTTAATTAAACTAAACTGAAATCATAGTGTACGATTTAGGTGTATCACAGTATAACTTTATAACTTTTTATCAACAACCATTCTTTAAAAATATTTTGAAAATGGTATGCATCATTAAAGAATAGAAATTTGACTGTTGGAATTGATTAGTTTGCATTTTGTAATGTGTCGCAGCTAACAAGCCAACCCTTAGATGGATGCTTATTAAAATCATTTAGGAGGAAACCCAACACAATGTTGTTTTGGATAGCTTTATTAAATCAGATAGGAGGCAACTCAACTCTGAGAAATGATATAAGGAGAATCAAAATGATTTGTTCTGATACAAAAAATGCTTGGAATTCCAATGCATCCAGTGAAAATACATAGAAAGGACTAAAAGTAATTTTGCATAACCAACACTTGCAAATTTTTGTAGATCACTGTGTAGTTCCCTACTATAAAATACAATGCATGATATGTAATTTTCTTGAGGCATGAGTAAGTAGAGATAAGAAAAAGAAATTTTGCGTACATACAACTGTGGCAATCACTTCTGTGTAATTTTTTTCTCTTAGATTCAGATGCAATATTATATGGCTTGCTAATTTGAAAAAACAAATCGAGAGAAATTGGTAAAGAGTGAGTGATAAAGGGTTTTCATTTGGACCATGGATTTTATTTGGTTAACAGTGGTGATCAATTGGAAATTTCTTGGCTTTGAACCAGTGATGAAACCCTTCCAATGTTGTAACATTGGCCTGTGATTCTAAATGTAGCCCACAATCCCAATTATCAATTGACGTATGAATGCAAGATCAAAATTAAGTGAAAGAGGAGATGCCTGCCAGAGAAACCTACAATTTTCCAATTCAATAATCTCATATTAAGATGGATTTCCACAATGAGTGAGTTTGAATACATAGTGAAGCTGTCTCCTTGATTTCATATTTCCCAACACAATGAAGAATCACTAGAATTAGAATGAGAGGGACCCTTCAGAAAGAAAAAGGGCACTTCACACTAAACAAACTTGTTGAATATGGACTGATCAACAATATTTTTCCCAAGCTACAAGAGATCAATGAGGTAATAGATACAAATCTGTTGGACAACTTGACTGTAAAACTCCCCAAACAACTTTACTTTAAACCTTTAGATGCCTCAAATCTTTGACAAATATACTCTCAGAAATGCCCACGAATTTGATAACAGTATCTCAAAAATTTGCTCACGGATTGGAGGAGAAAGGAGGCCTAGAAACCCTATGACCTTGATGAAAAGAAGTCAGAATAAACTCACGGCCAGCCCAGACATTGCCTTAGAAAATAATTAACAAAAATATGGCAGTTCCTAGAAAGATTAGGCTCTCCAAAAAAATGTAATTAGCCCCTGCAGAATTAATGTTCTCACATTAGGTAGAATAGATGTGCTATATGCTCAATGCAAAACCTATCAAAACAGTAAGGGCTATATCAACAAAATATATGCCAAATTGAACAGCAAAAACCTTTCGATAATGGGAGAATTGAGTATTTAATTGCAAAATGGGAGAATTTCAGAAAAAAATTAAGTTATAATTTCGCAATCTTTGCGATTGAGAAATAAATGGTTGATAGGCATATGACCCCAAAAAAAAAATTTAGAAATTGATCTCTTCATCCCATAGACAATGGATTCCTGTGAAATTTTGAATTAAATGGCTCCAAATAATTAATAAACCCTAAATGGCTTTCCAGGAAAATGATCCCTTGCTCATAAATGAAAACGACCTTTCAAAAAGTTTGAAATGGACTTCAAAAAATTTACCAATGGCCTCAGAAATTTCGATATTTCTCAAAGAATTTCGATTTATTGACAAATCTAAAAATAAGCTTGCCATCTTTCAACAAAAAATTGGGTCAAGCCTTCGAATTATGATTCCTTGGCCGCTCCAACAATAGAAAGACCTATGCTTCTTCAGATCTACAAACCTAGTTTCAAACCCTCTTGAATCTTAGAGCCCTAGTTGTGAGAACTAGATTGGGCAATCACGATACTCGGCTCTCCTTCAATCTTCCGAAAAAAAAAACTTGCAGAATCCCTACACTTCAAGTCATAGCCACACTCGAAAGTTTTCTTTGTCACAACCTAGCGATAAAATGATGAAACTGAAGCAAGAACAGAACAAGATATGGGTATAGGGTTTTGGGAAATACGGAACATGAACATCCTACTCCCTCTTGTCCATCGAATATTATTAAGATAAAATTGATTAGAAGCGCACTGATGTAGTGTCAATATAGGAATTGGTCCAAGATACAGGTCATCTAGATTCGGGGACTGGAACACTCCACTCATTCTCAATCTAGCCCGAAGAGGTCCCAAGTTCAATTCTCGGAATGCCCTAGAACGACAAGAAAATAATCATAAATCTGAAAACTAACAAGACCCAAATATACGCAAACATGCCAAAATCGACACCAAAAGGGGTAGATATCAATACTGGTCAAGTATAGGACTTTCAATACATTCAATGATTTTATGAAGCCTTGAAGCTCTTAGTATTTTAGAGATCGAGACGCATTAACACAAAGTATTAATGCCTTCAAACTTTCCAGGCATTCATATAGGACATAAAGCCTTCAAACTCATTAACCAAGCTAATATGGTCAATTCCACAAAATATCTATGTGGAGCAGTTGTTCAAGACCAAAACTCGACAAAACAGTGAATCTAACATCTCAGAGAATAGATCTTTCCAAGGACTACACTGATTAAACATGGAAAAAAACATGGAAAGAAAGCTTCAAGCAATTTAACCGTTCAAAACACTTTATAAGCGTGAACAAAAGCTTCTATAGACAAACCACCAATATAGGCATTAAGAAGACGAATCCTCAAATAGCTTTGGACAAAAAGAGCGGAGACAAACGAAGATTCGATAAGATTAAGGATTCGAGAAAGAAATCTTGGCTTACAAATTTTATGACCAAGGTTTATAAATATAAATAAAGAAAAATTATCTACTATCTTAAAAGTAATTGTATTATAAACCCTGTCACTGCTGGATTGGCTCATGGCAATCGGAGGGGGTATGCCTGAAAGGCATGAAGCCTAAATTCTTGGGGAAAAAGTGCTAAAAACCAGTGATAAAGTTTGGTGTTTCCTTCAAATCTGGAATTAATTTTTGAAATTAGAAAAGCTAAATTGCAGATTGATGATTTAAATTGTCAAATCAGCTCGAAAAAACATAAATCCGTGAAATTCTCCGCCTGTTTTTTTCCAAACTAATTGCAGAATGGCAAGTTTGGTGCCCTATAAATGGTGGATTTTCACTTTAATATCAACAAATTAAGGTGAATTTCTAATATTACAGCTGGTCTTATCAATTCCGGTACTTTGCTTTGGGAAATGGAGTCAAGAAAAGAAGAAAATTAGTAAGGTGAGTCTGTCAAATCTCGTTGATTCGAACAACACATTGAATTCCAAATTGAAAACTATGAAAGCATTTAGAAGATGAATTTTTGCACACGTAAACATTAGTGCACAGTCAAACTATGTGATTTCCATTATTTTGAATGAAAATACGAGTACAATGTCCAATCAATAACAAAAGCGAATCAAATTTTCTCTTAAAAAACCAAGAAGGGTTACTAACAAGCTCTAAGTAGTTAAATCCAATCATTCGTCCATGCAATAGTATGGATCTCTGTGAAACCTGGTGAACATGCACTACCTTCAAGTCAGAGAGTAAGTGCAGTAGAAAATGGAGTGGAAAATGAGGAGGAAAAGAATGAAGGAAATACCAGAGTTCAGAAAGTAATGGAGCCCCCCTATAATTTTTGAATCTATATTAATAGACTAGTCCTCGCCAAGTGATGTACCTTGCTTGGCTTGTTTTTTTTTTTTTTGGTTTTAAATTAGTACGTCCATGCATCTAAATTTATTTAATATATATATATATATATATATATATATATATATATATATATATAGATATATAGATATATATATATATATATATATATATATATATTGTAAAAAGAAAGGTTAGATTTGTATTTATTTCTCTCAAATTTAGTTTGACTAAATTTTTCTTGATCATCACAAACAAAATAATTGGAAAAAATAATTTAGTATTTTTCTCAAAAATTTTACTTAGAGGTCACACAGAGTTGAAACCTGCTCTGATACCATATGTAACAGCCCCGAAATTAAAACATGTAATTAATTAGATTAATCATGCGATTTATAATCAACACGCAATTTATCAACTAATTGACATCAAATTTCAATAAATGAGTAGAGACTACTTACCTGTGGTGATGATGTTTCTCACTTGTGATTTCAGGGTTGAACGCTAATTGAATTCTTCTAACTGCAACAAAGTTTTAGGGATGACTCTCCACCCAACCATAGGCTCAGTTGCACAAAATCTTGCTATAACTGGCTACCCCCGAGCCCTCAATCAATGTACTACTGCTAGGGAATCCTTTGTCTCACAACGCTATTCTCCCAAGAGAATGGATGATGGAATCATGGAATCATGGAATGCCTCTCATATTCCTCACCATCTATTAAATAGAGCAAATATTGGAAGGGGAACCACATGCACACACTCCATGTGTCAACATGCAACTTTATTGCTTTCTTGTTTTATTTCTTTTGTTTTTACTTTTTGATAGCTTTACTGATTTTTACTACTTTCTTGTTTTATTTCTATCTATATTTATTTAGAGCTTTAGTATTGTTATTTATTATTTATTTACTATTATTATTTTTTATTTATAGTTTATTATTTATTTTCATGTATTTTAATATTATATTATATTATTTATTATTTATTTTTATTTATTGTTAAGGGACATTACAGTAAGAACCTGCATACGAGTAAGTAAAGTGTTTTCTCCCTCACCTGCTTTTCAGCACAATTGCGTAGGAATAGATGTTTGATGTTTGTTTGCTATGAAATAACTGGGTATTAAAAATAGAAGGTAAGAACCTACGTACAAGTAAAGTGCTTGCTCCCTTGCCCACTTTTTAGCAAAATTGCGTAGGAATCAAAGTAGAAATAAATGTTTGTGTGTGAATGACTAAGAAGAAAAGAGCAGAAAAAGATTTAATTGCTCTACCCATATCTGAAAAATCTAAGGGATCAGTTCCCCTTGGACGATCAACCTTCATCGACGAAATCATAAGGAAAGTTTAGTTTCAGTCATCAGTAGGACCCCGAATTGTTTCTACAAAAATTCCTATTGTAACCCTTCAGGCCATAGGATCACCATCTGTAGCTCACGCTAAGATTCATAGCAAGACTAAAGGATCTTAACAGAGTTTTTAGAAAACTGAAAATTTGCAATTTAGTCCTTTACAAGAAGGGAATTCTTGCAACCTCCGTGAAGGAGAAGGAGAAACAGGTAGTGCTAAAAATATTAATTCATGAGAACCCAAATCTCCTGAAGTAGTAGTTGAACAAAGAACACCCAGTTTTTCGGACCAAGGTAGTGTCATTAAAATCATTTTAAAAGTATCTTCTAACTCCCCCAGAAATAGAGCTCCAGCTCCAGAAATCCCTCAAGAATATTGGCATATTTTTTACCAAACGGCCAATGACCCACAACGGCCTCAGACCTCTACATTACAATACCCTATTGTTGATATAGTTGTCAATGCTCCCCTGAAAGCCATTCCATTACAGAATATTCCTACCTTCCATGGGCTAACTTCAGAGTATCATGACACATTCCTTTTCGAATTTGATGTTTTATGTAGGGGATATGATTACACTACTAACCCCCAAAAGCGAAAACTATTCCCCTCTACTCTGAAGGGAGCAGCTTTGCATTGGTTTATGGGGCTTGGTGGAGGTACCATTAATGACTGGGATCAAATGAAAACAACATTTCTAAAAAAATACCAAGATTTTTTCCGAACTAGAGAACTGAAGGATGAAATCTTTCAAATGGTAGCTAAGACTAATGAGACTCTTAAAGAATATGTAGAGCATTTTCAATATAATCTGCAAAGATCTCCTTATGCAAATTTGCCTCTTGAAGTTCTTAAAACTATGATGATCAAAGGTATGAAAGACCAATGGGTAGAAACATTAAATTTAATGGGGAAGGGTGATATTTATCAAGAGGATTATGACAATATTATATAGTTGTGCATCAGGTGTTCCAGAGGTAGTACAAGGCTGAAACCAACCAGACGTGATGTGATCACCAGAGACAACAAAGCCTTAGGAGGAATCATTGCACGAGTTGAAATCGGTAATCTATTGGAAGTTTTCAAGACTGATATCTTGGGGACCCTAACTACATAATTGGATATTATGCAAGCCAAACAAAAGCAAGCCAAAGAAGAACAGAATCTGGCTATTTTTTGTCCACGTTGCAGAAAGAAACATAATCATAGAGAATGTCCATTAGATACGATTCAAACATGCACCATTTTCACTAAGGATCATGCTATGGAAAGCTACCCATCGCTTCCTGGATTAAAGGAAATCTTCAAGGAAGAAGAAGAGGAAGTGGAACCAGTATATCTGATGAACCAGTGTCGTCAATGGCAAACATGTCTGGTAGGTATGCCTACAAAACCATCTATGTTCTTTCCTTCTTCGCAATTTAATTCTCAATAGTATTCAGAAGCAGCATGGCAGAACCAACCACCTTTCTCTACTTCGCCACCTCAAGCATTTTTTATGCTATCATGGCCTAACCAATCAAAACCAAATAATAATTTGCCAAATTCCTCTTACCCTCCACCTTTCTAGCAAACCACCCCCTATTCCTCTCAATGGTCTCCTTCTACCTTGCAAAATTGGCAAAAATCCGCAAACTAGCCTATGGGAATAGTTCCTCTGCCTCAACCAACCTCACCGGCACCTTACACATTCCAGAAAAATCCTCAACCTAATATACAACCACAACTCCCAGCTCAGCCCAACCCAAATCCTAACAACAAACCAATCCAGTCAATCCAAATTATTGAGAGTCTGGACGCTGAAGTTGATATGAGAGAATGTAATTAACTTAAGTTAAGATCTGGATGCGTAATTTATCCAGATGAGGACAAAAATATGCAACTTGAAGTTAAAGAAACATATCTAAATAAGCCTTCGACTATAGATGACCAACAAATAAACAGGGAGGAGATACAGTCAGGCAGAAAGATCCCGAGCAAGTTATAATTACTTCTCCCCTGTTCCCAGAAAGATTGATAATACCTCGACCTATTGAATATCCTGACTCTGATCTTCTAGGCGAACTCAAAAATCTCTGTATAAAAATACTCGTCCTCTAGGCCATTCAAGACATTCTGATATATGCTAAAACCATTAAAGAATTGTGTGCAAAGAAGTCTGTGAGGAAAACAAAAATAACACCAACTGTCCATGTCGTCGAAACTTTGTTTGATTTATTACTAGGCAAAGAGACACCTGTAAAATACAAAGACCCAAGAAATCCCATTGTCATAGTACAAATAAATGGCTGCTCTTTTCCCAATGCTTTAGTTGACTTAGGGGTAGCCATTAATATTCTTACAATAGAAACTTGCGAAGTGCTTGGCATCACAGCCTTAGAACCAACCACTACCTTGTTGGAACTAGCTGACCATTCAGTAATTAGGCCAGAAGGAACATTACAAGATGTGATGGTTTCTGTGGACTCATGGGAATATCTGGCAGATTTTTTGATTATTAACCCCAGAAATCAGCTAGATGGACATCCCTTAATACTAGGAAGGCCTTGGCTAGCAACAACCAATGCTTATATAGGCTGCCAAACAGGAAGTATGACCATAACCAAAGGGAATGATGTAAATAATCTAGCTTTATACCCTCCTGATCAGTCAAGCCTAACCATTGTAAAAACTAGGAAACAACCATCAGCATATTTAAAAGAAAATATTCGTTCACCATTGACTATGGCAGATGTGCTTGAATTCAAAAACAAAACAGAAGACAATGTCATTAAAATCTTTATCAATCACCCTGCTGCAATGTCCAATTTGAGATGTCACATGATTGAAGCAGTCCTTAGTAATGAGATTGAAGAAGATTCCTTGAGAGACATTAATTACCAACCGATACCAACAACCACTGTCTATAATAGCAAGCCTATTGAAATCGAGCAAGGGAAAATTTTGAACATTAATAGTGATTTGAGTAATAACTAGCAATAAAAACTTATCCAATTCCATAGGAAATATAAAGGGGTTTTTGCATGGGATTACCCAGACATGAAATTGATTGACCCTTAGTTATGCACGCACCACATCTACACCGAAAAAGATGCAAGAGACATTCAATAGCCATGACGTAGATTAAATCCTCATCTAAAGGATATTGTGAAAGAAGAGCTTAAAAAACTATTAGATGTGAATTTTATTTATCCTATATCTGACAGTAAATTGGCTTCTCCATTAGTAGTTACCCCCCCAAAGAATGGAAAATGGCAGATATGCGTTGACTACAGAGAACTCAACAAAGCAATGCAAAAAGACCATTTTCCCCTTCCATTTATCGACCAGGTCCTAGATACACTAGCAGGAAAGAAATTATTCTCTTTCCTAGATGGCTTCAGTAGCTACAACCAAATTCAAATTTCCCTTGAAGACCAGGATAAAACTACTTTCACCTGCCCCTGGGAAACATTTGCTTACAAGGTATTGCCTTTCGGATTGTGCAACACACCTGCTACATTCCAAAGAGCGATACTTAGTATTTTTGCAAACTTTATAAATGAAGGATTGGAGGTGTACATGGATGATTTCACACCCTATGTAGATGACATTGATCAGGCATTACAAACATTGGAGAAAGTCCTAGATCAATGTATTACTACTAGACTATGCTTAAGTCATGAGAAATGTCATATGATGATGATAGAAAGTCTGGTTCTGGGTCCTTACATTTCAGCAGCTGGAATTCATGTATATCCAACAAAGATACATGTAATCCTCTTATTAGCTACTCCCTGCACTCAAACAGAGGTACGTAGTTTTCTGAGATTTGCTGGATATTATCATAGATTTATAAAGAACTTTTCACAAATTGTTGCACCATTATATGCCTTGACAGGAAATTTTGATTTTATATGGAACGATAAATGTGACACTGCCTTCACAAATTGGAAACGATTAGTATCGACAACACCAGTATTATGAGGCCCGAACTGGGATATACCTTTCCAGATTTCATCAGATGCATCAGATACAACTATCGGAGCTGTTCTTGGCCAAGAAGAAGACAAGAAACCCTACGCTATATATTACATCAGAAAAAATTTAACTCCTGTTGAGTTGAATTACACAGTAACAGAAAAGGATTTTCTAGCTGTTATTTATGCTATCAACAAATTTAGACACTATATAACTGGATACCCTGTATTTATGTATACTGATCACTCTACTATTAAATATTTAGCCAATAAACCTATTACAAATGGAAGAGTGACTCGTTGGTTACTACTTTTGTAGGAATTTGACATAACTATAAAGGATCGACTAGGGAAGGAGAACCTCGTGGCAGACCTCCTCTCCCGAGTGCCAAGAACAGACGATACTGTGGTGGTAGAGGATCAATTCCCGGATGAGCATTTGCTTTTTGTGGCCGTCAAAATGGCATGGTATGCAGACGTAGCGAATTACTTAGTAGTAGGAAAATTTCCCAAACATATGACATCTAGAGAAAGGAAATGGATTGTGCAGCTTAACACTTGATTCTCTTGGATCGAAGGATACCTTTTCCACATGAGAGCTGATATGCACATCTGCAGGTGCATCAGGGAGGATGAAATTTATGATATCTTAAAAGCTTGCCATGATGGACTTTGCGGTGGACACTTTTCAAACCGCAAAACTAGACATAAAAGTCTACAGATGGGCTACTACTAGCCCACTATTTTTAAAGATGCTAAGAAATTTGTCTAGGCATGTGATAATTGCCAAAGGATGGGTCATCTTGGCCAATCTGATGAAATGCCCCTGCATCCACAACTGGTGATAGAACCCTTTGAGCATTGGGCATTAGATTTCGTTGGGTCATTCAAACCACCATCCAACCAGAAAAAGTATATATTGGTTGCAACAGATTACGTAACTAAGTGGGTGGAAGCAGTAGCATTACCAAGAGCAACAGAGGAAATTGTTATTAATTTTCTTTTCGAAATTTTTGTGCAGTATGGCTTACCCAGAGAAGTAATTACTGATGGGGGGCCACAATTTGTGGGTCACAAGATTGCTGCTACACTAAAAAATCATCACATCACACACATAATTACTTCTCCATATCACCCGCAGGTGAACGGGTAGGTGGAGAGCACCAACAAAGTTATCGAAGCTATTCTAACAAAGACAGTCTCATCACATTGATGATATTGGACTTCTCGACTACCAGAAGCCTTGTGGGAATATCGTACAACTTGGAGAAACACTACTAGATACTCACCATATCATCTGGTATTTGGTAAGGAACCCATTTTTCCCATAGAATTTGAGATACAAACATTAAAGATAGCCCAGGAAATAGGACTGGATTTAACTGAAGCCCAGGTTAATAGATTATAGCAGATGAATAAATTAGATGAAATTTGACTAATAGCTCTACAACATACGACACTTTTTCAACATCAAAGAGCCAAATGGCATGATGCCCTGATTAAGAAAAAGACATTTCATGAGGGCGACCGGGCACTTCTTTACGATTCCAAATTCCAAGACTTCCCTAGCAAGCTGCAGACTAGATGGTTAGGCCCCTATGAAATAAAACAAGTACACGACAATGGCACTCTTACGCTGGCCACCATTGATGGGTCTGGTTCTTCTTTTAAAGAAAATGGGCATCGAGTGTGCCTCTACCAAAAACCACTTACGAGAGAATCTTTCTATCAGCAGATACGTGAGGACCCCACCATGCAAGTTTTAGTTGCAGAAGGAAATCCTTCGACAACTTCATCTTTATAAAATTTACTTCTTCTCTGTAAAATATGTAAATATGATTGTTGATTTGATTTTCTTTTTCTTTTTCTCTGCTTGTTTTGCTGTTCAATTTATTGAACATCACTTTCTTTCTTTTTGTTGTTTTGTTGTTCAATTTATTGAATAGCTGCTGTTCAATCTATTAAACAACACTTTCTTTCTTTTCGTCATTTTTCTATTCAATTTATTGAACAACTGCTATTCAATCTATTGAACATCACTTTCTTTCTTCGCATTATTTTTCTATTCATTTAATTGAATAGCTATTGTTCAATCTATTGAACAACTACTGTTCAATCTATTGAACAACTATTGTTCAATATATTGAACAACAATTTTTTTTCGTTTTGCGTGTTTGTTGTTCACTTAATTGAACAATTGGTGTTCAATCTATTGAACAGTTGCTGTTCAAGCTATTGAACAACACTTCCTTTCATTTTGCATGTTTGCTGTTCACTTAATTGAACAGTTGCTGTTCAATCTATTGAACAACACTTTTTTTCGTTTTGTGTGTTTGTTGTTCAATCTATTGAACAGCTACTGTTCAATATATTAAACAGTTGTTGTTCAATCTATTGAACATCACTTCTTTTCCTTTTGCATGTTTTGTTGTTCGTTTAATTGAACAGTTGTTGTTCAATCTATTGAACAATTGTTGTTCAATCTATTGAACAACTCTTGTTCAATCTATTGAACAACTCTTGTTCAATCTATTGAACCACTGTTGTTCAATCTTCTAAACAATTACAGTCCAACCTAATTGAACAACAAAATTTTTATTTTGTGTGATTTCTCTTCGCTTATCTCAGCCCCTTTTTCTTTTGTTTTCTTTTCATGGCATGAAGTACACTACTTTTATGAGGACAAAGAATTTATGGATTCTCTTGAAATGAGTTAGTACCATTAACGTTATGATCTTTAACAGGACAACTTCTTGATGATAAATTCTTTTCAAGAAAAGGGACACAATTATTTATATACTACTTTACTGAATCATTTTCTACTATACATGATTGTTGGGTTGTGTTATATTCTTTCCATGACTAGCCGATGTAGTTAACTCGGGGGTTAGAAGGGGGGGTTAGATCCCCCCCTTCATTGCACCAATTTCATAGCACGGGGGGTGGGTCACAGGGGGTTTGAGAGGTGCAGGTAACCCGACTCTATGGGGTCCACGGCAGCACCCCAGATTTTTTTTTTTTTGGACCCTATATTAGGTTGGGCAGGCCTACATATGGTTTTGTGCATGATTTTTCGCACATGGTCTTGGACACGATGGTTTTCGGTCCATGGTTTTGGACCCGATGGTTTTCGGTCCATGGTATTGGATGCTTCGGCATGTATAAGTATGTATTGTAACATTGAAAGGAACATAATGAAAAATCAAGCTGGTAGTCCTGGTTTTGGGATCCAAGGGAAAATCTCTATGTATATGTGTTTTATGTGTTATGATCTCGCATTGTTTATTTTTTGTGTTTTAAAATCCGTATGCAGGTAATTTTTGTATGTGGTTAAAACTTACAATGATACTGATTGATCATCTTAAAAACCATGTTGGTTCCACCCTTCCTGGTTATAATATTCTCTGTCTTTAACAAATAAGACTATGGGTATACTTTTTCTATTGACATGTTCAACTTCTTCCACCATCCCTGCTCTTAAGGAGTATTGAGCCTCCCTCTATTTATCATAAAAATGTGTAATAACAACAAAAATATGTTTTCAGATGGAGGATAGGGGGTCCATTATGAGCTAGCCTACCATGTTCATAAGGTTGTTGCAAAGTGACATTCCCACTATGGCCACCACACTAGGGTTATGATCCATTGGATAGCTGAAATATCCTTAGAGCAGGAGGTCTCATCATGAGCCGGCCTGATCACTTTTGCTACATCCCAATGAATGGCAGTGTAGTTACCTGGTTACCATGCAAGCACACTAATCTCCTCCGTTGAACAATACTGGAACTCTCTATTTATAAATTGAGGATACTGGCTCATATGGGTTAAAAAGAAACCCTGTTGAGGCTATGGATGCTTGCTAGTAGCAGAGGCTCTGCTTATGGTATTGAAGTTATATTTTATCGTCAATTACTACTATAATACCCTCTTCTTATTCTTTCTTTTTATTGGAGAAATTATTTCCTTAATTTTCCCCTGTTTAGAACCTTTATGCATGAGATAATGTCTTTCAATCAATTATATCATTCTTAGCTAGAATACCACCAGCAAAGTACCATTTTGGCATATTGATGTCCTTTTCTTTTTCTCATAACTTATCATAAATCCAAAGCGTCCTATCTCTTATTCATAACTATCATTACACACTCCGCTCTCATTATAACCATACCTCTTTCCGTCCTATCATTGATATGCATACTTTGCTTCATTTACTGCCGTACTGTTCATTCCCTTGCCTTGCCGTCAGAACAACACTTTCCCTGTCTACTCGGTCATAGGCAACCTCTCCTTTTAAGGAGGGGGAAGGATTTCCATTATGCCTTTGCATGCGCTATATTTATTCCGCTTATTGAACTTGATATGTTGCTATGATATCCCATGATCAAATGACATGTGGTAGTATGATAGTCCGAGAAGTAATATTATTAATTATCATGGACATTTTGCTTGACATTATGGAATTTAGTTGTTGCATCCACTTGTTGTTCCATCTTTTACCAAAGCAATTGTTATAGGGATAATTTTACCCTGATGATGGATCCCATTTGGGATTTGAAACGTTGGTGTAAAAAACTCTATTACTGTGGATTCTCCGGACAAAAATTCAAAATGCACAAACCACAGATCTCTGAAATCCAAAAGCAATTGTTGTTCTCTGCTGCGTTCTTTTCCTGTGTTAATCTTTGAAATTGTAGGGCGAATATTGGAAGATCCAAGCATTATGGGTGGAAAATTAGTTTGTCGAGAACCCTTAGTGTTGGAGATTTCTGACATAGCCAGGGAAATTCTAGTGCGTGCAGGATGGATATCATATTTCACCAGACTTCAGGTCCCTAGCAAAGAAATCACTATCGAGTTTTTAAAGCACTTAAAGAATGGGTAGTCCATAGTAAAAGACATAAGAATAATAGTATCAGAGGTCATGATAGCTGAAGTTTCTGGGTTGTCGGCAGAAGGAGTAGTATGGCCTAAAAAACACATAATTTTGCATGACGCGATGGAGATTTTCAGAGACACGGGGGAGGAATTAACACGAAAAGTCAAGGGAATTCAACCGTCCTCTCTAGGAGAACCATCACGTGAATTGGCAAGTGTCGTCTAGAATTACATCACCTGTGATGGTCAACGGGATGTGGTAAACCCATGACAACTTAAACTTTTATTCGTTTTAAAGCAGAAGCTTACTATCAATTTACCATTTTTCTTAAATTCATTATTGCATGACACAACTGATAGAATGAGACGGGCTAGACATTGTGAGATTGTAGTTAGTCATGATGGTTTGATCAAACTGATTGTTAATCACAGTCTTTCCCAACAAAATTTAATTTGGGACAATTTTATAGCATCACTAGAGATAGGGACAAACCCTGTAGTCCAAACCCCCACAACCATGGAAATTGAACAACAAAACCCTATTCCAAAGAGGAAACAAACTACTCGTACAGTAATAGGACCCCATAAGTGTAGGTGTTCAGCGAGGCTAAACCCAGTTTAGAGGACTTTCATAGATCCTCAGGGTAGTGCCGAATGGCCGGCATAACCATCTAACCCAATTACTGTGCAGGAGTCTGAACCAGAACTAAAGGAAGAAGGTAATTCTAAACAGGAACAGGAGAAGGAACCCAATTCTAAACCTGAACAGGAGAAGGAATCCAATTCTGAACTAGAACAGGAGAAAGAACCTAATTCTGAATCAAAACCCAAGGAAGAATGCAATTCTAACCTAGAATAAGGGGAAAAACGACATTCTTTTGAAAATGATGATGAACCCGAAAATGAAGCAGGGCCTTCTCAAACACCACCTATGAGCCCCCAAGATAAATTCTTATGGGACTTTGAGGAAGGGATGGCCTAGGTTCTTGCAAATTTGAATGCATATTTGCAACCTGGAGGATCACTTGACCAGAATCTAAACAAAGCTCAATCCTCAAAAGATTATGGTCACACAAAAATTTTGCCTTCCCCAGAAGCTACACATCGAGAAGAGGAAGTGGACACTGAAGTAATGCATGAAACTGATAACTAGTCAGGTAACACGGTTATATTGGAACATAGCCAAGATGAGCACCAGGAACCTTTAGATACAGAGGGTATTGATAAACCTGTTTCTATAAAGGATGCTCCTCAGAAGAAGTGAGTAGCCGAAACAAAGTTAAGGAAGCTGAGAAAGAAATACAGAAAGCTCCAGAAGACAGTTAAGTGGCTACATCGGAAATTGAAAGAGACTGCAAATAGGGAAGCTCAGAGCACTACTACTGAGTTAGTCACTATTGCCACACAAATAGAAATATGTGAAGGTAGGGAAATAGGAACCCAGACCGAACCTATTTCTACTCAGACAATGGTCACACAAACAAGATTTCACATAGAGTTGATAGATAAGTCTACTCAGACCAAGGGTTTACCCTCTCACAATAAAAGCACCCAGACAGAAGAAATAATCAATAACGCTCCATCATGCAGTGAGCATATTCTTTCAGAGTTACAAGAGGAGCTGGCACAAGCCCAACTTGCTTTAGAGAAAAATATGAAGGAGACAATTCCTCTGCAAAAGTATCAGGAGTTGCAAAGGCAATGCAAAGAATTGACCATAACTGAGAATGAAACTTTTGATAAGTTCAGGTAGGAGGAAGAAAAGCAAAGGAAAGTAAAAGCCAAGCTAGATAAGGTCATGGACCAGATCGATGCTATTTGCTCTTTATATTCTGATGTCTTACCTTGCAGGTCTCCTACCACAAATTATGCTTTGTTTTTATTAGAAAGACATTTGTTGTTGAAGATTAATGTTGTTAAGGCCAACAAGTCAGCTGAATTGAAGACAACTGACAAATTCATAAATTACTGTAAGGAGCATGGGATAAAAGTCCAATGTCTCCTCTGTGAATTTTATTTGCACAATTTTGTATTAGAAGGGGAGGTGGATAATAATCCTAGCCCTTTTGTTGGGGATATTCAGTTCCAGGCCTTTATTTCTTTTGCAGCAAACCAACTCAAGTGGTCTAAGGCTTATAACACCTTTCAAAGAAAAGAACATGGACTGGATTTGTGGGTAAGGAGTGAACCTACACACCCCTTGCAACTTTTTGTTAGACACAAAAGGCTCATGACACAGGAGGGTGTAACTAAGATTCTAGGGCCTATACATAAAGAAATCGTGCAAACAGGAAGGGCATATTTCTTATCCATTCAGGAAAGATCCTTGCTTGCATCCAAACAGAGATGGACAGTCTCAACCAATAGTGTCAAGGACAGAGAACCATTTAATTATAGGAATTTTAAAGTTATCGCAGGCTGTTTTGTCACTTATAGCAATATTATCTTGAGGGAAGGACCATATTGGCTAGGATGTCAATTTAGGAGTCCTATTATTTGGTACCACCTAAAGGATACCATTCTGATTATGAGTTGCCTAAAGGTCAGGAAGGGAAAACCTTTTCATATTTAATACAAAAGCATGGTTTTAGGTTAGATATAGAAAAAGTCTTTCCTGCTTACTCTTTAACTGTATTACATAATAACTACTTCTATTCACGAGGATGTGAAACTAGGTAAGCAGGGGAGTATGTTGGGCCATGCAACGAGTATAAATTTACCCTTGATTACACTATATTTTTCCTACTTTTTATGCATTTGTTCCATGATGTAATAAGGTTTTGATAAGATTTCAATAGAAAATGAATGAAACTGCTTTTGATGCGATTGGTTGTCAAAACTAACTTTCGTTGCTTTTTATGTAGAAATTAGCAAATGGAATAGCTGTTGTTCAAACTATTGAACAACAAAGGCTAAACAGAGAAAACAACGCGCGTCTTGTGCGGTCAAATCGAGAAGTGAATCATGAGGATCGACGCAAGATAGAAGATTTTGTGATAATAGCATTTAGTTACGAATTCCTTAGAATCTCCTGATCCCGAGGAATTGCATTTATCTCTTTTCCTCTTTGACTATAAGATGGGAAAGAATAATAGAATAGGGGAATTTAAAACTTTTCGCCTTTTTTACTTCAGTTGTAATTTTAATATACAAAGCATTATTCTGAAGGATATATCGCTCTGTAATGACATTTGGATTTGATGAATAATATATAATTTGTGTTGTTGTTCATTCGTGATATTCTGAAGTAATCAAGCAGTAATTACTGGCGGCTTGGGCCTGGTCATTGGTGGATTTCACTATTGTTCCCTATTTTATAGTTTACCTTTCTTTTACTGCAAGTTTAATTACTCCGTTTTATAGCTTTTTGATTGATTTAGTTTCACTAGTGTTGAGTTTGTGTATTCACTGCATTAATTCTTATTTCTGTTGATTAGCTTCATTTATTTATGTCGTGGATTGATTTGATTATTAGATGAGAATCATTTCTTTCAACTGTATTACTTTTATGCATAAGTCTAGATTCCGCTGAAAGAGATATGTTATCGTTACAGTGCACTTGGTTTATATAATTCTAGTTAGATTATGATTGAATTTGGTTTTGATTAAGATTGAGTTTTGATTTTTGAATAAGTTAATTTCCTTGAAGTTTTTTGAATTCATGATCGAAGAAACCACAGTTTTTTGAATTCCTTGAAGTTACCAGTTGGTAGTTTATGGTTTGAGATGTTTACTCTTGTATTGAAATCAATAAGTTATTTTAAAGCATTACACTCTATAGATTCAACGATTTACATCACTTGCACATATTGTGTACACTCTTGAAACCAAAAGACTTACCCAGGTTGATAATTAATGTGAGGCATTTAAGAGTTCTAAAAGACACCTTATTTGTGCCCAACAAATATAATTTAAGTGAACTCTTCAAATATTTTGAATCCCATAGAATTTTCCAATAATACATGGTACCACATACTCGACAATAGAATGGAGTAGCTGAAAGGAAGAATAGAACCCTGGTAGAATGTGCATGGAGCATGTTAAAAGGTAAAATCCTTATCAATGCCATTTGCATTGAAGCTGTTAGAACTATTGTTTATTTGAAATATAGAGGTCCAACTAAAATTTTAGATCATAAGGTTACTTTTGAAGCCCTTTATAGTTATAAACCAATAGTAAGCCATTTAATAATATTTGGAAGAAAAACATTTTCTCATGTTTGGAAAGGAGATAAGAGAAAACTTGATGCAAAAACTATCAAGTGTATTTTCTTTTTGTTATTGTTATGATCCCTACATAATTTTTTTACAAGTTATTTCATGAGCACATAGATGAATGCCATGAGGAGGAAAATTATGATGCATGGCATATTCCTTGTCATTATGATGACATCAAAGAGGAAGAAGATGATAAGTAGGAACAAAAAGATGAGGAATAATTAAATGATATGGACACCTCTAATAGCCACAACACACCAAGACAAAGGGAAGATTCACTACAAACAAGGAGAATAGATGAAAACAGTGAAACACCAAGGAGGTTATCATTCCAAACTTAACCACCACTAGGGAATAAATACTATGCCTTGATGGAAAAAGTAATGAATGCCATAGAACCTTTGAATTTCAAACAAGCTGATGAACATAAATAATGGAGAGATGCAATGAAGGAAGAATATGAGTCCATAATTAAAAATGATACTTGGGAATTAACAAAATTGCTTGAAAATAAAATACCCATAGGATCCAAATGGTTGTTCAAATGCAAATTTAATACTGATGAAAGTATAGATAAATACAAATTCAAGTAAGTTGCAAAAGGTTACTCATAGAAAGAGGGAATTGACTATGAAGAAACTTTTGCACTTGTAGCTAAGTTGAACACAATGAAATTAAAAATTGCATTAGCTACAAAATATAAATTGAAACTACATTAGATAGATGTTAAATATTATTTTTTGAATGAGAAACTAAAAGAAGAAGTATATCTTGTTTAACCAGAAGGATTTGTAAAGAAGGGTCAAGAGCTTCTTATTTGTAAATTAAAGAAAGCTTTATAAGGGTTGAAAAAAGAACTAATATCTTGGTATGTGAATATTGACTCTTTCTTTTTTAGAAAGGATTTATGAAAAATAAGGGTGTCCCTAAATTGTATATAAAGTCATATCAAAAGGGGCATATAGCTATGATTTCTCCATATGTTGATGATTTTATTATAACATGCAATTTTTCTTAGTTAATTGAGGAAGTTAAAAGACAATTGTCACAGGTTTTTGAAATGAAACACTTTGGTGAATTTCATTATTGCTTAGGCCTTGAAATATGGAGAAAAGTCAGTCATACAGTGGTTACATAGAGAAAATATACAAGAGATCTACTCAAAAGGATCAAAATGGATCATTGTATAGAAGTATCAATAAATTTAGAACAAAATGTCAAACTCTATAGTGATGATGGGACAAGAGAGGTGAATTGTACACTGCATTGTAAGCTGGTGGGAAGTCTAAAGTATCTCGCTAGAACAAACGTATCATATTCAGTTAGCATCATAAGTAAGTTCATATCCAAGCCTTCTTAAAGCCATTGGAAAACAACAAAGTGAGTCCTTTGATATCTAAAAGGGATTATTAATTTTGGTATTAAATATATTGATGATCTCGATGTTGATTTGGCAGGGCATTCTGATTCAGATTGGGCCAAAAATCGCGATAAAAAAATATCAACCTCAGGATATGCACTCAACCTTGGATATAGGATCCTGGTATGGAGAAGCAAGAAACATTAAACTATTTATTTGTCTTCAATTGAAGATTAGTACAAATATTTTTGCAGTGCTACTTGTGAGCCTATTTGGTTGAGGCGAGTTGTTGAAGATGTGGGAGAAGAACAAAAATGCCAACAGTTATCAAATGTGATAATCAAATCTCTATCAAACTCGTTAGCATTCATGCATACCATGCAAGATAAAACACATTGAGACTCACTATCATTTTGCTAAGGAAAAGATGCAATCTAAAGGATTCAATTTAGTTTATTGTAGTACCAACGAAAATGTGACTGACATCTTTACAAAGCTTCTTGAAAAGGAAAAAAACTGTAACTTATAAGAATTAGTTAAATAAGAATTAATTGATAAAGAACACATTTCTCTATTGACTATGAAGGTCAAAATAATAGAAAATTCTAAAATATTCTATTTTTAAAAATTATTATGATGTTTTGTTAAACTTTTATTATATTAAATAATTCTAGGATTGATGGTTAGGTTTTCTAATAATGATTGAGTAACCTTAGAATTATTGAAGTAATACTTGAATTTAATAACCTTTAAAATTATTCAAGTGATGGTTGAGTTGCATAACCTTTATTCATACCCAAGTTTTTAAATGCCAATTACAACCACCTAGATGTTTACAAATAGGCATACCGCATGCACAAGTTCTTTGTTAGTCGAACAATGAAAAACCAAAACCATTGATATGGCATCAACAATATCATTTATAAACTGCTTCAGATGCCCACTTGATTACGGAAGATTATAGAAAACGAATAATGGTCATTGGATCAAATTTTCAGATGCCCACTTGATTACGGAAGATTATAAAAAACGAATAATGGTCATTGGATCAAATTTTGAATGATCCAGGTGGATATTGGTGGCCACCCGCTAATTCCACTTGGATCCCCTCTAGTGCTTCGTACAGTTTTTATCAGTTTCCTTAATTATAGCACAGTTTACTATTTTTAGCAGTTTTTCGGGTCCTAAACTTCCTGAGCCGTTTTGAGGCCCTAAACGACGTTTTTTGGGAAATCCACCGTCAGCGATTTTTCTGATAAAAATTGTCTTTTTCGTCGTAGCCCTCGGAGAGATCTTTCCAATGGGCTATCATGCACGTCAAACGGAGATAGTATGACCAATTCGCGACCCCGGGAAGTTGATGTACCAACTTACCCAAAAACGGGGCCCACAATTTGGCGTTTCATCTTCTAGGGTTAGGTTTTGGAATGTGAAGGGTTTTCCATTGTTTCTCAACAATAAATAGGCCCTCGAGCCTCATTGTAACACAGTTCAAAACAGTTCAGAGGCATGTAGCTGACACATCTCTTCTCAGAGATAAGCTACCATCACCCTAGCTGGGTTATTTCTATTTGTAAGCATATTTCAGTATTCTCCATTAATGAAATGAAGTATTATTTCCGCGACATCTCTGTTTTTATGGTTATCGCATATTTTTAGTTCTGTTGCATCTCTGTTTTTATGGTTATCGCATCTCTGTATTTATGGTTATCTCTGTAATCTATTGCGTTCCTGCTTAAATCCGGATCAGTGGTATTAGAGCGGTCTGCTTTTTCTCTGTTTTTCTTTGCATGTCCCCAACGAGGTTGGGATATAAGGAGTTAGGGCTTGAACTGGTCGAACCTTTGCAAGACCAGCCTCGCAAATCTCGACGTCCTCCCATGGCGGATGAGAAGAAAGACGAGGGGGCAGGAGATCCTATCAAAATCTTGCTCGAAGAAGCGCTCGAGCGGCAAAGGAACGCGATGATGGATAGCTTTGCGCAGATCCTTCAGCGGCTACCCAGAGGCGACGCATCGGCTTCCAACAGCTACTCTGGAAACGCCACACCGTTTAAGGTACAAGTTAATTTTGAAATCCCCATCTTCGAGGGTCAAATAGACGCAGATGCCGTAGATAAATGGTTAAATCTGCTAGATGGGTATTTTTCTGTTCACGAATTTTCAAGTCGGGAGAAGATTGTTTTCGCTCTTCTCAAAGCAGCCCCCCACGTCAAGGACTGGTGGGAAACCTATTGCGAGCAGAAGGATGAAAGTACAGGCTCACTATTTTCAACCGCACCCACTTGGAATGACTTCCGGGATGCCATTAAGGAGCAGTACTACCCCGTCGGAAGCTATGAGGACAAATACATCAAATGGACCACACTGCGGCAGGGACGAGACCAAGATGTGCCGGAGTTCACAAACATTTTTCATACCCTTCGCACACAGTTGGGTATCAAAGATTCTGAGCTGCATCTGGTACTCAAATACTACGGCTGCCTACACAGATACATCCAGGAAGAGATGGAGTTCTTGAACATCTCCTCCCTCGGCACAGCATACCGATACGCTGTCAAAATCGAGCAAAAGTTCAAACAGAAGAAGCGAGACTTTGGATCTACAAATCCAAAGCCCAAAGGACAAAGCCAAGGCGGGGTGACCCAAGACAACCCGTCGAAGCTACAAGAAAAGAACAACACCACGAAGCCGAAGAAGGACACAGGAAAGTGGTGTGAGTTCCACAAGAGTCCCACTCATAACACAAGTGAGTGTCGGACCAAGCAGTCGCTGGTGGCCAAGTTGAAGGCTTCCGAATCAGATGCATGTTCTGACTCTGAGTCAGAACCCGACAAGGGGAATGACAAAGGGAAGCAAATTATTGATGCAGATCCCAGCGCCACTGTTGCTACTGCCAAGATCCAGAAAAATGAGCTCGAAGATCCAGAGGAGGGGGAACGTCTTTTCCACTCACAGATGTGGGTGAAGGGTTCGCCGCTGCAATTCATTGTCGACAGTGGCAGCCAAAAGAACCTCGTTTCAGTAGAGGTCGTGAAGCGGTTGGGCCTACCAACTACACCACACCCACAGCCGTACAGTATCGGTTGGCTTCATGAAGGACGAGATCTCAAAGTTCGCCAGCAGTGCCGCCTTCCCTACAGCATCAAGCCCTTCACAGACGAGGTATTGTGTGATGTTACACCTCTGGATGTTTGTGATGTACTATTAGGCCAGCCATACTTGTGGAGGCGACATGCTGTGAATGAGTCAAGGCCTCGCGCTGTCATCATTTCTTTGGATAATTCATTATACAGGATACCGGAGGTAGCCCCACCTACCGCCACCTCTTTGATCACTCCTAAGAAAGGCAGCAAGCTCATCTCACAGACTAGGAAATTTATTTTCTGTCTGGTTCGTTCCCAATGTAAGGGGAAGATCGTTGCTACATCCATGACCCCCGCGAAGGGTTCCTCCACACAGCAGCAGCAACAGAGGGATACAGTCATGACAGAAAACAGGAACAACTTCTCGTTACCTGGAGGGGTACCACACAAGTTTCAGGTGGGCGATAAAGTTTGGTTACATCGGCAGAGGGAGCGCCTTACCAGAACCCATCAGAAACTCAGACCACTTCGACATGGTCCTTACACCATTACCAAAGCTATGGGAGACAATGCATTTGAGCTTAGCATTCCCCCATTCCTTGGCCTGCACCCGGTGTTCAATGTCGACCGCCTTCGGCCATACTTTCCACCATTACTAGACACGTCCGACATTGTAGAACAACTCACACCCACAGAGTTAAATCCAGCTTGCATGGAACAAGTTGCAACTGATCGGATCATGGACACACAGATCAAGCACACTCGCCAGCAGAATATCCAACTGTATCAAGTTGTCAAAGCAGGACAACTCCTTCACCAGGGCAAGTGGCTCACCAGGGACCAAGTGCAGCAGAAGTTCCCTCATCTCATGGAGGAACTCAATGTAATGGGGACCATTGCTTCCTAAGGGGGGAGGAATGATCCAGGTGGATATTGGTGGCCACCCGCTAATTCCACTTGGATCCCCTCTAGTGCTTCTTACAGTTTTTATCAGTTTCCTTAATTATATCACAGTTTACTATTTTTAGCAGTTTTGCGGGTCCTAAACTTCCGGAGCCGTTTTGAGGCCCTAAACGACGTTTTTTGGGAAATCCACCGTCAGCGATTTCTCTGATAAAAATTGTCTTTTTCGTCGTAGCCCTCGGAGAGATCTTTCCAACGGGCTATCATGCACGTCAAACGGAGATAGTATGACCAATTCACGACCCCGGGAAGTTGATGTACCAACTTACCCAAAAACGGGGCCCACAATTTGGTGTTTCATCTTCTAGGGTTAGGTTTTGGAATGTGAAGGGTTTTCCATTGTTTCTCAACAATAAATAGGCCCTCGAGCCTCATTGTAACACAGTTCAAAACAGTTCAGAGGCATGTAGCCGACACATCTCTTCTCAGAGATAAGCTACCATCGCCCTAGCTGGGTTATTTCTATTTGTAAGCATATTTCAGTATTCTCCATTAATGAAATGAAGTATTATTTCCGCGACATCTCTGTTTTTATGGTTATCGCATATTATTATTTCTGTTGCATCTCTGTTTTTATGGTTATCGCATCTCTGTATTTATGGTTATCTCTTTAATCTATTGCGTTCCTGCTTAATTCCGGATCATTGAAGGTGTTGTTTTATTTAGGTTATAATTTGGTGTGGATATTAAATATTTTGCAAGTTGTTTTAGTGTGATTTTTTTTAGTTTTTTGGTTGGTTTTTATAGCCTAATTTTTCTAAAATTTGACAGGAATTTATTGAAATCACAAGTTTTAAAATTTGACAGGAATTTATTGAAATCACAAGTTTTATGGGTAACTTTTACATAATCTAAGTGCTCTAGAGTTTTTGAGGGTGCTGAATCCATATATACAATCAAAAGAACTAGTTTAAATAACACAAATCAAAATTTAGCTCCATTTTTTTCCCCTGAATACTGAAACAGGAAAGTCCGAAAAATCGCACTAAAAACAACCATAATTTTCTAAATAATTTGATTACTAAAATGTTTGAATGTTCTTTTAGAATGGAAATAGATTCAGCATCGTCAACAATCCTGTAACACTCAAACCCTTAAATTTTTCAATTATAAATAAAATTTCCAAAAATTTCAAACAAATTTTATCAAAATTTTTACCAAAATTTCCATTATTTTCCTAACAAAATTACTTTTTTTTTTTTTTTTTTTCTGGAGAAGTAAACGGCTAAGGCAGCGCATCGCACCATTCATTCCAAATGTCGTGCACGCTGATCATAACATGACACTTAGTGGGGCCCTTCACCTCCGAGTCTTCTGGAAGTGCCAACTCCCTAATCCGGACACAGACAAAGCACGTTGGTGATGCAATGTACACTTAGCGGGGCCATTCACCTCCGAGTTTTCTGGAAGTTCCAGCACCCTAACCCGTCCCTTCGTAGCTATTTCGATTGACTTAAATTTTAGCAGCGGTTGGCATCCTTACCTGGAGTGCAGTTTCGAGGATATTTCCGAAATCTGCAATCTATATAAAATTAAGATATAGCCAATATGTGGGCATTTCTTGATTGGTCATCTTTATTTTCGTTGCTTTCATTTCTCTTTTCTCGCAAAGAAGAACCGTTTCCTTCATCTTAGTAAGAGGTATCGAGTATGCAGCAAGGAACAAAGGCGGAGCACTACCAGGTTTTCATCAACCACAAGGGAGATGATACGAAGAGAAATATTGCAAGCCTTATCTACCATAAACTCAAATCTTATGGTTTGCAAGTCTTCTGGGACAAGGAGGAACTGCACACCGGAAATACTATCTGCTCTGCACTCCAAGAAGCCATCGGCAGTTCCTCCGTTCGCATTGCAATTTTCTCTTAGAATTATGCTCATTCAACCTGGTGCTTAGCTGAGCTGTGTTGGATGTTGAAACCATCTCAGGATAGCAGCGTTATACCCGTATTCAATGACGTTGAGCCTGCTGACCTTCGTCGCATTGAGAGGGGACCTTATGCCCACGCCTTTAGCAAACACCAACAAAGAGTACCCATGGAAGTCGTGAATGAATGGAGGGAAGCACTCAAAGCAGCCGCAAGCATTTCTAGTCTGCCGTTCAAAACGAATGAAAGGTGAATACACGCTTTACTTATTTATCATATTCTTGCAGAATAGATAAACCACTTATTTATCTTGTAGAATCATCCATTGTCTAACGATGATAGACTGCAATTATTTTTGTTTACAGTGACTATGGAGAGTTTTTAGTGAAAACTAGAAACATTGTAATGAAACTGGTGAGATGGGACCCTTTAGAGGTGGCTGCTCATCCAGTTGGACTGGAGCAGACGTTGAAGGATTTGGATGATCACATTCGGAAGCAAAGCTCCACAAAGGTGATAGTGCTAGCTGGATTAAGTGGAATAGGGAAGTCAACGCTGGCAAAATATATCTTCAACTTGAAACGTTCAGAGTTTAACAGGGCTTCTTATTTGTGTAACGTGAGAGAAACAATTGTTGAAACATTAATTTCACCTGTCGTGCGGTAGCATTAAACGGCAACAGAAACCACTTCAGAAAACCACTTATCTTTATCGCACCACTTTTCGCACAATGTAGTTTCTGTGAGAGGGCCTCCAACACAATCGGCTCCAGTACAAACACAAAACTACAAAACTGCCCATCTCCCAGATATTAAAGTTCGTTTGGGTTGTGTGACTCTAGGATCCGAAAAGCGGCCAATCTGGTCAACGCAAATGGATTTCTTCAACCTGCAAGCAAGAACGTTACCTATTTATTTTACAGCCGTTTCCATTTAATGCATTTATTGAATTGTTATAGTTTTAGGTAAAAGCTTTAAAGTTTTTCATACGGCATGTATTTTTTTTGTTAACCCATATGATGTGTGAGCGTTGAGCTTTTTAATTGTAATTTCACAAAGGAGGAGAACAAAACGGGTTCGCTGCAACGAATAGAAAACCAGGGAAGAAGAGGGCTCGCGGATGCAGAGGAAATAATAGGAAAATCAATGCACAATAGTGCGAATTCTTGAGGCGTATATGCATTGAAATGTATAATTAAATGTATGGTGTGGAGCAGCAGCATAAATGAAAACTTTGGTTAAATGTGATGTGAAAAACCAGCAAGGCATGTAATAAATTCTTCTTGGGTGAATATGAAAGTTTTTTTTATTTTACAGCAGTAAACCCAGGTAAGGAAATTGCTTTTACAACAGTAAATCAATGTAAGAATTTTTATTCTACAGCAGTAAATGTAAAAACCCTTTTTACAGTAGTAAATGTGAATGAAGATTTTACACGGCAGTGTAAAAATCAGTTGTAAAAGAGGCAGAGCATTTTTTTTTTTGTGAAAGTTTTTGGTGAATCTCTCTGAGAGAGAGGAAGAAAATTGTATCAGGCAGTTTATAAAATAATATAAGTTTATTTTAGCTGAGAAACTCTGTTTTGCTCAGATTTTTTTGGGGCTTCCCTATGCAAAATATCCTGAGGAGAAAAACAGAGCATTCCTCTATATTAAGTTTTTTTTGTGTTTGAAATTACCAGAAATTTCCAGCATGGTATCGGAGTAGATCTAGGCTCTTTGAAGGTGTTCAAGAAGCTGACGGAAGGAGTTTTGTTGCAGCAGTAAATCTTCTTCAGCAAAGTGAAGTTTAGGCAAAAAGAACCCACGTATTCCTCAAAGTTTTTTTTGTGTTACTGCTGAAAGAAACAATCAATTTTTAAACACACAGTTAAGATTTAGAAACATAACTAAGAATGCAAGGAATGGCCAGCACAAGCACTAGCATGGGTATGTTTAACACCTAGCTCCCACAGTTTAATGGGAAAAACGATGACTATTAGGCAATAACCATGAGAGCCCTGTTTGCCTCATAAGATCTATGGGAACTTGTTGAATATGGGTTTGAGGAACCAGTAGATGAAAATGAGTTTAATAGATTAACTCAAGCACAGAAAGACCTATTGAAGAGCAATAGGAAGAAAGGTTCAAAAGCCCTTGTATTTTTATATCAGTCAGTGCATGAGAGTGTATTTCCAAGGATAGCAACAGCCAAGACATCCAAAGAAGCATGGAAAACCTTGAAGACAGCCTATCAAGGCATGGAAAAAGTGAAGACAGCAAAACTACAATTGCTGAGGAAAGATTCCGAGAATATGAACATGAAAGAGTCAGACAACATTGACTCATTTTTCACACATGTGATTAGATTGATCACACAAATGAGACTCATGGAGAAGTTCTTGAAGAAAGGAAGATTGTGGAGCAATTATTGAGGGTCCTACCCTCAAAGTTTAATGTGATTGTCACCACCATAGAAGAGACAAAGGATCTCTCAAACTTTTCAGTTGATGAGCTACATGCATCACTGATAACACATGAGCAAAGGTTGAGTAGAAATGAAAACTCATCTCTAGAGCAAGCCTTCAAGACCTAGATGTCCTTTGGAAGAGGAAGAGGTCAAGGCAGAGGAAACAAGAGAGGAAGAGGCAGAAGCTAGAACAAAGGTGGAAGGAACAGCCCAGCAAATGCTCAAGGAAGAGGCAGCAATCCAAATCAGAACCAAGGCCAAGGCAGCAACCAACAAAGAGGACAACATCATGCTCAAAGACAAAGGTATGAAAAATCCAATGTCCAATGTTATTATTGTAAAAACTATGAGCATTATGCAAATGAATTCAGGAAGAAGCAGCATGATATGAGTAATAGATCAAATGCAAATGTCACTAGAGAAAACATCAGTCAAGATAATGTGTTGTTAGCTTGTAACATGGCTGAAACAAATAATGAAGACATATGGTTTTTAGACTCAGGTTGCAGCAACCATATGACAGGAAACCTAGCCTTGTTTTCCAATTTAGATCAAAATGTGAAATCAGAAGTCACACTTGGAACTGATAGCAAAATTTCTGTTACGGGAAAAGGACAGGTAAAAATATTTACAAAGAAGGGTGAAAAGAAAACCATAGCAGATGTCTACTATGTCCCTAGAATGAGATGTAACCTCTTGAGTATTGGACAGCTTGTCCATAAGGGGTACAATGTTTTCTTTGAGAATGATGTATGCACCATCATGGATAGAGCACCCAGCAAAAGATGTATTGCTAAAGTAAAGATGACAAGGAACAGGATGTTCCCTCTCAGAATAAGGGCAGATTTGAAAAACAAAGAAGTAATTGCAGCAGTTACCCAAGAGGCTTTCCAAAGTGTGCCAAAGGATGAAAATTTGTTGTGGCACTTGAGATTTGGACATCTCAACTTTGGAGGTCTTAACTTATGGAGCAGAAAAGGAATGGTAAGAGTATTACGATTGATAGAGAAACTGGACAGCCTTTGTGAAGGTTGTATTTTGGGTAAACAACATAGAGAAAGTTTTCCATCAGGGAAAAGCATAAGGGCAAAGGCACCTTTAGAGATTGTCCACTTAGATTTATGTGGACCGATGCAAACTCCATCATTAGTAGGCAACCAATATTTTCTCACATTCATTGATGATTTCACTAGAAAAACTTGGGTCTATTTCCTTAAAAACAAAAGTGAAGTGTTTCAAAAATTCCGAAATTTCAAAGCACTTGTGGAAAACCAAAGTGGGATGCATATCAAAGTTTTGAGAAATGACAGAGGAGGTGAGTATATCTCCAAGGAATTCCTATGGTTTTGTAGAGAAAATGGAATACACAAGCAGTTTACAGCTAGGTACACCCCGCAGCAAAATGGAGTTGCTGAAAGGAAGAACAGGACCATCATGGATATGGCAAGGAGCATGTTGAAGGCAAAGCATTTGCCAAATGATTATTGGGCTGAAGCTGTACATTGTGCAGTTTATATTTTGAACAGGTGTCCTACAAAAGCAATGATGAACAAAGTGCCGGAAGAAGCATGGAGTGGGAGAAAGCAAGGAGTCACCCACATGAAAGTTTTTGGATGTGTGGCTTATGCACACATTCCAGATCAGCTAAGGAGGAAGTTGGACAACAAAGAGGAGAAATGTATTTTCATTGGATACAGTGAGGAGTCCAAAGCTTACATGTTGTATATCCCATCTACCAAGAAGTTTTTTGTGAGCAGAGATGTTCAGTTCATTGAGGAGGAAGCTTGGGATGGAAGCATAGAGAAAACAATGAATGTTAAAAAATGTTTGTCTCATGATGAAGATGATGAGGAGATGGCTGAAATAGATCCCCAAACAACAGCGCCAACACAAGGACAACAAGGAACACCCTTAAGGATTAATAAAAGTGCTTCTCCAAGCACACCACAAGGAGGAAATTCAAGTGCATCTTCAAGCACTTGCACACCAAATGAAAGAGGTAAGAAATTCAGAAATTTAAGTGACATTTATGATTAAGGAATGAACTCTTTATTCGCTTTGTATTGTCATGTTGATGACCCTATTCATTTCGAAGATGCAATTAAGGATAAGAAATGGATAGAAGCTATGGATGAGGAGATCAACGCCATAGAGAGAAACAAGACATGGGATTTGGTTGAGCTACCAAAAGGTAAAGAAGTCATAGGAGTTAAATGGGTTTACAAGACCAAGTGCAACGCTGAAGGCAAAATAGAAAGGCACAAAGCAAGGCTGGTTGTCAAAGGATACAAGCAGCAATATGGGAGAGACTATGAGGAAACTTTCGCACCGGTTGCAAGAATGGAAACTGTGAGAGCAGTGCTGTCCATAGCAGCACAAAACAAGTGGAAAGTTTATCAAATGGACGTGAAGTCAGCATTCCTAAATGGAGTGTTAATGGAAGAGGTTTACATTGAACAACCTCTAGGCTATGAGAAGAAAGGTGAAGAGCACAAAGTGTGCAGATTGAAGAAAGCTCTTTATGGGCTGAAGCAAGCGCCAAGAGCATGGTACAGTAGGATAGATTCCTATCTACTGGAAAATGGATTTGAGAAATGTGACAGAGAACCCACCGTCTACATCAAAGAAAAAGATGGTAAATTGCTGATTGTTGTGTTATATGTTGATGATGTTATTTTTACAGGTAATGATACTACCTCATTGAAAATTTCAAAGCAATCATGAAAGAGGAATTTGAAATGACTGACATGGGTTTGCTGAGATACTTCTTAGGAATAGAAGTAGATCAAAAAGAAAATGGAATTTTTATTTCACAAGCAAAATATGTAAATGATGTGTTGGGCAGATTTAACATGCAAGAATGCAAGGCAGCAATCACTCCCACAGTAATGGGATTAAAACTCAGCAAAGAGGACAACAACAAGGATTTTGATCCTAGTTTGTATAAGAGCATAGTTGGCAGCCTTATGTATTTAACTGCAACTAGGCCTGACATAATGTTTGCTGTTAGTTTAATTTTCAGATTCATGGAGAGGTCAAAGGAAGCACATTGGCAGGCAGCGAAATAATTTTGAGGTATGTTAAAGGTACTAAAAGACTTGGCATTTTATATATTGTCTCAAAATGTTCAAATTTAGTTGGATACACTGATAATGATTGGGCTGGAAGTGTAGATGATCGGAAAAGAACTTCCGGTTATGTTTTTCACATGGGTTCAGGAGCCATTTCATGGGCTTCTAAGAAGCAGTCCATTGTTGCATTGTCTACAGCAGAGGTAGAATATGTGGCAGCTACAGCAGCAGCATGTCAAGTAGTTTGGATGAGAAGGATTTTGAGGAGCTTAGGCCAAGAGTAGGCAAAAGCAACAATGATTTTTTGTGACAATAGCTCAGTTATTGCATTATCCAAGAATTCTATGTTTCATAAGAGAACGAAACACATTGACACAAGATTTCATTACATCAGGGAATTGGTGAGAAATGGAGAAATTGTTCTAGAACATTGCAGGACTCAGGAATAGGTAGCAGACATTCTGACAAAGCCATTGGACCAGAAAAGCTTTGAATTTTTTAGGAAGTGTTTGGGTATGACTGAATGCCCAGCAGCTGAAATTAAAGGGGAGTGTTGAAACATTAATTTCACTTGCCGTGCGGGAGCATTAAACGGCAACAGAAAACCACTTCAGAAAACCACTTATCTTTATCGCACCACTTTTCGCGCAATGTGGTTTCTGTCAGAGGGCCTCCGACACAATCCGCTCCAGCCACGCGTCCACTGTACAAACACAAAACTGCCCATCTCCTGGATATTAAAGTTCGTTTGGGTTGTGTGGCTGTAGGATCCGAAAAGCGTCCGATCTGGTCAACGCAAATGGATTTCTTCAACCTGCCAGAACGTTACATATTTATTTTGCCGCCATTTTCATTTAATGCATTTATTGAATTGTCATAGTTTTAGGTAAAAGCTTTAAAGTTTTTCATACGGCATGTATTTTTTTTGTTAACCCATATGATGTGTGAGTGTTGACTTTTAATTGTAATTGCACATGGGAGGAGAACAAAATGGTTCGCTGCAACGAATAGAAAACCAGGGAAGAAGAGGGCTCACGGATGCAGAGGAAATAACAGGAAAATCAATGCACAGCAGTGCGAATTCTTGAGGAGTATATGCATTGAAATGCATAATTAAATGTATGGTGTGGAGCAGCAGCATAAATGAAAACTTTGGTTAAATGCGATGTGAAAAACCAGCAAGGCATGTAAGAAATTCTTCTTGGGTGAATGTGAAAGTTTTTTTTATTTTACAGCAGTAAACCCATGTAAGAAAATTGTTTTTACAGCAGTAAATCAATGTAAGAATTTTTATTCTACAACAGTAAATGTAAAAACCCTTTTTATAGTAGTAAATGTGAATGAATATTTTACACAGCAGTGCAAAAATCAATTGTAAAAGAGGCAGAGCATTTGTTTTTTGGTGAATCCCTATGAGAGAGAGGAAGAAAATTGTATCAAGGAGTTTATAAATTAATATAAGTTTATTTTAGCTGAGAAACTCTACTTTGCTCATATTTTTTTGGGGCTTCCCTGTGAAAAAGATCCTGAGGAGAAAAATAGAGCATTGCTCTGTATTATGTTTTTTTTGTGTTTGAAATTACCAGAAATTTCCAACAACAGTCGATTTAATGTCTTTGTAGCGGCAACTACTGAGTGACTTGCGTGGGTTAAATAGAGACATTCATAATACCTTCATTGGTAAAACTATTTTACGAAATAGCCTAGAAAGATTAAAAATTTTGATTTTTTTGGATGATGTGGATGACAGGGAGAAAATAAAAAGGGTAGTAGATCTGGATGCAGTGGAGCCTGGTAGTCTCGTCTTAATAACATCTCGTTATAAATATATAGTGGGGGGCTCATCTGCAAGCACGATTTTGCATGATGTAAAGCCATTGAAGCGAAACCATGCCCGGGAGCTCTTCTGCCATCACGCCTTCCGTCAATTAAATCCACATGAAAAATACGAAGATTTGGTGGAGGATTTTTTGAAAATGTGTGGGGGATTGCCTCTCTCCTTAAAAGTTTTTGGGGAACAACTTGTTGGCAAGCTTGACAGAACGTATTGGAAGCGACAATTGGAATTGTATTTGAAAGGATAGCCACTGATTGAAGCAGACACTGTAATTAATGCTCTAAAATGGAGTTACCAAGCAATGGAGATTGAAGAGCAGAAGATGCTTTTGGACGTGGGCTGTGTCTTCGTTGGAGAAGACCTGGAACTAGCTGTTCGGGTATTAGAGGGATTAAATTATAATAATGACGTTCGTAATCCCCTGGAAAGTCTCCGAAGGAAGTGCCTTATAGATTTCAACAACATGGAGTACCAAATTCCCGGTGTTTCTGTCTGGAGCGATTCAATATCGTGGGCAGTAAAAGTAGAGAGTTCAAAAATTATAATGCAACATCAAGTGACCGAATTGGCACGGCGTATTATTGGAGATAAGCAACTACACATCAGTTGCTCCATAGATATAGAAAAGATGTTGCAGTTGCAGGTATGTGTGTTTTGTTTAGATTGATTTTGGAGGATTTGAATATTAAATTTATTTCTTACTTTATAACATGATAATATCAATTGAGCTGTTCCATGTGTTAATAATGATAATGTCAATTGAGCGGTTCCACGTGTTAATAAATTATTAAATATTATATGATAAAGAAAATTGTTATGTTGGGATGATAATTCCAAAACAAAAACGAACAGAGAATAATGCTCTGTTTTTAACACAGGAAACAGAGTTTTTTTTTTCTCACACACACAAAAAAACTTTGTATTCATTAACAAGACTGTTGTTACAAAATTCTTCCTCCCACAGAGGGATTACACATGCCTTAAGTTCTTCACTCTATCTCTCCTGGAAAAATTAACACACTGTCTTTGCATTGCTCTGCATTACAAAAAAAAAATTCTCTCTTTTCTTGAAAAAAAAAATTCTCTCTTTTCTTGCAAATTGACACTGCTGTGTGCGTAATTTTTTTTTTTATTTCTCTCTCGGGCTGCTGCGTATTTCATATTACATTGCATATTCAACAACAAAACAAAATATATATATATATATATATATATATATATATATATATATATATATATATATATATATATGACATTACATTTTCAACAACCGTAGTAAATTTCATTAATTACTTCAACATGGCGATATATATATTTTATTATTAACCGTAGATTTTACTCCACGTTAATCAAGCTCTGTTCAATCAGCCTTACATATGATTTTGTCATACGGCTTTCACAGGTTTCTTGATTGGACCAGCGGGAGATGGTCACCTGAATCCTGATGTGACCACGTCGTACACGCAGCAATGAAACGGAACAGGCCTCTCCTGCTCAGTGCCGCCACCACTACCAAAAACCGTTGATCTGCCCCACATTAATCGCACTGTTGTCGGTCAAAATCGCACGGTCAAAACATACGAACTTTACGTGCTGGGGAAAGTTATTTTTACAAAACTACTTAGGGCACGTGTGCGCTGGTGAATGTGCTCACCGCCCCTCGAGAAATACCACCATTCAGCAAAAACGGTGCGAGGAATCCTCATACGGTTTTCCAAACAAAAACACTGTAGTTGAAAATACCATTTCAACGCTCCCCTTTAATTTCAACTGCCGGGTTATCAGTCATACCCAGACATTTCCTCAAAAACTCAAAACTTTTCTGCCGAATGGTTTGGTCAGAATATCTGCAACCTACTCCTGAGTTCTGCGATGTTGTAAAACAATTTCTCCATTGTTTACCAATTCCCTGGTGTAATGAAACTTTGTGTCAATGTGTTTCGTTCTCTTATGAAACACATAATTCTTGGATAATGCAATAGCTAAGCTATTGTCATAAAAAATCACAATTCCTTTTGCTTGCTCTTGGCATAAACTCCTTAACATCCTTCTCATCCAAATTGCTTGACACATTGCTGCTGTAGCTACCACATATTCTACTTCTGCTGTAGACAGTGCTACAATAGGCTGTTTTTTAGAAGCCCATGAAATGGCTCCTAAACCCATGTGGAAAACATAACCGGATGTGCTTTTCCGATCATCTACACTTCCAGCCCAATCACTATCAGTGTATCCAATTAAATCTGAACATTCTGAAGCAATATATAAAATGCCAAACCTTTTAGTACCTTTAACATACCTCAAAATCCTTTTTGCTGCCTGCCAATGTGCTTCTTTTGGCCTCTCCATGAATCTGGAAATCAAACTAACAGCATGCATTATATCCAGCCTAGTTGCAGTCAAATACATGAGGCTGCCAACTATGCTCTTGTACAAACTAGGATCAAAATCCTTGCTGTTGTCCTCTTTGCTGAGTTTTAATCTCATCACAATGGGAGTGATTGCTACTTTGCTCTCCTACATATTAAATCTTTCCAACACTTCATTAACATATTTCACTTGTGAGATAAAAATCCCATTTCCATTTTGTTCTACTTCTATTCCTAAGAAGTATTTCAGCAAGCCAATGTCAGTCATTTCAAATTCTTCTTTCATGACTGTTTTAAAATTTTCAATAAGGTAATCATCATTACCTGTGAAAATAACATCATCAACATATAGCACAACAATTAGTATTTTACCATCCTTTTCTTTGATGTATAGGGTGGGTTCTCCCTTGCACTTTTCAAATCCATTTTCTTGTAGATAGAAATCTATCCTATTGTACCACGCTCTTGGTGCTTGCTTCAACCCATAAAGAGCTTTCTTTAATCTGCACACTTTGTGTTCTTGGCCTTTCTTTTCATAGCCTAGAGGTTGTTCAATGTAAACCTCTTCCATTAGCACTCCATTTAGGAATGCTGACTTCACGTCCATTTGGTAAACTTTCCACTTGTTTTGTGCTGCTATGGACATCACTGCTCTCACGGTTTCCATTCTAGCAACTGGTGCGAAAGTTTCCTCATAGTCTCCCCCATACTGCTGCTTATATCCTTTGACAACAAGTCTTTCCTTGTGTCTTTCTATTTTGCCTTCAGCATTACTCTTGGTCTTGTAGACCCATTTAACTCCAATGACTTATTTCCCTTTTGGTAGTTCAACTAAATCCCATGTCCTGTTTCTTTCTATGGCATTGATCTCCTCATCCATAGCTTCTATCCATTTCTTATCCTTAATTGCCTCTTCGAAATGAACAGGGTCATCAACATGATAATACAAAGCAAACAAAGGGTTCATACCTTCATTTGTTTCCTCTTGTTCATAAATGTCACTTAAATTTCTGAACTTCTTACCTCTTTCGCTTGGTGTACAAGTGCTTGAAGAAGCACTTGAATTTCCTCCTTGTGGTGTGCTTGGAGAAGCACTTTCATTTCTCATCAAGGGTGTTTTTTGTTGCCCTTGTGTTGGTGCTGCGGTTTGGGGATGTATTTCATCCATCTCCTCATCATCTTCATCATGAGACAAGGAGTTTTTAACATTCACTTTTTTCTCTATGCTTCCATCCCAAGCTTCCTCCTCAATGAACTGAACATCTCTACTCACAATAAGCTTCTTGGTGGATGGGTTATACAACCTATAAGCTTTGGATTCCTCACTGTATCCAATGAAAATACATTTCT
Source organism: Pinus tabuliformis (assembly GCA_031772625.1). Lineage (NCBI taxonomy): Eukaryota > Viridiplantae > Streptophyta > Pinopsida > Pinales > Pinaceae > Pinus > Pinus tabuliformis. The sequence continues at coordinate 2,081,021,356 of CM062818.1, forward strand.
CCCATTTGCTGTCCAACTTCTTCCTTAGTTGATCTGGAATGTGTGCATAAGCCACACATCCAAAAACTTTCATGTGGGTGACTCCTTGCTTTGTCCCACTCCATGCTTCTTCTGGCACTCTGTTCATGACTACTTTTGTAGGGCATCTATTCAAAATGTATGTTGCACAGTGTACAGCTTCAACCCAATAATCATTTGGCAAATGCTTTGCCTTTAACATACTCGTCGCCATATCCATGATTGTCCTATTCTTCCTTTTGGCAACTCCATTTTGTTGCGGAATGTACCTAGTGGTAAACTACTTATGAATTCCATTTTCTCTACAAAAACGTAGAAATTATTTGGAGATATACTCACCTCCTCTATCATTTCTTAGAACTTTGATATGCAACCCACTTTGGTTTTCTACAAGTGCTTTGAAATTGCAAAATCTTTCAAAAATTTCACTTTTGTTCTTCAAGAAATAAACCCAAATTTTTCTAGTAAAATCATCAATAAATATTAGCATATAGTGGCTGCCCTCAAGTGATGGAGTTTGCATCGGTCTACATAAATCTGAGTGGACAATCTCTAAGGGTGCTTTTGCCCTTATGCTTTTCCCAGATGGAAAGCTTTCTTTGTGTTGTTTCCCCAAGATACAACCTCTACAAAGACTGTCTAGTTTCTCTATCAATGGTAATCCTCTTACCATTCCTTTTCTATTCAACAAGTTAAGGCCTCCAAAGTTGAGATGTCCAAATCTCAAGTGCCACAACCAATTTTCATCTTTTGGTTCACTTTGGAAAGCCTCTTGTGTCACTGCTGCTATTTCTTCTCCATTTTTAAAATCTGCTTTCATTCTGAGAGGGAACATCCTATTCCTTGTCATCTTCACTTCAGCAATACATTGTTTTCTAAGTGTTTTATCCATGATGGCGCATACATCATCCACAAAGAAAACAGTGTACCCCTTTTGAATAAGTTGTCTAATACTTATAAGGTTACATTTCATTCCAGGAACATAATAAACATCCGATATGGTTTTCTTTTCACCTTTTTTTTGTTAAGACATTTACTTCTCCTTTTCCCATAACAGAAACTTTACTATCAGTCCCTAGTGTGACTTGTGACTTCACACTCTGATCTAACATAGAAAACAGGGCTATGTTTCCTGTCATATGGTTACTGCAACGGAGTTTAGGAACCATACATCTTCACTCTTTGCTTCAGTCATATTATAGGCTAAAAACAAATTATCTTGGCTGATATTTTCTCTAGTGAAATTTGCGCTAGTTCTATTACTCATATCATGCTGTTTCTTTCTACATTCATTTGCATAATGCCCATATTTTTTACAATAGTGACATTGGACATTGGATTTATCATACCTTTGTCCTTAAGCATGATGTTGTCCACTTTGTTGGTTGTTGCCTTGGCCTTGGTTCTGATTTGGATTGCTTCCTCTCCCTTGAGCATTTTCTGGACTATTTCTTCCACCTCTGTTTTAGCTTCTGCCTCTTCCTCTCTTGTTTCTTCTGCCTTGACCTCTTCCTCTTCCAAAGAACATCTGGGTCTTAAAGGCATGCTCTAGAGATGAGTTTTCATTTCTACTCAGTCTATGCTCATGTGTTATCAGTGATGCATGTAGTTCATCAACTGAGAAGTTTGTGAGATCCTTTGTCTCTTCTATGGTGGTGACAATCACATCGAACCTTGAGGATAGGATCCTCAATAGTTTCTCCACAATCCTCCTTTCTTCAAGAATCTCTCCATGAGACCTTATCTATGTGACCAGACCAATCACATGTGTGAAGAATGAGTCAATATTATCTGACTCCTTCATCCAGAGATTCTCAAAATCTCTCCTCAGCAACTGTAATTTTTGTATCTTCACTTTCTCCATGCCTTGATAGGCTATATTGAGAGTTTTCCATGCTTCTTTCGATCTCTTGGCTGCTGCTATCCTTGGAAACACACTCTCATGCACTGCTTGATACAAAAAGTAGAGGGCTTTATAATCCTTCTTTTTATTTCTCTTCAACAGTTCTTTCTCCGCCTGAGTCAAATTATTAAACTCATCTTCATTTGCTAGTTCTTCAAAACCATCCTCAACAAATTCCCATAAGTCTTGGGAAGCAAGCAAAACTTTCATAGTTATTGCCCAATAGTCATAGTTTTCTCCATTAAATTGTGGAGATGAGTATTAAAGATACCCATGCTAGTCATGGATCTAGCCATTCTTGCACTCTTAACTATGCTTCAAAATACTTGACTGTGTATTTAAAATAACTGACTGTCCTCAATAGTAACACAAAAAACTAACTTGAGAAATACCTTGGATTCTTTCTTGACTGAGTCTTCACTCTGCTGGAGAAGCTGCTGCAACAAGAAATCCTTCCTTCAGCTTCTTTGACACCTTCAAAGAGCCTGGACAAGCTCTGATACCATGTTGGGAATTTCTGATAATTCCAGAACAAAAACGAACAGAGAATAATGCTCTGTTTTTAACACAGGAAACTGAGTTTTTTTTTCACACACAAAAAAAAAACTTTGTATTCATTAACAAGACTACTGTTGCAAAATTCTTCCTCCAACAGAGGGATTACACCAAGATGCTTCAGATGCCTTAAGTTCTTCACTTTGTCTCTCCTGGAAAAATTAACACACTGTCTTTGCACTGCTTTGCATTACAAAAAAAAAAAAAACTCTGTCTCTTCTTGCAAATTGACACTGCTGTGTGCGTAATTTTTTTTTACTTCTCTCTTGCGCTGCTGCGTATTGCATATTACATTACATATTCAACAACAAAACAAAAATATATATATGACATTACATTTTCAACAACCACAATAGATTTTATTAATTACTTCAACATGGCGATATATATATTTTATTATTAACCGTAGATTTTACTCCACGTTAATCAGACTTTGTTCAATCAGCCTTACATACAATTCTGTCATATGGCTTTCACAAGTTTCTCGATTGGACCAGCGGGAGATGGTCCCCTGAATCTTTATGTGACCGTGTCGTACACGCAGCAATGAAATGGAATAGGCCTCTCCTGCTCAGCGCCGCCACCGCTACCAAAAACCGTTGATCTACCCCACATTAATCGGACGGTTGTCGATCAAAATCGCACGGTCAAACCATACGAACTTTATGCACTGGGGAAAGTTGTTTTTGCAAAACTACTTAGGGCACGTGTCAGCTGGTGAATGTGCTCACTGCCCCTCCAGAAATACCACCATTTAGCAAAAACGGTGCGGGGAATGGTCAGACGGTTTTCCAAACAAAAACGCTGCAGTTGAAAATACCATTTCAACATGTTAAACATAGAAATAAATTATTGTTATTAGTGTTATATTATAATGAAAAATGTCTAGGGAAAATAGATTATTAAATTTTTTATGCTAAAGAAATGTGTTAAAAGTTGTAAAAAAAGTAGGATAAAGATAAATGTTAATAAGAGAAATAAATTATTATAGTTAAAAATGTTTTATTTTAATGAAAATTATTAAAGGGAAATAAATTATTAAACTTTTTATTTTTAAGAAATAGTTAGAAGGGAATAGATTATAAAATGTTGTATTGTAAAAATAATAATCTATTGTTATTGTGTAAATTGGGTAGAATTTTTATATCAGATTTTATAAAAAAAACATTAATAATAGTTTTGCTTACTCCTTTGCTAAAGGAGAAATTAAACAAGTAGCACAACATTAATATTTTAGACTAGGTAAATAAACTAAGCCAAATGGAAAAGCTTATGAGATATTGTTAAGGAAAAAGTTGCACCTTGTGTTAAAGACTAGAATGCCTTATCAACATTTGTTCAAGGAGACTATGACTAAATATCCTAACAACATAAACCATAGACAACATTTAGGTATTGGGTTGATACCCCACCTACTTTGGTGGTATAAAGCATGATTACCATCTAGAGAGATGAAATGTTCTTAGGTAGTGGACAGAGGGAAATATGCTTGTGATAATTCTAGGTAGTTTAATTTAATTAGGACCTGTTGTGCTGTACAAAAACCCCCCATTTCAGAAAATTTTACTTTCAAAACTATAATATGAAATGGGTCCCTTTCAGATTAAATTGGTATCAACTTATCATTCCTAAAAAAATCTGAAAAGAAACAAAACATTATAAACCTTTTGAGACATATATAATCGGTCTTATAATAAAAAATGAATAATTCTTTATTATTGCGATAAAGCAATCGCAAGATCGCATATCGCAATAACAAAGGATGCATAACAAAAGACCCATTGGTTTTCTCCAATGCGAAAAGCGCGAATAACTATTGGATATCGGGAAGGTAAGAAATCATAACAAAAGGCCCCTCTCTTTGCTCCGATGTGATATCGCTATCGGCGATCGGGGAATGTAACATGCGTGCAACTAAAAGCCCTCTTCTAAAAGCTCCCAATACGAATTAGCGATATCACTATCGGCGATCGGGGATTCCACAATGACACCAATATAGCTACTTAAACATTCCTCCGATCCCCGATTGCGATAAATCTAAGCACGACTTTAAAAAAGGATTAATAAGGCTTGGGTATATTGTGTTAAATTATTATTAAAAGCCTTTCTCTTCTCGATAGTGATTCATTTGTGCCCAACTACCAAAACATCAAAGCCACGCTTAAATCAATTATTCGGCAAATAAACGATATGATGAGCATTTAAATGATTGACAGGTTTAAACGACCAATTAATGGAGCACTTATGCCAAAATCTCTTCAGAGATTGTATCCACATAATTCTTATGTTAATCCTCCATTATTCATTGATTGATATAACTCTTTCATACTTGGTCTGTGCCACTTATTCTCTGCATTACATTCATTTTATCTCCTGTGCAAAGCTCCTCCGAAGTAGCGAATTTAGGCCAAATGGGGAAGAACTCTAAGAAATTTGGAACAGCTTCAGCTTCCGCGGTAACAGGACAACACACTGCCGATCTGGGACCAAGTAAAAAAGGATTAATCTCACACACCACATGTCTTGGTCTCAATAATACTACTTGGCAGAGCATCTATAATCTGGTTGAGGCCGAAGAGCCTCAGGAAACATCAGTAGCAGCTACAGCAGGTGTGAACCGGAAGTCCGAGGCTACCCTAAAGGATTTGGCCAATTCTTACCTACACTGGATAGCAACTCGAGAGAAAATTCTTCCATACACAGATGTGGTAAGATGGGCAGTTGAGGAAATTTCAATTACAAACAGAACATTTTGCACTATCGACGAGAGAGTATTCGTTTCATTTCACCCCAATGATTTGAGACAAATGTACCATTTGGCTGAACTAGAGAAGAGGTATAACAAAGCATTTCTGGAGAAGTTCGGAGATGAAAATGAAACTGAATCAACACCTATACGAGAATGGAGACAAAACTCAGCGAAACACAAGCATGAGTCCTTGGGTAAGTACTCTGTCGATTCCTTGTGTTTTCCTTATTGTTATGCTGGAGTGATGATGTGTAGGATTTGTGGGTTGCATGATTCCGCAAAATTCTCCATAGAGATGGTACCTTTAATGGAAGCAGCATGCAATAGAGAAATAATGGATTGGGGGAATATATTATCTGATAAGTTAGCAACAGCTATTCTTGAGTTCAGAAACAAATCCCGCGTTACTGATAGGTTCATTCCTCCATTTTACTTTAGTGCCTACATCTTAGATACTCTCTGTTTTAACTCCGAATTTCCTGTGCTGGGGTGGAGATGGACTCCACAGGACCCTATGCCCATTCATATCTATCACCAGAAGTTGTGGAAAGCCCATTATAAACACCACCTATATCAAGTTTGCCATGGATTTATGTTACCCATTTACTATGCAATTTTTTACAAACCTGCTCCTAAGATTTCCTCACAAGTAGAGACTGACTTGACTGCCTTAGGAACCTGGTTTGAAGAAGAAAAATTTACATATGTAAGAGTTTTCGGCAGTCATGCCAGGCCTCATGTCCTCCCCTTGTATATACCCAACAAACTATTGGCTCGAAAGATAGCATATCAGCTTACATCCGCAGGAGTTACAAAGACTCCGAGGGATAAAAAGAAGCAAGTCTGGCCTCCTTTTCCTCTAAGGTGTGGCATTTACACTCTGCATGTTATAGACATTTTTGTGCCTTGCAGCATTGAGCATGAAATGTCCATAATCTAAGGGATCCAAAGTCCCTAAACATGTTGTTCCTACCCCTAGAGGAACAAGGCTAACAAACCACAGCAATTCACAAAAGTTCTCCACCTGAAACTGCTCAGAAACAAGTCAATTCAGGATCATTTCAGTGGCTACACTAGCTGTCTGCGCTGAATGTCAAAGCCAACACTGGCTACCTGCGTTGAATGTCAACTGGAACAAAGGCTACCTGCGCTGAACGAGAGTGGACAAGTGGCAGGCTCATTTCTCAAGGTGTCAAGACCCAGGAAGCTTCCAAAATGACACTTGCCTCAGGGAATTCGACTGGTGATGAGTAAGAGGTTCCAAATCTCCAAGTGGAAGCAAGATCCTCCAAGTGGACTCAAGAACTGATAGAGGGAGAGGACACTAGTCAGATCTCAAGCTGACTCATCCTCTCTCCAAACATCTATATATGGATCTCTCCTCCATGAGATCTAGGGGGCTGAAATTTTGTTATTGCAAAGAATTGTTGTTGGTTTGAGACTGGAATCATTGGGTGCTTAATGCTTTGAAGGGGCTGAAGATAGGAATTCCATTTGCTGGGAAGGAGATGCGGGATTGGAGCCCTCTGGGTTGTATCTCTTCCTGAACCTTGTTATTCATCAATAAAGCTATCTTGGTTTCTCTTATATTCTGATGTATTATTGATGTATGAATGTATTAGTGTATTTGGTTTATTTCTAATCCTAAATTAGTTATGAATGTGGACATCTATCTTTGTGTAGTGTTCTTTTCTTGTCTCAAGTAGCTGTTCTCTTGTCGCAAGTAGCTGTTCTCTTGTGATCTTGCAGGAAGTGGAAGCTGGATAAGCAAGAAGAAAAGTAGTTGTGAACACCCAAAGAGAAGAGAGACTGGATTGTTACACTAAAAAATGTCACCTTGACTACTTACAGTTAGTATGGCTCCAATCAACAAGTCATGCTACCCTCTTAGGCAAGTCTCATGCCTCTGTTATCCATCTCAAACTCAAAGAAGAGAGAAAGTCTTGTAAAAATCATGTTTATCTCTGGAGTCGCAGGTTCTCTCTAGCCTTACCTGCGGGGACGCTGACCATGTTCACAAAATCTGCGTCCATGGACGCTCTGTATGTTAAAGGACAGGTGCGTCCCTCTGTAAAAGGCAAAATGCGCGAGTTTTATCTTGAAAAAGTTACTTGTGGTTACTTCTAGAACATTCTAGAGGTCGGTTTGATGAAATGGATGCGCCTCCAGTTGGTTCATGTATCTCTATTAAGGGGGAACTTATCCCATCAATAAGGGAGCTATCCCACCCATAGAGGGGGATGATCCCATTGATAGTGGACCTGAATAACCTCTTTACAGCACTATAAATGAAGGCATTGAGCCAGAAGGAGAGGAGGTTGGAGCTATACATTTTCTTTGGGTAAATGCTGCAGGATTTAGGTCTTCCATTAGAACCTTTGTGAGGGGAGATTGTCTTCACTTGATTCTACTTGGGAGAGGGTGAGCTTTGTCAAAGTAGAGGAAAACCCTTGATGGACCCTGGGAGGAACTTGCACAACACCAAGGCCAGGTTGTAAGAGTTTCTTTGTTTCGTTATTAATACAAACTGGTTTATTTTTCTCAATAGCTTGTGTTAATGAGTTATTTCATGTGTTCCTTGGTCTGCATGTTGAATATATGTTTTATTATATGAAATGCAAGTGCTTGGTAATTGTTTGATTGTTTGTGGTTGCAGGAATTGACTTGAAGGAGGAGCTCATCCGGATCGTCAAGAACGGACTTCAACAACAGCGTTTTGGAATAAGGTAAGCCTAAACACTTGTAGTTTTCATGTTGTAAAAGGTGTATTTAGAGAAAGATCACTCCATTTTGTCTTGTTTGTCATTAGAACGTCTTAGACTTCTAGGAAGGTCAGTCGTGTCCGCACCCTTGACAAATTCCGTGTGACCTCTTTAGGGTTCTACCGAGGTGACGGTGGAGGGAAGGTCCCACTGTACCTGGAGCAGACGTCGGTTATACTCACTTGGATTTTCTGGGGGGTTCACTTCACTCGAGACGGTTAAAGTGGAGGAACTTGGTCCAGTCTATTCATTAAGCAGGTTGCCGGGGTAACTGTTCCACCCACTATTTCTGTACTGAATTCTGCGAGGTTGGGCTTCATCACCAACTAGTGTTTTTGGTCCGGAGAGCTTACTGTTTGTGTGTGGTTTGACTCCTAGATTTGATAGCGCGTGTTAATTTGTTTGTTTTTACTTTTAGAGACCATAGGTGTGAATTGTGAATTTTAGTTGTTAAGTGTGAATTGTGAATTGTTAATTTTAGTTTTAAATTGTTAATAAAATTCACTGAAGTTGAATATAATGGCAAATGTTCCAGAATTTATCAACCTAGGAACCCCTCCTAACGAGAATCCTAGTACTTTTCCTTACTTTGGAAATGTTGGTCCTCCTTATATGGCTACTTTATCATTACCTGGATTTACAATAGGTTTACCGATATGGTTATTTTCAACTTCGTTGGCCCAAAATACTCCAATTGTTCCATCTCAACCAGATGCTTCACCTCAACAGAGTTCACCATCTCAACATCACCAACCTTCTGTTGACCCTTTACCTTCTTCGCCTAATTTTTCTTCCTCCATTTCTTCCTCTTCGCCTGGTAAAAGCCTTGATGCTAGTAACCAGGAGACTAAGAAGAAGAAGAAAGGGAAGAAGAAGAAGAAGAAGAAGAAGAAGCAAGATAAGAAAGAAGTCAACCAACCAACCATGGCTGTAAGTGTTAGTTGTGTTGAGGAAAATTCCGACATGCACCGTAAACCCAAATACCCTTGCAGGCTTTGTAAGGGTGACCACTTCCTTGTCAATTGTCCTGGTATACCAAAGGTCTTGGAAGTATGGTCAGAAAAATCTCATCAACTTTCCATTGATCCATCAACCAGTGATAGTCAGGTTCCTGGGAAAAAGGGTAAAGTTAGGTTTCCTTGTAAGTTATGCAAAGGGGGTCATCAAACTCACATTTGCCCTCACATGGATGAAGCCTCAACATTGTTGGAAAACCTTACTGTTCCACAGCAAGAATTTCCAACTGGTTACCGTAAACTTTCTCTCAACCTACCGTCAACTGACGGAGTGATTGATCTAACTTCAAGTACAGTCAATCACGCTCTTCCATTGGAGAGTGAAACTCATGTCACTCAGGTTGATGATCCATTAGTTGATCAAGTGGTCGATTCAATTTCACATTCGGTCGATCACACTCTCCTTTTCGAGAGTAAATTTCATACCGCTGATGTTCTTCTTGTTACATCAGATTCTTCTATGCCGGGGGGCATTTCACCTGTTTATACAGAACCCCCTCCAAGTACTGAGGTCTTTTCCTTTGATTGGAATAGACTGACAGAACCTCGCCTTCCTTCCTCCATCCCTTTCCAAATCATTGTCAAGGCGGGTGGTAGGGACATACATCGTACTCAGGTAGATGAAGGTGCTTCTGTTAGTATTTTATCCTCAACTGTTTGGAAAGCTTTGGGTTCCCCTCAGCTAGCGCCTATTACGCAGAATCTGAAAGCTTTTAACAGAACCATTAGTGAACCTTTAGGGATCCTTCCTAAGTTTTCTATTACCTTGGAAGGTAAAACTGTCTGTATTGATCTTATGGTAGTTCGAGGTCCCTTGGATTTCAATTTACTCCTTGGGCGAGACTATGTTTATGCAATGAAAGCTGTCGTATCGACACTCTTTCGCGTGATGTCTTTCCCTCACAATGGCAGTATTGTGACTGTAGACCAGCTTTCATTCCCTAGTCTTGTCTCAACTACCAATAATATGACACCCCTAAATGTTCCTGATTCTAAAGTGGTATCTACCCCGCCACGGGTTAATTATGTGGCAACTGGTCCCATGTTTTCAGTCACCGATGTAAGTGAGCCTCTCACTGTTTGCTCATCTTCCTTTGATTTAGCTCCGGTAATTGACATGGAAAACTCTATGGGATTACTTGAACACGATGTTCTTATCCCTTTTGAGTCCCTTGACATGTGTTCCTTTCCAAGAACTATTCTTCCTTCTGATGAAGACCTCTTGGAAGCCATGATCAAGGTGTGTCCATTGACATGTCTTTCTTCCAGTTGGAAGCCATGATCAATGGTGCGAGGATAGTTTTTTCTTGTATCAACCTCGTTAAAAAATGAAACAAGGAGAGTGAGGAAAGTTCCTTTTACTGAGTCAACCTCGTTAAAAAATGAATCAGTGTGTACGAGGATAGTTTGTTCCTCTCTCAACCTCGTTAAAAAATGAAATTGGATGTCGTGAGGAAAGTTCCTTTTACTGAGTCAACCTCGTTAAAAAATGAATCAGTGTGTCCGAGGAAAGTTCCTGTTACTGAGTCAACCTCGTTAAAAAATGAATCAGGTATGAGGATAGTTCTTTTACTGAGTCAACCTCGTTAAAAAATGAATCAAGTATGAGGATAGTTCTTTTACTGAGTCAACCTCATTAAAAAATGAATCAGCTAGATTTTAGGCTATGTATATTGTAGAAAGTAGGATTTTGAGGACAGTTCCTGTTACTGAGTCAACCTCACTAAAAAATGAATTAGGTTTGAGGACAGTTCCTATTACTAAGTCAACCTCGCTTAAAAATGAATCAGGTTTGAGGATAGTTCTTTTCTTGTGTCAACCTCCTAAAAAATGAAACAACTCCCACAAGTCTTTCCAAGATCTTGAAAGTAAAGCTTCATTCCATCCACCTCATTGAATGCAATGAAGCTTGGGGGGCATGTACCTTGATTTGCGTCGTTATGCTGGGGGCATGCGAACTTATAACAAGCATAGTTTTTCGTTTCAAGCTTGCGTAAACATGAAACTAAATCCGAGCATAGTTCTTTTCCTGTGTCAAGCTCGTTAAAAAATGAAACAAATCCTCCTCTACTTGAGTCGAGAGATTGACTAGATCTTATAGATGTTAAATATTTAGGTTAGTTATTTCAGTCTTTTGCATAATTTTCTTACAGTTTTAGGTCGAGTCTTTCAAATGATCTCGTAACTCAACCTTCATTTCATCCAACTGGTTGAATGAAATGAAGCTGGGGGGCATGCACTCTAGCAGTTATGCTTAGTGGGCATCAAGCACAGTTTTATCTCTGTTTCAAGCTTGTGAAAAAATGAAACTACTCTGAAGCATAGTTTTTCTCTGTTTCAAGCTTTTGTAAAAATGAAACCTATCTCGAGTCAGTTTTAGTTATTTTCAAGACTCGTTAAAACTCATGAAAATACCGAGATTATTTTGCTATTTTTCATTCTCGTAAAACAAATGAAAATGCCGAGTTCTTTCCGTCTTTTCCTACTCGTAAATTAAATTGAAAGTCGGCCATATGAGTACATTTTTATCATTTTTTCGAACTCGTTAAAACTTACGAAAAATTGAAAACCATGAGTACATTTTTATCCCTTTTTCGAACTCGTTAAAACTTACGAAAAAGTGAAACCTTGGAGTTCTCTTTTAAGCCCTTTTCAGACTCTTAAAACATGAAAAGATTGCCGAGCGTTTCTTTTACACTCGTTAAAACGGAATTAAAAGACGGTCCCCTTTTAGCTCTTTTCTGACCGCAAAATCAGGAAAAGATTGCCGGGTTTTTGTCGTTTCAAACTCGATAAGGAAATAAAACGACGTGTCCTTGATCGCTTTTTACTTTTCAGGTCAACGACACTATTATGAAAGTACTCCTTGGTCGCAAGATCAAGCGGTTCCCCCAGGTATTATTTTATACTTTTTCGGGCTTGAGGGACACAAATTTACGAAAAAGTTCAACGTGGAGTTTCCTTTTGTTTTTTCAGACTCTCTAAAAATGAAAAACGCCGAGTTCCTCCTATACTGGACTCGTTAAACTTTTACAGTAAAGGACCTGTTCAATTACAAACAGGAACGAACCACTCCTTCCTAGGGTTCGAATTTAAACTAGGTTGGACTCGTCCGAAGGATGAGCTTATAATCAAGCATATGTTATCCTCCTCAAGCTTGTTAAAAATAAAGAGGTACTTGCCAGAAATGGTGGGGGAAAAAAGAGAAGAATGAACCTATTTGTCACCTTTTGCCTCAGAAGAAACTTTATTACCGCTCTTGAACACGACGCTTTTCATTCACCTGGGTTGGGAAATCTTTTACCTCACAGTTGACTAAATCACTTTGAAAATCTTTAACCGGGTTCAGGGATCAACTTTGAGTTATTCGTCACCAAACCATCTGTTGTGTCGTTATGTGTTCAAGAGGTCTGCAAGCAAAACTTTCATCTGCAAAATACTTGTCTTCCATTGACCATCCCTGAGTCAGTCCTTACAGCAACATTTCTTCAACTTGAACAATGATTTCGTGTTGCAGGCTTGCCTGCAACGGGTCGCTTTCTATCGACATCGACACATTATCTAGAAAGATGACTTAGGAATCGACAGTACCTTGAAATCTGCATGCATCAATGGCAGGTTTCTCGCCTTTGACGTCAGTTTACATCATTGACTTTCGATCAGAGGATTCCGTGAAGTGTTCGGCATCAAAACATCTATTCACATTTCACGGGTTGTGCTTGGTACTTTGAGAACCATTGACATTACTGATGGTTTCTCTCACGCTTGTTAACAGTTTACATCATTGACTGGTAATCAAGTGGTTTCTACCATGTTCGACATCGAATCATTTAATCACATGGCTAGAATCGTACCAATTTGGGAAGTAGAAGTGAAGACCCTGGATCTAGTTTCTACCATCCAGGCTGCGAGGAGTTTTGTATTCATTATCTATGTAGACTAATCATAAACAGATGGCTGCGTCCATACTGTGTCTACAAAAGTCTATAAAAATGATGTACTGCAAGATCATTCCTGTATCAGAGTAGTTAGTCCATTAGTTAAAGTTTTGAATCTGAGTATGGGAATGCCTACCTCAGTGATGATATAATCTTATCCATGTATTTTGTGTTGAAAATTGCAGGTTCCAACCAGGCCATCCACAAGACAATCCTTGAAATGATAAAGCGCTTCACCCTTCCTAGAATTACAAAACCCTATTCTATTCCAGGCTTCGCACTTTAGGGGGCAATCTGTTACACTAAAAAATGTCACCTTGACTACTTACAGTTAGTATGGCTCCAATCAACAAGTCATGCTACCCTCTTAGGCAAGTCTCATGCCTCTGTTATCCATCTCAAACTCAAAGAAGAGAGAAAGTCTTGTAAAAATCATGTTTATCTCTGGAGTCGCAGGTTCTCTCTAGCCTTACCTGCGGGGACGCTGACCATGTTCACAAAATCTGCGTCCATGGACGCTCTGTATGTTAAAGGACAGGTGCGTCCCTCTGTAAAAGGCAAAATGCGCGAGTTTTATCTTGAAAAAGTTACTTGTGGTTACTTCTAGAACATTCTAGAGGTCGGTTTGATGAAATGGATGCGCCTCCAGTTGGTTCATGTATCTCTATTAAGGGGGAACTTATCCCATCAATAAGGGAGCTATCCCACCCATAGAGGGGGATGATCCCATTGATAGTGGACCTGAATAACCTCTTTACAGCACTATAAATGAAGGCATTGAGCCAGAAGGAGAGGAGGTTGGAGCTATACATTTTCTTTGGGTAAATGCTGCAGGATTTAGGTCTTCCATTAGAACCTTTGTGAGGGGAGATTGTCTTCACTTGATTCTACTTGGGAGAGGGTGAGCTTTGTCAAAGTAGAGGAAAACCCTTGATGGACCCTGGGAGGAACTTGCACAACACCAAGGCCAGGTTGTAAGAGTTTCTTTGTTTCGTTATTAATACAAACTGGTTTATTTTTCTCAATAGCTTGTGTTAATGAGTTATTTCATGTGTTCCTTGGTCTGCATGTTGAATATATGTTTTATTATATGAAATGCAAGTGCTTGGTAATTGTTTGATTGTTTGTGGTTGCAGGAATTGACTTGAAGGAGGAGCTCATCCGGATCGTCAAGAACGGACTTCAACAACAGCGTTTTGGAATAAGGTAAGCCTAAACACTTGTAGTTTTCATGTTGTAAAAGGTGTATTTAGAGAAAGATCACTCCATTTTGTCTTGTTTGTCATTAGAACGTCTTAGACTTCTAGGAAGGTCAGTCGTGTCCGCACCCTTGAAAAATTCCGTGAGGAATTCCATTTGCTGGGAAGGAGATGCGGGATTGGAGCCCTCTGGGTTGTATCTCTTCCTGAACCTTGTTATTCATCAATAAAGCTATCTTGGTTTCTCCTATATTCTGATGTATTATTGATGTATGAATGTATTAGTGTATTTGGTTTATTTCTAATCCTAAATTAGTTATGAATGTGGACATCTATCTTTGTGTAGTGTTCTTTTCTTGTCTCAAGTAGCTGTTCTCTTGTCGCAAGTAGCTGTTCTCTTGTGATCTTGCAGGAAGTGGAAGCTGGATAAGCAAGAAGAAAAGTAGTTGTGAACACCCAAAGAGAAGAGAGACTGGATCGAGGGACAAACGGAAGACACCAGTAAGTCTATTGATCTCTCTTCTTTCACATTTCATAAAGGAAGAAACCAGCATAGCTCTACTCGTTTGTTGCTAAGGCACTGTCACACCTTAGGTGGATAGGATCGTCCTGCATAGGCATTTTTCCCCACAACAAATTGGCGACTCCACTGGGGAAAGATTTGTTTAGTCATTTTATTTGTGTTTCTATCATTGTTTGCATCATAGACTTGACAGCAACAATCGAACTGCATCTTTCCCAGATGCAAAGTAGAAAGTTGCTGCTTTGATCCAATTGCTGGACATGTCTATGATCTTAACAATGGATTCACAAATGATTTGATGATCCTTGTGATAGATCTTAGTAGCCTCTCAAAGCATCCCTTTGATTACACCTTGCTTGTTGTTTTTATTTGGCCTAAAACAGTGAATTAAAGAGCAATCTGTGACCCGGAACCTAAGGGAAACGAGAGTTTCTCCTCCAGCACAGACCTAGTGAAGGGATTCTGCATTTCAATGCAGGTCCCGTGAAGGCTACCTGCACTGAATTTCAAAACCCCTGTGTTGAGGTTGCGCTGAACCAGTTTGTCCTTGTGCAGCTGGGGTTCTCTGCTCTGTTTTGCCTTGTTTTGATCTCTGTTTTTTGCAGCATGTAACCAGCATAGGTACCAGTCTAATAACCCCTTTTCTCTGCTTACATTCCGCCTCCTTTTGTACAAAAATACTGTGATTGTTTTTATGTGTTTGTGGCGTCATTTACAGTTTTCCTTTGCATGAGTAAAATAGTCATCCTGTAGCCTTTGATTCAGATCTGATTGATTGTGATCTTAGAAGAGAGTTCATTGGTTGTTTGCAGATTGATTATACATTTACTTTTGCTTAATTGGTTTGAATTTGTCTCTTTTAAGTGTCAAAACAAGTATTCATTTCGAAAATCGTTAAGTAGTGTAATCTCTTCTACCCTCTCTGATTTCGAAAAAGTGAACTTGTTTGTATTGATCATTTAAAAGCAAATTAAAAGTTGTACAAAAAGCTTTCTTTGTAGGCATCAATACTAAGAAAGCGGAAAACAAACACCTGCATTGTGCAATTTGCATTTGATAGTTTGCATGTTGGATTTAGGAAAAGTGCATTAGAGTGTGCTGATTGCTCTTTGAGAAAAGATGGTGTCTTTCTTTTCCCTTAGTAGCTAGGATTTTCAAAGTTGAAAAGATATAAAGCTTGCTTATCATCTTTAGACTACATTTAGGAATTTGTATCATATATCTCGTGGTGAACCTTGAAAGGCAAACTTTAAAAAGATCAACCTAAAATAAATTGAATGAACCTAACAACGCTTTGCAACATAACGCACAACATAGAGGTCTAGGCTAGAGACGTGTTCCGGCGTCATTAAGCCTGGTGACTGTCGATCTCGTGGAAGGTGGGTGAATCCTCCTGAGGGACGATAGCACCAGTAGGGATTGTGCTCCCACGTACCATTGTGTATATATTGGGAGACCCCTATAGGCATAAAACCTTTATCCTTAGGAAGCCGTGTCGGCCGCCCTACTGATCGCAATGCACTGAACACAGCATTCAGGAAGATTGACCGCCCGTACCCTAAAAAGTATTCTGCGGTTTTGCGAAAAGTTTGGCACACCCTCTGCCTAGAACTCCAGAGCAGTTCCTTTTGGCCTTTTTCAGACTCTATAACGGAAAAAGTCCATCCGAGCATTTGTCACTTCGGGCTCGTTAAAACATCGAAGGAGACTAGAGTCATCTTTAGCTTTTTCTCGACTCTTTAAAATTGAAAAAGCAAGTTGTGTCTAAAGCGTCGTTAAAATTTATTTTAAACGGAACAATCACCCTTTAATTCCTGCGTTGATCTTTAGGTTGAAAAAATGGAGCACACCAACCAAGGAATTCCCCTTGGTGGAAATCCTAGTCCCTTCTCCTCTTGGGGAGATGTTGGTGCGCCCCACATGGCCACATTGTCGCTTCTAGGACTGACAATTGGCCTGCTAGTCTGGCTCTTTTCAACCAATGTCGTTTAGAACACCACCCTTCCTGAACAGTCGAGTCAACAGTTAGACCAGACCAGAGTTGCCAACCAGCCTTCTACCTCATCTAACTCTTCCTCTCCTCCTTCCTCTTCGCTTGACGGAACTGGTAAAACAAAAAACCAGGCTCCTAAGGAGAAGAAGGAGAAGAAGAAGAAAGAAAAGAAGAAGAAGGAGCCAAAGGCGACTGGGGGCAAACGAGAGTCGTTTGACAAAAATCCACGCATAGCACTGACCAGACCTAAATCGCCATGCGTCATATGCAAGGGAGACCACTTCCATAGAGATTGTCCCTGTATCCCTTGAATACTAAGGGACTGGTCTCCCCGTTTGCACAATTCGGTAGCATCAACCTCTGATAGCCATGTTGACTGCTCACCGTCGACTAGCGAAAGTGAAGTCCCAGGACAGAGAGGGAAAGCTAGATTTCCCTATAAACTGTGTGAAGGCGATCACGCCATCCACCGTTGTCCCTTCTTAGACGAGGCTAAAAGAGTTCTGGAAGATCGCCCGATTTTACGAGCGCAACTTCCTCCTGGATATCAAAAACTCCTGCCAAGTCCTTCACTAGTTGAGAACCTGGCTGGCCCGCCCAGGTGGTCAGCCGAAGCACCTATCATTGAAGATGAACCGTCTGGATCCATGCCTGATGAAAGTCAAAAGGTTGATACGGCAGTTGACCCGATTTCGCCTTCAGAGGCTCTATCTTCGAATGATACCATCACAGAGGAGAATAAAGACAACACCGTCCAAATTCTCTTCATCAACACTGACTCTGATGAACAAGGGGGCAATGCCCCCATTCCTTTATCACAGGAAGGAAGTTCGTCAGAGCGATATCCGGCCGTTTATTCGGTCCCACCACCAAGCAACCTGGTTGTGTCCTTTGACTGGAACCAACTAGGCAGACCCCGGTTGCCAGCAAGCATACCATTCAGAATTATCGTTCAAATATACAGAATGGTAATGGTTGGCACTATCATTGATGAGGGGGCATCTGTGAGTATCCTTTCCTCTATTGCTTGCAAAGCGCTTGGTTCGCCAGCGCTTTTGCCTGAAATGAGAAATCTATCAGGTTTTGATAAAGGAACCAGTCGACCTTTAGGGATCCTCCTCAATGTGCCCATAACATTGAAAGGGAAGACCGTTCAAATGAACGTGATGGTCGTTCAAGGACCCTTGGATTATAACCTACTCCTTGGATGAGACTATATATATTGCATGGGAGCCATCGTCTCCTCACTCTTTAGAGTAATGTGTTTTCCGCATGAAGGAAGAGTGGTCAAGCTCATGGACCAACTTTCATTTCCCGGATCACGCATCGCAAATAGTCATGTACCATCCCTAAATGGTCTATTCACGCAAGAAGTGTCTCAACCCACGGTCCGTCCTCCTGATGAGCGCGAGTAATCCGGGAGGATATGACTGGAACCCAGGGGGCATGCGTCCTGGTCTGCTTTGGCAGGGAAACTTTGGGTATAAATTAGGTTTCCGCGGGAGAATATGACTAGTCTGTACCCCGTCCATCTAGGAAGAGGGTTATTCTAGAATAAGATTCTTTTGTCAAAGTTATGTGAGAGGACGGGACCCATCGCTCACCTTTGTCTATTTCGGTAGACATTGCTGAGGAAGTGTTTTGTTTGGAAGATTAACGAGACAATATTTGGGTAACCTGAAAGAGGTAGGCCTCTCTCGGTGAAACGAAAGTTTTGACGGAAATGAAGTAGGGGTAACCTTGAAATCATACTCTATACCTGGGGGCATGCAAACCTTTTGGAGTGCAAGCAAAGAGCGGTTATTTATCTATTTTTTAGGTTAGCTGTTTCCTAACTTGCATAAAGAAAGGATGCGAAGCAAAGCTTAGTAAGATGAAGCTCCATAAAAAATAGAATCTTGATGAGACACTCTTATCATATGACTGGGTAATCGAGTAGTTTTAGCACAAAGTTCATGCTCGTTAAAAAATAAACGCAAGATCCGAGCAGTTTTAACGCGGACTTCATGCTCATTAAAAAATAAACATAAGCAATGAGCAAGTGTTTCCACCAGCGTTTAAGCTCATTTTAAAATAAAAAATGAACCTACCCGGTAAATAACCACTGTGAATGTAACCTTATCAGCCATTAAAGCCTTGGTCATGTTTGCACCGTCACCTCCACTTTTCATTGGGCCGATCGTTCACCTCCATATGATTGTTTACCCATTTTGAGGAGCAGCTGCGAAGAGTGATTTCACCTAGCCATCCTTGTGACACTGCCGTGATTGGAAAATTCCAACATGTACCTGGAATCAACTACTATCCCTGTTTATCACTCGTTCCTCAAAAGATGAGTCTTCTTTAAGCTCTTTTCAACTGACTCGTAAAATATGAAAAGATTGCCGAGTCCTTGGCCTTCCAGCTCGTTAAAGGGACAGGAAGAGCTATCCCTCCTCTAGATTTTAATCTTTTTGGACCTGAGGGATTATTGCACAAAAAGATCGAGCGCTTGTTTTGTTCGGCTCATTAAAACTATCGAAAACTCATCCCTTCTGTATTGTTTTATACTTTTTCGGACTTAAGGGATTAGAAGACGAAAAAGGAATTTTGGAGTTGACTTTATGTACCTTTTCAGACTCTCTAAAAATGAAAAGGACCGAGTTATCCTTGTCGTTAGACTCGTTAAAATCATTAAATAGCGACAAACTTGTCTTTAGACAAGAACGAGTTTCACTATCGCTAGGCTCGTTAAAACATAGCGATGGGCTTGCCCGAAAGGCAGGTTATAGAACAAGCATATGTTATCCTCCTCAAGCTTGACAAAAATAAAGAGGTACTGGTCAGCAATGACTGGGGAAAAATTGGGAGAAACTAAAGAAAACTTTGATGGTAGCAAGTCGCTCTTGAACATGACACTTTTCCTCCCTACCACAATCGGGTTGGGGTGTTTCATTCACCGGTCACATCACCATGGTCTCGCCATACCATCCATATTTGGGGTAATGCTACTGATCCATCGCATCACTGTCGCCATATGTTCAAGAGAAATCGTTCAGAAAGAGTCAACCGTGTCCCATCCACTGCCATACATTATCCTTCATCCATTCATGACCGCCACCCTAAATCATATGTCACAGATCATTTTCACCTCCATTAAAATCATTAGCTCCGTTCCGTGTCACTGATGTGGGATTCATTAAGGCCCTCCTGTGACGGATCACTTCTTGTCGACATCAGCTCATTATCCAAGAAGTTGATCTAGGAACAACCCCTTCAGTACTTTGAAGCTTGCATGCCACAATGGCAAGTTTCTCACTTCCAGCGACAGGTATACATCAATGACCTTCGACCGAAACATTTTGCGTGGTGTTCGACGCCAAGTCCTTTATTCACGCCACGTGAATTGTACTGCAGTACCTTGAGGGTCATTATCATTATCGGTGATTCCTCTCATGCTTGTTAACGGTTTACATCATTGATCGGTAATCAAGCGATGTCTTTCCATGTTCGACTTCAGAACATTTCTCACATGGATCGACTTGTACTTAGAGTGAAGATCGAACAAGTTTGAAGACCCCGGATCAAGTTTCATCCATCCGGGCTGCGATATATATTCAGGAAAGATAAAGACATTGACATGTACATCATTGCAGCAGATAATCATCCTGCTCAAAGGATGATAATTTCATCAAAATTATCAGTCTACCATCAGACGATTGTCTGTTCTATGTACAGAAAAATGTATTTATAAAGCTGAGCATGGGAATGCCCGCCTCAGCTAGATCATGAAAGAAGTATGAAAAATAATGTATTGTATTGTATTGTATTACATGTCTCCTCCCAGCATTGGATGAACTTCGGATCCCCCTGATAAAGCATTTCGCCCGATAAACAGCCTCATACTTTAGGGGGCAACTGTTATAGACATTTTTGTGCCTTGCAGCATTGAGCATGAAATGTCCATAATCTAAAGGATCCAAAGTCCCTAAACATGTTGTTCCTACCCCTAGAGGAACAAGGCTAACAAACCACAGCAATTCACAAAAGTTCTCCACCTGAAACTGCTCAGAAACAAGTCAATTCAGGATCATTTCAGTGGCTACACTAGCTGTCTGCGCTGAATGTCAAAGCCAACACTGGCTACCTGCGTTGAATGTCAACTGGAACAAAGGCTACCTGCGCTGAATGAGATTGGACAAGTGGCAGGCTCATTTCTCAAGGTGTTAAGACCCAGGAAGCTTCCAAAATGACACTTGCCTCAGGGAATTCGACTGGTGATGAGTAAGAGGTTCCAAATCTCCAAGTGGAAGAAAGAACCTCCAAGTGGACTCAAGAACTGATAGAGGGAGAGGACACTAGTCAGATCGCAAGCTAACTCATCCTCTCTCCAAACATCTATATATGGATCTCTCCTCCATGAGATCTAGGGGGCTGGAATTTTGTTATTGCAAAGAATTGTTGTTGGTTTGAGACTGGAATCATTGGGTGCTTAATGCTTTGAAGGGGTTGAAGATAGGAATTCCATTTGCTGGGAAGGAGATGCTGGATTGGAGCCCTCTGGGTTGTATCTCTTCCTGAACCTTGTTATTCATCAATAAAGCTATCTTGGTTTCTCCTATATTCTGATGTATTCTTGATGTATGAATGTATTAGTGTATTTGGTTTATTTCTAATCCTAAACTAGTTATGAATGTGGACATCTGTCTTTGTGTAGTGTTCTTTTCTTGTCTCAAGTAGCTGTTGTCTTGTCGCAAGTAGCTGTTCTCTTGTGATCTTGCAGGAAGTGGAAGCTGGATAAGCAAGAAGACAAGTAGCTGTGAACACCCAAAGAGAAGAGAGACCGGATCGAGGGACAAACGGAAGACACCGGTAAGTCTATTGATCTCTCTTCTTTCACATTTCATAAAGGAAGAAACTAGCATAGCTGTACTCGTTTGTTGCTAAGGCACTGTCACACCTTAGGTGGATAGGATCGTCCTGCATAGGCATTTTTCCCCACAACACTGCATGACTACAAGCATGCAGAGAAAGAACCAGAAAAGATAAATACACTGAATCTCTCCACTCTTCCTAACAGACGATTTGATCCAAACAAAGTCGTCTATAATGCACTAAAACAAGCAAAACTCACTAAATTTGAACATACAAAAGATGAGTTTGATGACCTATTCTCCTTGGCCGAGTCATTATTTTAGGTTCAAGTGATAGCTAAAATGAGATATCACGACAACGGGTTAGTCGAATTTAACAAACTTAGAGAGATGAGGTTGCAAACTCTGCCTCTAGATTTGTTAGCCACTGCCCCTATGCCATAGTCAAGCGAGCCTGAACAGCGACTTACCAATGAACCTCCTGCTACATTAGAAATTTTTGAAGAAGTCCAAAGAAGAGAGCAGGAGGAACTCGAGAGGAAAGAACAAGAGGAAGCACAGAGGAAAGAACAAGAGAGAATATGTGAAGAGGAATAGAAAAGGCAGCAGGAGCAGAGCAACAAGGATGTGAATGTCGATACCCAGATTGACCCAAGATTGCTCCAGGAATGGTAGCAATTTGATTTAATCATAAGCAATCTAGAAAGCTCAAGAGAAGCCGATACATCCAAAACGGCTGAGACACATGATACAACATCAAAAGAGGTTCCAAGCGAAGGAACTAGCAGTCTACCCCCTACTACAGACTTAGAAATAATTCCCAAAGATCCTTCGGATCAAATCATTTTGCAAGTGGAGGATATACCTCCATTGGATGTCTTTTACAGCCCAAAGCACAGGGCCGTAGTAAAGCGACAGTAGAAAAGGAGAAGGATTGATCAACCTTCCCTGTTCTCTGAACAAACAGTGACATCCAATGTAGTTTGGAAGGAGGAGTTCGATCCTTCCGATGACCTAACAAAGTTGTCCCAATATGCTGGAGCTTATTCGGCGGCCACCATGGACAAGGCATCGGAAGTGAGTAATTTGTTAAAAGAAAAAAATCAGGCAATCACTTCGTTACAAGCACAGCTATCAGAGGCATAGCAGAAAGTAGAACAATTAGAACAGCAATTGTCCATGCAGCAACAGTTAAATAATCAACTGAATAAGCAATTGCATGAAGAGAAACAGAGGGTAGATTCGAGTGCGATTCAAAAGCAGAAAGAACTATCGGAGGCATTATCAAAATTGAAGACAATGAATAAACAGATGGTAAGGACAAAAGATGAGCAAATTGCTCAATTATCAGGTCAAATAGAGAAGTTCAAGAGTCTTCCGCAGCCTGCCGATTTCAGAGTAGAAGCACTACAGATTAATAAGGTGTTGGTAACACAAATAAGATTATTGTGTCATAAAATTGCTCAAGTTGAACCCCTGTGTGACATAACAGCATCAATAATCAATAAATCAGTCGATGCTAGACAAGACTTAGAGCAGACCGATGAGAACTTAACAAATTTTCTTACTTGGCAGGACACTAATGAGGGACAGGCAGCAAATTTTCCTCAAATCCTAGAATCCCATAAAGAAATTCTATTTATGGAGTGGCAGTCCCAATTGATGAAGACAGAGAGAGCAGTTTCTAGATGCAAATTATCCACAAGTAATTTGATTGAATTAATTAACAATACTCTCTATTTATCTAATATGATCTCTCAATGTACACCAGGTAAATAACTATCGGCCAAAACGTTGGAGAAATCATGTTATCAAGAGCTATAAAAGAATGAGAGATTAATCACAGGTATTAAAAGTTTAACTTGGGACACCTATTGGTTGTTCCTAGTAAAACCATACAGCCAGAGAGCTGCCCTCAAGTGCCTAACAGATGCAATCGGGAGTATCATTCTCGATATACACGATGCCACCTATTCTGCTCAACTCAATTCTCGTCTCAACCACCCTCAAGAAGTGGAACCGATGCTAGCAATATGCCAACTCAGGTCGAAAGGCAAATAGCTGACTACCAAATTGCTTTGGAGGAGATATTCAAGATCAAGTTGTACCAATTTAGTAGCACTTTAATTTTGTAGTTAGTTAGTTTAATTAAGTATTTATATACCCTTTCATGTATTTAGAAAGGGTTGTAAGTTTTTTGTATAGGACTTAAACCTGAAGTTGCACTACTGTACTTCAGGAATATTTTGATAACGAAGCTTTTATGTGGATGTGCACTACTGCCTTTATTTAAAAGTATTTCTAAGTCGGAAGAAGGAATTCAAAATGCGATTGATGTTGGGAATGATTTGCAGCTCATATGGTACTACTATCTATGTCTGAATTCATTCTTTTTGTGTGAATTGTTATTTGATCATTCTTGCTATTATTGAATATATGCATGTGTTTTAACAGCATTCTTTATACTTTCCACTATTGGATGTTTACAATGTGCTTTTCTTCTAATCATACATGTGTCAGTAATATAAAAAGATAAGTGTAACAATGTTTTATTAATTACTTTGTTCAACTATTTGAACAAAGTAATTATTATATGAATGAATGTCTATGTTTATTGAATAGAGTCATCTATATGCCTATTGATGAACAGAGATCATCAAACGTTGCACTTAAGAATAGAAGCTTCCTGGGATAGAATAGTCATTTGTATTTTCGCTTTTAGATAAATTCATCCATTCATTATCACTAATTAGAAAACCAGTCACTCATCCATCTCTTTTTTATTCATTATTGGGAAGCTGGTCCCATTATATCCAGTCGGAGCCACCATCCCAAACGGAAAAGGAGCTGTATTAAGGTCCGGACTGGGTGGTTATCCCCGATGTTGATGCAACGATTTTCGAGGCATCAACATTTTTGGCGCTAGAAGGAGGGCATGAGCTGTGAATGGTGAGCAAACAAAAACCTATAACCCATTCTGAGAGTAAATCTCCCTCCACCTCACCTCGGACCTCCCGTTTGCATGCTGAAACGCCAGTATTCAAACGAGAAGAAGAGAAATCAACTACCACTGCTCAAACCCATCATACTTCAGAGCGATTAAGTCCTGAGTCTCCCGAAGTTCAGTCTCTCATCCATAAACTTCAGAGCTTTTCGATATCACCACAGAAATCTGAAGTATCTCAAGGCAGTGAAACTTCGCAATTCAATCTACCTCACCCTCTCACCAGACTTCAAAGTGGAAAGCTCGGTATTGAACCTACTGAGTTGCCTTTACCCAAAAGGAAAAGGGCAAAAAAGAATACTGAAGGATCTGACAGTGAGACTTTCTCATCATCATCCTCCATCTCATCCTCTCCAGTGCGAAGTCAACCATCCACCCCTTCATTACACATTGTTGTTCATCAGGGATCAGGAACTTCAACATCCCATCCTGCTCAATCCTCAATATCAACTCCTTCCCAAACATCTGGAATTTCATCAGCAATATCATCTGCTATTAGCACTACGATGGCTCAGAATCCATGGAGTAGTCCTGGTGCGGTCACTATGCCTGCACCATTACACCCATTACCTGATTCCCCTGAAAAATGGTTGCAGAAATTTAATCCAGATGTCGGGACACAAGCCGAAGAACATATTAACAATTTCATGCTATCAGCTAATTTAAAAGGAGTAACAGAGGAAGATGTTGTCCTTAGAATTTTCCCTTATACTTTACAAGGATCAGCTCGGTCTTGGTATTTTTCCCTACCCTCTAGATCCATTACTAGCTGGAACATTTTCCAGGAGCAATTTCTAACTAAGTATGGCGATGATAGATCCTTGGCGACACTGATTAATGATCTTTCAAATCTAAGGATTGAATCTAGAGAACCCATCAAGGAGTTTACCTCGCGATTTAATAAAGTCTTGAATAAAATTCCAACCGCCTCTAAACCAAGTGAGTAGATCAGGAGCGAATGGTATATAACAACCCTTCCTTCAAATATAGCCATTTTTGTAGATAGAGTTGCAAAACCAACCTTAGCTAAAAATATGAAAGAGGCGCTTGCTGTAGAGAAACTCAATATTGCTTTAGAAAAGAAAGCTGCTCTTGAAGATAGAAAATCCAAAAAAGTTTCTTTTAAAGATGATTCAAAGAAGAAAACCCTTAAAGATCCATATGATATGAAGGGTCTACAAAAGGTCCTCAAGACTATGTAAAATGAAATGGTTGAAATCAAAAAACAAGTAGCTGAAACCTCAACAAAAAGACCATTTAGAAATTTCAAGAAACCTGAATCAAAACCACCAAATTTTATATCTAATGCAGATTCAGATCCTGAAGAGGAAGAAGAAGATGAAACAATTTCACCATCTGATGACTTTCAAGAAGAGGAAGTTATTGAATGCCATGGAATGTGAGACTTCATATTACCTAACTCTAATACAGAAAATGAACAAGAAGCTTTTCCTATGACTACTAGGAGTAAAGGTGCCCCTGAACCTGTCCAGGCAAGTTCAAAGAAAAGGAGTGCAGGTACTACTACTACAAAGGAAAAGGTACCCACAAAGAAGTCGGCTGCAACAGTACCTCAAAACCAACCATCATCGGATTCAATGGATTACAATATTGTTGATGATATGAAGAAGACTAAGGCAAACATCTGTTAACAATAATACTGAGAGGGGGGGGTGAATCAGTATTATCTAATTCTTTTAACAAATCTTCCTTATTTGTTCTTTGAATTATTTTTGCATGTCAGTACCATAAAATAATGAGCATGAACAAAGAAAACAGATAGTCACACCAAAGAACACAAGATGTAAGGTGGAAACCCAATGTGGGTGAAAACCACCTGCTGCAATATGTCTCTATCTTATTTCAAATTAGAAACTTCTTTTACAATGGTTTTGTACTGGTGCAGTCCTTTACTAGTACGCAGGCTGCAACCTGCAGAGAGCTACAACTCTCTCTCTCTCTCGTTTTCCAGTCTCTCCTGGAAGGGAGCTACAACCCCCTACTTCTTTTCATAAAACATCAACTGATCATCAAGTACATAAAAGTTACAGACCACTACAGTTATCAGATCAGAAATAACAGAACTAACCCAGAACACCTTATCAACAGAAAAATTCAGTCAACAGAACATTTTAAGACAGATACGCAGTTTTCCCTTCTGTGGCCTGCGTCGCTACGCAGTTCACCTTCTGCTTTCCTGCATATACCCACAGGTATCCTTCTGCCGAACTGCGTGCCCACGCACTTTTCCTTGAACCGCTCTGCGTACTATTACTGCAGGGACGCACCCAGAGATATTATCGCGTCGCGTACTGTTACTGCATGGACGCAACTGAAAATACTATCGCGCCGCGTACTTTTACTGCACGGATGCACCTGAACCTTAGTCGCTCTGCATACCCACGCAGTTCTCCTTCTTCTGCTCTGCGTCCCGACGCAGGTCTCCTTCTTCTGCTCTGCATCCCCACGCAGATCTCCTATTTCTGCACTGCGTACCCATGCAGCTCTTCTGTTAAACACCTGTGTCCTTCTGATTAGGGCCGAATAGGCAATCTACCAGAATGGCACAGTTGCTCAGATCTGATCATGCGCTCGAGAGATCACCCTTCACAGATTCGCCTTCAACTTCCCTTATAGATCAAGCTTTTAATACCATAACCCAATATTTTAGATCTAAAGATATTCAATTGCAAAAGATACTTAGCTAAGTGATCTCCTTTGCTTTATATAGGCTTAGCTCCTCCTAAAATCATGGAACAATACCACGAGCCGACACCGTAATAACGCAAAACCATCGGCTAAATACCAAGAGTAAGACATAAGAAACCCCACGTGTGCTTTTCTCTGCCTTGAAATGTGTGCACTGGGGGGACGCACCTACTGAACGGCTGGCCTACGTATCTGGACGCGGTCCCTGCATGGTGTACCTGCGGGTAGGCACCTTCTGAACTGATTTCCTGCGTACTTCTTTATTTTCAACAAATTGAGGGCCTTGCCACGAGAGTTGCCGTAAAGTAAAACATTTGTAACATATAGCCATACCAGAAACATAATGCCAACAATCTCCCCCTTTGGACTTGATGGCAACCTCACAAACCTCAGCTTCATTCTCCCCCTTTGACATCAAGGGCAAAGGGGTATGCTCCCCCTAAGATCATGCTCCCCCTGAAAATGAACCAGATCTGCAACAAAGAACCATAATCCACCATGAAAGAGATAGAGACATATTGCAGCTATTTCCAAGATCTCCTTCTGACCATTCTCCATAATGCCAACAATGCATTATATGCTCCCCCTGAACCTGTACCATCAATCAGAAAAGGTTCAACAATAAGATGATGCATCAACAACCCCCAGCTTTTGCCTGAGGTATTCAAATGTGTCCCTGGGCAATGGTTTGGTGAGAATATCAGCAACTTGTTCCTTAGAAGGAACATACTCCAACTTGACCTTTTGTTCAAGTACTTGTTCCCGGAGAAAATGGTACTTGATTGGTATGTGCTTGGTTTTTGAATGCATAACAGGATTCTTTGAGATGCTGATTGCACTTGTGTTATCACATAAGATGTGGATTGGTGGTTTACAAGTGATTTGAAAATCCTGCAAAGTCTGCATCATCCAAAGGAGTTGGGTGCAACAAGATGCAGCAGCAACATATTCTGCTTCAGCTGTAGACAAGGCAATTGAACTCTGTTTCTTGCTGAACCAAGATACCAGTCTGGAACCCATAAAGAACACACCACCACTTGTGCTTTTCCTGTCATCCACGCTTCCGGCCCAATCTGCATCTGTATAAGCATGAAGTGTAAGATCTGTATCTCTAGGATACCATAAGCCATAATTTTGAGTCCCTTGAAGATATTTGAAAATTCTCTTCACTGCCTGAATATGAGTCTCCTTCGGATTTTCCTGAAATCTTCCAACTATTCCAACTGCATGCATGATGTCCGGTCGGGTACCTGTCAAATAAAGTAAGCTTCCAATCATAGATCTGTAGGTTGGTTGATGTACTGCTGCATGTTGGAAATAATACTGAGAGGGGGGGTGAATCAGTATTATCTAGCAATTTACCAAATCTTCCTTATTTGATCTTTTGAAATATTCTTGCATATCAGTACCATAAAACAATGAGCATGAATAAAGAAAATAGATAGTCACACCAAAGAACACAAGATGTAAGGTGGAAACCCAATGCGGGAGAAAAACCACCTGCTGCAATATGTCTCTATCTTCTTTCAAGAAATTCTTTTTACAATGATTTTGTACTGGTGCAGTCCTTTACCAGCACGCAGGCTGCAACCTGCAGAGAGCTACAACTCTCTCTCGTTTTCCAGTCTCTCCTGGAAGGGAGCTACAACCCCCTACTTCTTTTCATGAAGAATCAAATGATCAACAAGTATACAACAGATACAGTCTACTACAGATATCAGATCAGTAATTACAGAAACAACCCAGAACACCTTATGGACAGAAATATACAGTCAACAGATCATCTTAAGACAGGGACGCATATTTTCTTTCTGTGGCCTGCGACTGGACGCAGTGTACCTTATGCTGTTCTGCGTGCAGACGCACTGTTCCTCTTTGCTTTTCTGCGACCGACGCACACAGAAACACTATCGCGCCGCGTCTTTCGCTTCAGAGACGCACCCAATACCACAGTCGCGCCGCGCCCTTTGCCTCAGAGACGCACCTGAGCCTTTACTGTACTGCGTCCCGACGCACTTTCCCTTCACTGAATCTGCGTCCCTTCAGATATAGAAGATAAGAGGACTTCAGAACCAACCCAAACACTCAGATCCACAGATCTGATCATGCGCCATATAGATCGTAGTCCATTAGAAGATTCGCCCTTATAGATTTGGACTAGATCTCACCCAGAGATATTCAACCAAGATGATACTTAATCCAAATGAACTCCTTTGCTTTATATAGGCAAGCTTCTCCCCAAAGCGTGGAACAATACCACGAGCCGACACCATAGAAACACAAAACCATCGGCTAGATACCACACAAGAAACCCCCACGTGCTTTTCTCTGCCTTGAAATGTGTGCACTGGGCGGACGCACCTCCTGAACGGCTGGCCTGCGTCCCTGGACGCGGGTTCTGCATGGTCTACCTGCGGGGACGCACTTGCTGAACATATTTTCTGCGTCCTTCTTGATTTATCACCTGAATGAGTTTGCCATCAAGGACAACACCTGAATCATAATGCCAACAAACTCCCCCTTTGGACTTGATGGCAACCACATAATCTTCAGCTTCAACATTCTCCCCCTTTGACATCAAGGGCAAAGGGTATGCTCCCCCTATGCTCATGCTTCTCCAGATCTCTAACCAGAAATCCATCATGAAGGAGACAGAGACATATTGCAGCTATTTCCAAGATCTCCTTCTCCATAATGCCAACAATGCATTATGTGCTCCCCCTGAGCTTATACCATCAATAGGAAGAGGATCAATAGTGAGATGATGCATCAACAACCCCCAGCTTTTGCCTGAGGTATTCAAAAGTGTCCCTGGGCAACGGTTTGGTGAAAATATCAGCAACTTGTTCCTTAGAAGGAACATACTCCAACTTGACCTTCTGTTCAAGTACTTGTTCCCGGAGAAAATGGTACTTGATTGGTATGTGCTTGGTTTTTGAATGCATAACCGGATTCTTTGAGATGCTGATTGCACTTGTGTTGTCACATAAGATAGGAATAGGAGGTGTACAAGTGATTTGATAATCCTGCAAAGTCTGCATCATCCAAAGAAGTTGGGTGCAACAAGATGCAGCAGCAACATATTCCGCTTCAGCTGTAGACAAGGCAATTGAACTCTGTTTCTTGCTGAACCAAGATACCAGTCTGGGACCCATAAAGAATGCACCACCACTTGTGCTTTTCCTGTCATCCACACTTCCGGCCCAATCTGCATCTGTATAAGCATGAAGAGTGAGATCTGTATCTCTAGGATACCATAGGCCATAATTTTGAGTCCCTTGAAGATATTTGAAGATTCTCTTCACTGCTTGAAGATGAGTCTCCTTTGGATTTGCCTGAAACCTTCCAACTATTCCAACTGCATGCATGATGTCTGGTCGGGTACCTGTCAAATATAGTAAACTTCCAATCATAGATCTGTAGGTTGGTTGATGTACTGCTGCAGATTCATCATTTGCACTGAGACTACATCCTGTGACCATGGGTGTACATACTGGTTTTGCATCTTCCATGCCATATTTCTTCAAAATCTGCTTGAGATACTTGGTTTGAGATAAAAAGATTCCTCCTGTCTTTTGTTGGATTTGCAAACCAAGGAAGTATGTCAGTTCTCCTAGCAAGGACATCTCAAATTCTTTCTGCATGACCGAGGCAAAGCTTTGACTCATAGCTTCTTCATTACTGCCAAAAATAATGTCATCTACATACACAACAAGTATTAGTAATTTGTCATTTTCAACTTTTATATAAAGATTGCTATCTGCTGAACCTTTTGAAAAACCTTGTTGATGAAGATATTTGTCCAACCGGTAGTACCAAGCCCTTGGAGCTTGTTTGAGACCATAGAGAGCCTTTTTTAATCGGCATACAAGATTTGGATCGTTTCCAAGAATGAAACCATCTGGCTGTTCAATGTACACTTCTTCATCCAAGTCTCCATTTAGAAAGGCTGATTTCACATCCATTTGAAATACTTTGAAGTTCTGACAACTTGAGAGAGCAAGAAACATTCGGATGGCCTCAAGTCTTGCAACAGGAGCAAAAGTTTCTTCAAAGTCTATTCCTTCTTGCTGTGCATACCCTTTACAAACAAGTCTGGCTTTGTTTCTAATTACTTCTCCATTTTCATTCAATTTATTTTTGAAAACCCATTTTGTTCCGATAACATTCTTATCCTTTGGTCTAGGAACCAGCTCCCAAGTGTTGTTCTTTTCGATTTGCTCAAGTTCTTCATCCATTGCTTTCACCCAACATTCATCTTTGCATGCCTCTTTCACATTTTGTGGTTCAGTAGAGGAGAGTAATGCCAAATAACTTGAAGCTTCTGCAACTGTTCTTCTAGTTTGTATACCTGCTTCTTTTTGTCCCATGATCTGAGATTCTGGATGGTTCTTTTGAACATATCTGGATGGAGTCTTTTCTTCTATTCTTGTTCTTTCTTCTGCTTCTTCGTGAGGTCCTTCTTGAGATTGTTCTTGCGGTTCTTTTTCTTCATCATTCTGTCTTTGAGGGTAGCTTTCATCTTCTTCAATGTCTTCACGATGTATTTGCCTAGGAATGTATCCCTTCTCATCAACCACTACATCAATGCTGTCAACAATTCTGCCAAGTCTTTTATTGTAGCATTTGTATGCTTTGCTATGTGGAGAGTAGCCAAGAAGAATTCCTTCATCTGCTCTAGGATCAAGTTTGCCAAGCTGCTCCTCAGTATTCTTGATATAGCATTTGCTCCCAAAGATTTTGAAGTGCTTTACCGAAGGAGTTTTACCACTCCAGAGCTCATGAGGAGTTTGAGTGCTGTTCACTCGGACATTTGTCTTGTTGAGAATAATAACTGCCGCATGTGCAGCTTCACCCCAGAAGGTTGCAGGAGTTCCTGATTCATCAAGCATAGCACGAGCCATTTGCTGGATTGTTCTGTTCATTCTTTCCACTACTCCATTTTGCTGAGGAGTTCTAGCTGTAGAAAATTCTCTCCTTATCCCATGTTCATCACAGAAATCGAAAAATTCATTTGAAGTAAATTCTCCACCTCTGTCGGATCTGAGGCACTTAATTTTGTGACCTGATTCATTTTCAACCAAAGCTTTGAAGGATTTGAATTTTTCGAAAGCTTCATCTTTGTGCTTCATAAGTCCTAACCAAACAAACCTGGAGAAATCGTCAATAAATAATATCAAGTATTCCTCTCCTCTAGGTGTTCTTTTTCTGAATGGTCCACATACATCTGTATGTACTAGCTCAAGAGGCATGCTGGCTGATCCTTCTTTCTCTGGAAAGTTAGTTCTGGTTGTTTTCCAAACTGACATGATCTGCATATGGTGTTGTCAGGAATTTTGATATCTGGAAGATCGCGAACTGCCTGATATTTGCAAGCTTTCCTTATTTGTGAGAAGCTTAGATGTCCCAACCTTCGATGCCATAACCAGTGCTCTTCATCCTTGCTTAGATAGCATTGTTGTTGTCCTTCATCAAATATGTATAGATTATTTGGAGTTCTTTTTCCTTTGAGAACTGTTTTACCTGTATCAAGATCACGAACAAGACATCCATTTGATCTGAATATAACCTCGGTTCTTTGATCACACATCTGGCTTACACTTAGAAGATTATGCTTTAGTCCATCAACAAACAAAACATTTCCAGCCTTAACATCTTCTTTTAAAGGAGCAATACCTTTTCCTTTTATAGTTGCAGGAGTATCATTTCCAAAAGAGACTTTCTTTCCCTTTTCTAAATTAGAATAAGATTCAAGTTTTTCTTTATCACCTGTCATATGCTTTGAACATCCACTGTCAATGTACCATAGATTTTCTTGTCCTTCTGCATAGAATGCTATCCCACATCTTTCTGTTTGAGGTTCCTTTATTTTCCATGTTTTGGTGCCTGAGGCTTGTTCCTTTTTTTGTTCTTGTACCTTTCTTTCCGGAAACCTGCTTCTGCATTCAAAGTCTTCATGTCCAAAATTATTGCAAATAGAGCATTCAACTTCATTTTCAAGAGCTGAAAAGTTGTTATAGGTCCTTTTTGTAATCCCTGTCATACTTCTTTGTTTTTGAGCTTCCCTAGTCATGATTGTTTTATACGCAACACATTGAGCTGCTTTGTGACCAAAGTTATGGCAAGAAAAGCATTGTCCATTGAAGAAGTTTCTGCGATTATTGAATCTACCAGCCAACTGATTGTAATTTCTATTTTCATCTATTCTTGAACCAAATTGGGAAGATTTTACCTGTGGCTGGTTGTGGCTTTTGTTCACCCTTAAGCTGGATTGCCCCTGATAGTTTCTGTTTGACGTTTGTCCCTGCTTTACCTGATGATCTTCCTTGTGCTCTTGCTCATTTCTTCTTGCTGCATCAAGATAACTTTTTGAAGTGGATGCTTGAGAAGTTTCTCCATTATAGCCCAGACCTGTCTTATTTAGTGGAGACCGCTGCACACTGATAATCTCATTCAAAGTTTCAGATCCTTTGACAAACTTGAGATTAATAGTTTTTGTTTTCTCAATTTCTTTTCTAAGACCAACAATTTCACCTTCTAATTTTTCAAGATGTTTTTCCTTTTCATCAATTTGAAATTGT
This sequence comes from Pinus tabuliformis, assembly GCA_031772625.1. Taxonomy (NCBI): domain Eukaryota; kingdom Viridiplantae; phylum Streptophyta; class Pinopsida; order Pinales; family Pinaceae; genus Pinus; species Pinus tabuliformis. The sequence continues at coordinate 2,081,055,159 of CM062818.1, forward strand.
AGAGTATCAATAATCATGTTCTTTTCTTCTATACATCTCTTGAGTCTAGTAATTTCATCATAAAGGTTATCCACATCTACAGCATCCTCATAATCATCATCTTCAAATGCCATTAACAATCTATATTTGTTACCTTGTTCATCTTCATCACTGTTTGATAAGCCATCACTATCTTCATGGGTGTAGTAGCTTTTCTTATTTGCACTCTGTTTCTTGTTCCATCTAACTGGTTCCTTTCCTTTATCCTTATAAGAGCATTTTGCAGCATAATGACCTACTCTTCCACAAGCAAAACATTTGAAAGGTAGCTTACCTCTGAACCTTCCAGAACCCCTTTGAAGATTTCTGACAAAATTTGATTCTTCTTCCTCTTCTTCTGGAACATGACTTGCTTCATAGTGATCTTCTTTGCCTGATGCTTTAAAAGCAGCTTCCCTTCTGTCTGATGGACCTCCCTTTCTCATTTCATAAGCAGTTAGAATTCCATGCAGCTGAGACATAGTGAGAACACGGAGATTTTCCTTTTCTTCTACTGCAGATACTTTAGATTCAAACTTGGGGGATAAAGATCTTAGAATCTTTTGAACTACTATAGTCTCTTTTATTTCTTCACCCAAATTTTTCATACAATTAACAATCTCATCTACCCGAAGAAAATAATTAGCCACACTTTCATCATTATACATCTTGAGAGTCTCATATTGAATCCTGAGAGTTTGAAGTTTAGCTTCTTTTACCTGTTCATCTCCTTCATAGCTAGTGATCATTTTGTCCCATATCTCTTTTGCTGATTTGAAGTGCATGACCTTCATGAACTCTGTTTGAGATATACTTCCTAATAGAGTACTGACTGCTTTTGCATTTGTTTCATACTGCTTTTTCTCAGCTGGATCTGTAGGAGTAGCTGAAGGAAAGGCATAGCCTGATTCTACAATGTTCCAAACTTCTGTACCAAGAGATTGAAGATATGCAGTAACTCTTACCTTCCAATAATTGAAGTTTGTCCCATCGAAGACGGGTGGCCTGATTGATGCTTCTCTCTCGTAGTTGCTCATGATGAACGATCTACCTTCAAGCGATCAAGCTTTTCTGAAGGACCTGCTCTGATACCAATTGTTGGAAATAATACTGAGAGGGGGGGTGAATCAGTATTATCTAGCAATTTACCAAATCTTCCTTATTTGATCTTTTGAAATATTCTTGCATATCAGTACCATAAAACAATGAGCATGAATAAAGAAAATAGACAGTCACACCAAAGAACACAAGATGTAAGGTGGAAACCCAATGCGGGAGAAAAACCACCTGCTGCAATATGTCTCTATCTTCTTTCAAGAAATTCTTTTTACAATGATTTTGTACTGGTGCAGTCCTTTACCAGCACGCAGGCTGCAACCTGCAGAGAGCTACAACTCTCTCTCGTTTTCCAGTCTCTCCTGGAAGGGAGCTACAACCCCCTACTTCTTTTCATGAAGAATCAAATGATCAACAAGTATACAACAGATACAGTCTACTACAGATATCAGATCAGTAATTACAGAAACAACCCAGAACACCTTATGGACAGAAATATACAGTCAACAGATCATCTTAAGACAGGGACGCATATTTTCTTTCTGTGGCCTGCGACTGGACGCAGTGTACCTTATGCTGTTCTGCGTGCAGACGCACTGTTCCTCTTTGCTTTTCTGCGACCGACGCACACAGAAACACTATCGCGCCGCGTCTTTCGCTTCAGAGACGCACCCAATACCACAGTCGCGCCGCGCCCTTTGCCTCAGAGACGCACCTGAGCCTTTACTGTACTGCGTCCCGACGCACTTTCCCTTCACTGAATCTGCGTCCCTTCAGATATAGAAGATAAGAGGACTTCAGAACCAACCCAAACACTCAGATCCACAGATCTGATCATGCGCCATATAGATCGTAGTCCATTAGAAGATTCGCCCTTATAGATTTGGACTAGATCTCACCCAGAGATATTCAACCAAGATGATACTTAATCCAAATGAACTCCTTTGCTTTATATAGGCAAGCTTCTCCCCAAAGCGTGGAACAATACCACGAGCCGACACCATAGAAACACAAAACCGTCGGCTAGATACCACACAAGAAACCCCCACGTGCTTTTCTCTGCCTTGAAATGTGTGCACTGGGCGGACGCACCTCCTGAACGGCTGGCCTGCGTCCCTGGACGCGGGTTCTGCATGGTCTACCTGCGGGGACGCACTTGCTGAACATATTTTCTGCGTCCTTCTTGATTTATCACCTGAATGAGTTTGCCATCAAGGACAACACCTGAATCATAATGCCAACACTGCAGATTCATCATTTGCACTGAGGCTACATCCTGTGACCATGGGTGTACATACTGGTTTTGCATCTTCCATACCATATTTCTTCAAAATCTGTTTGAGATACTTGGTTTGAGATAAAAAGATTCCTCCTTCTTTTTGTTGGATTTGCAAACCAAGGAAATATGTCAGTTCTCCTAGCAAAGACATTTCAAATTCTTTCTGCATTACCGAGGCAAAGCTTTGACTCATAGCTTCTTCATTGCTCCCAAAAATAATGTCATCTACATACACAACCAGTATTAGCAATTTGTCATTTTCAAATTTTATATAAAGATTGCTATCTGCTGATCCTTTTGAAAAACCTTGTTGATGAAGATATTTGTCCAAACGGTAGTACCAAGCCCTTGGAGCTTGTTTGAAACCATAGAGAGCCTTTTTCAATCTGCATACAAGATTTGGATCATTTCCAAGAATGAACCCATCTGGCTGTTAAATGTATACTTCTTCTTCCAGGTCTCCATTCAGAAAGGCTGATTTCACGTCCATTTGAAATACTTTGAAGTTTTGAAAACTTGAGAGAGCAAGGAACATTTGGATGGCCTCAAGTCTTGCAACCGGAGCAAAGGTTTCTTCAAAGTCTATTCCTTCTTGCTGCGCATACCCTTTACAAACAAGTCTGGCTTTGTTTCTAATTACTTCTCCATTTTCATTCAATTTGTTTTTGAAGACCCATTTTGTTCCGATAACATTCTTATCCTTTGGTCTAGGAACCAGCTCCCAAGTGTTATTCTTTTCGATTTGCTCAAGTTCTTCATCCATTGATTTCACCCAACATTCATCTTTGCATGCCTCTTTCACACTTTGTGGTTCAGTAGAGGAGAGTAATGCCAAATAGCTTGAAGCTTCTGCAACTGTTCTTCTTGTTTGTACACCTGCTTCTTTCTGCCCCATAATCTGAGATTCTGGATGATTCTTCTGAACATATCTAAATGGAGTCTTTTCTTCTATTCTTGTCTACTCCCCTGGTTCTTCTTGAGGTTCTTCTTCTTCATCATTCTGTCTTTGAGGGTAGCCTTCATCTTCTTCGATGTCTTCATGATGTACTTGCCTAGGAATGTATCCCTTCTCATCAACCACTACATCAATGCTGTCAACAATTCTGCCAAGTCTTTTATTGTAGCTTTTGTATGCTTTGCTATGTGGAGAGTAACCAAGAAGAATGCCTTCATCTGCTCTAGGTTCAAGTTTGCCAAGCTGCTCATCAGTATTCTTGATATAGCATTTGCTCCCAAAGATTTTAAAGTGTTTTACCGAAGGAGTCTTACCACTCCAGAGCTCATGAGGAGTTTGAGTTTTGTTCACCCGGACATTTGTTTTGTTGAGAATAACAACCGCAACATGTGCATCTTCACCCCAGAAAGTTGCGGGAGTTCCTCATTCATCAAGCATAGCACGAGCCATTTGTTGGACTGTTCTATTCATTCTTTCCACAACTCCATTTTGCTGAGGAGTTCTAGCTGTAGAGAATTCTCTTCTTATCCCATGTTCTTCACAGAAATCGAAAAATTCGTTTGAGGTAAACTCCCCACCTCAGTCGGATCTGAGGCACTTAATTTTGTGACCTGATTCATTTTCAACCAAGGCTTTGAAGGATTTGAATTTTTCGAATGCTTCATCTTTGTGCTTCATAAGTCCTAGCCAGACAAACCTAGAGAAATCGTCAATGAATAATATCAAGTATTCTTCAAAGGACCGCATGTATCTGTATGAACTAGCTCAAGAGGCATGCTAGCTGATCCTTCCTTCTCTGGAAAGTTAGTTCTGGTTTGTTTTCCAAACTGACATGATTTGCATATGGTGTTGTCAGGAATTTTGATATCTGGAAGATCACGAACTGCCTGATATTTGCATGCTTTCCTTATTTGTGAAAAGCTTAGATGCCCCAACCTCTGATGCCATAACCAGTGCTCATCATCCTTGCTCAGATAGCATTGTTGTTGTCCTTCTTCAAATATGTACAGATTATTTGGAGTTCTTTTACCTTTGATCATTGTTTTACCTGTATCAAGATCACGAACAAGACATCCATTCGATATGAATATAACCTCGGTTCTTTGATCACACATCTGGCTGACACTTAGAAGATTATGCTTCAAACCATCAACATACAAAACATTTCCAGCCTTGACCTTTTCTTTTAACTGAGCAATGCCCTTTCCTTTTATAGTTGCAGGAGTATCATTTCCAAAAGAGACTTTCTTCCCCTTTTCTAGAGTAGAATAAGACTCAAGTTTTCTTTATCACCTGTCATATGCTTCGAACATCCACTGTCAATGTACCATAGATTTTCCTGTCCCTCTGCATAAAAAGCTATCCCACATCTTTCTGTTTGAGGTTCCTTTATTCTCCATGTTTTGGTGCTTGAGGCTTGTTCCTTTTTCTGCTGAAACCTGCTTCTGCATTCAGAGTCTTCATGACCAAAGTTATTGCAAATAGAACATTCAATTTCATTTTCAAGAACCGAAAAGTTGTTATAGGTCCTTTTTGTAATCCCTGTCATACTTCTTTGTTTTTGAACTTCCCTAGTCATGATCGTTTTATATGCAACAAATTGAGCTGCTTTGTGACCAAAGTTATGGCAAGAAAAGCATTGTCCATTGAAGAAACTTCTACGGTTATCGAATCTACCAGCCAACTGATTGTAATTTCTATTTTCATCTATTCGTGAACCAAATTGAGAAGATTTTACCTGTGGCTGGTTGTAGCTTTTGTTCACCCTTAAGATGGATTGCCCCTGATAGTTTCTGTTTGTAATTCGTCCCTGCTTTACCTGATGATCTTCATTGTTCTTTTGCTCATTTCTTCTTGCTGCATCAAGATAACTTTTTGAGGTGGATGCTTGAGAAGTTTCTCCATTATAGCCCAAACCTGTCTTGTTTAGAGGAGACCGCTGCACTTTGATAATCTCATCCAAAGTTTCAGATCCTTTGACAAACTTCAGATTAATAGCTTTTGTTTTCTCAATCTCTTTTCTAAGACCAACAATTTCACCTTCTAATTTTTCAAGATGTTTTTCCTTCTCATCAACTTGAAATTGTAGAGTAGCAATGATCATGTTCTTTTCTTCTATACATCTCTTGAGTCTAGTAATTTCATCATAAAGGTTATCCACATCTATAGCATCCATATAATCATCATCTTCAAATGCCATTAACAACTTATATTCATTACCTTGTTCATCTTCATCACTGTTTGATAGACCATCACTATCTTCATGAGTGTAGTAGCTTTTCTTATTTGCGTTCTGTTTCTTGTTCCATCTAGCAGGTTCCTTTCCTTTATCCTTATAAGGACATTTTGCAGCATAATGACCTACTCTTCCACAAGCAAAGCATTTAAAAGGTAACTTACCTCTGAACCTTCCAGAACCCCTTTGAAGATTTCTGACGAAACTTGATTCTTCTTCCTCTTCTTCTGGGACGTGGCTTCCTTCATAATAATCTCCTTTGCCTGATGCCTTGAAAGCAGCTTCTCTTCTGTCTGATGGACCTCCCTTTCTCATTTCATAAGCAGTTAGAATCCCATGTAGCTGAGACATAATAAGAATTCGTAGATTTTCCTTTTCTTCTATTGCAGATACTTTAGATTCAAACTTGGGGGACAATGATCTTAGGACCTTTTCAACCACAATAGCCTCTTTTATTTCTTCACCCAAATTTTTCATACAATTAACAACCTCATCTACCCGAAGAAAATAGTTAGCCACACTTTCATCATTATACATTTTGAGAGTCTCATACTGAATTCTGAGAGTTTGAAGTTTAGCACGCTTTACCTGTTCGTCTCCTTCATAGCTCGTGACAATTTTGTCCCATATTTCTTTTGCGGATTTATAGTGCATTACCTTCATGAATTCTGATTGAGATATACATCCTAATAGAGTACTGACTGCTTTCGCATTTGTTTCATACTTCTTTTTCTCGGCTGCATCTGTAGGAGTAGCTGAAGGGAAAGCATAGCCTGTCTCTACGATGTCCCAAACTTCTGTACCAAGAGATTGAAGATAGGCAGTAACTCTTACCTTCCAATAATTGAAGTTTGTCCCATCAAAAACCGGTGGCCTGATTGATGCTTCTCTCTCGTAGTTGCTCATGATGAACGATCTACCTTCAAGCGATCAAGCTTCTCTGAAGGACCTGCTCTGATACCAATTGTTGACAATAATACTGAGAGGGGGGGGTGAATCAGTATTATCTAATTCTTTTAACAAATCTTCCTTATTTGTTCTTTGAATTATTTTTGCATGTCAGTACCATAAAATAATGAGCATGAACAAAGAAAACAGATAGTCACACCAAAGAACACAAGATGTAAGGTGGAAACCCAATGTGGGTGAAAACCACCTGCTGCAATATGTCTCTATCTTCTTTCAAATTAGAAACTTCTTTTACAATGGTTTTGTACTGGTGCAGTCCTTTACCAGTACGCAGGCTGCAACCTGCAGAGAGCTACAACTCTCTCTCTCTCTCGTTTTCCAGTCTCTCCTGGAAGGGAGCTACAACCCCCTACTTCTTTTCATAAAACATCAACTGATCATAAAGTACATAAAAGTTACAGACCACTACATTTATCAGATCAGCAATAACAGAACTAACCCAGAACACCTTATCAACAGAAAAATTCAGTCAATAGAACATTTTAAGACAGATACGCAGTTTTCCCTTCTGTGGCCTGCGTCGCTATGCAGTTCACCTTCTACTTTCCTGCGTATACCCGCAGGGATCCTTCTGCCGAACTGCGTGCCCACGCACTGTTCCTTGAACCGCTCTGCATACTATTACTGCAGGGACGCACCCAGAGATATTATCGCGCCGCGTACTGTTACTGCACGGACGCAACTGAAAATACTATCGCGCCGCGTACTTTTACTGCACGCACGCACCTGAACCTTAGTCGCTCTGCATACCCACGCAGTTCTCCTTCTTCTGCTTTGCGTCCCGACGCAGGTCTCCTTCTTCTGCTCTGCGTCCCCACGCAGATCTCCTGTTTCTGCACTGCGTACCCATGCAGCTCTTCTGTTAAACACCTGCGTCCTTCTTATTAGGGCCGAATAGGCAGTCTACCAGAATGGCACAGTTGCTCAGATCTGATCATGCGCTCGAGAGATCACCCTTCACAGATTCGCCTTCAACTTCCCTTACAGATCAAGCTTTTAAGACCATAACCCAATATTTCAGATCTAAAGATATTCAATTGCAAAAGATACTTAGCCAAGTGATCTCCTTTGCTTTATATAGGCTTAGCTCCTCCTAAAATCATGGAACAATACCACGAGCCGACACCGTAATAACCCAAAACCATCGGCTAAATACCAAGAGTAAGACATAAGAAACCCCACGTGTGCTTTTCTCTGCCTTGAAATGTGTGCACTGGGGGGATGCACCTCCTGAATGGCTGGCCTGCGTATCTGGACGCGGTCCCTGCATGGTGTACCTGCGGGTACGCACCTTCTGAACTGATTTCCTGCGTACTTCTTTATTTTCAACAAATTGAGGGCCTTGCCATGGGAGTTGCCATCAAGTACAACATTTGTAACATATAGCCATACTAGAAACATAATGCCAACAACATCACCATGTTTGAACATAGCAAATTAAAACATCAGCAGAAATTACTTCTTAAGGAACTGAATGCAGTTCCTTCTTCGCCTCTTCCTAGTTCTAAAGCTGCAAATGATTCAGGTCAACCACCTTCTGGTAGGGTTGAAGCTACTAATACGATTCTAATTGGAGACAGATCAAATTCCCATACTCCCCCTTTCCTCTTAACCTACGAGATCTATAATCGAAATATACACAATTGTTTGATTGACTCAGGGGCATCCTCTAATATAATGCCAGCTTCAGTTTGTTCCAAACTAAACATTGAGCCCTAAAAGTCCTCAATTCACATTGTGCAGTTAGATAGAACCAAAGTCCAGGTTTTAGGGGAAATCAATTCTGTGACTATCAGGTTATCGGCTAATCCACGAGTAGTTCAAAGAACTGATATCTTAAGCGCTGATATACCTGAGTTTTATGGTTTAATCTTGAGTAGGGATTGGTCTGAGAAGCTCCATGGGTATATTTCTACCGATTGGTCCCATATGTGGCTACCCTACAAGGGAAAGCCAAATCAAATAAAAATCAATCGGGAGAAGCATATGACCCATACTGTCATAGAATTTGAACAGGAGAATTAAACAATAGCATTTAACAATAATATTTTTGGGAATTACTCTTCTGAATCATTCTTTGGCAATTATACTGTCCAACTATCTCCTTTCTCAGTAAACAATTTCACATCCCAATTCGAAAATTTTTCACAAACCGATAGATCACGATGTGTTAATGTTGCTGAGAAAACTGTAAATAAAATTGTTGATAATTCTTTATTTTGGTCTTTATACTTTGACGAATCTAAATCCTGTGAAGGATCAGGAGCAGGTTGCATTTTAGTTAGCCCTGAGGGAAAAAAAACGATGTTTTCTTGTAGGTTGGAATTTGAATGCACGAATAATACAGCTGAGTATGAGGCCTTAGTTCAAGGACTATATAAAGCTATTGGCCTTAAAGTTCAATATTTAAAAGTGTTTGGTGATTCAAAGATTGTCATAAAACAGGTTAGAAACACAATTCATTGTCTTTCTAGTCATCTCAAACACTATCAGTCTTTGGTTTAGGAACTCATATCTCGATTTTTAGCATTTAATATTTCTCCCATCCCTAGGTCTCAGAATTCAACCGCTGACTTGCTAGCTAATGTTGCTTCTAAATTCCTACCTTCCAAAGATTATAGCCCAGATAGATTTTCAGTAGAGTTAATTTTTAGACCATCAATTCCTGACAATGTCATCAATTGGCGAGTGTTCAATCACGATGAAGACATCTTACATTTTTTGACTTCCGACAAGTCCTATGATGATCAGATCATTGAGAAAAGTGATCATGATCTTCAGATGAAAGAAAAGCACGAGGAAAACTCAATACCAAAACCTGTGGTTAAACTTGAGGATCTCTACGATATTAAAGACAGGTTTAAATAGGTAACCAATTCAAAGCTCCAAAGTTCCACCTTAAGATTTAAATTGATAAACCTTGGTACTGAGTAGAACCCTTAAAACATTAATTTGGGATTAGGACTTTCTGTGTAAGAAAGGATAGCATTCATTAGATTATTAAGAAAAAATAAACATGTCTTCGCTTGGAAATATGATGATTTAAAAACATACGATACATCAATCATCCAGCATACCATTCCAATGCTTTCTGAACAAAAACCAGTTCAACAAAAGTTGAGGAAAATACATCCGAACTTAAAGAGTCAAATAAAATCAAAACTCAATAAACTCTTTAAAGCTAAGATTATTTTTCCCGTTCGGCACTCAAACTGGGTTTCCAATATGGTGCCTGTTAGGAAGAAAAATGGCGACATCAGGATTTGTATAGATTTCAGAAATCTAAATAAGGCAAGCCAAAAAGATAATTTCCCATTACCTACCATGGAGCAGATACTCCATTCAGTAGAAGGTTCTGAGTTAATGTCCTTTTTAGGTGGTTTTTCAGGATATAATCAAATTTTGGTCCATCTTGATGACAGACTCAAAACTACTTTCACAACAAAATGGGGAACTTACGCTTATCAGAAGATGCCTTTTGGACTTATTAACGCAGGAGCTACATTCCAAAGAGCAATGGATATAGCCTTCAAAGGATTGATCAACAAAATGGTAGTTGTCTTTTTAGATGATATTACTGTATTTTCCAACAAGAGATCCAATCATTTACATGATTTGAATCAAATCTTTGAACGCTACAGAAGGTATGGTATTTCACTCAATCCCAAAAAATCATTCTTTGTTCTTAATCAAGGAAAGCTCTTGGGCTTTATCGTTTCCAAAGATGGTATTTATATTGATCCGGATAGGATTAAAGAGATTTCTGAAATTCCATTTCCTCATAACAAAAAATCCATGCAGTCATCTTTAAGTCAAATTAACTTTGTCAAGAGATTTGTTCCTGATTTTTCCACATCATTTTACCATTACAAACTATTATTAAGAAAAATTCAGTGTTTAGATGGGGATCTGCAGAAAAGGAAGCATTTGATTCAATCAAACAATCAATAATCAATGCCCCCGCTTTAAACACTCCTAATTTTTCTAATCATTTCATATTGTACACTATCACGTTCGATTCATCTTATGCAGCAGTACTCACTTAGATCAGTGATCACAACTTGGAAGCACCAATTTCATTTTATAGTTCAAATCTACAGGGTGTTGAACTAAATTATTCCAAAGTTGAAAAACAAGCCTTTGCTGTGTATAAAGCTGTCAAACATTACAGACCCTTCCTTCTAAAAGCCCATACAAAAGTTATAGTTCCTTTTCCTGCAGTAAGGCAATTACTAATCCAAAGGGAATTAGGTGAAAAAAGGGCAAACTGGGTTATAGCACTTCAAGAATACGACTTGGAAATCAAGCCAGCAAAGATTGTTAGAGGCCAAGGTTTTTGCAGGTTATTAGCAGGAGCATCCAACATTCAAGAACTAGGTGATACAGAACATATTGAAGAAATCAACCAGATAAGTATCACTTGTAGAGCTGTAACAAGGGCCTTTTTCACCTCTAGTTATCTCACATTACAATTCAATCCGGGAGCGTTTTGTTATTGCAAAGGGTATCTCAATTTGAGGCTATTTGTCAGAGTAATGCTTAGTAGTATAGGTCTAAGAAATACAAGAGTAAACGGATGCTAAACTATGGCTAGATTACTTTTGCAGAAAGAAATCACACGCAGCAACTTTACCAGTCGAGGGTGCGGAAATAGTAACCCATCCCTCTAGAAACTGATGCAAGAAAAGAAATTAGAGTATGGCTCATGGATATGGGATCATAATAGCGTCTGCTGTGTCTCACGACAGCCTTGATCCTCCTCTCACACCAAACCAATGAATGCGAGTAAAAAGGAACAGCAGGAAAGTAAAATGGAACGGCAATGCAGAAATGGAACAGCAGTAAAGAAACTAAATCTCGCGAGTTCAACACTCTCAATCCTTTGCATCAACTTATATACAAAGACAGAGCAATCTTTTGTACAAGTAAATAGCTTAACCAAATGGAACAACAAACCACCATAAACAGGAAACATCAATCATATATAAAAGTAGACAGCTGAATCAAATAAACAGGAAACGTCAATCATATGTACAGATAATCTGAAATGATCACCAGTAGTCCACCTACAACTTTAATTCCATTTTCTTATGATCGTCACTCCAACCATATGTAGCTAAAGCATTCCACTTATAAATTCTGTAACAGAAGTGAACAACTCAGAACAACGTTATGTGACCAATTCTGGAAATATGATGTGGACTTGTTATAAAGATTTACAATAGGAAAAACTACTGAGGAACGAGTATGGAACAGCATGTAAATATATCATATTATTAAGAATGATAAACAAACCACACGAAGCCAAACTGTAATGATACAATCAGCCAGTGTCCGTTGGAGCCGGGCCCTTAGCTTCCAATGGCACACCGCCGTAACTTACTTCAGACGCAGAGAGAAAGTAACACCAAATATATTATATTAACGCATCAACGATAGTACAGCAAAAACTAAGTCTCAAAGAGACTCGATAGTCTGAGTTTCAGCTGACTGTGAAGTCTGTAAACAGAAAATAAAGATACAAGATAAAGAGAGTCCCCCAAAGTCTTCAATGCTACCCTTTTTATACTAGTAATGGCGGAGTTAACCAGACAACAAAATAATTGAAAGTAACGATCCCTCAGGATCTTTGATCCTGAGGGATCTGTTAAACTGTTAACTCCTCTCTTTTCTTTGCCTAGTCTTCCGAACTGACAGTCCCTTATCTCGTCCCAGATTGATTTGCCGAGATTTGCTCGCCCTGGTCTGGACTTTAGTTAGTTTCGAAGGGACAACCGTTATCTTCTCATGGAACTCCAGTTTTGCACCGCGCCTTCCTACTTTTGTCTTTTTCTGCATAGAGAAGATAACTATTAGTGATTGGGTCATTCGTGCTCATTCTCATTACATTCTCCTTACTTTATAACAAAGAAAAGATTACAAACATTGCTTGAAACATCACTAAATTATGCATTAAAACATACCTTTCCAATGCTCTACACACCCCCCGGCTTACTCTGTTTCATGGCCTCATGAAAACGTTATAATTAACATGGAGAGCGGTAAGAGAATAGGCGGGAGAGGGTATCTCGTGAGGAGGTCTGCAACCATGGTGAGAAACCAGATTATCAAAGAAGTAATTCAATTGATCTGCAGGCATATCATACAAGGCCTGGTATCCAGGTGCAGGGTGCCAAATAATTGGGCTACGGAATCGGTATCCTAACCAAGACGGCCCAGCTTGCAAAAGGCGCTGGCCATAAAGGCTCAGCCGTTTAGCAGCCAGCTCAAAATTCTCGTATTTGAATGGCTCCCTGAGCTGGATGCTTGGGGTAGAAATCTGATAACGGAATTTGGCAGCATCCAGGGCAGAATTTTTAATAGCCAAAAAGAATTCCACGCTATTTCGGATCAAGTCCTCATGCATGGGTCCTAACAGTTCCATGACGCCCTGGGTTCTCATAAGGATTTTGTGTGATTGCCATAGGTGAACTGGGTCTCTAGGCTCGGCCCTGAGCCATAGATCTAGGCTGTGCTCCTGCCTCTGAAAGGCATTGTAAGCCCTGAGCCACTTTAACTGATTGACCCCAAACGAGACAAAGGCTTGGAGTTGTATATCTCCCACGAAGGGCCCAGGGTTTAAGTCAGTTTCCTGTTCGAGCACCATATTGTGCAAATAGAATTCACATAGCAACCGTTGAACCTTAACCCCATAATGTTTGCAACAATCAATAAAATCATTAACAGTATTAATCTGAATAGGGGCACCTGCCCTGACAGCTTTTATTTTCAATCTTAAGTATCTTTCAAGGAGAAATAAAGCATAATTCTTTGCAGGGGCCCTGCAAGTCAAAACATCATCATACAGCGAACATACAGTGTCCAATTGTTTAATAACAGCATCTAGTCGACGTGTTACCTTGGCAGCCTTTTCCTGTTCCTTCTGCCATCCTTCAAAGGCCTGACTCTCTGATTGACTCATGTTCCGCAGTTGCTGCTGCAATTCTTCATATTTTGCCCGAGGGATCATTTGTTCTTTTAACTGCTCAGCTTCCTGCTGCAACTCCTCGTATTTTTCCCGAGGAATCATTCGTTCTTTAATCTGCTCAGCTTCCTGCTGCAACTCCTCGTATTTTTCCCGAGGGATCATTTGTTCCCTCAGCTGGTCAGCCTCCTGTCGGGCTTGCTTCATTTTGTGGTGCAAGGCCTTGGTTTTTGGATCCCTTTTCCATGAATTCTCAGAGGCAGGGAGTCTTACCTGTACCTTCACATTTCGCTGCCTGGAATTCGTGTCCCGAATTATCCCTAACGGTGATGCCTCAGTTTGGACTTCTTTGTTTTCCCTTTCTTTCTTCACATGGATAAAGGGGTACGATGGTCCCTCTGTAAATGGAATATCGTCTTGCGGCTCGGTTTTGATTGGAATGGCAGTTGGTCCCAATGGGCTATTTGGAACAGCAGTCTGTTCCGGAACGGCATTCTGCTGTTCCATATCAGATGGAACAGCATTTTGTTCCTCAGTGCTGGTCGGAACAGTCGTAGGTCTATCAGCAGAGTATTGACCTACGAAACGCCTATAAGCCCCTTGCCTTCTCTTCTGACAGGACCCTGCTGCATTTGTTCTTCTTTTTCTCCTTACGGTCCTTCTTATTCTCAGACTGGCTTTCAAACTTCTAATTTTCTGCCGAAGCTGGGCTATAGTATTCAGCAGTCTCTGCTGTTTCTTTCTCAATTTCTTAATTTCTCTTGCCTCGGCAGTGGGCGTATGAGTGGCCCTCAGTTCTGTTCCTCTTTCATCGAGGGTTTCTTCTGGCATTCTGGGAACGGACTGTTCCCGATAAGCGTTTTCATTCCCCACGTCATCAGCAGGTGGGTTTTCTTCTGGTGTCTTGGGAACGGATTGTTCCCGATCGGTATTTACATTCTCTCCGTCAACAACAGGGAGGTTTTCTCCTCCCGCCATCTCTTCATGCAATTCTTCATGCGCCTCTTCCCCAGAGAGTCCTTCAGGAGGGTTTGCTGGACTGGAAGGTGAAGCATAATCTCCCAGGCTGGCCAAGATAGTGGCCAGCTCTTCTTCCTCCATGGCGACCTGTGGAGGGCTGCCCCCCAATTGTTCCATCTCCTCCTCCTGAATTGGCTGCTCAGTGGCTGCCTTCGGATAGTCGGCTTCGGCCTCAGAGTCAGAAGGTTTCTTTCCTTCCTCGGCTTCTACTTCGTCCTCAATTTGTTCCACATTTTCCCTCGAAGGTTCCTATTCTGGCACTGGTGGCTCATCTGTTATTTCGATCGGCTGGTCAATGCTTGGCTGGATTTTCTCCAGCCTGCCTTTTATTCTTGCCAGCCGAGCTGACTTCCTAGGTCTCTCGGTTCGCTCAGGTGTACTGGCCGCCTGTTCTTCCACCACCACCTTTCTACGTTTTTTAGATTGTTCTGGCATGCCAGAGGAATGTCTACATTTCGAGGCAGCACGCTCTTCTGCGGCCAGTTCCTTATGTTTTTCTGCATGTCCAGATGCCCTAGAGGAACGTTTTCGTTTTACTAACTCCGTGCGTTTCTTGGGTTGCTCGGGTGTATCCGAGGGATGCTTAGGTTTTGGTGATTCTCTGGGCTCCTCGGGTGCTTCAGAGGTACTAGCAGGGTGCTTAGCCTTTGGGGATGGTGATGCCACTCCCCCTCCAATTGCTGTAATAAGCTCCCCCCAGCTACTCTGCTGCTGAGTGAGACTGTAGCTCACTATCAGGCGGATCAACCCATGGTGGCTAACTACTGCGTCTTCATGGTGTGCCTTTTTCAGGCTCCGAGAGGCATCATGCAATAATGAATTTAACAATGCAGGGAGATGCACAGAACATTTTCCTTTTAACACAGCCAAGAGCTTAAGGTGACGCGGTCTTACCACATCTTTTCGGCCCTCGCAGGTGATGTAGCTCTGCACCACTTTTGCCAATTCGCTCCAGGGTTCTCCTAACGTTGCCGGCAGCACTCCTTTTCCTTTTACTGTTAGATTCTGTCCTTCGTCTTGGAAAATCTCTATGATCTTCTGCAACCTCTCTTTCTTTGTCGTCCATATTGGTCCTGAGGCTGGTAATCCTGTTACCTCCGCGATTATTTCCTTCGTGACCGTTATCTGCTTTCCACCCACTACGGAGTGTTCTTCCTGCAAATTCTGCAGGAATTCCATGGCCACAGTTTCATTTGATTCACGCAGGCGGCTAAAATAAGTTAACCACCCCGCCCTTTCTAGGATCTCCCGAGCAACTTCGGAGACTACTAGCTCACTAGGCTCACTTCTGATAGCCTTGCCTCCCATGGTTCTGTTTCGGGCTCCTAGATGGAACAGCAATTACCTTCGTACCATATCATTTCCGAATGGTGTGTTACCACGTGGCCGACGGAGTAATGAGGTCACCTCCCCCCTCGCAATATGATAGGCTGTCACAGCCGTCAAATGAAGGAGGAGCTGCCATCTCGTCACCAAGTCATAAAGGAACAGCATGTAGAGTTTTGCCATGTTTCAGATTAGACAAAGAAATACCGAGATCGAGGCAACAGGTAGATCGCGTTTTGCATAAGCCTTCATGATGTGATGCAAAACAGGAGGATAGGACGTCTGGCACTCATATAAAGTCTAAGGTAGTCATAGTCAATACCTCTGCCATGATTGGTAGTGATAGATATTCATGCGACGTATCCATCAAAATGTAAGCTATCATTATTACAAGGATAGAAGGAAGTATTTAATATCATCCAAATTGGTGTATATATTACGACTCCGATACCATTAACAGAGCTCTGCTGCCGATAGGTGTTCATAACCTTGGCAGAGTTGTTTATTTCACCCTGGAACCATGGTCCTTTGTGTGTTTTTGAAGAGCAATTTTTGTCAAAATGTAGGCCATCATGTTGGCTTGGTGACCAGATAACCATGATGCTATTCACCAGAGAGGCGCGAATCGTGGGCAGGCCGGCTCATGATGAGACCCCCTGTTCCAAGGTTTGTTTATGTAATGAACCTGTTGGACCATATCCCTGGTGTGGTGGCCATGATGGGAATGCCACTTCGCTTCCAATCTTATGATCATAATAGGCTGGTTCTTTAATGAAACCCCCTATCCTGCATTTGACAAATATATATATATATATATATATATATATATATATATATATATATATATATTTTAAGCAACAGATTTTGCTCTTGTATAATTACACATAAGGGTGGTTAAGCCCTCCTTAAGAGTGGGAATGGCGGAAGAAGTCTTGTCATCTCAATTCGGAAGATATAAATCTTTTGTTCTTATTTCCAAGTAATAATAGAGAAAATTGTAGGAACTCAACATGATAAAATTATCCAACAAGGTAGAGGAGGTGAGACTATGACAGCAAAAATGATGAGTGTGTGGATCCTTCCTTTGTTGTTGCATCAATACTAGGGCTTGTTAAAGATAACGATTTATGATATTCTGATCTCGATATGTCCTGACTTTTATATTCATTGCATAAAGGTATAGCTGCTACTTATGACCTTGGAAAGAGGATGGACAACACATCCTTTATGTGAAAGGGACAAAAGCATACTACTTGTTTTTGAAAGGAAGGGTGAGGAGGAGTTCATTTGATGCATTGCCTTAAAAAAATCAGCAAAAGCACACAAATGTTGTTTCCTTTTCAAAAGGAACAGCAAAAACCCAAAAGTGCTGTTCCTTTTGAAAAGGAATAGCAAAAAGACTCAAGTGCTGTTCCTTTTGAAAAGGGACAGCAAAAACGCAAAAGTGATGTTCAAACACACAAGTGTTGTTCCTTTTGAAAAGGAACAGCAAAATGCAAAAGTGTTGTTCCTTTTTGAAAAGGAACAGCAAAAACACACAAGTGTTTTTCCTTTTGAAAAGGAACAGCAAAAACGCAAAAGTGTTGTTCCTTTTTGAAAATGAACAGCAAAAACACACAAGTGCTGTTCCTTTTGAAAAGGAACAGCAAAAACGCAAAAGTGTTGTTCCTTTTTGAAAAGGAACAGCAAAAACACACAAGTGCTGTTCCTTTTGAAAAGGAACAGCAAAACGTAAAAGTGTTGTTCCTTTTTGAAAAGGAACAACAAAAACACACAAGTGCTGTTCCTTTTGAAAAGGAACAGCAAAAACGCAAAAGTGTTGTTCCTTTCTGAAAAGGAACAGCAAAAACACACAAGTGTTGTTCCTTTTGAAAAGGAACAGCAAAAACGCAAAGGTGTTGTTCCTTTTCAAAAGGAACAGCACACACAGATACTAAAAACATATATACAAAATTTACAATTTTATATACAAAATGTGGTAATAAAAGGTGAATTCTTACTGATCTATAGGTGAGGAAGTTTTTGCTTCCTCACCCATAATCTCAATGTTAGTATCTTGGCGTAGCTGCTGACAAAAAGATTCCCGAGTGAGCGGTTTGCGATATAGACGAACTCGATGACCGTTTACCTTAAATGTATATCCAGACCCATCGATTGTGGTCAGTGTAAGGGTCCCATTGTCATGGACTTTTTGAATCTCGTATGGTCCCAACCAACGAGTCTGAAGCTTCCCCGGGAAATCCTGAAATCTAGAATCATATAACAGAGCCCCGTCTCCTTCATGAAATATCTTGTTTTTGATAAGCGCATCATGCCATTTGGCTCGCTGCTGTTGAATGAGTGTTGTATTCTGTAATGCAGAGAGCCTTATTTCATCTAATTCATTAATTTGGTGTAATCGATTTTTCTGTGCTTCACTTAAATCCAATCCGACTTCTTGGGCCGTTCGCAGCATTTGGATTTCGAATTCTATAGGAAAAATGGGCTGCTTTCCAAACACTAAGTGATATGGTGAATAGCCGGTGGTGCTTCTCCATGTGGTTCGATAAGCCCACAGTGCCTCGGGTAATCGGGCGGCCCAATCACGCCGATGTGAGGCAATTGTTTTTGTCAAAATCGACTCTATTACCTTATTGCTGCTCTCCACTTGCCCATTTGCCTAAGGATGGTATGGGGTAGTAATTTTAT
This sequence comes from Pinus tabuliformis, assembly GCA_031772625.1. NCBI lineage: Eukaryota > Viridiplantae > Streptophyta > Pinopsida > Pinales > Pinaceae > Pinus > Pinus tabuliformis. Next base: position 2,081,073,670 of record CM062818.1, read on the forward strand.
GCTGGACACGATAATTATTGAGTGTTGCAGCTAATTGGTGCCCTACAAATTGTGGTCCTCCGTCTGTAATTACTTCCCTTGGAAGACCATAACGTACAAACAAATGGAGCAATAACTGTATTACCGAATCTTCTGTAGCTCTAGTCAATGCCTCCGCTTCAACCCATTTGGTAACATATTCAGTTGCCACCAAAATGTAGGTTCTTTGATTTGATGGCGGGCTGATGGGGCCGACGAAGTCCAGAGCCCAGCGTTCGAAAGGTTCGATCACTAATTGAGGCCGCAAAGGCATTTCGTCGGCTGGACCAGGTCGTCCTGCACACTGACAGCTATCACAGGCCTGGACAAATTTTTTCGCATCTTTGAAAATTGTAGGCCAGTAATATCCCGTTTGTAATACTTTATGTGTTGTTCTTCATTCAGCAAAATGTCCTCCACATGGCCCGTCATGGCAGGCTTTCAAGATATCAAAGATTTCGTCCTCCCGAATACATCTTCTGATTTCCATATCTGCTCCTGTGTGAAACAAATAGCCCCCAACCCACGAAAATCGATTGCTTCTCTGAACAATCTGTTTCCGTTCATTGGGGGTTAAATGTTTTGGAAGCTTACCTACTGCAAGATAATTAGCAACATCAGCGTACCAGGGAGTCTGAACAGTGACAGCAAATAAGTGTTCATCTGGAAATTGGTCCTCGACTGCTGCTGCTTCAACTGATTTTGGTATTCGTGAGAGGAAATCGGCTACAGGATTCTCCTTCCCCGGTCGATCTCTGATTGTAATATCAAACTCCTGCAACAAGATCAACCACCTAGTTATTCTTCCATTTGTAACAGGCTCGTTTGCTAAGTACTTAATAGCAGAATGGTCTGTATACAAAATAACAGGATACCCTGTAATATAGTGTCTAAATTTATTAACAGCGTGTATCACAGCTAAAAATTCTTTTTCGGTGACAGTGTAATTTTATTCAGCTGGAACCAAATTTTTGCTGATATAATAGATGGCGTATGGTTTTTTATCCTCTTCTTGGCCCAGAACTGCACCGATTGTTGTGTTTGAGGCGTCGGTTGAAATTTGGAATGGTAAATTCCAATTAGGTCCTCGGAGAACTGGAGCTGTAGATACCAACTTCTTTAATTCTTTGAAGGCTCGATCACATTTCTCTGTCCATAAGAAGTCAACATTTCCAGTTAATGCATGTAAAGGTGCGGCAATATGTGAATAATGTTGTATGAATCGTCTATAATATCCAGAAAAACCAAGAAAACTGCGTACCTCTGTCTGATTAGTGGGGGTTGGAATAAGCAAAAGTATTTGAATTTTAGCTGGGTCTACCTGAATACCAGCTGCTGAAATATAGTGTCCCAGAATGAGTCCTTCAGTCATCATCATGTAACACTTTTCGTGACTCAAGCAAAGTCTGGTAGCGATGCAGCGCTGTAGGACTTTTTCGAGAGTATCTAGAGCTGGATCAAAGTCCTCTCCATATGGTGTGAAATCATCCATGTAGACTTCCAATCCATCATTAATTAAATCTGCAAAGATGCTAAGAACAGCCCTTTGGAATGTGGCTGGAGCATTACATAAACCAAAAGGTAAGACTCGATAAGAGAACGTTCCCTAGGGGCAAGTAAAGGTAGTCTTATCCTGGTCTTCAGGGGCAATCTGAATCTGATTGTATCCGCTGAAGCCATCCAGGAAAGAAAAGAATTTCTTGCCTGCTAAGGTGTCCAGTACCTGATCTATGAATGGAAGAGGGAAGTGATATTTTTGTGTGGCTTTGTTTAATTCTCTATAATCCACACAGATCCTCCATTTCCCGTTCTTTTTAGGTACTACCACAAGTGGAGAGACCCATTTGCTGTCAGAAATAGGATAAATGAAATCAACATCTAAAAGTTTCTGAAGCTCATCTTTTACAACATCTTTTAAATGGGGGTTGAGTCTTCTTTTCGGTTGTCGAACAGGTCTTGCATCTTTTTCGATATAAATATGATGTGTGCATAGCTAGGGATCAATCCCTTTCATATCGGGATAGTCCCATGCAAATGCCTCCTGATACTTTCGTAACAGCTGGATGAGTTTTGTCTCTTGATCTGGTGTCAGATTAGCGTTAATATTTAAAGTTTTCCCCGGTTCAATTTGCACTACTTTGCTATTAGCGACAGAAGTCACCGGTATATTTTGGTCATGTTCGTCCTTCAGAGGATCCTCCTCTAATTCGTTGTCAAATGCCGCTTTTATCATAAAACATTGTGTATACGATGTGGATTCTGTTTGATTAATGAATTTATTGATGGCATCGTCTTCGGTTTGATCTTTGAAATCTAGTGCTTCCTGGACTGTTAATGGGGGTCTAATGTTGTCAGTGATATATGAGGCAGGGCGCAGGTTGGCTTTCATCATCGTGATGCTTGGCTGAGCTGGAGGGTACAAAATTAAATTTTTGATATCCGGCCCTCTGGTTATGGTCATGTTTCCCTGCCTGCAACCAATGTAGGCATCAGCAGTAGCGAGCCACAGTCTACCTAGAATTAGCGGATGTCCGTCTAGTCGGGTTTTCGGATTAATTATCAGGAAATCGGTCGGGTATTCCCAGGAATCTACTGAAACCATGGCATCATACAAGGTGCCTTCTGGTCTAATTACTGATCGGTCAGCTAGTTCTAACAAAGTGGAAGTAGGTTCTACCGATGTAATTCCGAGCTTCTGGCAAGTCGATGTTGTCAGGATGTTAATTGCAGCCCCTAGATCAACTAAGACGTTGGTCAAGGTCTGCCCATAGATTTGAACAGTGACAATTGGGTTTCTAGGGTCCTCGTATTTAACTGGTGTTTCTTTTCCTGATAGGAGGTCGGATAAGGTGCCGACTACCTGGACTCTTGTGTTAGAAGTTACATTTCTTTTTGGTTTTCTGCTACACAGGTCCTTTATGGTTTTTGCATATATGGGGATATCCTGTATAGCTTGAAGGAATGGAATTCTTATATACAAGTTTTGTAGTTCTCCCAGAATATCAAAGTCTGGATATTGTGTTGGTCGTGGAATGGCCAATTGTTCTGGGAAAGGTGGAGGAGATGTAATTACTTGTTGATGAGCCTGGTCTTTATTTACATCTTCCTGTTGTGATGGCTGTTCTATAGGTAACTGATCTTCAATGTGAGTTGTTTTATGTCCCTCAGTTTCTATTATTCGCCCAGATCTTAACTGAAGATCGTTGCACTCCCGCAGATCAGATTCAATTTCTGAGGATTTTATAATTTGAAGAGATTGAACTGGTCTATTATTTGGATTAGGGTTGGGTTAGGTTGGGAGCTGCGGTCTCAGATTAGGCTGGGGGTTTTGCTGTAAGGCTGGCAGAGTTGGTTGAGGGAATGGAATTGATCCTGCTGGCTGATATGTCGATCTTGGCTAGCTTGTCTGCCAGGATGAGCTTTGCGAAGTAGAAGGGGTCCACTGCGGAGGATATGAATTATTCTGCCAATATGGTGGAGGATAAGGGAAGTTTGGCCAACCAAATTGGGACATCCAAGGATTCGGAGTAGGAAACATTTGAGGTGACCAATTCGAAAACGGGGGTTGATACTGGTTTTGCCACATATTCTGTTGCTGAGTATTAAACTGCGGGGGTTGAAAAGAAGAGGAGGGGTCTGAAAACATACCTGATTGCCTAGGCTGCCATTGACGACGCTGGTTAATAAAATATGCTGATTCTGGCTCCTCTTCTGCTTCTTTGTATACTGCCTTCAAACCAGGAAGTGAGGGGCAGCTTTCGGTCAGGTGGTCCTTGGTACAGATAGCACATATTTGGACTGTATCCATCGGGCATTCCTTGTGGCTATGTTTCTTCCTGCATCATGGGCAAAAAACTGCTAGATTCTGTTCCGCCTCTGCTTGCTTCTGTTTAGCCTGCACAATGTCAAGTTGTGTAGTTAATGTCCCCAGGATATCAGTTTTAAAATTTTCTAGCAAATTTCCAAGTTCCACCCGTGTTACTCCCTCTGTTGATGTTCTGTTATCTCTGGTGAAACGATCATATTCTGCTGGTTTTATCCTCGTGCTGCCTCTTGAGCTCCTGATACACAGATCAATGATATCAGCAAAATTTTCCTGATAAATGTCTCCTTTCCCCATAATATTTAATGTTTCAATCCATTGTTCTTTCATACCTCTAATTAATGCGGTTTTCAACATGTTATCAGGCAAAGGTAGCGATGCATAAGGAGATCTTTGCAAGTTATATTGGAAACGTTCCACATATTCTTCTAGGGTTTCGTTTACTCTGGCTGACATTTGAAAATTTTCATCTTTTAGTTCTCTTGACCTACAGTAATCCTGATATTTTTTTAAAAAGGCTTCTTTCATTTGATCCCAATTGTTAATAACCCCACCACCTAAGCCCATAAACCATCTTAACGCAGCCCCTTTTAATGTAGAGGGGAACAATTTCAGTTTCTGGGGATCGGTGGTGTAATTGTATCCTCTACATAATACATCAAATTCGAACAAGAATGCGTCCGGATCTTCTGATGTAAGGCCATGAAATGTGGGGATATGCTGGAGAGGGATAGCTTTCATGGGCGCATTTGCTGCAGAATCTACTATAGGATATTGCAATGTGGAGGTCTGGGTGTTTGGCTGATTCTGCACCATGGGATCGAATATATGCCAGTAATCTTCAGGAATTTCCAAGAGAGTGTTCCTTGGTTGAGGAGGGGTAGTCTTAACAGGGATTATCTTGACAACACTCCCTTGATCAGGGATGATAATGGCCCCAACTGTCTGCGGTGAATGGATTCCTTCAACGAGGATTTTTGCAGCGCTTCCCTTGTCCGGGGTATTTAAAGGCTGGTTTAATTCAATAGGAGATCTAGGTTCCCCGATTTCCCCTGTTTCTCCTTCTCCTTCACAAAGGTTACTTTGGGTCCCTTCGTGCAATGGTCCAGGAGTCAAATTTTCAATTTCTTGAAAATCCTGCTCCTCTGTTTGACTGTGCACTTCAGCTAAGGCTTCAGATGGTGATCCCGAGGCCTGAAGGGAACTAGCAGGATGTTTAGAATTGACTTTCCTATAACCTACCGATGGCTGAGAGTCGGCTTTCTTATAGATTTCGTCTATGAAGGTCGTTCGTCCAAGGGTCACCGGCCCCTTGGCTTTGGATGGAGGCTTTTGATCTTTCTCTGGCTTTTTCTGCTTAGTCATGCACTCCAATTAAACTGCTAAATCCTATTTAACCAATCAATTCTGCTAGGAAAGCGGACGGTGGAGCAGGGCTTTTACATGCTCCGCATGCAGGTTCTTACCTTTCGTTTTTAAAATCCAACTCTCCCCTAGCAGATTCGTACACTACCCTGTTTAAAAGACAAATGGCTATACCCTTTCCCCGGCAACAGCGCCAAAATGTAGAGCTTTAACAAGGGCCTTTTTCACCTCTAGTTATCTCACATTACAAGTCAATCCGGGAGCGTTTTGTTATTGCAACAGGTATCTCAATTTGAGGCTATTTGTCAGAGTAATGCTTAGTAGTATAGGTCTAAGAAATACAAGAGTAAACGGATGCTAAACTATGGCTAGATTACTTTTGCAGAAAGAAATCACACGCAACAACTTTACCAGTCGAGGGTGCGGAAATAGTAACCCATCCCTCTAGAAACTGATGCAAGAAAACAAATTAGAGTATGGATCATGGATCTGGGAGCATAATAGCGTCTGCTGTGTCTCACGACAGCCTTGATCCTCCTCTCACACCAAACCAATGAATGCGAGTAAAAAGGAACAGCAGGAAAGTAAAATGGAACGACAATGCAGAAATGGAACAGCAGTAAAGAAACTAAATCTCGCGAGTTCAACACTCCCAATCCTTTGCATCAACTTATATACAAAGACAGAGCAATCTTTTGTACAAGTAAACAGCTTAACCAAATGGAACAGCAAACCACCATAAACAGGAAACGTCAATCATATATAAAAGTAGACAGCTGAATCAAATAAACAGGAAACGCCAATCATATGTACAGATAATCTGAAATGATCACTAGTAGTCCACCTACAACGTTAATTCCATTTTCTTATGATCGTCACTCCAACCATATGTAGCTAAAGCATTCCACTTATAAATTCTGTAACAGAAGTGAACAGCTCAGAACAACGTTATGTGACCAATTTTGGAAATATGATGTGGACTTGTTATAAAGATTTACAATAGGAAAAACTACTGAGGAACGAGTATGGAACAGCATGTAAATATATCAGATTATTAAGAATGATAAACAAACCACACGAAGCCAAAATGTAATGATACAATCAGCCAATGTCCGTTGGAGCTGGGCCCTTAGCTTCCAATGGCCCACACCGCCGTAACTTACTTCAGACGCAGAGAGAAAGTAACACCAAATATATTATATTAACGCATCAATGATAGTACAGCAAAAACTAAGTCTCAAAGAGACTCGATAGTCTGAGTTTCAGCTGACTGTGAAGTCTGTAAACAGAAAATAAATATACAAGATAAAGAGAGTCCCCCAAAGTCTTCAATGCTACCCTTTTTATACTAGTAATGGTGGAGTTAACCAGACAACAAAATAATTGAAAGTAACGATCCCTCAGGATCAAAGATCCTGAGGGATCTGTTAAACTGTTAACTCCTCTCTTTTCTTTGCCTAGTCTTCCGAACTGACAGTCCCTTATCTCGTCCCAGATTGATTTGCCGAGATTTGCTCGCCCTGGTCTGGACTTTAGTTAGTTTCGAAGGGACAACCGTTATCTTCTCATGGAACTCCAGTTTTGCACCGCGCTTTCCTACTTTTGTCTTTTTCTGCATAGAGAAGATAACTATTAGTGATTGGGTCATTCGTGCTCATTCTCATTACATTCTCCTTACTTTATAACAAAGAAAAGATTACAAACATTGCTTGAAACATCACTAAATTATGCATTAAAACATACCTTTCCAATGCTCTACATCACTGATTCTGAATCGCAATATGCAGACTTAATCTTTTATTTGAAAAATGGATATGCACCTCCTAATATTTCTTATAAAAACAAACGGGCCATTAGATTAAAAGCAAAAAACTTCATAATCATTGATGATGTACTTTTTAGGCAAAATTATGATTCAATTTTATGAAGATGCCTAGAAAAACCTAAAGCACAAAAGGTTTTGCAGGAGCTACATGATGGACCAGTAGGAGGACATTTTGGAGGTGACACAACAGCCCACAAAATCATTCATGCTGGATGTTATTGGCCCACCCTATTCAGAGATACTCATGAATATGTAAAGAAATGTTGAAGTTGTCAAATCTCCAATGGAAGACAAAGAAAACCAGCTTTCCCTTTGCAACCAGTCAACATTGATCAACCTTTTGAGCAATGGGAATTAGATATCATTGGGGAAATAAATCCAGATTCCTCCAAACAACATAAGTATATCCTTACTGCTATTGATTACTTTACTAAGTGGGTTGAAGCAATTCCTTTAAAGACAACAAACTCTGAAGTAATTATAGAGTTTATAGATCAATTCATCATTAGCAGGTTTAGTGTCCCGAATGCTCTTGTTTTCGATAATGCATCTTATTTCTCTGAAAATGCTATGTTTGAGTTCGCTATTAAAAGAGGATTTAGATTGAAATATTCTACAAATTACTATCCCCAGAGTAATGGTTTAGCAGAGTCTACCAATAAAAATCTAGTTAAAATTATTAAGTGAACTATTGAACAGAATCATAAAAACTAGCACAAATCTTTAATATTCACACTATGGGCTGATAGAATAACGTAGAAGGCTTCCATAGGTACTTCTCCATTCAACCTTGTATATGGGAAAGAAGCAGTGCTACCAACCAATCTAGTGCTTCCTTCTCTAGCCCTAGTTCAGTTTATTGAAGAAATCCCCTCTTCTTCTATTCAACTTAGACATGATCAAATCTTAAAATTAGAAGAAGAAAGAGAAAAGGCCAAAATTACTCATGAAAAACATCAGCAAATTATCAAGTCATCTTTTGATTCAACTTCATCCAGTTCAAAACAGTTACAGGTTGGTGATCTAGTTCTGAAATGGGACAAAGCCCATGAGGATAAAGGAAAACACACCAAGTTCCAGATGATGTGGCTTGGACCATTTCAGATCTACGAGAAGATAGGCCATTTGACATTCATGTTACAAGATTTATCAGGAAAGAGAGATTATCTTCCTGTTAATGGCCTCATCTTAAAGAAATTCTTCGATTAAGGAGGTAACCCCTTCTCCTTTTTTTAAAGTTCAGTAGAATTTGTAGTTTTTAGGACCATTAGGAAGTAAAGTTGTAAGATATCTTCCATTGGCCTTTGCTATATTGAAAAGTTGCTCAAAATAAGTATTTTTGATATTTACTTTTAAAATAGAAGCCTTAAACAAAAGGGACAATTTCTAGAAAATTAGGTATATTCACATTCTGAAACCCCATTTCATTTTTGTGAAATATTCTCAAGATTTAGAAGTACTATAAATCATTTTATGGTTTTCAAACTGGCCACAAAAGGGTTATCAATATCAAAACAGAAACTAATCCAATCTTAGCATCTTCAACTCTTACCCTGTCATCCATTCTCTCTTAAGGAGAAAATTGTCCATCCCATTCATCCAAGTTTATGATTACTCAAAGTGTAATTCTAAAATATTTGATATAAAAGATAAGGGGTCTTATTACAAGCCTGCTTACCATGATCATTGGGAAATAGTTTAACCGACATTAACAACACTACATCCCAAAACAGGGTAATGGCTTATAATCATAAGACAAGGGGTCTCATCACGAGCTAGCTTGTTCGGTTAGATTACAACTAATGAATGGCATTGTCAAACAGCTGGCCACCAAACCAGGACAATGGCTTTTTATCTTACAAAATAATAGAAAAGGAAAAAAGAAATACAAAATATGAAAGCATATTTTGATCATTCTTTTAATCATACTCTGAAATGAATGGGATAATGGACAGTCAAATGGTTAAAAGGTATCCCTGTCGAAACTATGAACGTTTGCTGGCAGCAAAGGCTCTACCTATGACAAAGGAGTCAATTAAAAAAGCTAAGTTGGAAAGGTTTTTTGTTTTATCACTATCAACCAATAGAGGCCAATTTAAAACTTAGAATGTATCTAATTTTAACAAGAGAAGAAATTAGCAAAAATAGCTCTTATTATATTCAGAATGTATGTATACCTAGTTATATTAGAATTTTCCTCTTTGATAAGATCTCTATATAAAGAAAGTCTAAGTATTTCAATATTTCTCGGAGATAACTGTTTCTCCCACCGAATCGCCAATTGTTGTGATGTACAACAACCTCCCATTTCAGAAAATTTTACTTTCAAAACTATAATATGAAATGTGTCCGTTTTAGATTAAATTGGTATCAACTTATTATTCCTCAAAAGGTCCGAAAAGAAACAAAACATTATAAACCTTTTGAGACATATATAATCGGTCTTATAATAAAAAATGAATAATTCTTTATTATTGCGAGAAAGCGATCGCAAGATCGCATATCACAATAACAAAGGATGCATAACAAAAGACCCATTGGTTTTCCTCGATGCGACAAGCATGAATAGCTATCGAATATCGGGAAGGTAAGCAATCATAACAAAAGGCCCCTCTCTTTGCTCCGATGCGATATCGCTATCAGCAATCGGGGAATGTAACATGCGTGCAACTAAAAGCCCTCTTCTAAAAGCTCCCAATATGGATTAGCGATATCACTTTCGGCAATCGGGGATTCCGCAATGACACCAATATAGCTACATAAACATTCCTCCGATCCCCGATTGCGATAAAGCTAAGCGCGACTTTCAAAAAGGATTGATAAGGCTTGGGTATATTGTGTTAAATTATTATTAAAAGCCTTTCTCTTCCCGATAGTGATTCACTTGCGCCCAACCACCAAAACATCAAAGCCATGCTTAAATGAATTATTTGGTGAATAAACAACATGATGAGCATTTAAATGATTGACAGGTTTAAACGGCCAATTAATGGAGCACTTATGCCAAAATCTCTTTAGAGATTGTATCCACGGCATTCTTATGTTAATCCTCCATTATTCATTGATTGATATAACTCTTTCATACTTGGTTTGTGCCACCTATTCTCTGCATTATGTTCATTTTATATCCTGTGCAGAGCTCCTCCGAAGCAGCGAATTTAGGCCAAATGGGGAAGAAATCTAAGAAATTTGGAACAGCTTCAGCTTTCGCAGTAACAGGACAACGCACTGCTGATCTGGGACCAAGTAAAAAAGGATTAATCTCAAACACCACATGTCTTGGTCTCGGTAATACTACTTGGCAGAGCATCTATAATCTGGTTGAGGCTGAAGAGCCTCAGGAAACATCAGTACAAGCTACAGCAGGCTCGAACCGGAAGTCCGAGGCTACCCTAAAGGATTTGGCTGATTCTTACCTACACCGGATAGCGGCTCGAGAGAAAATTCTTCCATACACAGATGTGGTAAGATGGGCAGTTGAGGAAATTCCAATTACAAACAGAACATTTTGCACTATCGACGGGAGAGTATTCGGTTCATTTCAGCCCAATGATTTGAGACAAATGTACCATTTTCCCGAACCAGAGAAGAGGTATAACAAAGCATTTCTGGAGAAGTTCAGAGATGAAAATGAAACTGAATCAGCACCTATACGGGAATGGAGACAAAACCTAGCGAAACACAAGCATGAGTCCTCGGGTAAGTACTCTGTCGATTCCTTGTGTTCTCCTTATTGTTATGCTGGAGCGATGATGTGTAGGATTTGGGGGTTGCATGATTCTGCAAAATTCTCCATAGAGATGGTACCTTTAATGGAAGCAGCATGCAATACCGAAATAATGGATTGGGGGAATATATTATCTGATAAGTTAGCAATAGTTATTCTGGAGTTCATAAACAAATCCCGCATTACTGATAGGTTCATTCCTCCATTTTACTTTAGTGCCTACATCTTAGATACTCTCTGTTTTAGCTCTGAATTTCCTGTGCTGGGGTGGAGATGGACTCCACATGACCCTATGCCCATTCATATATATCACCAGAAGTTGTGGAAAGCCCATTATAAACACCAGCTATATCAAATTTTCCAAGGATTTATGTTACCCATTTACTATGCAATTTTTGACAGACTTGCTCCTAAGATTTCCTCAAAAGCAGAGATTGACTTGACTGCCTTAGGAACCTAGTTCGGAGAAGAAAAATTTACATATGTAAGAGTTTTCGGCGGTCATACCAGGCCTCATGTCCTCCCCTTGTATATACCCGACAAAATATTGGCTCGAGAGATAGCATATCAGCTTACATCCGCAGCAGTTACAAAGACTCTAAGGGATAAAAAGAAGCAAGTCTGGCCTCCTTTTCCTCTAAGGTGTGGCGTTTACACTCTGCATGACTACAAGCATGCAGAGAAAGAAGCATAAAAGATAAATACACTGAATCTCGCCACTCTTCCTAACAGACGATTTGATCGAAACAAAGTCGTCTATAATGCATTAGAACAGGCAAAACTCACTAAATTTGAACATACAAAAGATGAGTTTGATGACCTATTCTCCTCGGCCGAGTCATTATTTCAGGTTCAAGCGATAACTAAAATGAGATATCACGACGACGGGTTAGTTGAATTTAACAAACTTAGAGAGCAGAGGTTGCAAACTCTACCTCGAGATTTGTTAGCCACTACCCCGTTGACACAGTCAAGTGAGCCTAAACAGCGACTTACCAACGAACCTCCTACTACATCAAAATTTTTTGAAGAAGTCCAAAGAAGAGAGCAGGAGGAACTCTAGAGGAAATAACAAGAGGAAGCACAAAGGAAAGAACAAGAAATAATATGTGAAGAGGAACAGAAAAGGCAGCAGGAGCAGAGCAGCAAGGATGTGAATGTCGATACCCAGATTGACCCAAGATTGCTCCAGGAATGGAAACAATTCGATTCAATCATAAGCAATCTAGAAAGCTCAAGAGAAGCCGATACATCCAAAGTGGCTGATACACAGGATACAACATCAAAATAAGTTCCAAGCGAAGGAACCAGCGGTCTACCCCCTACTACAGACTTAGAAATAATTCCCAAAGATCCTTCAGATCAAATAATTTTTCAAGTGGAGGATATACCTCCATTGGATGTCTTTTATAGCCCAAAGCACAGGGCCATAGTAAAGCGACAGTGGAAAAGGATAAGGATTGATCAACCTTCCATGTTCCCTGAACAAACAGTGACAGCCAACGTAGTTTGGAAGGAGAAGTTCGATCCTTCCGATGACCTAACAAAGTTGTCCCAATATGCTGGAGCCTATTCAACGGCCACCATGGACAAGGCATCAGAAGTGAGTAATTTGTCAAAAGAAAAAGATCAGGCAATCGCTTCATTATAAGCACAGCTATCAAAGGCACAAAAGAAAGCAGAACAATTAGAACAGCAATTGTCCACGCAACAACAGTTAAATAATCAACTGAATAAGCAGTTGCATGAAGAGAAACAGAGGGTAGATTCGAGTGCGATTCAAAAGCAGAAAGAACTATCGGAGGCATTATCAAAATTGAAGAAAATGAATGAACAGATGGTAAAGACAAAAGATGAGCAAATTTCTCAATTATCAGGTCAAATAGAGAAGTTCAAGAGTCTTCCGTAGCCTGCCATTTCAGAGCAGAAGCACTATAGATTAATAAGGCGCTGGTAACACAAATAAGATTATTGTGTCATAAAATTGCTCAAGTTGAACCCCTGTGCGACATAACAGCATCAATAATCGATAAATCAGTCGATGCTAGACAAGACTTAGAGCAGGCCGATGAGACCTTAACAAATTTTCTTACTTGGTAGGACACTAATGAGGGACAGGCAGCAAATTTGCCTCAAATCCTAGAATCCCATAAAGAAATTCTATTTATGGAGTGGCAGTCCCAATTGACGAAGGCAGAGAGACCAGTTTCTAGATGAAAATTATCCACAAGTAATTTGATTGAATTAATTAACAATACTCTTTATTTATCTAATATGACCTCTCAATGTACACCAGGTAAATTACTATCAACCAAAACATTGGAGAAATCATGTTATCAAGAGCTGGAAAGGAATGAGATATTGATCACAGGTATTAAAAGTTTAACTTGGGACACCTATTAGTTGTTCCTAGTAAAACCATACAGCCAAAGAGCCGTCCTCAAGTGCCTAATAGATGAAATCGGGTGTATCATTCCCGATATACACGATGCCACCTATTCTGCTCAACTCAATTCTTGTCTCAACCGCCCTCAAGAAGTGGAACCGATGCTAGCAATATGCCAACTCAGGTCGAAAGGCAAACTGCTAGAGTGATGAATCATGCTGCCGACTACCAGATTTCTTTGGAGGAGATATTCAAGATCAAGTTGTAACAATTTAGTAGCACTTTAATTTTGTAGTTAGTTAGTTTAATTAAGTATTTATAGACCTTTTCATGTATTTAGAAAGGGTCATAAGTTTTTTTTATAGGACTTAAACCTGAAGTTGCACTACTATACTTCAGGTATATTTGTTATAAAGATTGGGCCAATTATTCCAATTTTGATAATGAAGCTTTTATGTGGATGTGCACTACTACCTTTATTTAAAAGTATTTCTGAGTCGGAAGAAGGAATTCGAATTGCGATTGATGTTGGGAATGATTTGCAGCTCATATGGTACTACTATCTATGTCTGAATTCATTCTTTTTATGTGAATTGTTATTTGATCATTCTTGCTATTATTGAATATATGCATGTGTTTTAGCAACATTCTTTATACTTTCCACCATTGGATGTTTACAGCGTGCTTTTCTTCTAATCATACATGTATCAGTAATATAAAAAGATAAGTGTAACAATGTTTTATTAATTACTTTGTTCAACTATTTGAACAAAGCAATTATTATATGAATGAATGTCTATGTTTATTGAATAGAGTCATTTATATGCCTATTGATGAACAGAGATCATCAAACATTACAGTTAAGAATAGAAGCTTCCCGGGATAGAATAGTCATTTGTATTTTCACTTTTAGATAAAGTCATCCATTCATTATCACTTATTAGAAACCTAGTCACTCATCCATCCCCTTTTTATTCATTACTGGGAAACTGGTCCCATTATATCCAATCGGAGCCACCATCCCAAACGGAAAAGGAGCTGTATTAAGGTCCGGACCGGATGGTTATCCCCGATGCTGATGCAACGATTTTCGAGGCATCAACAGGACCCAGGTTACCTTTGGAGTTATTGTCCAAGTTTAATTTGATAGACTGAGGAGGTAGATGACTCCACTTGGGACTACTACATCTTGAATGAAGAATGTGAAAAGAAGTGATAAGTGCGGATTATGAAATGTTTGATGAATGAATAATTTCGGCTTCTTGAGTATCGTAGATGCAATCTTGGGAAATCCAATTAGAGTATTGTTTCCTTGATACAAATGTTTGATGAATGAAGAATTCTGCCTTCTTGAGTGATTAGAGTATTGTTTCCTTGATACTTTTGATAATTTTCCTCCAAATATTCTTTTCAGATTGTATATTGTTTTTTTAAATTGACCTGTTTTGTTCTCTCCATATCTAAGAATGCAAAAGAAAAGCTTCTCCATTTTGGCCCATTTTTGTAATAGAAGAGCCCTAGAGCATGAGTTAAGTAAGTGCTCTAAATTTTAGTATCTTGTTGACAAATGTAACAAAGGGTGGGGCCTTGAAATATTCTTCTTGTAAGTCGCTCCAAGTTAGAATTTTCTCATGAGTTTCCTCTTAAATAGAGAGACCTTGAGCCACTGGTTCAATTTCCAAATTTTTCTTCATGTTTTCTCATCTGGAAATGAAGACACCGCAATGACTATGTTATAAGCCCCCTCCAAGTTTTAGGTTCCACTCTATTTATACTCCACCCTATTGGAATTTTATTTTTGTTTCTTGAAGCATAGTCTAGAAATTATTCTTTGTCATCTCTAGTAGATTGTGACCACTATTCTTTAGGCAATCAAGTGTTCAAATTGAAGTTGCTAATAGTTCAAGAATTTAGCTCTTTCTTGTTGAATCAAGGTATTTTTAATTTATGAAGATTGTCCTCATCTTGTAATTTTGACATTTGGCTCCAAGACTCTTCCCAAAAATAAACATGTTGGCTTTTCCTCACCTCTAGCTATGGTTTTGTATTAGGAAGTAGTTTTTCCTTGCAATAATTTAAATTTATGAGCCTTTGATTTCTCCCTCTTTTCTTATTAGGTTGTATTCATCTTTGTTGGGAGTACATTTATTCTTCCATAATTTATTCCATAGCTCTCACTACTAAAGTTAATCTATCTCTAGGTTTTGGAAGTTAAGATTTTATTTCAAAATTTTGAATCTCTTAGACCCAAGCCTCCTTTATTTTTTCTCTTCACATTTTATCCCAAGATACTATAATTCATTTTCTTTCCATCTATACTTTATCTATATATTCTAAATTCATTTAATAGTTATTTTATTAAAGACGTGAAATAAGTATAGAAATATTACTTTCAAAATCTACAAAACTGAGAAATGTAAAACGTCTAAAATTCAACTAAAAATAAAATTACATTAAAGGAAAACAAATTATTATCCTAAAGACAAACTTGATATTGTACAATAAAACATTATGAGTAAGTTATTTATTTGTCATTTTAAAGAATACTCATAAGATTTTACTATAAAAAAAAACCCACAATCACCACTTAAACAGTGTCGATTTCTAACCTTCCAACTTTCCACTAAGCAAAGATTTATACCTCATTCCAAAAAAAACAAAACCCAAAATATTCCACTTAAACATTGTCCATTTCTAACTTTCCACTAGTGAAAGATTTCTAACTCCTATAAAACCTTATTACAAAACTGAAAATGGTAGGTCAAGTTGCAAACTAGTACGTTCTTTCATCCCAGGGATTCTAATATAAGAGTGGAAATAGTATAGGAAATTGCAAACTTAAGTCTAATATAGGAGTGCCTTGTGGAGCACTAGAAAGGTATGCTTTTGACAAACAATTTAGTGGATTTTCAATAACATTTGTAACCCTTTTTTGCATCATGAACTCAAAGAAATAAAGAATTCTAATAAAACATGTGAGAATTAACATGGAAAACTTAAACGCTGATAATTGTCATTTTTATGTGCAGGGAAAGGTGGAAACGAAGAGTTGTCATTCAAAAGGGAAAGACAAAGAAGGAATAACTGTTGTCCCTCTAGAAGGGAACCGGATGCAAACGAGATTGAGAAGATCGAAGCAGATCAACCCAAAAAAGGAAGAAGAGATACCAACTCGGCGGAAAAGGGAAAGAAAAGTAAAGGATTAACAGCTTGGCGAATCCCTCAGGATCTTTGACCCTGAGGGATCGTTGTTTTACTTATTTTTGTTATTTGGATATTTCCGCCATTACCTTTATAAAAAGGGACAACATCGTTAAACAAAGGAGATACTTTATGTAACTTTCAGTTTCAGACTAAACTTTGATCATTGAGTCTGACTGAGACCTGGTTTATTGTACGTTTGTTGATGCGTTAATATAAAAACTTGGTGTTTAGTTCATCCTTGCGCCTGGAGTAACTTAAGGTGGTGTACCATTGGAAGCTAAGGGCCCGACTCCGAAGGACACTTGCTTTTGTATCATTATAACTTAATTTCTGTGTGGTTTGCTTATCATTATTGCTCGGTAATCTGATATGCTTTTCATGTGCTGTTCCATGCTCTGCTACGATTAATTCATTAAGGTTTCTTTCAGGAAATCCGTGTAGTGACTCTGCATTACATTATTGAATCTTTTCAGAGTTGATTGCATGTTATTAGTCTGAACCAACTATTTCTGTTACAGAGCGTTTGCACTGAACATTGTTGTTATTAGATTCATTTGAAGTCACGATTATCGGAATCTGAAAGTAATGTTGTCCTATTTGGAAACATAGTCGTATTCTCCTTAATCAATATCGATCAGATTACTATACTAGCGTGTTATGTGTATATATGATTGATTATTGTTGTTCCATAATTCATCAATGAGTGATGTTCCATAAAGTACATTCCATCCAATTTTCCTTGAGAGAGAAGATTGTTGTTTTATTGTAAAGTGTGAGTTTGGTTCAATAGATCAAGTTTGGTTATGACTCGCGAGACTTAGTTCTTTTGATTGCTGTTCCATTTACTGCTGTTCTATTTTAGACTTGCTGTTCCATTTCTTATTTGTTGTTCCATTTTACTTTCTGCCATTCCATTTACTTGTATTTGCTGCTTTCGTGTGAGAGAAGGTCTAAGGCTGTAGTGAGCCTCAACAGTCGTTGCCTAGCTCCCAGACCTATGGTCCATGCTCTAATTGCCTTTCCATCAGTTTCTAGAGGGATGGGTTATCGCTTCCGCACCCTTGACTGATACGCTGTCTTGTGTGTTTTATCCTTTTGAAGTAATTTAGTTATAATCTAGCATCCGTTTACTCTTGTATTTTCTAAACGTTGTACTACTAGCATTACTCTAACAAATAGCCTCGGATTGAGATACTCTTTGCAATAACAAAACGTTCCCGGATTGACTTGTTAATGTGGGATAATTAGAGGTGAAAGAGACCCTTGTTATAGCTCCACATTTTGGCGTCGTTGTCGGGGAAAGAGTGTAGCCATTTGTCTTTTACAGAGTAGTGTACGAACCTGCTAGGGGAGAGTTGGATTTTAAAAACGAAAGGTAAGAACCTGCGTACGAAGCATGTAAAAGCCCTGCTCCACCATCCGCTTTCCTAGCAGAGTTGTTGGTTGAATAGGATTTAGTAGTTCATTTGAGTGCATGACTAAGCAGAAAAAGCCAGAAAAGAATATCAAACCTCCATTCAAACCCGAAAAAGCGAAGGGGCCGGTGACCCTTGGCCGAACAACCTTCATAGACGAAATCTATAAGAAAACTGAATCTCAGCCATCAGTAGGCCCCAGGAAAATCAATTCTAAACAGCCTACTAACTCCCTTCAGGCCACAGGATCAACATCTGTAGCCTTCGCTGAAGTGCATAGTCAAATTGAGGAGCAGGACTTTCAAGAAATTGAAAATTTTACTCCCGAACTATTGCAGGAAGGGAATTTCAGTAACCTTTGTGAAGGAGAAGGAGAAACAGGGGAAACCAGGGAACCCAAATCTACTATTGAAACAAACCAGCCATTAAATAGCCCAGATAAAAGGAGCGCTGCAAAAATCATTGTTGAAGGAATTCAATCTCCTCAAACAACAGGAACTTTCATTATTCCAGACAAAGGAAGTGTTATTAAAACAATCCCTGTCAAGGCCGTTCCTTCTCAACCTAGGAATACCCTCCTAGAAATCCCAGAAGGTTATTGGCATATATTCGATCCCATGGCGCAGAATCAGCCAAATACTCAAACCTCCACATTGCAATATCCTATAGTGGATTCCACAGCAAATATACCTATGAAAGCTATCCCTCTCCAACATATCCCTACATTTCAGGGTCTCACATCAGAAGATCCAGATGCATTTTTATTCGAATTCGATGTGTTATGCAGGGGGTATGATTACACCACCGATCCCCAGAAATTGAAATTGTTCCCCTCTACATTAAAAGGGGCTGCTTTAAGGTGGTTTTTGGGCCTAGGTGGTGGGGTCATTAACAATTGGGATCAAATGAAAGAGTCCTTCTTGAAAAAATATCAGGATTATTGTAGGTCTAGAGAATTAAAAGATGAAATATTCCAAATGACAGCTAGACCAAATGAGACATTAGAGGAGTACGTAGAACGTTTTCAGTATAATTTACAAAGATCTCTCTATGCATCAATACCTTTGCCTGATAATGTGTTAAAAACTGCATTGATCAGAGGCATGAAGGAACAGTGGATTGAAACATTAAATATCATGGGAAAAGGGGATATTTATCAAGAGAATTTTGCTGACATCATTGATTTATGTATCAGGAGTTCGAGAGGCAGCACAAGGATAAAACCAGCAGAATATGATCGGTTTGTCAGAGATAACAAAATATCAACAGAAGGAGTAACACGTGTAGAACTTGGAAATTTATTAGAAAATTTTAAGACTGATATTCTGGGGACATTAACTACACAACTTGATATTGTGCAGGCTAAATAGAAGCAGATGGAGGCGGAACAGAATTTGGCGATCTTCTGCCCCCGATGTAGAAGAAAACATAGCCACAAGGAATGTCCACTGGATACAATTCAAACATGTGCTATCTGTACAAAAGATCACCTTACTGAGAGCTGCCCCTCACTTCCTGGATTGAAGGCAGTATATAGGGAAGCAGAAGAAGAGCCAGAATCAATATACTCGATTAACCAGCGTCGCCAATGGCAACCGAGGCAATCTGGTACGTTTTCAGACCCAACTTCTTCTTTCCAGCCTCCACAGTATAATGCTCAGCAATATAGTATGTGGCAAAAGCAATCTCAACCCCCATGTTCGAACTGGCCACCACAGCCGTTTCCTTCTCCAAATCCGTGGATGAATCAGACAAGCCAATTTGGTTGGCCGAACTTTCCTTACGCTCCACCATATTGGCAAAATAGCCCATATACTCCACAATGGACTCCCCCTACTTCACAAAGTTCACCCTGGCAGACAAACTGGCCAAAATCGACATATCAGCCAGCAGGAACTATTCCGCTCCCTCAACCGACTCTACCAGCCTTACAACAAAATCCCCAGTCTAATCTGAGACCGCAACTCCCAGCCCAACCCAATCCCAATCCAAATAACAGACCGGTCCAATCCCTCCAAATTATAAAATCACCAGAAATCGGACCTGACCCAAGGGAGTGCAATGATCTTCAGTTAAGATCTGGACGTATAATAGAAACTGAGGGAGATAAAACAGTTCATATTGAAGATCAGTTACCAATAGAACAACCGTTACAACAAGAGGGTGTAAATAAGGAGCAGACCCATCATCAAGCAAGTACATCCTCTCCTCCCTTCCCAGAACGATTAGTCATACCACGACCTATACAATATCCAGACTTTGACATTCTAGGAGAGTTACAAAATCTGTACATAAGAATTCCATTCCTCCAAGCCATTCAAGACATCCCGATATACGCAAAAACTATAAAAGAATTGTGCATAAAAAAATCAAGGAGGAATACAACCACTAACCCAAGAGTCCAAGTAGTTGGTACTTTATCTGACCTGTTATCAGGAAAGGAGACACCCATTAAATATGAAGATCCAGGAAATCCAATTGTAACTGTTCAAATCTATGGTCAAACCCTGACTAATTCTTTAGCCGATCTAGGAGCCGCAATTAATATTTTGACAACCTCTACTTGCCAAAAGCTCGGCATTACATCGGTAGAACCTACTTCTACTTTGTTAGAATTGGCTGACCGATCTGTAGTTAGACCGGAAGGTACTCTATACGATGTCATGGTCTCTGTAGATTCTTGGGAATATCCAACCGATTTCCTGATAATTAATCCAAAAATCCAACTGGATGGACACCCGCTAATTTTAGGTAGACCTTGGCTTGCTACTGTCGATGCTTACATTAGTTGCCGGCAGGGAAATATGACTATAACTAGAGGACCAGATATTAAAAATCTAGTTCTATACCCTCCATCACAGCCAAGTCTTACAATGATAAAAACTAATCAGCACCTTGTGCCATACCTTACTGACAATATCAGATCCCCATTGACTGTACAGAAGGCTCTAGATTTTAAAGACCAAACAGAAGACGATGCCATCAATAATTTCATTAGTCAAACTGAATCTAGATCTCGCACACAGTGTTACATGATAGAAGCAGCATTTGATAGTGAACTCGAAGAAGATCCTTTGAAAGATGCGCATGACCAAACAATACCTGTGACTTCTGTTGCAAACAGTAAAGTAGTGGAAATTGAACCGGGAAAGACTCTAAATATTAATGCCAACCTTACAACGGAGCAAGAAATAAAGCTCATCCATCTGGTACGGAAGTATGAAGAAGCATTTGCGTGGGATTACCCGGATATGAAAGGGATTGATCCCCAATTGTGTACACACCATATTTATATAGAAAAAGATGCAAGACCTATTCGTCAACCACAAAGAAGACTCAACCCTCATCTAAAAGATGTTGTAAAAGCTAAACTTCAGAAACTTTTAGATGTTAATTTTATCTATCCTATTTCTGATAGTAAATGGGTCTCTCCGCTTGTGGTGGTACCCAAGAAGAATGGGAAATGGAGAATTTGTGTGGATTACAGGGAGTTAAACAAAGCCACACAAAAAGATCACTTCCCTCTCCCATTCATAGACCAAGTATTAGATACTTTAGCAAGAAAGAAATTATTTTCTTTCCTGGATGGCTTCAGTGGATACAATCAGATTCAGATTGCCCCTGAAGACCAGGATAAAACTACTTTTACTTGTCCTTGGGGAACATTTTCCTATCGAGTTCTACCCTTTGGCTTATGTAATGCTCCTGCCACATTCCAAAGGGATGTCCTTAGCATCTTTGCAGATTTAATAAATGATGGACTCGAAGTGTACATGGATGACTTTACACCATATGGAGATGATTTTGATCCAGCTCTAGACACCCTAGAAAAATTCCTACAACGTTGCATTGCTACCAGGCTTTGCTTAAGCCATGAAAAATGTTACATGATGATGACTGAAGGGCTCATTTTAGGACACTATGTTTCAGCAGCTGGCATTCAGGTAGACCCGGCCAAAATTCAAATACTTTTGCTTATCCCCACCCCCACTACTCAAACAGAGGTACGCAGCTTTCTTGGATTTTCTGGGTATTATAGACGATTTATAGAACATTATTCACACATTGCTGCACCTCTATATGCACTAACTGGTAATGTTGATTTCCTGTGGACAGAAAAATGCGACCGTGCTTTCAAGGAATTAAAGAAGCTTGTATCAACAACTCCAGTCCTTCGAGAACCAAACTGGGATTTACCATTCTAGATCTCTTCTGATGCCTCAGATACAGCAATTGGTGCAGTCCTTGGGCAGGAAGAGGATAAAAAACCATATGCTATCTATTATATCAGAAAACATTTATCCCCTGCTGAATTAAATTACACTGTTACTGAGAAAGAATTCCTAGCTGTAATACATGCTGTCAATAAGTTTAGACATTACATCACAGGTTATCCTATTATTTTATATACAGATCATTCTGCTATCAAATATTTAGCAAATAAGCCTGTCACAAATGCCAGAATAACTAGGTGGTTGATTTTATTGCATGAGTTCGATATCACAATCAAGGATCGACCTAGCAAAGAAAACCCTGTAGCCGATTTTCTCTCACGAATACCAAAATCAATTGATGCAGTAGCAGTGGAAGATCAATTTCCTGATGAGCACCTGTTTGTTGTTGCTGTTCAAACACCCTGGTATGCTGATGTTGCCAACTACCTTGCAGTAGGTAAGCTACCAAAACACTTAACCCCTAATGAGCGCAAGCAGATTGTTCAGAAGAGTACTCAATTTTCATGGATTGGGGGCTATTTGTTTCACACAGGGGCAGACATGCAAATTAAGAGATGTATTCGAGAAGACGAAATTTTTGACATCTTAAAAGCCTGTCATGACGGACCATGTGGGGGACACTTTGCTGAACGAAGAACAGCACACAAAGTATTACAGACAGGATATTACTGGCCTACAATTTTCAAAGACGCAAAGAAATTTGTCCAAGCCTGTGACAACTGCCAGCGAGCAGGACGACCTGGTCAAGCCGACGAAATGCCTCTGAGGCCATAATTAGTCATTGAACCATTTGAACGATGAGCTCTTGATTTCGTTGGACCCATCAACCCATCATCAAATCAGAAAACATATATCTTGGTGGCGACAGAATATGTCACCAAATGGGTTGAGGCCGAAGCGTTGCCTAGAGCTACAGAAGACTCTGTAATACAGTTCCTGTTCCATCTGTTTGTACGTTATGGTCTTCCGAGAGAAATAATTACAGATGGAGGACCATAATTTGCCGGGAATAGATTAGCTGCAACACTTAACAATTATCACGTCCAGCATAAAATCACTACTCCATATCACCCGCAGGCGAATCGGCAAGTAGAAAGTAGCAATAAGGTAATAGAATCAATTTTAACAAAAACCATTGCGTCACAAAGGCGTGATTGGGCCGCCTGATTACCCGAAGCACTGTGGGATTATAGAACCACATGGAGAAGTACCACTGGTTATTCACCCTATCAATTAGTGTTTGGAAAACAACCCATTTTCCCCATAGAATTCGAAATCCAAACATTACGAACCGCACAGGAAGTTGACTTAGATCTAAGCGAGGCACAAATTAATCGATTACAGCAAATTAATGAATTGGACGAAATCAGGCTCTCTGCATTATAGAATACAACACTTATTCAACAGTAGCGAGCTAAATGGCATGATGCACTCATCAAGAATAAATTATTTCACGAAGGAGACTGGGCTCTGTTATATGACTCTCGGTTTCAGGACTTCCCGGGGAAACTTCAGACTCGTTGGTTGGGACCATACGAAATCCAAAAAGTACATGACAATGGGACCCTCACTCTAATCATAATTGACGGTTCTGGATACGCATTCAAGGTAAATGGCCACCGAGTTCGTCTCTATCGCAAGCCACTCACTCGGGAATCCTTCTGTCAGCAGCTACGTCGAGACACTGATATGGAAATTTTAGGAGAGGAAGCAAAATCTTCCTCACCTATAATTCAGTAAGGAATTCACTTTTTTTTCTATAACTTGTACATAAGTTGTTTTGTCATTCTTGTACATACGTTTTCTTAACATTTTCATTGACCTTACTCTTTTTCAAAATTTCGATTTTTGCTTTCTGCGTGTTTTTGTTGTTCCTTTTCAAAAAGGAACAACATTTGCGTGTTTTTGCTGTTCCTTTTCAAAAAGGAACAACATTTGCGTGTTGTTGTTGTTCCTTTTCAAAAAGGAACAGCATTTGCGTGTTTCTACTGTTCCTTTTCAAAAAGAACAGCATTTGTGATTTTCTGCTGTTCCTTTTCAAAAGGAACAACATTTGTGATTTTCTGTTGTTCCTTTTCAAAAGGAACAACATTTGTGATTTTCTGCTGTTCCTTTTCAAAAAGAACAACATTTGTGATTTTCTGCTGTTCCTTTTCAATGGAACAACATTTTTTCTCTTCTACTGTTCCTTTTCCAAAAGAACAACAATTTTTTTTTTTTTGTTGATTGTTTTTGTTGTTCCTTTTTTTAAAGGAATGACATCTCAAGTATTTGTTTGCATGGATTCTTATCTGTTGTTCATTTTTCAAAGGAACACCATTGGCATGCTTTTGCTCTCTTTGTTGATTTATATTGAGGATGCTTTTCGCCCATGTTCTCTCCAGTCTTTAAGATACAGCTATGCACTTATGCAATGAATATAAAATCATGACATACTGAAGTCAGCACATCATAAATCGCTATCTTTATAAGGCCTAGTATTGATAAGAGGATAAAAGGAGGGACACACTTACTTCTCATCTTTGTTGTCATTGTTTTATTACCTTTGCTATGGTTGGTTATCTTTATCATGACGATTTCCCTAAAAATTCTTTGATTATTACTTAGGAATAAGAGCAGAGCGTTTATATCTTCCTATTGGGATGATAAGACTTATTCCACTATTCCCACTCTTAAGGAGTGCTGAACCACCCTTATGTGTATAAAAATAAGAAAAAGTGCTTTGTAAAAAGAGAAAAAAAGTAAATATGGATTATCAATTGTCAAATGCAGATAAGGGGTCTCATCAAGAGCCAGCCTACCATGATCATAAGGATGGAAGTGAAGTGGCATTCCCATTATGGCCACCACACCAGGGATATGGTCCAAAAGGTACACTAAATAAACAGACCTTGGAACAGGGGGTCTCATCACGAGCCGGCCTGCCCACGTTTCGCACCTTCCTTGTGAATGGAATTATGGCTACCTGGTTACCAAGCCGGCATAATGGCCTACATTTTGACAAAATACTCTTCAAAATACACACAAAGGATCATGGTTCCGGGGGTGAAATAAACAACTCTGCCAAGGTTATGAACACCTGTCGGAAGCAGAGCTCTGTTAATGGTATTGAAGTCGTAATGGTTACACCAATAGGTATGATATCAATACTTCTTTATCTCTTATATCCTATGAATAAATCATATTTTATGTCCCGATTTATACATCGCATGAACACTCATTACCACCAATCATGGCAAAGGAACTGACAATGACCGCTGGAGATTTCGTACGATTGACAGACGTCCTATCCCCCGGCCTCGCATCATATCACGCAGGCTCTTATGTAAAATGCGATCCACCTTTTTGCCTCGATTTCGATATTTCATTGTCCATCTAAAGCATGGCATAATTTCATAAGTTGTTCCTTTATGACTTGCTTACAGAATGGCTGCTGCTCCTCTACTTGACGGCTGGGAAAACCTATCATATTGCGGGGGGAAGGTAACCTCATTACTCCATGAATTACGTGTCAGCTCACCATTCGGGGAAGATAGTGTACGAAGGTATGGCATGGTTTAACGGCATGATAATTCTATTTTTATGAAAGTTGTCGTCCATAATCCATTTTTGTTGCATACTCTATGTTTTTTCCAAAACCTTGCGACTATCACCCTCTCTGCGTTTCAAACAGCACAGGCAGTTGCTGTTCCACTGGGAATTCTTAGTGAAACCATGGGGGGAAAGGCAATCCGAAGCGAACCTCAGAAGTTGACAGTCTCCGCTGCTGCCCGGGAGATCCTGGAAAAAGCAGGGTGGCTGAATTATTTCAGTCGCCTACAAGAATCTAATGAAACAGTGGCGTTGGAGTTTCTGCAAAACCTGCAAGAGAACTACCCCATAGTAAGAGGGAGGCGGATAGCAGTCACTGACGATATAGTTGCAGAAGTCTTGGGACTACCAGCCACCGAACCTGTATGGACGCTGAAGAAGGAAAGATTACAAAAAATTATGGAGATTTTCCAGGATGAAGGCCAAAGCTTGACAGTTAAGGGGAAGGGAGTTCTACCAACAACGTTAGGAGAACCCTGGACCGAATTAGTGAAGACAGTGCAGAGCTACATCACTTGCGAAGGAAGGAAAGACGTGGTAAGACCACGTCATCTTAAACCCTTAGCTGTTTTGAAACAAAAATGTTCTGTAAATCTGCCTACACTTTTAAATTCATTATTGCATGATGCGGCCTGAAAAAGGCACAACACATAGAATCAGTTGTTAGCCACCATGGATTGATTCAATTGATAGTGAGCCATAGTCTCACCCAACAGCAGAGCAGCTGGGAGGAGCTCATTGCAATAATCGAGGGGGGATTGGCAGCACCATCTCCAAAACCTAAACATTCCTCAAGCACACCAGAACGACCAGAAAAACGCAGAGAATTGGCAGTAGAAAAACATGTTGCCCCAAAACGTAAACATTCTTCAAGCACACCAGAACGACCAGAAAAACGCAGAGAATTGGTAGCAGAAAAACATGTTGCTAGTACACCCAAACAAACAGAGAGACCAAGGAAATCAGCCCGGCTAGCCCGGATACGAGGGAGGCTGGAGAAAATCCAGGAGAGTACCAGCCAGCCAATCGAGACTACGGACGAACCTCCAGAACCAGAAGGAAGACCATCTGAAGAAAAGGCTGAACAATCTGGGGGCGAGGCTGAGCAGCCCGGAGAAGGAATCGAGGAGGTAGATGAGCATTCCGAAACAGAAACAGAAGCTGAACACTCCAAGGCAGCCACTGAGCAGTCCAATCAAGAGGAGGAAGTAGGACAGCCAGAGGGCAGCCCGCCACAGGACCCTATGGGCGAAGACGAATTGGCCGCAATCCTGGCCAATATGGGGGAGTATGGCCAACCCTCCAGCCCAACAGGCCTCCCTGACGGACCTCCAGAGGAAGACACACCTGAGAAATCACATGCAGAAAAGGCAGGAGAAGAAAACCTGCCCGTACATGATGAGGAAATAAGAGACACCAATCGGGAACAATCTGTTCCCAAGACACCAGAAGAAATTCTAGACGGAGTAGGAGCAGATTTAAGGGCCAGCCATGAGCCCTCTGCTGAAGCCATAGAAATCAAGAAATTGAGGAGGAAACAACAGAGGTTGCTGAACACTATAGCCCAGCTCCGACAACAAATTCAAATTCTGAAAGCCAACCAGAGGATACGAAGGACCGCAGGGAAAATAAAAAGGGCCACTGCAGCAAAATCCCGTAGGACAAAAAGACGAAGGACCTATAGCCGCCCTGTTGGTCAAAACCCTACTAGAAGCCCTACTGCTGTTCCAAATGACATTGAAGAACAAACTGCTGTTCCAAATGACGTTGAAGAACAGACTGCTGTTCCAAATGACACTGAAGAACGACTGTCGTTCCAATTAAGACAAAGGAACAGGATGATGTTCCATTAACAAAGGGACCACAGCAACCTTTCATTCGTGTTAAGAAAGCAAAGGAGAATAAGGAAATCCAAACAGAGGCACCACCCTCAGGGGTAATTCGGGTTCTGAACTCCAAACCGCGTAACAAAAAGGTTCAGGTAAAACTCCCGGCCTCTACGGCTCTATGGAAAAGGGATCCGAAAACAAGAACCTTGCACAAGATGATGAAGCAAGCTCAGCAAGAAACTGAACAGTTGAGAGAACAAACAGTCCCCCGGGAGAAATATGAAGAGTTACAACAGCAACTTCGGAATATTAGTCAGTCCGAGAGCCAGGCCTTTGAAGGTTGGCAAAAGGAGCAAGAAAAAGTTGCCAAGGTAACTCGTCGATTAGATACTGTTATTAGGCAGATGGACATTGCGTGTTCTTTGTATAATGACGTTTTGACCTGTAGGGCCCCTGCTAAAAACTATGCTTTATTTTTACTTGAACGATATTTACAATTAAAGATAAAAGCTGTTAGGGCGGGTGCCCCTATACAAATCAATACTGTTAATGATTTCATAGATTGTTGCAAGCATTATGGAGTTAAGGTTCAAAGATTATTGTGTGAATTTTACTTGCATAACCTCGTGCTAGACCAGGAAACTGACTTAAATCCTGGCCCTTCTGTTGGGGACATACAATTGCAAGCCTTCATTTCATTCGGGGTTAATCAGCTGAAATGGCTCAGAGCTTATAACACTTTTCAGAGACAGGAAAATAGCCTAGACTTGTGGGTGAGAGCTGAGCCTAGAGACCCAGTGCTGTTATGGAGAGCACATAGGAACCTTATGAGAACCCCGGGTGTCATGGAGACATTAGGACCCATGCACGAGGACCTAATCCGACACAGTTTGAAATATTTTCTTACTATTAAAGACCTCGCCATCGATGCTGCAAAATTCCGATACCGGATTTCTAGCCCAAACATCCAGCTCAAAGAACCATTCAAATATGAAAATTTTGAGCTGGCTGCCGGCCGATTGAACCTTTATGGCGAGTGTATTTTGCAAGCAGGGCCATCCTAGTTAGGGTATCGATTTCGTAGTCCAATCATCTGGCACCCTGCACCCGGATATCAGGCCTTGTATGAAATGCCTGAAGGTCAAATAAATCAATTCTTTGATGATCTAGTCACTCATCACGGTTGTAGGCCTCCACACGAGATTCCCTCTCCAGCCTATTCTCTCACTGCCTTGCATGTCAACTATAATGTTTTCATGAGGGCATGAAACAGGGTAAGCAGGGGGGTGTGTGGATCACTCGAAAGGTATTCTTTTGACAAACAATTTAGTGGCTTTTCAGTAACATTTGTAACCCTTTTTTGCATCATGAACTCAAAGAAATAAAGAATTCTAATAAAACATGTGAGAATTAACATGGAAAACTTAAACGCTGATAATTGTCATTTTTCTGTGCAGGGAAAGGTGGAAACGAAGAGCTGCCATTCAAAAGGGAAAGACAAAGAAGGAATAACTGCTGTCCCTCTAGAAGGGAACCGAATGCAAACGAGATTGAGCAGATCGAAGCAGATCAACCCAAAAAAGGAAGAAGAGATACCAACTCGGCGGGAAAGGGAAAGAAAAGTAAATGATTAACAGCTTGGCGAATCCCTCAGGATCTTTGATCCTGAGGGATCGCTGTTTTACTTATTTTTGTTATTTGGATATTTCCACCGTTAACTTTATAAAAAGGGACAACATCGTTAAACAAAGGAGATACTTTATGTAACTTTCAGTTTCAGACTAAACTTTGATCATTGAGTCTGACTGAGACCTGGTTTATTGTACGTTTGTTGATGCGTTAATATAAAAACTTGGTGTTTAGTTCATCCCTGCGCCTGGAGTAACTTAAGGCGGTGTACCATTGGAAGCTAAGGGCTCGGCTCCGAAGGACACTTGCTTTTGTATCATTATAACTTAATTTCTACGTGGTTTGCTTATCATTATTGCTCGGTAATCTGATATGCTTTTCATGTGATGTTCCATGCTCTGCTACGATTAATTCATTAAGGTTTCTTTCAGGAAATCCGTGTCGTGACTCTGCATTACATTATTGAATCTTTTCAGAGTTGATTGCATGTTATTAGTTTGAACCAACTATTTCTGTTACAGAGTGTTTGCACTGAACATTGCTGTTATTAGATTCATTTGAAGTCACGATTATTGGAATCTGAAAGAAATGTTGTCCTATTTGGAAACATAGTCGTATTCTCCTTAATCAATATCAATCAGATTACTATACTATCGTGTTGTGTGTATATATGATTGATTACTGTTGTTCCATAATTCATCAATGAGTGTTGTTTCGTAAAGTACATTCCATCCAATTTGCCTTGAGAGAGAAGATTGTTGTTTTACTGTAAAGTGTGAGTTTGGTTCAATAGATCAAGTTTGGTTATGACTCGCGAGACTTAGTTCTTTTGATTGTTGTTCCATTTACTGATGTTCTATTTTATACTTGTTGTTCCATTTCTTATTTGTTGTTCCATTTTACTTTCTGCCGTTCCATTTACTTGTATTTGCTGCTTTGGTGTGAGAGAAGGTCTAAGGTTGTAGTGAGCCTCAGCAGTCGCTGCCTAGCTCCCAGACCTATGGTCCATGCTCTAATTTCCTTTCCATCAATTTCTAGAGGGATGGGTTATCACTTCCGCACCCTTGACTGATACGCGTGTGTTTTATCTTTTTGAAGTAATTTAGTTATAATCTAGCATCCGTTTACTCTTGTATTTTCTGAACGTTGTACTACTGGCATTACTCTGACAAATAGCCTCGGATTGAGATACTCTTTGCAATAACAAAACGTTCCCGGATTGACTTGTTAATGTGGGATAATTAGAGGTGAAAGAGACCCTTGTTATAGCTCCACATGCCTTTTATGGGTGAAAAGGTTTTGGTGTCTATCTTGCTAACGTGCCTAAATGATTTAGTAAAATTTGTATTTTATAAATGCCTTGCGACTAGCATTTTGCCCATGCTATGCAACCCATTTATTTATTCCGTAATAAAGTATTCATAGAGTTGTTTTGGATTTGAATGTGGTTGCCAGAGCGTATCAATGTTTGTGTAGAGGCATTTGCTTCCGTAAAGATCGAAGTCCACCAAAGACCGCTGAGCACATAAACATTTGGGGTGTATGTGTCCCGATTGTTGAACATACCATACACTCTTCTAGGTTTCTTGGTTCGGTTAGAAAATTTTACAGAGGACAGGAGTTTGTTTCAACAAATTTGTTGGACAGAGGTTTAAATAAAACAAATAAATTTACTCACGGTGCAATAGAGTAAAAACAAAATGGTTGTAGTAAATTTAGTTGTGAAAGTTTAAAACCATATCGCAAAAAATCATATTTTAGATTATATTTCAAAACATAGGAAAATTTAATTACAAAAGTTTAAATAAAACACACAAATTTACTGACAACAGAACAGAGTAAAAATAAAATGGTTTTGTGAAAGTTTAAAATTATATGACCACAAACCATACTTTAAATTATATTTTTAAACATAGGAAAATTCTTTAGCTCCAAATAAACAAAAAAAGATCTTAGTAGATTTACTTTTCACGATTTACTAGATTTACGTTTCACTAGGGGTTGCGGAGTAAAACTCCCTAAAGACTTGTTTTCAACAATGCACGGATATTTTCTCCACGATTTTCTCCTCGCCACCTCACAGAGTTACACCATCTCTCTCGCTCAACTATACAAATGATAACATTCATATTTATCTGAACATACAACTTTGACTCATTAATTCTTAACAGAGCAAAACATTAAAACATAACATGGACGCTTTTACATAATAATGCAGAATGTAGGTAACAGTGGTGGAGTGAATGTTTTCCCATAAGTATTTACCAAACTTCATTAAATTTTCATTTTCTCTTAAATGTTGATGTGTGTTGCGGAATGATGAACTTGTACTGCTGCTCAAAACTTATGTTCGTCCTTCAGCTTGCAAACAAATCACAACCTGCAAAATTCATCTGACAAGCATGGTTGTTGTCAATGTCTTTAACGCAGTGATTGGGATTAATTTTCCAAAGCCCACCCCCCTAATCACAACTGTCTCCATTGACAATTCTCAAATAGACTTTGAGATATACGAAATTTTCACATGCCAATGGCTTCGTGAAAATATCAGGAAACTGTTCTTGTGACCTGTAGTGCTGCAACAAAATTTCACCATTGCT
The DNA here is from genome assembly GCA_031772625.1 of Pinus tabuliformis. NCBI lineage: Eukaryota > Viridiplantae > Streptophyta > Pinopsida > Pinales > Pinaceae > Pinus > Pinus tabuliformis. Next base: position 2,081,105,317 of record CM062818.1, read on the forward strand.
AATCAATTTTCTAATAAAGTGATATTTAGCATCAATATTATTGGTCCTCTTGTGAAAAACTGAATTATTTGACAATGAAACTGTAGAAGTGTTGTCGCAGAAAGTAGTTGTCGTTCCCTCTTAGTCGTAGCGAAGATCCCTCAACATCTTTCTCATCCAAACTACTTGACACATTGTTGTTGTTGTGATGACATATTTAGCTTCTACTGTTGACAGTGACACTATTGGTTGCTTCTTGGAGGCCCATGAAATGGCTCCAAAACCCAAATGAAAAATATATCCTGACGTGCTCTTTCTGTCATCGACACTTCCTGCCCAATCACTGTCAGTGTAACCAACCAGCCTAAAATCATTTGTTGCGGCATACAAAATACCATACTCCTTTGTCCCATTAACATACCTTAGAATCCTTTTTTTTTCTTGCCAATGTGTTTCCTTGGGTGTCTCCATGAACCTCGACACCAAACTCACTGCATACATTACATCTGGCCTAGTGGTGGTCAAATACATCAAGCTCCCTATCATGATTTTGTATAATGTCTGATTGACATTGTTGATGCAATCTTGTTTTCTCAACTTCAACCCCACGACAGCTAAAGTTGGTGTGAGCTTGTTGTTCTTTTTAATTTTAGGCAACAATGGTATGTTTTATGCTTTAGAGCAATTTTACTTCAATTTATTTATTAGCCCAATATCAATATCCAGTTTAGCTATCACATCAACATGATAGTAAAATGCATATTGAACATAAAAATAAATAGTAGAAGACAAGCCAAGACAAAAGGACACAAGATCTGGCACCAGCCAGGCACAAACCCCAATGTGGGGAAACCCTTGATCAATTCTTCTTTTAGTCTTCAACAATTCAAGAGAGAGAGATAATACAATTTACAAATTTTGATAATTTAGAACAACAAAAGAGTCCTAACCAAAAAAGTCAACACTGGTCAACAAGTCAGATTTGACCCTCAAAGATTCGGTCAACTTTAGTCAACTTTGGCCTTCAAACAACAAGATGAAATAGCCCTCAAAATAGTCAAATTCAACCCAGTCAAAGACTAGTCAAATAGTCAACAGATTGCCTCAAGTTTTATGCCTAGAAATGTGCCCTGATAGGACAAAATTCGTCCACCCAAAATCACAAAAAAACATGTACACGTTTGGTCAACACAGCCCAAAAAAAGCCTCTGAAAAATTGGTTAAACCTAGTAAAAAAAGAAAGAGAAAATGCCCTTCTTTCCTTCGCATGTGTGGAGAGATTTTCTACCCAGAAATTTGTACCCAACCAATGAGAGAGAGATAAAGATGAATGTGTGTGATATCCAAATGAGGATGAGCCATCATGTATTTATAGGCTAACGTTGAGCATTAATAGACGTGACTATTGGGCTTCTGAGCCTACATGATTTTGTTGGCCGACCTTGACAATTTTTCCATAATATAAATAAATTCATATCTTCATTTGTACATGTTAGAATCAGATGATCTCTAGATCAATCTACACCTCTCGGGGAGGGGAATCCAAGAAAAATATCAGTTTCCATAAATTAGATGACGCATGTGGAGTTTGGCCCTAGTTGCCAATTTTAACACTCCCTCTCAACCAGGGAGAAGTCCATCTGCTAATCCATCTACCAATCTGTACTCTCTTTGCCATCAATGCATTGTTCTACACTGCTCTACTCTGCTGAACTATGAAGAAGAAGAAGTGATCAAGAATGTGTCATACCATTCTCTACTGACCCAAAGTTCATCCAAATCAAAAGAGAGTGTCTCATACCACTCTTATTGACCCAATGTCTATTCCAATGAAAAGAGAGTGTCTCATACCACTCTTAGTGACCCGAAGTCAATTCCCATTGATCCTAGATCAATATCGGTCATCCTAGCATAGGGAGTATGGTAGTACATGATGCATCCATTGGTACTACTATGGTCCCTATCCTCATTTCCCTACTCATTGGCCAGATGAGAGGTACTTGACATGAGTCTCAGGCTGCATTAGTAGGATGTCTCAGTGGGAGAAGGATGAACCACTCGTCTTGCCTACATGTAGCCATGGGGTATCACAAGGGAAGGATGAACCACTCACCCTCTACATAGAAAACCACTAGGGGAAGGCTAAACCACTCACCCTATGGTTTCTCATTGCTCCAAGACGTACCCCAAGTCCCCTCGGAGCTCTAAGAGCTCAATCTCCATCTCATATAGGACTCTCATAAGAGGGTCTCTCCATGACTCCAAGTCATTCTTGGAAGGCCAAGAATTTTACCTTGCTTAGGGGCTTTTTCAAAATATTGGTGACCTTCTCATCAATCCTAATGTGATGTAGCCTTATTTCTCCTCATTTTACCATATCTTGGATAAAGTGGTACCTGACATCTATATGCATGGAGCGATCATGAAACATGGGATTATCTGATAATCGGATCCCACTCCGGTTGTCGTAGAAGATCACGGTGGTATCCAAAACATGTTCAAACATCTCATTGAAGAGCTTCCTCAACCAGACAGCTTCATAGGAGGCCATACTAGCAGCTGTGTATTCAACCCCAACAGTGCTTAAGACAACCAATTTCTGCTTCCTGCTCATCCACGATATTGAAGAAGAACCCAAAGAAAAAAAACATCTAGAAGTTCTCTTGTGATCCACCACACTACCAGCCCAATCAGCATCAGAATAACCATGTAGCCTCACATCTCCGACAGTGTATCTCATTTCATGAATGATTGTGCCTCGAAGATATCTCAAAAGATTCTTGGCGGAAATCCAATGTATATGATGAGGCTCAATCATGTATTGGCTCAATGTGATAAATGCAAAACATATGTATGGATGGGAGTTCACCAAGAACATTAGTGCTCCTATGAGTTGACGATACTCAGAAGTGTTTCCCAATTCTTGTCCAGCAACGCTACCACATAACGTTTTAAAGTTAAGTTCCATCGGAGTAGTCACAGGCTTGCAGTCCACCATCCTAAATCTTTCCAATATCTTCATAACATATTTTCTATGAGAGAAGAAAAATTCACCTGGCTTTTGCCACACCTCCAACCCTAGGAAATAGTGCATCAGTCCTAGGTCCTTCATCTTAAATTTAGAAGCCAACTCCCTCTTACATTTGTGAATGAGAGGGTCCACACCTGTCAAAAAGAGGTCATCCACATAAAGTACCAGAATGAGAGGTTTATCATTTTCAACCTTAAAGTAAGGGTTCGGATTGACTTCACTTCTAGTGAATTCCAACTTCAACAGGTAGTTGTCGATCCTCTCATACCAAGCCTGAGGTGCTTGTTTCAACCCATAGAGATATTTCTTCAACCTGCATATATGATATTCCCAATCATGAACCTCTAACCCCTCAGGTTGTTCCACATTGTTACACTAAAAAATGTCTTCATGACTATTTACAGTTAGTATGGCTCTATCAACAGTCATGCTATCCTCTTAGGCAAGTCTTATGCCTCTGCTCTCCATGTCAAACTCCAAAAAGAGAGAAAGTCTTTATAAATGTATTTATCTCTGGGGATGCAGGTTCTCTCAACCTTACCTGCAGGTACGCACCCAATGTTCACAAAAGCTGCGTCTTTGGACGCTCTGTATGTAAAGGGGCAGGTGCGTCCCCCTGTAAAGGTTAAAATGCGCAAGTTTCATCTTTAAAAAGTTACTTGTGGTCATTTCTAGAGCATTCTAGAAGGTTGTTCGACGTGTATTGAGCGCCTCCAGATGGTTCATGCACTCCTACCAAAGAGGAACTTATCCCATCAATAAGGGAGCTATCCCATCCAAAGAGGGGATTATCCCATTGATGGTGGACCTGATTAACTTCCTCTTGAGCACTATAAATACAGGCATTGGGCCAGAAGGAGAGGAGGTTGGAAGCTATACATTTCTAAGGGTAGATGCTGCAGGAATTAGGACTCCCATTTAGAAGCTTGTGAGGAGAGATTGCCATCTTTGCTTGTTCTATTTGGAAGTGGGTGAGCTTTGTCAAAGTAAAGGAGAACTCTTTATGGACCCTGGGAAGGACTTGCACAACACCAAGGCTCAGGTTGTATTTGTTCCTTTTGTTACCTATTAATGCAAATGAGTCCATTCTTCTCAATAACTTGTTATTTATGAGTTGTTTCATGTACTCCTTGGTCTATGTGTTAAATATGTTTTATTCTATGAGATTATCAAGTGCTATTTAATCGTTTGATTGTTAGTGTATGCAGGTTTCAAAGTGAAGGAGGAGCTCATCCGGATCAACGGAGCTGGACTGCTACAACAGCGTTGGATTACAGGTAGGATCTAAACACTTGATTTCCCATATAGTAAATGCATGTTTAGAGAAGGATTGCTCTTGTTTGTCTTGTTTGTCACTAGAGAGTCTTAGGCTCCTAGGGAGGTTGGTTGTGTCCGCACAATCGACTCTTTCCGCCTGACAAATTGGCGACTCCACTGGGGAGTCCAGATGCCTGCAGGTCAACCTGGTATAAGTACGGTTGTCACTACTCAACCTCAATTTGTTCACCAACCGTACCAAGGACAGTACCAACCTAGGCAAGTTGTCCAACAACCGGTTTACCAGTATCAACCGTATCCTGGGTACACTTATCAACAACCCCAGTACGGTCCGGTTAATCCTGGTTTTCCAGGAGGATATAATATCCCAAATGCGACTCCTGTTCCTAGTTATCCTGGATATCCTCCTCCTGGGACTGGTCTTGTGACCCAGAGTTTTAGAGATCCTAACTGGCAGTTACCGTTTATCGCAACTTTGGATTTACCAGATTTGACGCGCCTAACGAATGATCCAATTCAATATCTTCAGTTCTGGCCGCCAATGCCAAATAAGTTGCCCAGTGATATACCCAAGTTTGAAGGTAAGTCTGGAGAGGATCCGTCCAATCATGTGATGACTTACCACCTCTGGTGTGCTTCGAATTCTATCTCGGATGATTCGATCCGCTTACGTCTTTTCCAGCGTACACTCATTGGTCTCGCGGCCAAGTGGTACATTGAGTTACCACGGGCCTCTTTTTACAATTTTAGCCAGTTAGCTACCTCGTTCTTAACTCACTTTCAGTTGCCGGTCAGATACGATAACGGCACGGAGTTATTAACTTCACTAAAACAATCGACGTCCACGTATATTTCTGATCACATTCATGAGTGGAGACGTCGAAGAAGACTAGTGAAAGTTTTTATCCCGGACCAAATCTTAGCTGAATGGTTTGTTAAATCATTATTACCGAAGATAACTGAAGATGTAGCTAAGGCCGGAGTAGTTACTGAGGAGCAAGTCATTGCTCAGGCGCAATACCTTGACTTAGTTTACACTCAGTCGGGTACGTTACACGAGAAGATTCTGGATCTTCCAAAATCGAATCAAATCGCTGCTGCTCCTTCGGGATCTCATGCCGCTGATGGTATGATTGGTATCGTGAATACAAAGAGCAAGAAGAAGTCTTCCAAGGCTTCAACTACTCCTATTATCACTTTGCCTGATTCCCCGACAGGAGAGTCTTCTCCTGAACTTACCGCCGATATTCACGCTGTAGAGTCATCTACGGCCAAATCAAAAAACGGTGGAAAGAAGAAAGGAAAAAAGAAGGCTAAAGCAGACAAGGCTCCGAAGGAGAAAATGGAAAAGTCAGAAACCAATGACGAAAAGCGCAAACCTCGATATCCTTGTCTTATTTGTGAAGAGGATCATTTTACGAGAGATTGCCCTCATCGAGCCGAGGTTGTGAAAATAGTCAAAGGTTCTCCCACTCCTGCTGTGTTAAAAAATCCATTTCTGGAGCAGGAGAATACGATGATAGGTTCTTCCTCGAATGCCAGTGAAGAACCCATTTTGATGATGTCTCATGTGAGGATTGCGACTCGATCGCAAGATTATGGTAGTAAGAATCCTGTTGATGGTAAGGAAGCATAATCTTCTCACTCTAACCCATCAACCTCAGCTCCTGGTTCCGATCCACTACAGATCGAAAAACCTAACCCGAACTTAGTAATCAAACCGCCCGCCAAGGGTGTACTTCGAAGGTCTGCTTTCAATCCACATGCGAGAGCAGCCCAGAATTACAACATTGTTGAGGACTTAGCTGTTTCACCCTCAGCAATGTTGGCGTTAGAAGTGCTGCAATCATGCCCAGCACAACGAAAATTACTTTTGTCGGCTATCGGAGCTGTTGATGTTCAGGACCCGAATCTAATTATCTTCGATCTAGAAAATAGTACACCACGTCTACCCCATCAAATGGCTTTCCAAATTCCAGTGATAGTAAAAAACAGGCCTATTCATCGGACTGTGATTGATGAGGGAGCTTCTACGTGTATTATGTCGATTCAATGTTGGAGATCTCTTGGTTCTCCTTCGTTGAACCAATCCCCCACCATCCTTAAGGCCTTTGATGGTGTCACACGGAATCTGTCAAGGGTGCGGACACGACTGACCTTCCTAGAAGTCTAAGACATTCTAATGACAAACAAGACAAAATGGAGTGATCTTTCTCTAAATACACCTTTTACAACATGAAAACTACAAGTGTTTAGGCTTACCTTATTCCAAAACGCTGTTGTTGAAGTCCGTTCTTGACGATCCGGATGAGCTCCTCCTTCAAGTCAATTCCTGCAACCACAAACAATCAAACAATTACCAAGCACTTGCATTTCATATAATAAAACATATATTCAACATGCAGACCAAGGAACACATGAAATAACTCATTAACACAAGCTATTGAGAAAAATAAACCAGTTTGTATTAATAACGAAACAAAGAAACTCTTACAACCTGGCCTTGGTGTTGTGCAAGTTCCTCCCAGGGTCCATCAAGGGTTTTCCTCTACTTTGACAAAGCTCACCCTCTCCCAAGTAGAATCAAGTGAAGACAATCTCTCCTCACAAAGGCTCTAATGGAAGACCTAAATCCTGCAGCATTTACCCAAAGAAAATGTATAGCTCCAACCTCTCCTCCTTGTGGCTCAATGCCTTTATTTATAGTGCTGTAAAGAGGTTATTCAGGTCCACTATCAATGGGATCATTCCCCTCTATGGGTGGGATAGCTCCCTTATTGATGGGATAAGCTCCCTCTTAATAGAGATACATGAACCAACTGGAGGCGCATCCATTTCATCAAACCGACCTCTAGAATGTTCTAGAAGTAACCACAAGTAACTTTTTCAAGATAAAACTCGTGCATTTTGCCTTTTACAGAGGGACGCACCTGTCCCTTAACATACAGAGCGTCCATGGACGCAGATTTTGTGAACATGGTCAGCGTCCCCGCAGGTAAGGCTAGAGAGAACCTGCGACCCCAGAGATAAACATAGTTTTTACAAGACTTTCTCTCTTCTTTGAGTTTGAGATGGATAACAGAGGCATGAGACTTGCCTAAGAGGGTAGCATGACTGTTGATTTGAGCCATACTAACTGTAAGTAGTCAAGGTGACATTTTTTAGTGTAACAGATTGCCCCCTAAAGTGCGAAGCCTGGAATAGAGTAGGGTTTTGTAATTCTAGGAAGGGTGAAGCGCTTTATCATTTCAAGGATTGTCTTGTGGATGGCCTGGTTGGAACCTGCAATTTTCAACACAAAATACATGGATAAGATTATATCATCACTGAGGTAGGCATTCCCATACTCAGATTTAAAACTTTAACTAATGGACTAACTATTCTGATACAGGAATGATCTTGCAGTACATCATTTTATAGACTTTTGTAGACACAGTATGGACGCAGCCATCTGTTTATGATTAGTCTACATAGATAATGAATACAAAACTCCTCGCAGCCTGGATGGTAGAAACTAGATCCAGGGTCTTCACTTCTACTTCCCGAATTGGTACGATTCTAGCCATGTGATTAAATGATTTGATGTCGAACACTTCAGAAACCACTTGATTACCAGTCGATGATGTAAACTGTTAACAAGCGTGAGAGAGACCACCAGTAATGTCAATGGTTCTCAAAGTACCAAGCACAACCCGTGAAATGTGAATAGATGTTTTGATGTCGAACACTTCACGGAATCCTTTGATCGAAAGTCAATGATGTAAACTGACGTCAAAGGCGAGAAACCTGCCATTGATGCATGCAGACTTCAAGGTACTGTCGATTCCTAAGTCATCTTTCTAGATAATGTGCTGATGTCGATAGAAAGTGACCCGTTGCGGGCAAGCCCGCAACACGAAATCATTGTTCAAGTTGAAGAAATGTTGCTGTAAGGACTGACTCAGGGATGGTCAAATGGATGACAAGTATTTTGCAGATGAAAGTTTTGCTTGCAGACCTCTTGAACACATAACGACACAACAGATGGCTTGGTGACAAATAACTCAAAGTTAAAACCCGGTTAAAGACTTTCAAAGTGATTTGGTGAACTGTGAGGTAAAAGATTTCCCAACCCAGGTGAATGAAAAGTGTCGTGTTCAAGAGTGGTAATAAAGTTTCTTCTGAGACAAAAGGTGACAAACAGGTTCATTCTTCTCTCTTTTCCCCCACCATTTCTGGCAAGTACCTCTTTATTTTTAACAAGCTTGAGGAGGATAACATATGCTTGATTATAAGCTCATCCTTCGGACGAGTCCAACCTAGTTTAAATTCGAACCCTAGGAAGGAGTGGTTCGTTCCTGTTTGTAATTGAACAGGTCCTCTACTGTAAAAGTTTAACGAGCCCAGTATAGGAGAAACTCGGCGTTTTTCAATTTTAGAGAGTCTGAAAAAACTAAAGGAGACTCCACGTTGAACTTTTTCGTACATTTGTGTCCCTCAAGCCCGAAAAAGTATAAAATAATACCTGGGGGAACCGCTTGATCTTGCGACCAAGGAGTACTTTCATAATAGTGTCGTTGACCTGAAAAGTAAAAAGCGATCAAGGACACGTCGTTTTATTTCCTTATCGAGTTTGAAACGACAAAAACCCGGCAATCTTTTCCTGATTTTGCGGTCAGAAAAGAGCTAAAAGGGGACCGTCTTTTAATTCCGTTTTAACGAGTGTAAAAGAAACGCTCGGCAATCTTTTCATGTTTTAAGAGTCTGAAAAGGGCTTAAAAGAGAACTCCAAGGTTTCACTTTTTCGTAAGTTTTAACGAGTTCGAAAAAGGGATAAAAATGTACTCATGGTTTTCACTTTTTCGTAAGTTTTAATGAGTTCGAAAAAATGATAAAAATGTACTCATATGGCCGACTTTCAATTTAACTTACGAGCAGGAAAAGACGGAAAGAACTCGGCATTTTCATTTGTTTTACGAGAATGAAAAATAGCAAAATAATCTCGGGATTTTCATGAGTTTAACGAGTCTTGAAAATAACTGAAATTGACTCAAGATAGGTTTCATTTTTACAAAAGCTTGAAACAGATAAAAACTATGCTTCAAATTAGTTTCATTTTTACACAAGCTTGAAATAGAGATAAAACTGTGCTTGATGCCCCCTAAGCATAACTGTTAGAGCGCATGCCCCCCAGCTTCATTTCATTCAACTAAGGTGGATGAAATGAAGGTTCAAGAACGAGATCATTTGAAAGACTCGACCTAAAACTGTAAGAAAATTATGCAAAAACTGAAATAACTAACCTAAACGTACAACCTAACATCTATGAGGTCTAGTCAAACTCTCGACTCAATTAGAGGAGGATTTGTTTCATTTTTTAACGAGCTTGACACAGGAAAAGAACTATGCTCGGATTCGGTTTCATGTTTACGCAAGCTTGAAACGAAAAACTATGCTTGTTATGAGTTCACATGCCCCCAGCATAATGACGCAAAACGAGGTACATGCCCCCCAAGCTTCATTGCATTCAATGAGGTGGATGGAATGAAACTTTACTTTCAAAATCTTGGAAAGACTTGTGGGAGTTGTTTCATTTTTTAGTGAGCTTGACACAAGACAAGGAACTATGCTCATAACTACTTTCTACAATCTACTTAACAAAAACTATGCTCTAAAAACCTTGATTCATTTTTTAATGAGCTTGACACAAGACAAGGAACTATGCTCTAAAAACCTTGATTCATTTTTTAATGAGCTTGACACAAGACAAGGAACTATGCTCATGACTAATCTACCTACTTAACCTACCCTTGTTTCATTTTTTAACGAGCTTGACACAAGACAAGGAACTATGCTCAAAAAGTTCGCATGCCCCCAGCATAATGATGCAAAGCGAGGTACATGCCCCCCAGGCTTCATTGCATTCAACCGGCTGGATGAAATGAAGGTTTACTTTCAATATTTAACTTGAAAAGGGAGTTGTTTCATTTTTATGGAGGTTGACACAAGAAAAGAACTATCCTCATACCTGATTCATTTTTTAACGAGGTTGACTCAGTAACAGGAACTATCCTCAAACCTGATTCATTTTTTAATGAGGTTGACTCAGTAACAGGAACTGTCCTCAAAACGCTACTTTCTACAATCTACCTAGCCTAAAATCTAGCTGATTCATTTTTTAATGAGGTTGACTCAGTAAAAGAACTATCCTCATACTAGCCTGTTTCATTTTTTAACGAGGTTGGCACAGGAAAAGAACTATCCTCGTTCCTGATTCATTTTTTTAACGAGGTTGACTCAGTAAAAAGAACTATCCTCGGACCATCCAATTTTATTTTTTAACGAGGTTGAAAAAGGAACAAACTATCCTCGTTCTCCTTGTTTCATTTTTTAACGAGGTTGATACAAGAAAAAAAACTATCCTCGCACACACTGATTCATTTTTTAACGAGGTTGACACAGTAAAAGGAACTTTCCTCACACTCACTGATTCATTTTTTAACGAGGTTGACACAGTAAAAGGAACTATCCTCACTACCGCCTATTTCATTTTTTAACGAGGTTGATACAGGAAAAAACTATCCTCGTTCTCCTTGTTTCATTTTTTAACGAGGTTGATACAAGAAAAAAACTATCCTCGCACACACTGATTCATTTTTTAACGAGGTTGACACAGTAAAAGGAACTTTCCTCACACTCACTGATTCATTTTTTAACGAGGTTGACACAGTAAAAGGAACTATCCTCACTACCGCCTATTTCATTTTTTAACGAGGTTGATACAGGAAAAAACTATCCTCGTTCTCCTTGTTTCATTTTTTAACGAGGTTGATACAAGAAAAAAAACTATCCTCGCACACACTGATTCATTTTTTAACGAGGTTGACACAGTAAAAGGAACTTTCCTCACACTCACTGATTCATTTTTTAACGAGGTTGACACAGTAAAAGGAACTATCCTCACTACCGCCTATTTCATTTTTTAACGAGGTTGATACAGGAAAAAACTATCCTCGTAACATTGATCATGGCTTCCAACTGGAAGAAAGACATGTCAATGGACACACCTTGATCATGGCTTCCAAGAGATCTTCATCAGAAGGAAGAACAGTTCTTTGGAAGGAACACATGTCAAGGGACTCAAAAGGGATAAGAACATCGTGTTCAAGTAATCCCATAGAGTTTTCCATGTCAATTACCGGAGCTAAATCAAAGGAAGATGAGCAAACAGTGAGAGGCTCACTTACATCGGTAACTGAAATCATGGGACCGGTTGCCACATAATTAACCCGTGGCAGGGTAGATACCACTTTAGAATCAGGAACATTTAGGGGTGTCATATTATTGGTAGTTGAAAAAAGACTAGGGAACGAAAGCTGGTCTACAGTCACAATACTGCCATTGTGAGGGAAAGACATCACGCGAAAGAGTGTCGATACGACAGCTTGCATTGCATAAACATAGTCTCGCCCAAGGAGTAAATTGAAATCCAAGGGACCTCGAACTACCATAAGATCAATACAGACAGTTTTACCTTCCAAGGTAATAGGAAACTTAGGAAGGATCCCTAAAGGTTCACTAATGGTTCTGTTAAAAGCTTTCAGATTCTGCGTAATAGGCGCAAGCTGAGGGGAACCCAAAGCTTTCCAAACAGTTGAGGATAAAATACTAACAGAAGCACCTTCATCTACCTGAGTACGATGTATGTCCCTACCATCCGCCTTGACAATGATTTGGAAAGGGATGGAGGAAGGAAGACGAGGTTCTGTCAGTCTATTCCAATCAAAGGAAAAGACCTCAGTACTTGGAGGGGGTTCTGTAGAAACAGGTGAAATGCCCCCTGGCATAGAAGAATCTGATGTAACAAGAAGAACCTGAGCGGTATGAAGTTCACTCTCTAAATGGAAAGTGGGATCGACCGAATGTGAAATTGAATCGACCACTTGATCAACTAATGGATCATCAACCTGAGTGACATGAGTTTCACTCTCCAATGGGAGAGTGTGATGGACTGTACTTGAATTTAGATCAATCACTCCGTCAGTTGACGGTAGGTTGGGAGAAAGTTTACGGTAACCAGTTGGAAATTCTTGCTGTGGAACAGTAAGGTTTTCCAACAATGTTGAGGCTTCATCCATGTGAGGGCAAATGTGAGTTTGATGACTCCCTTTGCATAACTTACAAGGAAACCTAACTTTACCCTTTTTCCCAGGAACCTGACTATCACTGGTTGATGGATCAATGGAAAGTTGATGAGATTTTTCTGACCATACTTCCAAGACCTTTGGAATACCAGGACAATTGACAAGGAAGTGGTCACCCTTACAAAGCCTGCAAGGGTATTTGGGTTTACGATGCATGTCGGAATTTTCCTCAACACAACTAACACTTACAGCCGTGGTTGGTTGGTTGACTTCTTTCTTATCTTGCTTCTTCTTCTTCTTCTTCTTCCTCCCTTTCTTCTTCTTCTTAACCTCCTGGTTAGTAACATCAAGGCTTTTACCAGGCGAAGAGGAAGAAATGGAGGAAGAAAAATTAGGCGAAGAAGGTAAAGGGTCAACAGAAGGTTGGTGATGTTGAGATGGTGAACTCTGTTGAGGTGAAGCATCCGGTTGAGATGGAACAATTGGAGTATTTTGGGCCAACGAAGTTGAAAATAACCATATCGGTAAACCTATTGTAAATCCAGGTAATGACAAAGTAGCCATATAAGGAGGACCAACATTTCCAAAGTAAGGAAAAGTACTAGGATTCTCATTAGGAGGGGTTCCTAGGTTGATAAATTCCGGAACATTTGCCATTATATTCAACTTCAGTGAATTTTATTAACAATTTAAAACTAAAATTAACAATTCACAATTCACACTTAACAACTAAAATTCACAATTCACACCTATGGTCTCTAAAAGTAAAAACAAACAAATTAACACGCGCTATCAAATCTAGGAGTCAAACCACACACAAACAGTATTCTTCCAGACCAAAAACGCTAGTTGGTGATGAAGCCCAACCTCGCTGGATTCAGTACAGAAATGGTGGGTGGAACAGTTACGCCGGCAACCTGCTTAATGAATAGACCGGACCAAGTTCCTCCACTTTAACCGTCTCGAGTGAAGTGAACCCCCCGGAAAATCCAAGTGAGTATAACCGACGTCTGCTCCAGGTACAGTGGGATCTTCCCTCCACCGTCACCTTGGATAGAATCCTAAAGATTATGGTCACTAAGGTTACCAACGGCCACAAGTACACCTGGGGGAACAGTCTAAACTCTGACAGCACGCAAGGGCAGAGTAGCAAGCTCAATCCCCTTACCAGCTCCTTGACAGTAATCCAAGGTTTACCGATAAGTGACCCCTGGCTCCTCGACAATGGTTAATCCGAGGTTTACCGTTTGTAATACGTACTGTCTGGCGTCGTTCCCAACGAGGGAGGATGGATCCCCTCACTGGTTCGGACACGAGCTCGTGCTTCTCCTTTAAGAGGAGCTTTCCCAGAGTGTAAATGTAACAATTGGATTTGATTCTATCACAAGATCAGCTACTTGTTTGGTTTTACTGTCTTGGAGAGTTAAGTACTCACCTACTCCAAGACACTAGCCTAAGCTATGTTGGTGCTTCAGAGCCCTAGAAAAATAAAAATTACTAGATGAATTTTAATTAAGCGCTGTGTTATTAAGGCTGTTATTACTCAAAGGGGTAAATGGAGATGAAACCAATGGTGTTATGACCCGACTCAACTGAATGCAATCGAATATGATAATGCAATCCTTTCAATTCGATGAAGCCTAACTAGAGTAAGGAGAGAGTTTCCATTCACTTCCAACAATGCAAAAAATTGATCACTAAGAGAAAATATAACAAATTCTCTAATGCACTAATTTTATCAAGAAAAACTAATGCAAATCAATTCCAAACCATTTTTTTTTTAATTTTGTGTAAATTCAAATCAAAGAAAGCTGATCTAAATCTACGATTGATTTTTCAGAATGTAAACTATGCAATTGTAATCTATGCACAATTCATTTGAAAAGTATGCAAATGTAATCTATGCACATTTTTCATTCATATTCCGAAAAGGAGAATTCTAATTATGCAAATGTAATCTAAGCAAGAGAATTCTCAAACACAAGATGATTCTAATGTAATCTAAGAACCAATCAAGTGCAAGTCGAGAAAATTGGGTGAGAGTTCCAAAGATCAAAAAATAAAAACACTCAAAGGCGATTAACACTCATACGCAATTTAGCCCCCCCCGGCGAATGAGGGGGAAATTTTTTTGCAAAAACAGAAGCAAAAAGATGCAAAATTGTGAAAAGACTGAGACAAACCTCCAAGTAATGATCAAAGGAAATCAAATCAAGAATTTCTCAAGAAAGAGACTCAAAACACCCAATTGATGAAAGCTAAGAGCAGGAACAAGCTCAGGTGAAAATTTTTGACAGGGTACTAAAGGATCTAGGCAGAAAACACTAAGAAAAACCAAAATCTAAAAGCAATTTAAAGCAAAAATGGAATTTTCTTAACTTTTACAGGAAGACGCAGGCCACCCGTTGTCACAGGTGCGGCCCCGCACTGTGCAGTCGACAACAGCGCGTCCAAGGACGCACTGTGCAGCACACAGAGACTGCGTCCTTCTGGAAAAAGGAAGAAAAACTAAAGCCAACTAAATCTACAGCTAAGCCACCCAAATACTAATTCTCACAATCAAAAACCAGAAAATAAAAATGATTTTCTCAAAGCAAAGTTCATATAAAGGAAAAGACTCTCTCATTAATGGATTCCCCAGCGGAGTCGCCAATTTGTCACACGGAATCTGTCAAGGGTGCGGACACGACTGACCTTCCTAGAAGTCTAAGACATTCTAATGACAAACAAGACAAAATGGAGTGATCTTTCTCTAAATACACCTTTTACAACATGAAAACTACAAGTGTTTAGGCTTACCTTATTCCAAAACGCTGTTGTTGAAGTCCGTTCTTGACGATCCGGATGAGCTCCTCCTTCAAGTCAATTCCTGCAACCACAAACAATCAAACAATTACCAAGCACTTGCATTTCATATAATAAAACATATATTCAACATGCAGACCAAGGAACACATGAAATAACTCATTAACACAAGCTATTGAGAAAAATAAACCAGTTTGTATTAATAACGAAACAAAGAAACTCTTACAACCTGGCCTTGGTGTTGTGCAAGTTCCTCCCAGGGTCCATCAAGGGTTTTCCTCTACTTTGACAAAGCTCACCCTCTCCCAAGTAGAATCAAGTGAAGACAATCTCTCCTCACAAAGGCTCTAATGGAAGACCTAAATCCTGCAGCATTTACCCAAAGAAAATGTATAGCTCCAACCTCTCCTCCTTGTGGCTCAATGCCTTTATTTATAGTGCTGTAAAGAGGTTATTCAGGTCCACTATCAATGGGATCATTCCCCTCTATGGGTGGGATAGCTCCCTTATTGATGGGATAAGCTCCCTCTTAATAGAGATACATGAACCAACTGGAGGCGCATCCATTTCATCAAACCGACCTCTAGAATGTTCTAGAAGTAACCACAAGTAACTTTTTCAAGATAAAACTCGTGCATTTTGCCTTTTACAGAGGGACGCACCTGTCCCTTAACATACAGAGCGTCCATGGACGCAGATTTTGTGAACATGGTCAGCGTCCCCGCAGGTAAGGCTAGAGAGAACCTGCGACCCCAGAGATAAACATAGTTTTTACAAGACTTTCTCTCTTCTTTGAGTTTGAGATGGATAACAGAGGCATGAGACTTGCCTAAGAGGGTAGCATGACTGTTGATTTGAGCCATACTAACTGTAAGTAGTCAAGGTGACATTTTTTAGTGTAACAGATGGTCGTGGGTTCCGTCCGTTTGGTATTCTACAGGAATTGCCTATAGGGGTAGAAGGTAAAACCGTTAGTCTGGATGTGGAAGTGGTTGATGCCCCTCTAGACTACAACCTTCTTTTGGGTTCGAAGTTGGTCATATGCTATGACAGCGGTCATTTCATCGGTCTTCAGAGTAATTAAGTTTCCATATAATGGTAAGATCATGACTATTGATCAGCTGACATATTTTTCATCCGACCCAGCCTCTTCAGAGAGTATCCAGCATGTCGGTAAGACGACAATCCCTTATAGGGACGTTGGTGTAGGTTTAGTTAAAGATTCCTGTTTACTGGGAACTTTTCCTCTCCCTCCAATCAGCGTAGATCCTTCATTTGCATCAATTCATATGATTACATCACAAAACATTATTTATGATGATCATTGGATTGTCCCATCTGAATCTGAGATAGACTCATTCGGTGATGCTATGCCTTTGAGTCCATATGAGATTGCTTATGAAGCCGTCATGTCTTTTACCGACTCGCGTTCAACCCAAATCAACCAAATGAATGTGGTCAGTGAAGAATCACTTTTCACCTCAACCTTAGAATGGATAGCGTTTCCCGAAGTCGTGTCATCTGACGAGCAACTTCACGAAATCCTAAGTGTAGACGATCTACCGTGGGAAGATCTCCATCACAGATCTTCGTTTTTACCTAAGGATGATGCATTTGAAAATGATTTTTCATCTATTTTTACCGCTGAATATGTCAAAGACGCTCAGGATCCAACGAAACATTCTGATTCAGAGTTGAATTTAGGGAATATTTCTCGCACTATTCCCATTGATATTTCAGTGAAGCCCGGAATTGAGGAGAACATTCATATAGGTGCCACATGTACAGAAGATGAAATCCAAACTTACAAGGCCCTATTCCAAGAATTCCGCGATGTGTTTGCCTGGTCTTACGAGGAAATGCCGGGAATCGATCCTGCCATTGTTGTTCATGAAATAAAGACCTACCCGGATGCTCAACCCGTCCGGCAACGGTTGCGTCAGATTCACCCTCGAAAAGCGGCTGCGATTAAAGCAGAAGTCGAAAAGCTGTTGAAAGCAGGTTTCATTTATCCGATCCCATTAACAGATTGGGTATCGAATATTTTTCCGGTCAACAAGAAACAAGGAACAATAAGAATCTGTATCGACTATAGGGATATAAATCGAGCTTGTCCAAAAGACAACTATCCTACGCCTTATATCGATCAAATTATTGATGATTGTGCCGGAAGTGAAATGTTTTCCTTTATGGATGGTTTTTCGGGCTATAATCAAATCAATATTCTACCTGCCGACCAACCAAAAACGGCATTCATTTGTCCATGGGGGACATTTGCTTATTGCGAATTACCTTTTGGGCTTAAGAATGCCGGGGCCACTTTTCAACGGGCAATGTCTTACGCATTTCATGACATCAAGCACATTGTGCAACCGTACCTCAATGATTTGCCTGCTCATTCTTTAAATCGAGCTGATCACCTTGTCCACTTACGAGCAATCTTTATGAGGTGTAGGCATTATCGAATTTGGTTGAATCCCCACAAGTTTGTTTTCTGTATAGAAACAGGTCGATTGTTGGGATTTGTTGTTTCAAAATCCGGCATTCGCGTCGATCCCTCGAAGGTCGAAGCTATCATCAAATTGCCTCCTCCTTCGAGTTTGCGCCAACTCCAAAGTTTGCAAGGGAAAGCGAACTTTTTACGCCGATTCATCCCAAACTACGCCGAGGTCACTAAAGGTTTTACACGGTTGTTGAAACAGAACGCTCAATTCTTTTGGGATGAGATTGCCCAACAATCTTTTGATGCACTTAAACACGCGTTGACCCATGCACCGTTGTTGCATCCTCCCAACTACAACCAGGACTACTTCTTATACCTCGCAGCTTCGCATTCCACCATTGGAATGGTGTTAGTTCAAGAAGATGAATTCAGAGCGGAACATGTGATATATTATCTTAGTAGGACCTTAAATCCCACTGAGCTAAAATATTCGCATGTGGAGAAATTGGCCCTGGCAGCCGTTCAAGCTGTCCAGCGTTTTCGTCACTACATTCTTCTCCGTAAATCTACAGTTATTTCGGATTGCAACCCTATGATTTATATTTTGACAAAACAACTGCTAGGGGGCAAGTACTCTAAATGGATCGTTATCCTGCAAGAGTTCGACTTGGAGTTCGAGAAGTCCAAGTCGAAGAAATCCTTAGTTTTTGCGGAATTGATGTGTGATTTCCCGTGTGCTGACACAGAAACTGTGGCAGAGGAGTCCATTGCGGACAAATCTTTGTTTCTTATCAGTACTGTAGATCCGTGGTACGGAGATATAATCATCTATCTCCAAACCCAAACCTTTCGGCCTGAAGCTTCCAAGGCGGAACATCGAAAAATTCAGTTTCAATCCCAGCAATACAAAATTATTGGAGATACACTTTATCGCCGGGGGGCAGACTTAGTTTTTTGATGTTGTTTAACTCACGAAGAGGCTGAGAGAGTTTTGAATGATTGTGACTCTTGAGCATGTGGCGGTCATATGTCTGGGTATGCCACAGCTTAGAAGTTGTTGCGCGCTGGCTATTTCTGGCCGTCTATGTTTAAAGATTGTATCATTGCAGTCCGGAAGTGCCACAACTGTCAAGTGTTTGATCGCAAGATGCGCGCACCACCTGCTCCTCTCCACCCTATAATTGTCGTTGGTCCATTCGCCAAATGGGGTATCGACTTTATTACTTGTAACCCTCACTCGGCCGGGGGGCATGCGTATATCATCCTCGCGGTTGATTATTTTACTAAATGGGCCGAGGCGATGCCTACATTCGACGCAAGCGGAAAAACAGCTGCAGTTTTCGTATTCAATCATATTATAACTAGGTTTGGTGTCCCACAAGCAATCATCACTGACCATGGGAGCCATTTTTGAAACATCATGATGACTGAGCTTACAAGCCAGCTTGGTTTGCGCCACGATAGCTCTACTCCTTATTATCCGCAAGACAACGGTTTGGTTGAGTCTATCAACAAAGTTCTAGTTATCATGATCCGACGAACCATTGGTATTCATCGGTCGAATTGGCACAACATGTTATTTTCAGCGCTATGGGCATACCGAACCTCAGTGAAAACTTCAACAGGGTTCACTCCTTTCCAGCTAGTTTATGGCTTGGAAGCTGTGTTACCAATTGAATGCGAAATCCCATCACTTCAAATGGCTGTCGAATTACTTCCAACTACTTCCGAAGAGGAGAAATGTTTATTGTACTAAGCTAAATTAGATGAGACTCGACGTGACGCTACATTGGCAATCGAGACTCACGCGAAGCGAATGAAAGCTCAGTATGATAGAAATGTGACCCCTTGAAGTTTTTCGGAGGGAGACCTAGTGCTATTATATGATCAAGCTAACGATAAGCTAGGTGCTGGAAAATTCATTCCTATGTGGCATGGACCCTACATTGTAAAGCGAAAGCTAGCAAAAGGGGCTTATGAGCTGGTAGATTTTGATGGGGACTCTTTGGGTAAACCCAGAAATGGACTTTACCTAAAAAGGTATTATGCTTAAATGGTGGGTATGGAGAATTTTTAGTTGGTTTAGGTTTTCTTTCTAGCTAGCGTGTTTGTTAGTTTAGTTAGTGTGCTTAGCTTAGAGAGTGTATTTTTCGTCATTATTCTGGCTTATCTTGGTTTTACTCTTGATATTACAGATGTCGATGCCTCTCCAAACATACATTGGATTTGCTGATGGTGCTTGTCGTAGTACACGGAATATCTCTTCCGCAGCTTGGGTTATCTATTCGCCCTCTGACGAGTTAGTTTCTATGCATGGGTTAAGCCTCGATCAAACAACGAACAACATTGCAGAATACAGTGCAGTGGTTGAATTATTATCTGAATCTATTTCATTTGGAATTCGACGTTTGATAGTGAGGTTAGATTCTGAACTTGTTGTATTACAGCTTAATAGAGTTTATGCCATTAGAAATCCTGTGTTATTAAGATTGTTTTTGAGAGTGCGTCTCTTGGAACGTGAATTTGATTACATTGAATATCAGCATATTCCAAGGTCTTTAAATACATTAGCAGATGCAATTGCTTCTCGAATGTTGGACAGACATTTACGATAATCATGCAAGTAAATTTAAAAACATTTCATCACATATGTTAAACAAAGATAAGCCGGTAATAGTGATATATATATATAGATAGGAGTGTGTCAAAAAATATACATCGTCTTCGATCATAGGTTGAAAAACACCTTATGATCGGCAAAAATGATAAAGTACAAAAAGTCAAAAATGTCACATGTGTCTACAAAGTGACTAGCCAATCACTGGTGGTGCTCCCTATACGACACCACTGCACGGGCTACCTTACACAAAAATCTCCTAAAAGGTCCAGGGACTACGACTACATAGCGCTGAGGTCTGATAGGAATATCATCTATGGTAGTCTCAGGTATATCCACCGTCAGACGCTCTAGATCCAGCTCCAACTCAGCTAGTGACTCTGCAGCCGCGTCCTGTGGGGCCGGTACCGGTGCAAATGGATGTCTCCTATCAAAAGGCCGGAGGTTGGCTGGGCGCTGTGGTCCAACATCTGCATTTTGAAAATTTTTACTGTCAGTTTTGAGACGATATATATAAAAAACAAAAAAAAATACATAATTTGAAAACTTGTGAAAAATAAAGTACCTCTGTCATCCCATTGTTCTCCCTGTGGAAGAACCATGTCCGGATCACCTCGAAAATCTACTCCGGCATACGGAAAGTCCTGGATCGAAAAAACCTGGTCCTCTAACCAATGAAAATAACTATCAGAGAATCGAACAATCGTTGTGCCCTCGTCAGGATGCCGGGCCATCACCGTAACCCATCGTATCAGCTTTGGCTCCCGAGGACCCAAGATATCAACAATGAGTTGCTGAGGGATCAGCATCAGAACTCTCTCTAAGGCAAAGCTCACAACTAGAGGCCCATATCCAAAGGTCTTTAGTTGTCCGTTCTTTGCCCTAGTCAGTTGGCTCTTCATATTAGCCGACACAGCATCACACCAGTTGAAAATGGTGCCTTGGTAACAGTCAATCGCCATCCGCATTTGGGACCCGGAGGCAATATGTAAAGCGGCTGCACCGCAAATTCTGGTAACCGTGAAAGTGATAACTTTGATTTCACGCAGAGAGATGTGTTTGATTTCCACGCCTTTCGCATGGTGTGCATTGGGTGTGCACCAATCTGCCCGGAGACTAGCAAGGGATTGGCCACCCGGCCTAGTCCCGGCTAGATTGAATTGCTCGCCTCTATTTGGCAAGCCAGTGAGAAAGTATACGTCAGAGGGCTCTATCTCGAGCTGGTTCCCTCCTATGTAAAAGCATTGCTCATGAACGTTCCATCTCTCAACCAGCCATTCCAAGAATCTCACCTGAGCCCTCATGCCAGGTATGGCCCAGTATTTATATAGCCCGCATGCTTTTAGGGCATCAATGGAAGGTTGATGTTCAATTGCAGCTAATCAACATCCTCGTGCTCTCTTTCTCTCCAATCCAACATGGTGAGTGCCCTACACACCAAGAAACAGAGATTAGAATTGATTTGGGAAATTTTAAATGGTTGATTGTGGAGTTTGGGGTTTCAAATTCCGCCTTTCGCGGGGGACGCACCCCGCGTTCAGAACACAGAGCATCGGGACGCAGCTGGCCTGAAGGTGGGCTGCGTACAGGAAAAAGTCGGGCGACGCAGGTCACCCGAAGGGCACCTGCGTCCCCCGCAGAGCGCACTTTGAAACCCAAAACCCCCCAAAAATCAAAACTAAAACCTAAAACACAATTTTAATCGGATGAAATTGAAGAGGAGGATGTTGTAAAATACCTGGAAGAGACGGCGTTCGATTCTGACGGTCGGATTTTCCGCAGCGACCACGGGAAGTTTCTTGCCAAAAGCCCTTTTTTCAACCTCAACAGTAAAATGGTAAAAAAGACATGGTAAAAAGTCTTTTTATAGGTTTTTTGGATGAATTTGTTCATTTTTCACCATGGAAGGATGTTTTTCGATGTGTTTTTGCCTATCTTAAATAGGTATGAGTAATGTGTCGCTTTTGTGCAGGACAAAGGGATTTAGAGGGAAAATTGTCATTTTTCACGAACCAATATATCAGAGTCATCTTTTAAGCCCTTTTCTGACTCCTAAAAAATGAAAAGATTGCCGAGCGTTTCTTTTACACTCATTAAAACGGAATTAAAAGACAGTCCCCTTATAGCTCTTTTCTGACCGTAAAATCAGGAAAAGATTGCCGGGTTTTTGTCGTTTCAAACTCGATACGGAAATAAAACGACGTGTCCTTGATCACTTTTTACTTTTCAGGTCAGTGGCACTAATTATGAAAGTACTCCTTGGTCGCAAGATCAAGCGGTTCCCCCAGGTATTATTTTATACTTTTTCGGGCTTGAGGGACACAAATCTACGAAAAAGTTCAACTTGGAGTCTTCTTAAGTTTTTCAGACTCTCTAAAATTGAAAAACGCCAAGTTTCTCCTATATTGGGCTCGTTAAACATTTCATAGTAAAGGACCTGTTCAATTACAAACAGGAATGAACCACTCCTTCCTAGGGTTCGAATCAAAACTAGGTTGGACTCATCCGAAGGATGAGCTTATAATCAAGCATATGTTATCCTCCTCAAGCTTGTTAAAAATAAAGAGGTACTTGCCAGAAATGGTGGGGGAAAAGAGAGAAGAATGAGCCTATTTTTTACCTTTTGTCTCAGAAGAAACTTTATTACCACTCTTGAACACGACACTTTTCATTCACCTGGGTTGGGAAATCTTTTACCTCACAATTGATCAAACCACTTTAAAAGTCTTTAGCCGAGTTCCGGGGATTAACTTTGAGTTATTCATCACCAAGCCATCTGTCGTGTCGTTATGTGTTCAAGAGGTCTGCAAGCAAAACTTTCATCTGCAAAATACTTTTCATCCATTTGACCATCCCTGAGTCAGACCTTACAACAACATTTCTTCAACTTGAACAATGATTTCGTGTTGCGGGCTTGCCTGCAACGAGTCGCTTTCTATCGACATCAGCACATTATCTAGAGAGATGACTTAGAAATCGTCAGTACCTTGAAGTCTGCATGCATCAATGGCAGGTTTCTCGCCTTTGACGTCAGTTTACATCATTGACTTTCGATCGAAGGATTCTGTGAAATGTTCGACATCAACTCATTCATTCACATCTCATGGATTGTACTGGGTACTTTGAGAACCATTGACATTACTGGTGGTCTCTCTCACGCTTGTTAATAGTTTACATCATCGACTGGTAATCAAGTGGTTTCTACCGTGTTCGACATCAACTCATTTATTCGCATGGCTAGAATCGTACCAATTCGGGAAGTAGAAATGAAGACCCTGGATCTAGTTTCCACCATCCAGGCTGCGAGGAGTTTTGTATTCATTATCTAAGTAGACTAATCATAAACAGATGGTTGCACCCATACTGTGTCTACAAAAGTCTATGATTATGATGTACTACAAGATCATCCCTGTATCAGAGTAGTTAGTCTGTTAGTTAAAGTTTTAATCTGAGTATGGGAATGCCTACCTCAGTGATGATATAATCTTATACATGTATTTTGTGTTGAAAATTG
Source organism: Pinus tabuliformis (assembly GCA_031772625.1). Taxonomy (NCBI): domain Eukaryota; kingdom Viridiplantae; phylum Streptophyta; class Pinopsida; order Pinales; family Pinaceae; genus Pinus; species Pinus tabuliformis. Next base: position 2,081,129,107 of record CM062818.1, read on the forward strand.
TAGGTTCTGACGAGGTTTTCCATGAGATAATCCTTGAAATGATAAAGCGCTTCACCCTTCCTAGATAATACAAAACCCTAATCTATTACAGGCTTCGCACTTTAGGGGGCAATCTGTTACACTAAAAAATGTCACCATGACTATTTACAGTTAGTATGGCTCTATCAACAGTCATGCTATCCTCTTAGGCAAGTCTTATGCCTCTGCTCTCCATGTCAAACTCCAAAAAGAGAGAAAGTCTTTATAAATGTATTTATCTCTGGGGACGCAGGTTCTCTCAACCTTACCTGCGGGTATGCACCCAATGCTCACAAAAGCTGCGTCTTTGGATGCTCTGTATGTAAAGGGGCAGGTGCGTCCCCCTGTAAAGGTTAAAATGCGCAAGTTTCATCTTTAAAAAGTTACTTGTGGTCATTTCTAGAGCATTCTAGAAGGTTGTTCGACGTGTATTGAGCGCCTCCAGATGGTTCATGCACTCCTACCAAAGAGGAACTTATCCCATCAATAAGGGAGCTATCCCATCCAAAGAGGGGATTATCCCATTGATGGTGGACCTGATTAACTTCCTCTTGAGCACTATAAATACAGGCATTGGGCCAGAAGGAGAGGAGGTTGGAAGCTATACATTTCTAAGGGTAGATGCTGCAGGAATTAGGACTCCCATTTAGAAGCTTGTGAGGAGATATTGCCATCTTTGCTTGTTCTATTTGGAAGTGGGTGAGCTTTGTCAAAGTAAAGGAGAACTCTTGATGGACCCTGGGAAGGACTTGCACAACACCAAGGCTCAGGTTGTATTTGTTCCTTTTGTTACCTATTAATGCAAATGAGTCCATTCTTCTCAATAACTTGTTATTTATGAGTTGTTTCATGTACACCTTGGTCTATGTGTTAAATATGTTTTATTCTATGAGATTATCAAGTGCTATTTAATCGTTTGATTGTTAGTGTATGCAGGTTTCAAAGTGAAGGAGGAGCTCATCCAGATCAGCGGAGCTGGACTGCTACAACAACGTTGGATTACAGGTAGGATCTAAACACTTGATTTCCCATATAGTAAATGCATGTTTAGAGAAGGATTGCTCTTGTTTGTCTTGTTTGTCACTAGAGAGTCTTAGGCTCCTAGGGAGGTTGGTTGTGTCTGCACAATCGACTCTTTCCGCCTGACACACATAGACTTCCTCCTTGATTGAACCATGCAAGAAAGTGGTCTTGACATCCATCTGATGTAGGTTCCATCCTTGCAAGGCAGAAAAGGTTATGATCGAGAATATGGTGGTGTATCGGGAAACATGTGTAAATATATCATCGTAATCTACACCTTCCTTTTGAGAGAAGACTCGAGCAACAAAGCGGGCCTTGAATTTTTTTGCACTTCCATCAACTCCATGCTTGCTTTTGTAGAGAAACTTAGAGGTGACAACTAATTTGTCCTGGGGTCTAGGGACCACATCCCAGACATCATTTTTCATAATTGACTCATATTCTTCATTCATAGCATCCTTCCATACATGTTGCTTCATGGCTTCTTCGAATGATGAATGCTCATTTTGAATGATAGTTCTCATGGTGGTCAAATATCCTTGATACCTATTCGGCTTCATGCTTTCACGGAAAGTCCCCCTTGGTGCAATGGGCCTCTCAACATCTTCGAGAGTCTCCCTAAGCCATGAGGGTCTCCTTTTGGAGGAGGGGGGTTGATGAGGAGGAGGATCAATAGGATCTATGGGTTCATTAACATCAGGCATTGTTTCCTCTTCTTTTTCACCCTGATTTCATGTGTCATCTTCTTTGTCCTTCCTTGGGATAGGAAGTTTGTTGATATTCCTGAGGGTCATATCTTTGTCGAAGGTGATATCATGACTTATCTCAACTTCCTCTTGACCAACCACATAAATTTTATATCCCTTATAATTTTCACTATAGCCCACAAAGATTCATTTCTTCCCAGATGCACCCAATTTGCTTCTTTTCTCTTTCGACACATGAAAATATATGGGGCTTCCAAAAATGCTAAAATAAGCGACATCGGGTTTCTTACCAGTGAACATTTCTTTGGGAGTCTTGGAGTCCAATTCTTGATGAGGGCATCAGTTTTGAACATACATGGTGGTATTTGCAGCTTCGGCCCATAGAAACTTCGGAAGGCCTTAATTATGAAGCATCGCATACACAACTTATACGATAGAGCGATTCTTCCTTTTAGCCACACCATTCTGTTCAGGAGTGTATGACGTTGTAGTCTCCCTCTTAATGCCAACTTCTCTGCAATAATCTTGGAATTCATTAGATTCATACTCAGTACCATTATCAGTCCTCAATATCTTGATTTTCTTCTCAAATTGGTTTTTGATCAAGGCTTTGAAGTGTCGAAACCAAGTGAACACTTCATCCTTCTTCTTCAAGAAGTAGATCTAGGTCTTGCTAGAATAATCATCCACAAATGTGAGATAATATAAGTATACTCCCAAGGAGTTTACGGGCATCATACCAGATATGTTCAAGTGGATCAATTGCAATATGTTTGTGGTCTTGCTATTACTTGAGGGGAATGGTCCCGTTGTAATTTTTCCTTCGGCACATCCCAGACATACAACTTCATGCTCTACTTTGGACTCAGGAATACCTGTCACCATATTTCTCACATCAGGTAGGGCCTTACAATGAAGATGGGTGAACCTCCGATGAAATAGTTCGGATTGTAGAGGTGTGTCACAAGGCATTGCTCCCATTGAACTTCCTCCAACTTGATACATATCGTTAACCCTAAACCCAAGAATAAAAGCATATTTAAAATTTCTTTTCCAAACATGTACCTTTCCATTAATAAAATCCACCTTGAATCCTTTATCTTATATTGGTGAAATGGACACTAGATTCTTCTTGAGTTAGGGTACATATAGTACTTCTTGCAAATGAATAGTGTTACCTTGATTCAATTCAAGGGTAAAATTCCCTACTCCCTTCATGGGATAGCTAGCATCGTCTCCAAGGATTATCTCCAAGTTTGTCTCCTTTTCTATCAGATTAGAGAAGGTTTCCTTGTATCCGGTGAAGTGCCTTGAGGCACCACTATCAATCAACCAATTTCCCAAAGTGTCCTGAGGAGAGGCAGTGGAGAGGGTTGATATAAGATAGTACTATTTTTTCTTATTGTTAACAACATTAGATTCTTCATACCTGGAGTTCCTTGATTTCTTAGAGGGTCAACCGTTTCCTCGATTTCCTACATTCCTTTTTCATTTTCCATTGGACCTGCTATTCCTTTGATCATTGTTGTTGAAGTTTCCCCTCGAGTTGTTATGATAGTCGTCATCTCGAGGTGTATCCCTTCTATTAGGACACCCCCTTACATAGTGGACAAAATTATTGCAAATAAAGCATCTTCCCTTCCTTTCATTTTTGAATCTTGGTCTTCCTTGACTTTGCTTCTTTGAACCTGCATTGTTCTTCCTCTTGGCATGAGCGAAGAATGTAGTGGGGTTTCTTCTATTAGAAGGCATTTATTTCTCCACCATTCTTGTTTCTTCTTGAATTCATCTTGACGTCAATTCTTCAAACCCTAGAATATGATCATTGTTGAGTATAGTGGTTCTAAATACATACCACTCAAGTGGGAGTCATCCAAGGGTGGTGAGAGTAAGTTCCCTGTCAAGAATGAATTCTCCAATCAAGAGTAGATACTTCTTGATCTCAGTAATCATCAAGAAGTAGGATTGAATTTCCTCATCCTTTCCCTTATTAATATCTTTCGAATTATTCTTAAGAATGAGAATTTGATTAGATGCTTGTTAGTGGAATCCCTGGTAATCTTCTTCGCTTTGACTTTAGCCATATTGTACTTGGTCTTCGCAGCAACCGGTGCATTTGAAGGAGGCTCATGGATTTTACGCTGCACATAATCCATCACTTCCTTCTCTTCCAAGGTCAAATCAAGAGACATCTTCCATCCATGATATTCAGATTTATTATGGAGCTTGTCTTCAGTCAGAAAGTTGGATAAGGAACCCATTGAGTCTTTTGTCCTTTTCCAATTGTCTTTGGTGATTAATCTTTCACTCTTGCTTGGGCTTTGTCTTCAGCTTAGCTCTGGTTCCATGTTAATTGTAGGAAACAATGGTATGTTATATTATTTAGAGCAATTTTACTTCAATTTCATTATTATCCCAATATCAATATCCAGTTTAGCAATCACATCAACACGATAGTAAAATTAAAATAGGACATAAACATAAATAGTAGAAGACAAGCTAAGACAAGAGGACATAATATGTGGCACCAACCAGGGAAAAACCCCAATGAGGGGAAACCCTTGATTAATTCTTCTTTTAGTCTTCAATAGTTCAATAGAGAGAGATAGTGCAATCTACAAATTTTGATAATTTAGAACAACAACAAAAGAGCCCTAACCAAAAAAGTCAATGTTGGTCAACAGGGTAGATTTGACCCTGAAAGATTCAGTCAATTTTAGTCAACTTCGGCCTTCAAACAACAAGATGAAACAACCCTCAAAATAGTCAAATTCAACCTAGTCAAAGTCTGGTCAAATAGCCAATTTGTGGTTAGCACTAACCACAATCAACGTTGGTCAAACAGTCAACATATTGCCTTGATTTTTGTGCCCAAAAATGCAGCCTGCTAGGAAACAATTCCTCCACCCAAAATCGGAGCAAAACAGGTCAACTCTTGGTCATTTCATCCCAAAAACATCCTCTGAAAATTCAGTCAAAATTGGTCAATGCATAAAGATAAAATGCCCTTCCTTTCCTTCGCATGTGTGGAGAGAGTTGTTGCCCAGAAATCCATACCCAACCAATGAGAGAGAGAGAAAGATGAATGTGTGTGATGTCCAAATGAGGATGAGGCATCATGTATTAATAGGCTAATGTTGAGGATGAATAGACATAACTGTTGGGCTTCTGAGCCTACATGAGTTTTCTTGCCGACCTTGACAATTTTTCCATAATATAAATAAATTCAAATATTTATTTGTACATGTTAGAATTGGATGATGTCTAGATAAATCCTACACCTCTTAGAGAGAGGAATCCAAGAAAAATATTAGTTGTCATAAATCAGAGGATCCATGTGGAGTTTGGCCCTAGTTACCAATTCTAACATTTCTGCATGTTAAACCTCTCCAAAATCTCTGCCACATACTCTTTTTGAGAAATAAAAATGCCATTTTTTGTTTGCTTCACTTCTATGCCCAAAAAATACCTTAACAACCCCAAGTTAGTTATTTCAAATTCACTCTTCATGACTTCTTTGAAATCAACGATGAGTAAATCATCATTGCCTGTAAAAATCAAATCATCTACATATAAGACAACAATAAGAATCTTACCATCATTCTCTTTGATGTAGAGACTAGGCTCACCATCACATTTGTCTAAACCATTGTTCAACAAGTAAGAATCTATCTTACTATACCATGCACGTAGTGCTTGCTTCAGCCCATAAAGAGCTTTCCTCAACTGATATACTTTGTCTTCTTTTCCTTCTACCTCATAACCAGGTGGTTGCACAACATACACTTCCTATTTCAACACTCCATTCAAGAATGTTGATTTTACGTCCATTTGATACACTTTCCATTTATGTTGCGCGACAATCGCCACAACTTTACGCATTGTCTCCATCCTTATGACTGACAAAAATGTCTTCGCATAATCTCTTCCATCATGTTTCTTGTATCTTTTGGCAATTAGCCTTGCTTTGTGCCTTTCAATCTTACCGTTGACATTTCTCTTGGTCGTATAGACCCACTTCACTCCAATGATTTCTTCTCTTTGCAGAAGGTCCATAAACTCCCATGTCTCATTATTTTCTATTGCTTCTATTTCTTCCTCCATTGCCACAACCCATTTTTCATCTTTAACTGCATCCTCAAAATGGATTGGGTCATCTACATAAAATAACGAATTTACACCAGCACTACTATCAACTTTATCTTGCTCATAAATCTCATCTGAATTTCTAAGATGAAATATGGGCTTGACATGTCACTTAGTGTTGCATTTTGTGGCGTGCTTCGAGAGACACTCCCTTGACTGCGTGATGATGTCCTATTATTTGTTGAAGGTGTTACTTGATGCCTTCTTTGTTGCGCTTGAATAGGAGTAGAGGGAGTCATTGTTGAAGAATTGCTTATTGTTGTCAATTCCTCTTTGTCCTCATGTGGTATACATGCTTTCACATTGACTATCTTCACTAAACTTCCATCCCATGCTTCCTCTCTATGAACTGCACATCTATGCTAATTATAACATTTTTGTTTGATGGATTGTAAAGCTTTTATGCCTTGGATTCATCACTATATCCAACAAATATGAATTTCTCCCCCCTTGTTGTCCAACTTCTTCCTCAAATCATCTGGGACATGTGCATATGCCACACATCCAAAGACTCTCATGTGAGTAGCACTATGCTTTCTTCCACTCCATGCCTCTTCAAGAACCACATTCTTGACACTTTTGGTTGGACACCTATTAATGATATATGTTGCACAAGTGACAACTTCAACCCAATTAATATTTTTTAAATGCTTTGCCTTCAACATACTTCTTTCCATTTCCATAATGGTCCTATTCTTCCTTTCCACCACACCATTTTGCTGAGGTGTATACCTTGTTGTAAATTGCTTGTTAATTCCATGCTCCTTGCAAAATCAAAGGAAATCCTTTGAGATGTATTCACCATCTCTGTTAGTCCTCAAGACTTTGATTTAGTGTTGACATTGCTTTTCAACAAGAGCTTTGTATTGATGAAAGCACTCAAACACTTCACTTTCTATTTTAGGAAGTAGTCCCATGTCTTCCTTGTGTAGTCATCTATGAAAGTCAAGAAATAGTAACTACCACCAATTGATGGTATTTGCATTGGTCCACATAAATCTAATTGGACAATATCCAAAGGTGCCTTTGCTTTTATTGACTTTCCTACTGGAAATGTCTCTCTATGTTGCTTGCCTAAGATGCATCCTTCACATAGGTTGTCTGGTTTTTGTATGAGTGGCAATCCCTTCACCATTCCTTTCCTATGCAACAAATTCAAACCTTCAAATTTGAGATGTCCAAATCTCAAATGCCATAAACAATTTTCATCTTTGACCTATGCTTGATAGTTCACTTGTGTAACAGCTTCAACATTTCTTTCATCCTCTTGTAAGTTCATTGATATTTGTTCTTGTGTACCTTCTTCCTTCAAATCTGATCTTATTTTTAGGGGAAACATTCTATTATTTGTCATCTGAACCTTTGCAATCAGCTACTTTCTTGGAGGCTTATCAAAAATTGTGCACTCATCATTTTAGAAAAAGACATTTAGCCCTTTTGCATGATTTGTCCAATGCTTATGAGGTTATGCTTCAAACCAGGGACAAAGTAAATATCTGAGATGCACTTATTCTCCCCCTTCTTTGTTAGGATATTAACTCTTCCTCCTCCCATGATAGAGACTTTGCTATCAGTCCCTAATGTCAGTTCGGATTTCACACTTTCATCTAGATTGGAAAATATTTTTATGTTCCCTAACATGTGGTTGCTACACCCTGAATCTAGATACCATACATCACTTTGTTTTTCTTGTGCTACATTACAAGCTAAAAACATGCGATCATGGTTTTGATTTTCTTTTGTGACATTTACACTTGTTTTGTTACTAATGTCATATTGCTTCTTTCTACATTCATTTTCATAATGACGATACTTCTCACATTAATGACGTTGAACTTGAGATTTATCATACTTCTAACCTTGTGCTTGATTTTGGCTTGGTCTTGGATATTGATTTTGGTTACTTCCCCTTCCACTTGAGCTTGAAGGGTTGCTTCTTCCACCTCTATGTGGGCTTCTTCCTCTTCCTCTAGCATATGATCTTCCTCTACCTCTACCTTAACCAAATGAAACTTGTGTCTTGAAGGCATGCTCCAATGAGGAGCTTGATGCTCTATTCAGGCTATGTTCAAAAGAAATCAATGATGCATGAAGCTCATCCACTAAAAACTATGAGAGATCCTTTATCTCTTCTATGGCCACAACAATGGCATCAAACCTTGCTGGCAAACTTCTCAAAAATTTCTCAACTATTCTCCTTTCCTCAAGTGTCTCACCATGGGACCTTTTTTGAGTAACTAGTTCAATTACATGTGTAAAAAATGAGTCTACATTCTCAGACTCTATCATACAAATTGTTTCAAAGTCTCTTCTCAATATTTGCAGTTTTGTTGTCTTGAATTTTTCTATGCCTTGGTAGGTTGTCTAGAGGGTTTCCCATGCTTGTGTTAAACTCACATAGAATGAAAACAATTAATGTAAATGATAAGCATTAGATTACATATATTATTGACATGATCTACATGTATAGTACATGGTGTGACCCTTGGATTCATATTCCAAGTGGTCTCTTGGACTCCAATGGACTTTCACATTCCACACAAGCCCATAGAGGATTAGGAGTCTGTTGTGCCCTACAACAACCCCCCATTTCATAATAATTTTATCACAAACAAGTTACATATGAAATGGGTCCCTTTTAAAATTTTTAATTGGCATTAATAAACCTGCTCAAATAAGGTATGATAATCAAATGAATTTAGAAAAAAACCCTTATTGAGCAAAGTGTTAAGCAATTTTTGGTTAAGTCCAAAGGTGTAATCGCATGTTCGGTTGCCATCTTGGTTTTTCCCGACGCGATATCGCTATCGGCCATCGGCAATAGCAAATGCACACACAAAAGGGCACATGCCTTTTCCCCGATGCGACGCGATATCGGCGATCGGCTATCGGCATGCCACTATGTCGTGTGGAAAACATTCTAACACTCCGGCCCGATGTGATATCGGCTATCGGCATTCGGTAAAAGCAATTGACTCACATTTGGGGTTATGTTCGCGCACCGAATGCGATACAGCAATCGGCGTTCGCTTGAAAACTTTCCCAAACGATAACGCCACACACACATTTCCGATGCGATATGATGACGCATAATGATGACCTTAGTTTCAAAAGGTGATTATTTCAAAGCATTAAAGTTATATTTAAATCGATTTGACAAAATCACAGACTTCAAAAAGCCGTTAAATAAAGGGATAAGGTAATGCATGCGTATTTAAAAGCCTTGCCCCTTCGAATCAACGAACAACTACGATTAGACCTTTGAAGGATCTGTTACACGCTTTAAGGAGTCATTCGGTTTAATAACTTAAGTAATGGTCATTTATGAAGCTGAAGGCCGTAAAATCACCATCATTACATCTACGGCGCCTGCTCAAATCATTAAATCCGCAGCCTCTTTTTAGAATAATCTCGCCATGCTTCAAATCATATATGTATCCCGTTATGGATTATCATTGTTATTTCTTTGTTACGGTTTCTATTGCACTTGTGTAGAATTCGACTGACGAGAGAAGTCTGAATATGATGGGGAAGAAGTCCAAGAAGATGGCAGGTTCTACTGCGATACCCGCCTCAGGCCAAGCTGCTACACCGTCAAGGAAGGGCTTAATCTCAGATACTACATGCACTGGTCTTACTGGTACTACATGGCAAGGGACATACAATTTGCTAGAAGGAGAACAACCAGAAGTAACAGTAGCGGAGGCAAGTGTAGATGAATTAAGAAAGTCTGAGGCAACTCTTAAAGATTTGGCGGACTCTTTTCTGCACAGAATAGCAGCCAGGGAACAAGTCCTGCCTTATACTGACGTGGTGCGTTGGGCAATTGAAGAAGTTCCTCTCACTAATAGGACCTTCGTTTCTAAGGATAGAAGGATTTTCGGCTCCTTCAAGCCCGAAGACTTAAGACAAATGTATCATCTGCCCAATCCCGAGCAAGTCTATAACAGAGCATTTGTGGAAAAATTTGCCAGAGAGAATGAATCACCAGCCGAACCTCTACGAGAGTGGAGGCAAAATCCAGCAAAACACAAACAAGATATGTCGGGTAAGTACTCCAATGCTTCTCTGGCTTCACCTTACTGCTATGCTGGAATTATGATGTGTAGATTATGGGGACTTCACGATTCTGCAAATATCCATGTTGATATGGTTCCCTTGATGGAAGCGGCTGTTAATAGTATAATTATGGATTGGGCCACTATCCTGTCCGATAAGTTGGTCTTAGCTATTCGCGAGTTTAGGGCCAAAACCAGAGTCAGTGAGAGGAAAGTCCAACCTTTTTACTATTCTGCATATATTATGGATGCCCTTTGTTTTAATTCTGAGTTCCCTGTCCTTGGTTGGAGATGGACAACCCATGACCCAACACCTATTCATTTATATCATCGTAAATTGTGGAAACCTTCTCACAAAGACCATTTATACCAAATTTGCAATGGTTTTATGGTTCCCGTTCATCATTCTATTTTTGACAGACCTATCCCTAGGATTTCCTATGAAGCCTCTTTTGACCTGCCAGCCGTAGCCCATTGGTTCGGCGAGGAATGTTTTTCTTATATCAGAGTTTTTGGAAGCAAGGCCAGGCCACATGTTCTTCCCATATACATCCCAGACAAACTGTTGGCCCGAGAAATTTCTTATCAGATAATGTCTGAAGGTGTTACCCAAACTCTCAAAGAGGAGAAGAAGAGAGGATGGCCATCGTTTCCTTTAAGAATTGGAGTTTATACGCTGCTAAATTATAGACATGCAGAAAAGGAAGCAGCAAAACTCCAAATGCTATCTCTAGTTTCTATTCCCAACAGACTCTATGACCCGAACAAGGCTGCTTTCACTGCCTTGGAACAGGCTAAGCTGACAAAGGTGGTTCATCAAGAAGACCAGTTTGACGACCTGTTCATGGGTGCCGATTCAATAAGCCAAGTCGAACAATTTGCTGCAATGAGATATGGAGATATGGAATTAACAGAATTTAATAGACTTAGAAAGCAAAGGTTGCAAACTTTGCCTCTAAAGCTATTATCTACGACCCCAACTTCATCCTCAAGCGAGCCTGATCAGCCAGAGACAAATGTACCTCCCGTTACAATTAGAGAACAGGAGGAAAGCCAAAGAAAACTACAGGCAGAAAGGCAGCAAAAAGCACAAATTGAACAAGAGCAGAGAAAGCAAAGGGAGATAGAAGAAAAGAGAAAGCAAAGGGAGATAGAAGAAAAGAGAAAACAAGAGGAAGAAGAAAAGATAAGGAAAGAACTGGAAGATAGGCAGAAAAAGGAATTGGAGGAACAGCAACGGAGAATACAAGAGGAGCAACAGCAGAAGGCATTCGAAGAACAGCAGAAGGTTGAAAGGGAAAAAGAACAGAGTAAGCAAATCTCTGTCGATACTGAATTAATTGAAGAATGGAACCAATTTGATTCCATTATAAGTCGTAAAGAAGCCTCCAAAGACTCAGATGTCTTAAAGACTCCCGATATTACTGTTTCTCCGGTTCTTGAAGGAACCAGCGGCCCACCCATAATACAGAGTGTTGAAGAAGTTATTCAGGATCCATCAGGTCAAGTTGATCTTCAGGTAGAGGAAATTCCTCCTCTAGACATTTTCTACAGCCCTAAGCATAAAGCCGTTGTAAGGCGCTCAAGGAAGAGACGAAGGCTTGATCAACTTTCTGTCTCGAATGAGCAAACAGTCACGGGCAATGTCGTCTGGAAGGGAGAATTAAGTCCCTCTGAAGATTTAACAAAGCTTTCGCAATTTGCGGGAGCTTATTCGGCAGCAACCATTGACAAAGCATCCGAAGTGAGTCTTCTTTTGAAGACTAAAGAACATGAGGTATATGCATTGCAAGCAGAAGTGATAGAGGCAAAGAATAAAGCGACACAGGCGGAAGAACAATTGCTGGCTCAACAACAAGAAAATCATTTGTTAATCCAGCAAATTGAGAAACTAAGGATAGACCAAAGTGACATTAAAGCACGAGAATTAGCAGAGGCATTATCACAGTTGGAAGCATCAAATGCGCTGTTAATGAAATCAAAAGAAGATCAAATAGCTCAGCTCTCAGCACAACTTGAAGGTATTAAAAGCGCCAAGAGCATTGAAGATTTCAGAACAGAGGCAACTCTGATAAACAGCGCTTTAATATCTCAGATTAGACTTCTGTGCCGACAGCTAGTTGAGGCTGAGTCACTTTGTGATATATCTACAGCAGTATGTAGTCAAATCGAGAAAGCAAGGACGAACTTGGATCAGGCCGAAGATGAGATAATAGAATATATTGAGTGGCAAGATACTCCAGAAGGGCAAGCTGCTAATTTAGCCCGAATCAGTGAAACATACAAGAATATACTTTTCATGGAATGGGAAACACAGGTAATGAAGGCAGAGAGGGCAGCATCCAGATGCAGAACAATTTCCACGAACATGATCAATATAGTCAATGATACATTGTATCTGGCTAATATGATTTCACAATGCACACCTAGAAACATAGCAACCGCAAATATGCTAGAACATAAGAATTATCTTAAGCTAGAAGAGCAAGGGCGGATAATTGCTGGAGTAAATACCTTGACCTCCGATGCATACTGGCTTTTCTTGATTAAACCGCATTCTCAAAGGTCGGCTCTCAACTGTCTAACCGACGCTTTACAATACCTGATTGCCAATTTCCAGGATGCCACATATGATGCACAGCTGACTTCTCGCCTTAATACTCCGCCTGAGGTAGAGCCAATGCTGGCTATATGTCAGCGAAAGAATAAAGGCAAAGAGACAGCTGACTGAAGCATCGCCGCCGACTGCCGATTCACCCAAATTACAAGATGATATTTGTTGATGCCGATTTCTTAGTTTTCAGTTTTTAGATATTTAATAGTTAGATTAGAATAGTATTTATAGACCCTTTCATTGTTTTGGAAAGGGTCGTAAAATTTTGTAAAAGACTAAAAGGCTGAAGTTTGCACTATTGTGCTTCAGTTTATATTCTTTTTGAAACTCGACCACCGGTCCTTAATTTTACTTGGAATGCTGTTTAAGTAAATTGTGCACTATTGTCGTTTGCTTGGAATGCTTTCTGGTTGGAAGGAAGGACTGCTACATAGTGATTAATACATTGGATTGATCAAACAGCTTGCATGGTACTATTATCTGTATCTGTTCTCTTTTCAATTATATCAATTGTTGTGTTATTACTTTGCTGTTATTGAATACATGTATGTAATACAACAACAGGTCTTTATTTCATATCACTATTGAATGTTTAGAGATTTGTTATCTTCCACCCATGTATGTATCAATGATATAAATATCGGAATACAGTAATTCGCTATTATAGCTCTGCGTAACTACTTACGCAGAGCAATCTCAAATGATTAAACATCTATGCTTGTTGTTAGTATCGTCTATATGCCTGTCATTAAGCATAGTTCATTAAACGCTGTACTGTCCGAATTGATAAGTCCCGGGATTAGTTTATAGTTTTGGTATTTCTTTTATAGTTTAGTTATTTTTGTTTATTATCATTTCATATTTTAAATCATCCATCCATCCCGTTTACTTATGATCTTTGGGAAACTGGTCCCGTTATCCCCAGTCAGAGCCACTATTCCAAACGGAAAAGGAGCTGCACTAAGTTCCGGACCGGGTGGTTTCCCCGATGTTGTTGCAACGAATTTCGGGGCCTCAACATTTTTGGCGCTAGAAGGAGGGCCATCAACTGTGAATGGCGAGTAGGTCCAACCCCACAAACCATTCTAAGAGTAATTCCCCCTCCAAACCATCTTCTCCTTCTCAATCACATGCTGGTTTACCAGCACATGATCAAAGAATAGAAGAATCAACCACCACTGCTCATACCCATAATATTTCAGAACAACTGAGTCTTGAATCCCCTGAAGTCCAGTCTCTAATCCAGAAACTTCAGACCTTCTCCATCTCACCACAGAAATCTGAGATATCAGAAAGCAGTGCGACTTCGCAGTTTAACCTCACTCATCCTCTTACCAGACTTCAGAGCGAAAAACTTGGTATTGAACCCATTGAATTTCCTTTACCCAAAAGGAAAAGGCCAAAGAGAAACACTGAAGGATCTGATAGTGGAGATTTTTCTTCCACATCCTCCATTTCATCTCCTCATCTGCAAAGTCGACCATCCACTCCTCCATCACAGATTGTCGTTCATCAGGGAATAGGAGCTCCCATATCCCAACCTGGTCACTCTTCATTTTTGATACCTCCTCAAATATCTGGAACCCCGACAGTAGTACCAACCCCTGTTGTTAGCACAATGGCAGATCCATGGACTAGGCCAGGTGCAGTTAACATGCCTGGACCATTACATAATCTCCCAGATGCTCCCGAAAAATGGTTGCCTAAATTTAATCCAGACAATGGAACCCAAGCTGAAGAACATATTAACAATTTTATGTTAGCAGTCAACTTGAAAGGAGTGACAGAGCAGGATGTCGTTGTAAGACTGTTTCCCTACACTTTACAAGGATCAGCAGGATCCTGGTATTTTTCCTTACCTTCTGGTTTAATTACCAGTTGGAACACATGCCAAGAGGAGTTTCTTACCAAGTATGGAGACGATAGGTCCTTAGCTACTTTAATAAATGATCTCTCCAACTTAAGAATAGAGCATAGGGAACTAATAAAAGAGTTTAATGCTAGATTTAATAAACTCCTGAATAAAATCCCTACTGACTCTAAACCAAGTGAACAAATCAGAAGCGAATGGTATATTACTGCCTTACCTGCCAACATAGCTATTTTTGTAGACAGGGCTGGCAAACCTACCTTAGCTGAAAACATGAAAGAAGCACTTGCTGTTGAAAAGCGCATTAATGCTCTTGAGAAGAAAGCTGCTCTTGAAGACCGAAAAGTTAAAAAAGTCTCGTTTAAAGATGATTCCAAGAAGAAAACCCCAAAGGACCCCTATGATATGGAGGGTTTACAAAAGGTCCTTAAAACATTGTCTAATGAAATGGTTGATATCAAGAAACAGGTGGCTGAAACCTCCAACAGAAAACCATTTAGAACTTTCAAGAAAACAGAGTCAAAGCCACCCAATGTTATATCAAATGCAGACTCAGACCAAGAAGAAGAGGAAGGTGAAACAATTGAACAGACCGATGATGAAGAAGAACTAGTTGAGTGCCATGGAATGTGGGATTTTATACTCCCAAATTCTGATACTGAGAATGAAGAAGAAGCCTTTCCGGTTACTACAAGAAGTAGAAGCGCTTCTGAACCTACTCAAACAAAAAAGAGGAGTGCAGGTGCTGCCACACCAAAAGAAAAAGTCCTTCCAAAGAAATCTCCGGTAGCATCCCCTCAAAACCAGCCTCCAATTTCTAATTCTCCTTCAACATCCAAAACACTAGTGGTATCTGACCATATGGAGTATAATATTGTCGATGATATGAAAAAGACCAAGGCAAACATAACTATGTTTGAGCTAGGTAAATTAAAACATCAGCAAAAACTGCTCCTAAGGGAATTTAACGCTGTTCCTTCTTCCCCTCTTCCCAGTTCAAAAGCTGCTAATGATTCAGGACAACCCCCTCCAGATATGGTCGAGGCTACCGATTCGGTTCTGATTGGAGATAGATCCAATTCCCATACCCCACCTTTTTTGCTCACCTATGAAATCTATAATCGAAATCTGCATAACTGTCTAATTGATTCAGGGGCTTCATCCAATATTATGCCAGCTTCAGTTTGTTCTAAGCTGAACATAGAACCCCAGAAATCAGCCATCCACATTGTACAGTTAGACAGAACCAAAGTTCAGGTCATAGGAGAAATTAATTCCGTGACTATCAGGTTGTCTGCTGATCCCAGAATAGTACAGAGAATAGACATTTTGATAGCCGACATACCTGAATTTTACGGTTTAATTTTGAGCAGAGACTGGTCTGAGAAACTACATGGATACATTTCCACCGATTGGTCACATATGTGGCTCCCCTACAAGGGTAAGCCAAATCAAATAAGGATCGACCGTGAGAAGCATATGACTCATACAGTAACCGATTTCGAACAAGAAAACCAGCCGGTGGCTTTCAACAATAACATTTTGGGAAATTATTCTTCACAATCATTTTTTGGCAATTTTATTGCCCAATCTTCCCCTTTTCAAGTTAATCATTGTACATCTCAAGTAGAAAATTTTTCACAATCAAATTTATCCAAATGTTTTAATGTAGATCAAAAGGATGTAGATATTTCTGACTCGCCTTTATTTTGGTCTTTGTACTTTGATGGCTCTAAGTCCAGTGAAGGCTCAGGAGCAGGTTGCATCTTGGTTAGTCCAAAAGGCGAAAAGACAATGCTTTCTTGTAGATTAGAATTTGAATGCACCAACAATACCGCCGAATACGAAGCATTACTTCAGGGATTATATAAGGCAATTGACCTTAAAGTCCAATATTTAAAAGTGTTCGGCGATAGCGAGATCATTGTTAAACAGGTAAGGAATACAATCCATTGCCTCTCAAGCCACCTTAAGCATTATCAAACGCTAGTGCAAGATCTCACTTCCCATTTCTCTGCATTCAATATTTTATCAATCCCAAGATCGCAAAACTCAGCAGCTGATTTACTAGCCAACGTAGCTTCCAAGCTTCTCCCTTCCGAAGACTATAGTCTTGATAGATTTTCTGTAGAGTTAATTTTTAGGCCTTCAGTTCCTGATAACATCACTAACTGGAGGGTTTTCAACCATGACGAGGATATTCTGCAATTTTTGACCTCTGAAAAATCCTATGATAATCAAATCATTGAAGAGGAAGAGCATGATTCTCAAATGAAGCAAAAGTCTCAAGATAACGTTATTCCTAAACCTGTGGTAAAGCTCGAAGACCTTTATGACATTAAAAATAGGTTTAAACCTGTAATTAATGCTAAACTCCAGAGCTCTACTCTTAGGTTTGAATTGATTAATTTAGGAACGGCTCAAATTCCTCAGAATGTAAATTTAGGATTAGGACTCTCTACAATAGAAAAGGAAGCCTTTATCAAACTTTTAAGAAAAAACAAACAAGTTTTTGCTTGGAAGTATGATGACCTTAAAACATATGATACATCTATCATACAACACACTATCCCTATGCTTCCCGATCAAAAACCAGTCCAACAGAAGTTAAGGAAAATTCATCCAAATTTGGAGAGCCAAATAAAGTCGGAACTTAATAAGCTTTTAAAAGCTAAGATTATTTTTCCTGTCCGACACTCAAACTGGGTCTCCAATATGGTACCCGTCAGGAAGAAAAACGGCGACATCAGAATCTGTATTGATTTCAGAAATTTAAATAAGGCAAGCTTAAAGGATAACTTTCCTCTGCCTACCATGGAACAAATCCTTCAATCGGTAGCAGGATCTGAATTGATGTCTTTTCTGGATGGTTTCTCAGGATACAATCAAGTACTGGTCCACCCTGATGACCAATTAAAAACTACATTCAGAACAAAATGGGGAACTTACGCATATCAAAAGATGCCTTTCGGACTCATAAATGCAGGAGCGACATTTCAAAGAGCTATGGATACAGCCTTTAGAGGGTTAATTAACCGAACAGTAGTTGTCTACCTTGATGACATTACTGTATATTCTAAAAAGAGATATAATCACCTGCATGATTTGAATCAGATTTTTCAACGATGCAAAACATATGGTATCTCTCTTAACCCGAAAAAGTCTTTTTTCGCCCTCAACCAAGGCAAGCTCTTAGGGTTTATTGTATCTAAGGACGGCATTTATGTAGATCCTGAGCGAATTACGGAAATTTCTGAAATTCCGTTTCCACACAATAAAAAATCGATGCAGTCATTTTTAGGACAAATTAATTTCGTTAAGAGATTTGTTCCAGATTTTTCACAAATTGTACTACCACTACAAAAGATGATTAAAAAGAATTCAACCTTCAGATGGGGACTAGAAGAAAAGCAAGCTTTTCATGATATTAAACAATCCATAATCAATGTCCCAGCCCTGAATACTCCAAATCTTTCTAATCATTTTATATTATATACTATTGCATCCGACTTATCTT
Source organism: Pinus tabuliformis (assembly GCA_031772625.1). Lineage (NCBI taxonomy): Eukaryota > Viridiplantae > Streptophyta > Pinopsida > Pinales > Pinaceae > Pinus > Pinus tabuliformis. The sequence continues at coordinate 2,081,147,060 of CM062818.1, forward strand.
ACGCAGCAGTACTAACTCAGTTGAATGAGGATAATTTGGAAGCGCCTATTTCGTTCTTCAGTTCTAATTTCCAAGGCGCCGAATTGAATTATTCAGAAATTGAGAAACAAGCTTTTGCTGTCTTTAAAGCAGTCAAACATTATCGACCCTTTCTTCTTAAAACCCATACGAAAGTGATAGTTCCTTTCTCAGCAGTTAGGCAACTATTAATTCAAAAAGAATTGGGAGAAAAGAGGGCAAACTGGGTCGCAGCTCTTCAAGAATATGATCTAGAAATAAAGCCAGCGAAATTTGTTAAAGGTCAAGGTTTTTGCAGGATCTTAGCAGGAGCATCAAACATTCCTGAATCAGGTGATACAGAGCAAAATCAAGAAGTCAATCAGCTAAGTATATCGGATTCCGAATCTCAATATTCGGATCTAATCTTTTATTTAAAGAATGGTTATGCACCTACCAATTTGTCCTACAAAAATAAGAGAGCCATTAGATTGAAAGCTAAAAGTTTTTCTCTTATTAACGATGTGCTCTTCAGAAGAAACTATGATTCTGTATTACTAAGATGCCTTGAGAAACCTGAAGCTCAAAAGGTTTTGCAGGAGCTACATGATGGACCGGCAGGAGGACACTTTGGAGCTGATACAACAGCTCATAAAGTAATTCATGCCGGATATTACTGGCCTACTTTGTTTAAGGATGCTCATGAATATGTAAGGAAATGCGTTAAGTGCCAAACTGCCAGTGGAAGACAACGAAAGCCAGCTTTCCCTTTACAACCAATCAACATTGAACAACCTTTTGAACAATGGGGATTGGACATCATTGGAGAAATAAATCCTTCATCTTCCAAGCAACACAAGTATATCCTTACAGCAACTGATTACTTTACAAAGTGGGTAGAAGCAGTTCCATTAAAGACGACAAACTCGGAAGCAATCATCGAATTTATAGATCAATTCATCATAACCAGGTTTGGTGTTCCACACGCTCTTGTCTTTGATAATGCTTCTTACTTCTCAGGCAATGCAATGATTGATTTCGCTATCAAAAGAGGATTCAAATTAAAATATTCTGCCAACTATTACCCTCAGGGCAACGGTCTAGCAGAATCAACTAATCAAAATCTAATCAAAATCATTAAGCGAACAATCGAAGAAAATCATAAGAACTGGCACAAATCCTTGGTATTTGCATTATGGGCCGATAGAATTACACAGAAAGCTTCCATAGGGACCTCTCCTTTTAATCTTGTTTATGGAAAAGAAGCAGTTGTACCAACCAATCTTCTTCTCCCATCTTTGGCCCTAGTGCAATTTATAGACGAGACTCCTTCTTCTTCTATACAGTTTAGACATGATCAAATACTCAAACTTGAAGAAGAAAGGAACAAAGCCAAGGTTACACATGCAAGACATCAGAAAGTCATTAAAACAGCTTTCGATCTAGCCTCATCCAGCCCTAGACAATTTGAAGTCGGAGATCTAGTCCTGAAATGGGACAAAGCCCATGAAGACAAAGGTAAACATTCCAAATTCCAAAAAATGTGGCTGGGACCATTTCAGATTTGTGAAAACGTAGGCCATTCTACATTCATACTTCAAAATCTATCAGGGGTGAGAGATTCTCTCCCTGTCAATGGTCTAATTCTGAAGAAATTCTTTAATTGAGGAGGTAACCCCTTCTCTTTCTAGCTTATTAGTTTTTCATAGTTTGTAGGATTTGTAGGAATAAGAATGTGGGACATTCCCATTGACCTTTCGCTGTAAATAAAAGCTGTCTCGCCATAGTAATATTAATATTTACTTTCTCAAAAAATAGCATCTTGAACCAAGAGAGATCATTTCTAGGAAATTAGATGTCTTTTTATTCTAAGCATTACAGACTCACCTTCGCAAATTTCACTCTAAACAAAGATCTATGAATCATCTTGAGTCGTTGAAATTAGTCCCCAAAGGTTATCTATACAAAAATAGGGGCTAATTCATCTTCAGCATCTTCAACTCTTAAACCTGTCATCCATTTATTCTTAACAAGATAATTGTTCATCCCATTCACCAACAGTTTTTGATGACTCAGAGTGTAATTCTAAAATATAAAGGATTAAAGATAAGAGGTCTTATCACAAGCCTGCTTACCATGTTCATAGGAAAATAATTTAACTGACATTACCAAAACTGCATACCAAACAGGGTAATGGCTTGAAATTTCAAGACAAGGGGTCTCATCACGAGCCAGCTTGTTCAGTTTAATTACTACCCGTGAATGGCATTGTCACCCATCTGGCCACCAAACCAGGACAATGGCTTTTATCTTAAACAAATAAAAAAAAAAAAAAGGGGAATGAAATTCAAAAAAATACGAGAATATCTTTTGAATTCATTCTGTTTAGTCACACTCTGAGGTGAATGGAACAATGGACAAGAATATGGTTAAAAGGTAACCCTGCCGAGACTATAAACGTTTGCTGGCAGCAGAGGCTCTACCTGTGACAGAGGAGTCTATTTTAAAAGCTGATATGGAAAAGTTTTCTATTTTTACTCTTACAAACCGATAAGGACTTATTTTACTACTCGAAGTGCATTTATAAAAAGAGGAAGTTTAATGAAGGAACCTGTTTTATTTAGAATCAATAGATGTCTAGTTATATTAGAAATTCCCTTTCTTTTATGAAGATTCTATTTGAGAAAATGTAAATATAATTGTTAATTCAGAGATAACTGGTTCTTCCAGCGAATCGCCAATTGTTGTGCCCTACAACAACCCCCCATTTCATAATAATTTTATCACAAACAAGTTACATATGAAATGGGTCCCTTTTAAAATTTTTAATTGGCATTAATAAACCTGCTCAAATAAGGTATGATAATCAAATGAATTTAGGAAAAAACCCTTATTGAGCAAAGTGTTAAGCAATTTTTGGTTAAGTCCAAAGGTGTAATCGCATGTTCGGTTGCCATCTTGGTTTTTCCCGACGCGATATCGCTATCGGCCATCGGCAATAGCAAATGCACACACAAAAGGGCACATGCCTTTTCCCCGATGCGACGCGATATCGGCGATCGGCTATCGGCATGCCACTATGTCGTGTGGAAAACATTCTAACACTCCGGCCCGATGTGATATCGGCTATCGGCATTCGGTAAAAGCAATTGACTCACATTTGGGGTTATGTTCGCGCACCGAATGCGATACAGCAATCGGCGTTCGCTTGAAAACTTTCCCAAACGATAACGCCACACACACATTTCCGATGCGATATGATGACGCATAATGATGACCTTAGTTTCAAAAGGTGATTATTTCAAAGCATTAAAGTTATATTTAAATCGATTTGACAAAATCACAGACTTCAAAAAGCCGTTAAATAAAGGGATAAGGTAATGCATGTGTATTTAAAAGCCTTGCCCCTTCGAATCAACGAACAACTACGATTAGACCTTTGAAGGATCTGTTACACGCTTTAAGGAGTCATTCGGTTTAATAACTTAAGTAATGGTCATTTATGAAGCTGAAGGCCGTAAAATCACCATCATTACATCTACGGCGCCTGCTCAAATCATTAAATCCGCAGCCTCTTTTTAGAATAATCTCGCCATGCTTCAAATCATATATGTATCCCGTTATGGATTATCATTGTTATTTCTTTGTTACGGTTTCTATTGCACTTGTGTAGAATTCGACTGACGAGAGAAGTCTGAATATGATGGGGAAGAAGTCCAAGAAGATGGCAGGTTCTACTGCGATACCCGCCTCAGGCCAAGCTGCTACACCGTCAAGGAAGGGCTTAATCTCAGATACTACATGCACTGGTCTTACTGGTACTACATGGCAAGGGACATACAATTTGCTAGAAGGAGAACAACCAGAAGTAACAGTAGCGGAGGCAAGTGTAGATGAATTAAGAAAGTCTGAGGCAACTCTTAAAGATTTGGCGGACTCTTTTCTGCACAGAATAGCAGCCAGGGAACAAGTCCTGCCTTATACTGACGTGGTGCGTTGGGCAATTGAAGAAGTTCCTCTCACTAATAGGACCTTCGTTTCTAAGGATAGAAGGATTTTCGGCTCCTTCAAGCCCGAAGACTTAAGACAAATGTATCATCTGCCCAATCCCGAGCAAGTCTATAACAGAGCATTTGTGGAAAAATTTGCCAGAGAGAATGAATCACCAGCCGAACCTCTACGAGAGTGGAGGCAAAATCCAGCAAAACACAAACAAGATATGTCGGGTAAGTACTCCAATGCTTCTCTGGCTTCACCTTACTGCTATGCTGGAATTATGATGTGTAGATTATGGGGACTTCACGATTCTGCAAATATCCATGTTGATATGGTTCCCTTGATGGAAGCGGCTGTTAATAGTATAATTATGGATTGGGCCACTATCCTGTCCGATAAGTTGGTCTTAGCTATTCGCGAGTTTAGGGCCAAAACCAGAGTCAGTGAGAGGAAAGTCCAACCTTTTTACTATTCTGCATATATTATGGATGCCCTTTGTTTTAATTCTGAGTTCCCTGTCCTTGGTTGGAGATGGACAACCCATGACCCAACACCTATTCATTTATATCATCGTAAATTGTGGAAACCTTCTCACAAAGACCATTTATACCAAATTTGCAATGGTTTTATGGTTCCCGTTCATCATTCTATTTTTGACAGACCTATCCCTAGGATTTCCTATGAAGCCTCTTTTGACCTGCCAGCCGTAGCCCATTGGTTCGGCGAGGAATGTTTTTCTTATATCAGAGTTTTTGGAAGCAAGGCCAGGCCACATGTTCTTCCCATATACATCCCAAACAAACTGTTGGCCCGAGAAATTTCTTATCAGATAATGTCTGAAGGTGTTACCCAAACTCTCAAAGAGGAGAAGAAGAGAGGATGGCCATCGTTTCCTTTAAGAATTGGAGTTTATACGCTGCTAAATTATAGACATGCAGAAAAGGAAGCAGCAAAACTCCAAATGCTATCTCTAGTTTCTATTCCCAACAGACTCTATGACCCGAACAAGGCTGCTTTCACTGCCTTGGAACAGGCTAAGCTGACAAAGGTGGTTCATCAAGAAGACCAGTTTGACGACCTGTTCATGGGTGCCGATTCAATAAGCCAAGTCGAACAATTTGCTGCAATGAGATATGGAGATATGGAATTAACAGAATTTAATAGACTTAGAAAGCAAAGGTTGCAAACTTTGCCTCTAAAGCTATTATCTACGACCCCAACTTCATCCTCAAGCGAGCCTGATCAGCCAGAGACAAATGTACCTCCCGTTACAATTAGAGAACAGGAGGAAAGCCAAAGAAAACTACAGGCAGAAAGGCAGCAAAAAGCACAAATTGAACAAGAGCAGAGAAAGCAAAGGGAGATAGAAGAAAAGAGAAAGCAAAGGGAGATAGAAGAAAAGAGAAAACAAGAGGAAGAAGAAAAGATAAGGAAAGAACTGGAAGATAGGCAGAAAAAGGAATTGGAGGAACAGCAACGGAGAATACAAGAGGAGCAACAGCAGAAGGCATTCGAAGAACAGCAGAAGGTTGAAAGGGAAAAAGAACAGAGTAAGCAAATCTCTGTCGATACTGAATTAATTGAAGAATGGAACCAATTTGATTCCATTATAAGTCGTAAAGAAGCCTCCAAAGACTCAGATGTCTTAAAGACTCCCGATATTACTGTTTCTCCGGTTCTTGAAGGAACCAGCGGCCCACCCATAATACAGAGTGTTGAAGAAGTTATTCAGGATCCATCAGGTCAAGTTGATCTTCAGGTAGAGGAAATTCCTCCTCTAGACATTTTCTACAGCCCTAAGCATAAAGCCGTTGTAAGGCGCTCAAGGAAGAGACGAAGGCTTGATCAACTTTCTGTCTCGAATGAGCAAACAGTCACGGGCAATGTCGTCTGGAAGGGAGAATTAAGTCCCTCTGAAGATTTAACAAAGCTGTCGCAATTTGCGGGAGCTTATTCGGCAGCAACCATTGACAAAGCATCCGAAGTGAGTCTTCTTTTGAAGACTAAAGAACATGAGGTATATGCATTGCAAGCAGAAGTGATAGAGGCAAAGAATAAAGCGACACAGGCGGAAGAACAATTGCTGGCTCAACAACAAGAAAATCATTTGTTAATCCAGCAAATTGAGAAACTAAGGATAGACCAAAGTGACATTAAAGCACGAGAATTAGCAGAGGCATTATCACAGTTGGAAGCATCAAATGCGCTGTTAATGAAATCAAAAGAAGATCAAATAGCTCAGCTCTCAGCACAACTTGAAGGTATTAAAAGCGCCAAGAGCATTGAAGATTTCAGAACAGAGGCAACTCTGATAAACAGCGCTTTAATATCTCAGATTAGACTTCTGTGCCTACAGCTAGTTGAGGCTGAGTCACTTTGTGATATATCTACAGCAGTATGTAGTCAAATCGAGAAAGCAAGGACGAACTTGGATCAGGCCGAAGATGAGATAATAGAATATATTGAGTGGCAAGATACTCCAGAAGGGCAAGCTGCTAATTTAGCCCGAATCAGTGAAACATACAAGAATATACTTTTCATGGAATGGGAAACACAGGTAATGAAGGCAGAGAGGGCAGCATCCAGATGCAGAACAATTTCCACGAACATGATCAATATAGTCAATGATACATTGTATCTGGCTAATATGATTTCACAATGCACAACTGGAAACATAGCAACCGCAAATATGCTAGAACATAAGAATTATCTTAAGCTAGAAGAGCAAGGGCGGATAATTGCTGGAGTAAATACCTTGACCTCCGATGCATACTGGCTTTTCTTGATTAAACCGCATTCTCAAAGGTCGGCTCTCAACTGTCTAACCGACGCTTTACAATACCTGATTGCCGATTTCCAGGATGCCACATATGATGCACAGCTGACTTCTCGCCTTAATACTCCGCCTGAGGTAGAGCCAATGCTGGCTATATGTCAGCGAAAGAATAAAGGCAAAGAGACAGCTGACTGAAGCATCGCCGCCGACTGCCGATTCACCCAAATTACAAGATGATATTTGTTGATGCCGATTTCTTAGTTTTCAGTTTTTAGATATTTAATAGTTAGATTAGAATAGTATTTATAGACCCTTTCATTGTTTTGGAAAGGGTCGTAAAATTTTGTAAAAGACTAAAAGGCTGAAGTTTGCACTATTGTGCTTCAGTTTATATTCTTTTTGAAACTCGACCACCGGTCCTTAATTTTACTTGGAATGTTGTTTAAGTAAATTGTGCACTATTGTCGTTTGCTTGGAATGCTTTCTGGTTGGAAGGAAGGACTGCTACATAGTGATTAATACATTGGATTGATCAAACAGCTTGCATGGTACTATTATCTGTATCTGTTCTCTTTTCAATTATATCAATTGCTGTGTTATTACTTTGCTGTTATTGAATACATGTATGTAATACAACAACAGGTCTTTATTTCATATCACTATTGAATGTTTAGAGATTTGTTATCTTCCACCCATGTATGTATCAATGATATAAATATCGGAATACAGTAATTCGCTATTATAGCTCTGCGTAACTACTTACGCAGAGCAATCTCAAATGATTAAACATCTATGCTTGTTGTTAGTATCGTCTATATGCCTGTCATTAAGCATAGTTCATTAAACGCTGTACTGTCCGAATTGATAAGTCCCGGGATTAGTTTATAGTTTTGGTATTTCTTTTATAGTTTAGTTATTTTTGTTTATTATCATTTCATATTTTAAATCATCCATCCATCCCGTTTACTTATGATCTTTGGGAAACTGGTCCCGTTATCCCCAGTCGGAGCCACTATTCCAAACGGAAAAGGAGCTGCACTAAGTTCCGGACCGGGTGGTTTCCCCGATGTTGTTGCAACGAATTTCGGGGCCTCAACAGAGTCCAACATCCCTCCTTAATCCAAAGGGTTATGTATGACTCCAAGAAGAGAGTTGTAATACAGAATGTGCAAAACTTCATGGCAGAACTAGGTTGAATTTTCTCTCTAAAATGTTGGTATAAGGGGGTGGTTTAAGTATGACCACCAACATTGGAACGCTTAGTGCAGTTCCCAGAACTCTTCCAAAGTTGGCAAGAAGATTAAGTCTTCTGCTAGAGGAAGTGTCCCTAATGATTTGGGGAGGGAGACCTTCAACTTGAAACAGGGAGGTCTACAATCTGCGGTGGTTTAAGGATGACCACCAACTCTAGAATTCTTATTGCAATCCCTAGAAATCTTCCAAAACTAGCAAGAAGCTGAAGTCTTCTTCTAGAGGAAGTGTCCCAATTCTTTGAGAGATGTCTAAACCCTACATAGATGGTTTAAGGTTGATCATAAACCAAAGGCATGCTCAGTGGCAACTTTGTCTCTGGCTACAACTCTGAATCTAGTATGGCAGGTTGTGGCTCAGGCTCGCTTGATGTGGCTTTGAAGCTTGTAGATGACCATCACTTCTCCCCTGTCAAATAGAAGGTAAGATGATGGAGAAAACTCAACTGCAAGACTTTTCAATGCTCTATAAAAAGTTCTGACATATGACTGAAATATCTTCTTCGATTATGATGCCCATTGACAAGAAGCGATCCATCCAAGATGAATCTTTGTTCTTGCACGAAGCTTGTTTTGAAGCCTCTGTTTGAAGAATGAGTGGTTTTATGACAATGCTCACTTGGATGAAGATCAAAACAATTGTATTTCATATGGCCAACTTGGTCACAATGTTGGGATTTAACAATCTGTTGTGGTTGTGGAAGAGGACCAGAATCTGAAACCATTAAAGGTGAATTGTCATGAAGAAATCCATCACTTTGAAAATTTATGGGCTTCAAGTAATTTGGAATATGAAAAGACACATCCTTTTCATATCCAAGACTGGTTCTATGCTTATTTTTGACAACCTCTTCGCAAGGTCTGATGATGGGCTTGGGAAGTGCAGGTTGAATGTTTGCATCTGCATGCAAATTTTCTCCTAAAATGGGCACATGATGGGAGTCAACCTCAATGTTACTGATTTGACCACTTGCTAGCTGCTAATGGGTGTCATGATGCTTATGTTGTTGTAACTCATCTCTCTATAATTATGGTTCAAGTTGCAGAAACTCTATCTTTTCATGTGCATTTTGCAAACAGGTTCCAATATCCAAGAGAGTTTCCATACTTATTTGGACTGTGTTATCAGTAGTAGATTGTATCAGATTTTTCAAAAGCTCTAATACTCCATTAAGTCTCGCCTTTTTTCTCTAGGTCAAGTAAATGAAAAATGCTCAAACCAATTCCTAGCTCTTTAATGTGTAGTGCATTACTAGAGTAGGAACAAGAAGGGCAGGCTCAACCTATCATCCTTGTAGGACTTCAACGCTATATTAACACGGTGTATATAAACTAACTGATTCATATATATAAAGGCACTCTAGAAGTTCAACACTTCACTCATGGTGAACCATCGCTCATATATGAATAGCTAAAAGGAAGTTTGTTTGCTCATGAAAGTATTAGCCACGGACTTGCCAATCGATAGCCACGCTCAAAATGCTAATCAAGACCATGGCTAGGGGAGAAATTCAAGCCCGTTAAGAAGTATTTCAAGGTTGCTGCCTCTATTTTTCTGTGGGAGCTCTATGGATTTCCATGGCTAAGGTTCAAATTTGCACCATACAAATTTCCCAAAATTTGAAAATCTATAGGGAGTGCACAAACATATATGTATGGCTATGGAGGCACCCATATCATTTTACAATGCAAGGGAAAGAGGAACCACAACCAAGCCCTCGAGTTGTTGGTATTTGGTTTGCTTGCTTTGCTTCCCCTCCTCTAACTATTTATATAAATCATGTCAACGCAAAGAATGAACGTTGTTGCGGTCTACGTGGAATGAACATAGGGTTTCAAGAGTGTTTGATTCTTCTTCAATGAATTCTTCAACACAAAGAATGATACACAAGAAAATGTCTAGTAGTCATCAATTCTAATGGTGACAAAGGATTCCATTCTTCTTCTCCACCTGCTTCAAATTTTGGGGATGCGCAATGAGCGTTTTTCACCAACGTTGTTCCATCTTCCTCACCATGCGGATTGCTATTTTATATGGAGAAGCAAACACAACCCATTAAAACAAAATAGTTATGCAAGATACGCAGGATTAACGCACCATACAAAACATATATACATCAACATAGTTCAAACGCACGTTCAAACACACCATAACTCCTTGTTGGGAGCTCCATAAAACACGAATAGATTTAAAGATCATAAGATCACCATCGTCAACCAGAACGTAGATTAATTCGTTACTGACTACATTCCTAGCCAACACATCACTGCAGTGTGCTCAAAGCCCATATGTTGTCATTGTTACGCCACAAAAACCACCATGATCTTTGTCGCTATTAGGAAAGACACAGGTCATAGGGGAAAGATGGTTGGTATCTAAAAAAAATGTTGAGTATGGTGGATAACGCACACCTGAAGATAGGTTTGGGTAGAGTAATGCACGCTTGACCATGCACCAAAAATTAATGTATTTTCACAAAGTAATAATTGGAGCGGTTACATAGTAATGGAAAACTTTTCAACTGTTGTGCTCAGAAGAGTTTACAACTCAAAGGATTCAATTTTCCAATTCAATAATTCTTACAATGGCAATGTTATTCTCAGTTATGCTATCTACAAATGTTACCAATAGACCTCAACTTTTGAGCAGAGAAGAAATAGAAAAAAGGAACGAATGGTCACTGGGCATTGAGAGGAAAAACGTTAAGTAGAAAAATGGGCACCGGGATAGATTAACCATGCAAGACATACAATTTTGAATGCGTAGAGAATAAATTGGTACGCACCTGCAACAACGCTGACCATGGGCATTACTATGCACAGAAAAACCAGAGAAAACTTTGAGAAACAAACCAGACTTGCTAAAAAGTCAGTGGAACAACACATAGTAAAATAGGCATGCACACAATAATGACAATTTTGGCAAGCGGGTAGGCAGAAATGACATGCAAAGAGAGAGGTAAGTGACTCAAATTGGAGAAGGACTAGAGAACTCCCACTCTAATACCATGTTAAACTCACATGGAATGCAAACAACTAATGTAAATGATAAGCATTATATTTCATATATTATTCACACGATCTACATTTATAGTACATGGTGTGACCCTTGGATTCATATTCCAAGTGGTCTCTTGGACTTCAATGGCTGTTCACATTCCACACCAACCCATAGAGAATTAGGTGTCCAACAACTTGCTTGGACTTCATTGTTGCTGCAATCCTTGGAAAAATACTTTCATGAATTGCTTGAAAACTATAGAAGAGGGCTTTTGCATCCTTCTTCCTGTTGTTCCTCAACAAATCCTTTTATGCTTGAGACAAGGCATCGTATGTTGCTACATTGGCTAATTCTTGAAACCATTCTCCACCAAATCCCAAATGTTTTCATTGTAATAGCCCAATAATCATGATTTTTCCCATTAAATTGAGGTTTCTGAGTATTAGTCAAGCCTTGTGCTTGATGTTTCCATTTCTAAGTGTAAAAGGAAACTTTCTACCTGAACATACACTTCAAAAATTCTATCTTCAAAACAAATTTTAACTGCATTATTAACACTTATTTTTATAGTAACAAAGTTTAACCTACTCTGATTCCATGTTATAAAATTTTACACGAAGAGAAGAGGAGTTCGTTTCAACAAATTAATTACCGCAAGAAAATTGCAATTTTGACAGAGGTTTAATGCGGTGGTTGAGATTAATTTTCCAACAGGTTCCTGCGTCTCAAGTAATTTGATATGGCTTTGTTTGCGTATTTCAAATCCATCTCCCTTCCTCGTACCATTTTACCTAGGAATTTAAGAGTTTTGGAACTTCAAGCTCCTAACCGTTGTCTCCTTGAAAAGTTCTTTGATTCTATTGATGAGGTAAATAACGCTAAATATTTTTAAAAGTATTTTTTTCCTAGGCTAACGTAAGATCATGCAATCAGTTCATCATTTTTCATAGCTTGTATGCATCCGTTACAGTTACATTCAAACATTCAATTCCCGTAGGTAATTAATTATGGTCATCGCAGATACCTTTGAGGTTGCGTGAGGTCAACATTGATGTGACAGAGCAGAACACATCTTCAAGTCCCAACGAGTTGATCTTCAACATTATTTGAAGGTCAACATTGATGTGACGGAGTAGAACACATCTTCAAGTCCCAACGAGTTGATCTTCAACATTATTTGAAATCATTTGATGGAAATATCTCTACAACCTGGCAAAGCATCATGCCATCTTTTTCCTGTTTTCTTCAATCGATAGGCAGTTTGATCAACAACTTGAATAAGGTTGTGTTGAAAAATGTCATAATTTCACAATCAGTCCCATTTGACTTCTCGGCACTTAAAAACCTAAGACATTTAGATCTATGTGGCTATGCTAATCTAGCCACATTTCTCAATTCCTTCTCTCAATTATTGCAACTTCAACATTTGACATTGCGAGACTGCAGTAACTTATGCATCCTAGTGGGTATTTTGGGAGAGATTTCCACAATGGAGGATATTGACTTCATAGGATCTGTTCAATTGGTACACTTTCCATGGGGAATCTCCTCTTAAAGGCATTTAAGATACTTGAATCCAATACACACTCGCTTACTATAATTGCCCTTGACCTTAGAATCACCATATGAGTTAGAACAATTAATAATAGGGAGCCAAAGATTTACAAAGTTACCATATTCTTTGGCCTGTTTTCTGCACTTAAAAGAGTTGATTCTAGTCCAATGCTCCAATTTAGAGCATATCAGCACACCTATTGAACAACTAGCATGTTTGGAAAGGTTAGAAATATATGGCTCCAAAGTGCCCATCTTACTATAGTTCGAATAGGGGAAATGAGGAAAGAAAATAAACATTTAGTTATAGATTGACCAAGAAAAGCTCATAACTAACTGGAAAACTGAATTCAAACACACAAATAAAAACACAGGATTTACGTGGTAAAACCTTGACAAGGTGTCAAGGAAACATCCACGAGGCAAGGGATTGGAATCTCTATTCAATCAACAATGATTCTCCATGATTACATTTCTCGGGAATTCACTAGTTTTATACAAGCCTCCTCTGTTACATAACTGTTGTTTTAGTATAAAACTAACTAGTAGTAACTAATACAATTATTACTCATATTTACATAATTCGTTGTCAAACTTCCAAAAAACTCCACCTTGACAACAACTTTCCTAATCCCTTGCCCATGCCCATTCATCATCTTTTCTACAAGCCAAGAGATGCTAAACACCATCGCAACTTCTCTACTGTAACTGGCTTTGTGAATATGTTTGCAGAATTCTCTCGTGTATGGACCTTTTGAAGAGCTACTTTTCCGCCATCGTTCACATGTCTCAGAAAATGATACCTTACATCAATGTGCTTGGTTCTGCTATGATAAGTAGGATTTGTAGCCAAGTGAATGGCATTTTGATTGTCACAAAGTACATCCACTTCCTCATGCATCCTTCCAATCTCATCATGCAGACCTTTAACCAGATTGCTTCTTTACTGGCATCTAAAGAAACCATATATTTAGCGTCGGTAGTGGACAATGCAACTGTTTCTTGAATATTTGACATCCAACTAATTGCTCCACCTGCAAGAGTAAAGACATAACCTGTAGCAGATCTTCTTTTGTCCAAATCACCTGCATAATCAACATCTACATATCCTCAAACTGATCCTTCACTACCACTAAAGATGATGCAATGGTCACTTGTGCCTCTTAGATATCGAAGCACCCATTTCACTGCTCGCCAATGTTCTTTACCCGGATTTGAAATGAACCTTCTCACAACTCCAACTGCATGTGAAATGTCAGGTCTTGTAGATATCATCGCATACATTAAGTTGCCTACAACATTTGCATATGGTACATGAGACATATACTGCTTTTCTTCATTAGTTCTAGGACTCAAAACCAAAGAAAGCTTAAAATGGGAAGCTAATGGAACATTAATAGGTTTCACTTTGTTCATACAGAACTTTTCAAGTACTTTCTCCACATACTTTTGTTGTGATAACCAAAGCTTACCATTTTTCCTGTCTCTGTGTATCTCCACGCCCAAGATATGTTTTGCTGCTCCAAGATCCTTCATATCAAATTTCCTAGAGAGCTGAGCCTTTAACTGTTGATCTCTTCCATGCTTTTGCTTGCAATAAGCATATCGTCAACATACAAAGCTAAGATAATGAATATGCCATTGAAACTTTTGAAGTATACACAATGATCATACTCACTTCTTATAAAGTTCTGGCTCACCATGAAGGAATCGAACTTCTTGTACCATTGTCTGGGAGACTGCCTCAGACCATACAATGATTTCCTGAGCTTGCAAACTAATCTTCTGCTGCGACCTTGTACCAAAACCTTCTAGTTTTTCCATATATATCTCTTCATTCAAATCACCATGTAAAAAAGTTGTTTTAACGTCTAACTGTTCTAACTGAAGATTAAGTAACGCAGTTAGTGCCAACATAGTACGAAATGAAACAAGTTTTACAACTGGAGAAAAAAGCTCATGAAAGTCTATACCTTCAACCTGAGAATACCCTTTTGCTACCAGTCTCACCTTATACATTTCGATACTTCCATCAACTTTTCATTTCAGTTTGAAGACCCACTTGCATCCAACAACACTTCTCCCTTCAAGAAGCTCTACAAGATCCCAGGTATTATTCTTGGCTAAGGAATCCATTTCTTCTTCCATAGCCATTTTCCATTTTTCACTATCTGTATCATCTACTGCTTCCTGATAACAAGAAGGTTCCCCATCTTCAGTAATCAAAGCAAAAGATGTAGCAAAATATTCATACCTTTTGGGAGTTTTTCTTTCCCTTGTAGACCTTCTTAAAGTGACTGGTTGTTGAACTGGTTCAGAAACTTGAACTGGTTTAGAAGCTTCAACGACTTCCTTTGTGTCTTCAACACCTTTTTCTCTAGAAGTGTTGGGTCCCTATAATATTAGTGATTACCCCATTACTATTGTAGTTATACCCCTTATTTATATTGTTGTGCCCCTATTACCCCCATGTTGTTATTTCTGTGCCCTAAAGAATCCCTCTTTTTTTATTTTTGTGGCTTTATATTATTATTGTTAGGTCGGCTGGATTATATTGTGACTCCTTAGACTCCTATATATAGAAAGGAGGTTTTGTCATTTGTATCATCTAAGAATTGTTCATTTATGTAATGTAAAGGAGGTTGCCCCCTAAAAGAGGCTGAATTCTAAGGCGTTGATCTATCTTTTCTATCTTTTCTTGAGCTGGTTTCATAACATTTGGTATCAGAGCTTTGGATTCTAGGGTTTCGCTGCTCCAAACAGGTCATCGTGGAATTTTCGCTATAACTTTTTTTCTGTGATGTTTCAGAAGTCACAAAAAAAACCCATTTGAGAAGACATCGCGCTGAACCTTGGGTCCAAAGTTTAGATCTTTTCGCGCTATTTTTGTGGAGTTATGATCTGAGGAAGTTGGTATTTTTGTAGACTCCTGAATTACATTCCAAACAGGTGACCTGGGGAAAATCGTCATAACTTTCTCTCTGGGGATCAGATTGAAATTTCATAAGAAGGTACAGAAACAGAACGGACTGTAGTGACTCGTGGCACGTCGTACAACTTCGCACTACTGAACTAGTCTATAATCAAGTCACTACTGTGACGTCGTACAACTTCGCACTACAAAGTAAGAAAATGTGTGTAAATTTTCTTAAATTTTTGCTTAAGCTTGGTTTGAATATTTATTTTCAAGGAATTCAAAGGGCATAGTAGAGCATTATTATCGGTAACTGATTCCCCGAAAGAAAATGGAAACACCTAGTAAGGAACCTGAAAGCTCTAGTGATATATCAAAATTACAAGAACAAGTGCAACACATGTCACGCTCACAAAAGCTAACAGAGGCTAAGATAAATGGCGTAGAATCTAAGATAAATGGCATGGAATCTAAGATAAAGGGCATGGAAGCTAAGATGGATGATTCGAAGAGAGACATGGCAGATTTGAAGACAGACATGGACGAATTGAAGATAAATTTGAATAAGTTGCTACAAGAAATGGGCACTAAGGGCGAAAGGGTAATAAAGGAATCTCATGATGAGAATAAAATAAATGTTAATCATGATTCCATAGACACTAATGTTGGATCGAAGACTCACCATATTCCAAAAATCGATATGAGGAAGTTTGATGGCAAGGATCCTACCACATGGATATTACAGATGGAGCAATTCTTCGATCTCAATAATGTGCAAAACACACAAAAGGTACGTATGGCAACTTTATATTTG
Organism: Pinus tabuliformis; assembly: GCA_031772625.1. Taxonomy (NCBI): domain Eukaryota; kingdom Viridiplantae; phylum Streptophyta; class Pinopsida; order Pinales; family Pinaceae; genus Pinus; species Pinus tabuliformis. The sequence goes on from CM062818.1 coordinate 2,081,163,362, forward strand.
GAACCAAATCAGTTTGTATGATATCAATGGCTTTTCTCTCGTAAACAATTTATCACTTGGGCAATTTTTACGGAAGAATTGGTAGCACATTATGAGGATACAAAAAGCAACACTTTCTTTAGCCAATGGGTAAGTCTCAAACAAAAGGGTTCAATAATGGAGCACATTGAGGAGTTCCAAAAATTGGACATCAGGGTAAAAGATATTCCAGGGGAGCATAGGATTGATGTGTTCATAGGGTCTTTAAAGGATAATATCCAACATGATGTTCGCCTTTGGGAACCTGATTCATTAGAAAAGGCATTCAGGTTAGCAAGAAAAATGGAAAGCAAAATTATGGCAACCAGGAAGCATACCACTCACAACTGTAAAGACGGAAGTGTTGTTGCTCCTAGTCTTCCACAACCTATAAGGTTGACACCACAACAATTGGAAAAAAAAAGAGCAAAAGGCCTTTGTTACAGTTGTGATAGAAAATACACTAAAGGCCATAAGTGTGCTGAGAAGAAATTATTCTACATAGATTGTGAAGAGGAAGAAGAAAGGGAGCAAGAAAGGTCAAAAGAAGAGGATATACTCTAGGAACAAAGCCTAGATGAAGAACAAATAAATCCAACCATATCTTGTAATGCATTAGCAGGAATTACCACTCCTCAAACCATCAAGATAGAAGGACAAATCAAGAAGAAAAAGGTAATAGTTTTGATTGATTCAGGAAGCACCCACAATTTTATTCATTGTAAGGTAGCAAAAGAATTGAATTGCTTCCTATATCCAGCACCAGAGTGTCAAGTAGTGATTGCAAATGGGGGAACAATAAATTGCTCTGGAAAGTGCCATAATATCAAGCTATCCATGGGAGAATATGTATTGACTAGCCCAATGCTTTCCATTCCAATGGGAGGTGTTGATGTTGTACTAGGAGTCCAATGGCTACAATCCTTGGGTACAATAGCTTTTAATTTTCAAGAAATTTTCATCAAATTTTCTACAGAAGGAAAGGAAGTTGAATTAAGGGGTATTGCAGGGAAACCAGGAAAGATAATCAGCTCTAATGGTATGACAAAGCTTCTAAAAAAGGAGCAAAGAGGTGTAATTGCACAATTATGTTCGCTAGATGTTTCCACATTGGAATCATCTATTTCTCCAGATCTCCAAAAAGTTCTGGACAATCATTCCAAGGTATTTGAGACTCCCAAAGGTCTCCCACCTATGCGTGATCATGATCATGCTATTCATCTGATTTCAGGAAGTGTTCCTCCAAACATCAGGCCGTACAGATATCCCTATGTCCAAAAAAGTGAAATTGAACGTATGGTTGCAGAAATGCTAGAGGCTGGTATAATTCAACCAAGTCAAAGTTCTTTCTCTGCTCCAGTAGTATTGGTGCACAAGAAGGATGGATCATGGCACATGTGTCCGGATTATAGGGAGCTCAACAAGCTCACTATTAAAGATAAGTTTCCCATTCCTGTCATTGATGAATTGCATGGATCAATTTACTTCACCAAGTTGGATCTTCGTTCGGGATATCATCAAATCAGAATGAAGATTGAAGACATTCCGAAAACGTCATTTAGAACTCATGAGGGTCATTATGAATTTTTGGTCATGCCTTTTGGCCTTACCAATGCACCTTCAACATTTCAAGGTTTGATGAATTCAATTTTCAAACCATTCCTTAGAAAATTTGTGTTAGTATTTTTTGATGATATACTAATCTACAGCAAGTCTTGGAAGGATCATGTTGAACATGTTGACAAGGTGCTACAACTATTGGAGGAGAAACAATTATATGCAAAAAGATCCAAATGTTTCTTTGGAGTCCAGGAGGTGGAATATTTGGGTCATATTGTATCTCATGAAGGAGTTAAGGTAGACCCTAGCAAAATTAAAGCCATTAAGGAATGGAAAATCCCCACATCCATAAAGCATCTGCGAGGATTTCTTGGGTTGACAGGGTATTATCGCAAGTTTGTTAAGAATTATGGGAGAATAGCAGCACCTCTAACAACATTATTGAAGAAAGATGCATTTTCATGGACTCCGGAAGCAACAAAGGCCTTTGAACATCTTAAAGAGGCAATGTGCCAAGCACCGGTCTTAGCTACACCGGACTTCACAAAAACCTTTATTGTGGAATGTGATGCTTCAGGAAATGGAATTGGTGCTGTTCTAATGCAAGATGAAAGACCCATTGCTTTTGAAAGTCGTCCAATCAAGGGAAAGTTTTTAAGAAAAGCTATTTATGAGAAGGAAATGTTGGCAATACTCCATGCACTTAAGAAATGGCGACCCTACCTAATGGGAAGACACTTCAAGGTAAAAACGGATCATGATAGCCTTAAATACTTTTTAGAACAAAGATTATCCTCTGAAGAGCAACAAAAGTGGGTCACAAAGATGTTGGGTTATGACTTTGAAATCATCTACAAAAAAGGGAAGCAAAATGTGGTGGCAGATGCACTCTCAAGAAAGGATGAGGATGTGGAAGCATTGTTGTGCGCCATTTCTATTATCCAACCAGATTGGATAAATGAAGCAAGGGAGGAATGGAAGAATGATGAAGAAGTGTGGGCACTTATTCGAAAGCTACAACAAGATTCCAGTACGTCTGATACATTTAGCTGGAAAAATGATTCGTTATGGTACAAAGATCGCTTATACCTCTGTAAGAATTCCCAGCTAAAACAAAAAATTCTTATGGAATTGCACACTTCTCCCTTAGGAGGGCACTCAGGATTTTTAAAAACTTACCACAGGGTTAAGAAGGAATTTTTTTAGGATGGCCTTAAATCAGATATTCAAAAGTTTGTGGCAGAATGTTTGGTTTGCCAACAAAATAAAGTTGAACAATTAAGACACCGAGTCTATTACAACCTTTATCCATTCCAAGCCAATGTTGGGAGGAGGTTTCAATGGATTTTATCACAGGTTTACCCAAGTCTGAGGGAAAGAGTGTAATCATGGTGGTAGTTGATAGACTTACCAAGTATGCACACTTTTGTGCATTATCACATCCATTTAAAGCTAGTACAGTTTCTACTGCATTTATGGAAACAATTCAAAAGCTACATGGAAACCCAAAGATTATTGTAAGTGACAGAGATCCCATTTTTACTGGAAATTTTTGGACAGAATTATTTTCTTGTCTTGGTACTCAGTTAGCTCATAGCTCATCTTATCATCCTCAATCTATTGGGCAAACTGAGATAGTAAACAAATGTTTGGAAGGATATCTTCGTTGCTTTGTATCTGATAAATAAACACAATGGGTCAAATGGTTGCCTTTAGCTGAATGGTGGTATAACACTTCCTTCCATACAGCAACAAAAATGACCCCATTTATGGCACTTTATGGGTATCAACCACCATCCATCACATCATATTTAAGAGAAAATTCTAAGGTTCAGGCAGTGGAACATCACATTGAACATCAACAACAAGTCCTCCAACTCTTAAAGGATAACCTCGTGTTAGCACAAAATAGAATGAAACAACAGGTAGATCAACAACACAATGAAAGAAGTTTTGATGTAGGTGATTGGGTATTCCTACGGCTACAACCATATAAGCAAATGTCCCTAAAGCAAGCTAAGAAGGATAATAAATTATCACCAAAGTATTATGGTCCATACAAGGTGTTGCAAAAGATTGGTACTATGGCATACAAATTGGAACTTCCTTCAGCTTCTCGATTGCACCCAGTTTTCCATGTTTCATGTTTAAAGAAGGTTATAGGCGACAAGCTCCCAGTTCAAACAATATTGCCAGAACTTGCTGAGGAAGGAAAAATTATATTGGAACCGGAAGCAGTCACAGAAACAAGAACTCGACAGCTACGAAATCGATCAATTTCAAAGTATCTTATCAAGTGGAAGAACTTATCCACTGAAGATTCCACATGGGAGGATGAGAATTTTATGCAGAAGTATCCAGAACTACTCAAGCGTTGAGGACAACACTTTTTTGAAGGAGAGGGGCATGTTGGGTCCTTATAATATTAGTGATTACCCCATTACTATTGTAGTTATACCCCTTATTTATATTGTTGTGCCCCTATTACCCCCATGTTGTTATTTCTGTGCCCCAAATAATCCCTCTTTTGTTATTTTTGTGGCTTTATATTATTATTGTTAGGTCGGCTAGATTATATTGTGACTCCTTAGACTCCTATATATAGAAAGGAGGTTTTGTCATTTGTATCATCTAAGAATTGTTCATTTATGTAATGTAAAGGAGGTTGCCCCCTCGAAGAGGCTGAATTCTAAGGCGTTGATCTATCTTTTCTATCTTTTCTTGAGCTGGTTTCATAACAAGAAGTCTCTCCTTCCTTTTGACTGTCACCAAAAGGTTTAGCCTCCAACTGAACTCGTTGATTTGGCGATACCTGTTCCTGTTCAATTATTTCAACATTTGATTTTAAAAGAGAAGATTCATCAAATGTTACATATCTACTAATGACTATCTTCTGCAATGTAGGATCCCACAACCTGTATCCTTTCACTGCATAGTCATACCCAACAAAGACATAACATTTCGATTTTGGATCTAATTTTGAACACTGATTTTTAGGAATAAGAGAATAAGCATCACAACCAAATATCCTCAAATGTGAATAATCACAAGACTGACCTGTCCAAACTTCTTCAGGAATTTTACAATTAATTTCTACTGAAGGTGATCTGTTAACTAAATAACAAGCAGTAGATACTGCTTCTGCCCACAACTCCTTTTGCAAGTTAGCATTGTTGATCATGCTTCTGGCTCTTTCCATAAGAGTCTGATTCATACGCTCAGCAACACCATTTTGCTGAGGAGTATAAACAATAGTTTTGTGTCTAATAATTCCCTCATCCTTACAGTATTGTTCAAATTCAATTGAAGTGAACTCACCACCATTGTCAGTTCTTAAACATTTAATAGATTTGCCTGTTCTTTTCTCTACCATTGCTTTAAATTGTTTAAAGACATTGAATACATCAGCTTTCTTTTTTAGCATAAAGACCCAAACTTTACGGGAGAAATCATCAATAAACGTTAAAAAATTTAGAGCACCTCTATATGATACAGCAGGGGATGGTCCCCACAGATCAGAATGAATATAGTCTAAAATATCATTACTATTATGATTTCTAACTTTAAATCTCTGTTTACACTGTTTTCCATACACACAATGTGTACAGAAATCTAACTTCAAGGATTTCATATTGGGAAGAGATTTACATTTCATCAGTATCTGAAGACCTTTCTCGCTCATATGACCTAATTTTTTATGCCATAGACGAGTGCCTGCTTCTTCCTTTTCTAACGCAACCGCTGCTTCACTGACCTGAGTACTTCCTTTTAACCTGTAAAGATTTCCGACCTTTTCTTCTTTCATAACTACTAGGGCTCCTTTAAATACTTTCAAGACGCTATCCTGACCTGTAAGCTTATAACCATTTGAATCCAACACTCCCAAAGAAATCAATTTTTTTTTCAAATCAGGTACATGTCTAACACTAGTTAATGTTCTAACTGTGTTATCATACATCTTAATCCTGATATTCCCCATCCCATCAGTCTGACATGACACATTATTACCCATGAACACATAACTACCATTTACATTTTCATATGAAGTAAACCAATTTCTGTGTGGACACATGTGATGAGAAGCACCAGAGTCTAACAGCCAGCTTTCTAAATCCTGAGAGACATTACATTCAGGTGACGTTTCATCTATCATACATAATTCTTTAGCAGATAAAACTTTGTCTAGCATACCTAAATCGACCTGATTTGCTTCCTTCTTCGGGTTATCGGATTCTTTCGTTTCCAACAGTCTTTCTTCAAGTGCCAATTTTATTGCAGTGCCAACATTTTGCCTTACACTTCTTTCCCTTCGATTTAGATTTGGAAGACCCCCTTGGTTTTTCTCCTCTTTCCTTTGATCATCCTCTAGCTACCATGGCTTCTGATGCAGCTGTTTCAGTACTGGATTTCATGCGTACTTCTTCAGACAAGAGAGCTCCCATCACTATTTCAAACTTCAAAGAATCAGCAGTGCTCAAGTTGATTGAAGTTACGAAGTGATCCCATGATTTGGGCAGAGAACACAACAAGGTTATGGCTTTATCTTCTTCTTGAATTTTAACTTCCATATCTGTTAATTGGCATATAAGGGTATTAAAAACATTCAAATGTTCTACAACTTTTGAACCTTCTTTCATTCGAAAACTATACAACTATCTTTTCAAATAAATTCTTTTGGTTAATGACTTCGTCATATAGAGTTTTTCCAGTTTTTCCCACAATCCTAAAGCTGCACTCTCTTCAACAATGTTGAAGAGAACCTCATCTGCCAAGCATAACCTGATGGTATTGAGAGCTCGGGCATCCAAGTCCTCCCACTCTGAATCAATCACGGTTGCAGGTTTCTTGGTTGCCCCATCCAATGCCTTGTGCAACCCTTGTTGCACAAGCAGATCCCTAACCTCTAGTTTCTAAAGAGCAAAATTGCTCTTTCCGGTGAATTTCTCCACCTCGAACTTTTCATTTGACATCTTGGCCATTTTTCTAGGGTTTCAATCTTCAGTCTTTCAACTAGGGTTTATATTTTTCTTCAAAAAAAACTTTTGTGTAAAGAAAATAATTCCCCAAAAAATAACCCTTCAGCAAAATTTTTTATTTGCAAACCCTTTCTTTCATTTCAAACCCTTTGTTTTTGTGAAAACAAAAAAAGATTTTCTTGAATTTTTTTCTCCAAATATGAATAAATCAACTCCTTTTATTTGTTTTCAACAAAATTTTTGATTTGATTTTCTTGAAGTTCTTTCCTCCAAAATTTGAATAAATCCACCCCTTTATTTTTTTTAAAATTTCTAAAAATTTTATGGAAAAATAAATTTATCTCAAGCATTAAAAATACCCGGATCCATATCTGCTGATCAAGCTTTAGCAGCACACAGGGCAGAGGGCCTTCTCCAGCATGCACTTCAACGAACACCCTTCCTTCGTCACACAGAGAATACACGCACAAGAAGAGGGTTTGTGGTGTTAGTTTGACAACGAACTTCAACCGTAGTTTAGTTTTTAGTTATGTACAGTTTTCTTTGTAACGAATAGTTTTTGGTTATGTAATGGTAAATACATGAATATATCGAATGTCATGTAGAGGATATTGATCATCGAATAAAACAGATTCACATATTCAGTTTATCTTTCTTGGTCTTTGGTCTTCTCTCATTCTGTTTCTTGCTGTTCCTTCTTTCTTCCTCTGCTCTTAATTCAAGAAGTGGTATCAGAGCCAGACAAAACTCCTGTGATCAAACCCTTGCCGTGATTTATCCCTGAGGACGGCTGAGTTGTGAGGCTGCTACAGCCCTGTGGATGACGGCATCAATCTGTGGAAGGACGGCGTTGCTCCAGCGTTGAGGTTTGAAGAATCCGAATCGGCTGCTGAATCTCTGAGGACGGCGTGGACGGCTTTGTGGACAGCGTTGTGAGGCTGCTGGGAAGAATCGTTGAACGGTGTCACGGTGTGCCTTGTGGACAGCGTTGTGAGGCTGCTGGGAAGAATCGAATCCGGGTATTATTTCCCTGAATCCGGCCCTGTGGATTGCGTTGTTTAGTCTTGAACGGTGTCACGGTGTCGGTGTTGTGAGGCTGCAATCCGGGTATTGTTTCCCTGAATCCGCTGTGGACTGCGTTGTAATCCGGGTATCGTTTTTTACACAGAATTTTTTTTTTAAAGGAAAAAAGGGTTTTGCAGATTCTTTAAAACATAGCAGTTTGCAGAATTTAAAAAAAAAAAAAAAGATAGCAGATTGCAGATTTGTAAAAGATAGCAGTGTGCAGTTTTTTAAAAAGATAGCAGTTTGCAGAGTTTTTTAAAAGATAGCAGATTGCAGTATTTTTTTTTTAAAGATAGCAGCAGAGATTGAAAAGGGAAAGGGTGTTGTAGTTGTTTTTTTTTTAAATATTGTAGAAGAACAAGCACGAAAAACAAAAGGGTTTGCAAGGGGAAAGTTATTTTTTTAAAAAGCCTGAAATCCTAGGAAAGAGGGAAAATGGCCAAGATGTCGAATGCAAGATTCGAGGTGGAGAAATTCACCGGAAAGAGCAATTTTGCTCTTTGGAAACTGAAGGTCAAGGATCTGCTTGTGCAACAAGGGTTGCACAAGGCATTGGATGGGGTTACTAAGAAACCCACAACCATGACTACTACAGAGTGGGAGGACTTGGATGCCCGTGCTCTCAGTACCATCCGGCTATGTCTAGCGGATGAAGTTCTCTTCAAAATCGTTGAAGAAACTACGGCGTCAGGTTTGTGGGAAAAACTTGAAAACCTTTTTATGACAAAATCATTAACCAACAGAATTTATCTGAAACGACAATTATACAGTCTTCAAATGAAAGAAGGTTCAAGCGTTGCAGAACACTTGAATGTTTGTAATACACTAATTTGTCAATTAACAGATATGGAAGTGAAAATACAGGAAGAAGATAAAGCCATAACCTTGCTGTGTTCTCTGCCTGAATCATGGGATCACTTCGTAACCTTGATCAGCTTCAGCTCTGCTGATTCTTTGAAGTTTGAATCAGTCGTGGGAGCTCTTCTGTCTGAAGAGGTACGAAGGAAATCCAGCACTGATACAACTGCATCAGAAGCCATGGTTGCTAGAGGACGCTCAAAGGAAAGAGGAGACAAACCAAGGGGAACTTCCAGGTCGAAATCGAAGGGCAAAAAGTGTAAGGCAAAATGTTGGAGCTGCAGTAAAGTTGGACACTTGAGGAAGGACTGTTGGAAACGGAAGGAATCCGAAAACCTGAAGAACGAAGCGAATCAGGCTGATTCAGGTATTGTAGACGAAGTTTTATCTGCTGAAGATTTGTGTACGATAGATGAAACTTCACCTGAATGTAATGTCTCTCAGAGTTTTGATAGCTGGCTGTTAGACTCTGGTGCTTCGCATCATATGTGCCCACATAGAAACCGATTTACTTCGTATGAAAATGTAAACGGTAGTTCTGTGTTTATGGGTAACAATATGTCATGTCAGACTATTGGGGTGGGAGATATCAGGATTAAAATGTATGATAACACAGTTAGGACATTAACTAGTGTTAGACATGTACCTGATTTGAAGAAAAAATTAATCTCTTTGGGAGTGTTGGATTCAGATGGTTATAAGTTTACAGGTTAGGATGGCGTCTTGAAGGTCTTCAAAGGTGCCCTTGTGGTTATGAAGGCAGAGAAGGTCGGGAATCTTTACAGGTTAAAAGGAAGTACTCAGGTCGGTGAAGCAGTGGTTGCGTCAGAAAAGGAAGAAGCAGGTACTCGTCTGTGGCATCAGCGTTTGGGTCATATGAGCGAGAAAGGTCTTCACATATTGATGAAATGTAAATCTCTTCCCGGTCTGAAATCCTTGAATTTAGATTTCTGTAAACATTGTGTGTATGGGAAACAATGTAAACAGAGATTTAAAGTTGGCAATCATAATAGTAAAGATGTTTTAGACTACATTCATTCTGATCTGTGGGGGCCTTCCCCTGTTATGTCATATGGAGGTGCATTGTATTTTTTAACGTTCATTGATGATTATTCTCGTAAAGTTTGGGTCTATCTGCTAAAAAGGAAAGCTGATGTATTCAATGTGTTTAAACAATTTAAAGTAATGGTAGAGAAAAGAACAGGCAAATCTATTAAATGTCTAAGAACTGACAATGGTGGTGAGTTCACTTCTGTTGAATTTGAACAATACTGTAAGGATGAGGGCATTGTTAGACACAAAACTGTTGTTTATACTCCTCAGCAAAATGGTGTTTCTGAGCGTATGAAACGGACTCTTATGGAAAGAGCCAGAAGCATGATCAGCAATGCTAACTTGCAAAAGGAGTTGTGGGCGGAAGCAGTATCTACTGCTTGTTATTTAGTTAACAGATCACCCTCAGTAGCAATTGATTGTAAAATTCCTAAAGAAGTTTGGACAAGTCAGTCTTGTGACTATTCTCATTTGAGGATATTTGGCTGTGATGCTTATTCTCTGATTCCGAAAAATCAGCGTTCAAAGTTAGATCCAAAGTCGAAATGTTATGTCTTTGTTGGGTATGACTATGCAGTGAAAGGATATAGGTTGTGGGATCCTACATTGCGGAAGATAGTTATTAGTAGAGATGTAACATTTGATGAATCATCTTTGTTAAAATCAAATGTTGAAAGAATTGAACAGGAACAGGTATCGTCGAGTCAACGAGTTCAGTTGGAGGCCAGATCTTTCGGTGGCAGTCGAAAGGAAGGAGAGACTTCTGGAGACAAAGGTGTTGAAGACACAAAGGAAGCCGTTGAAGCTTCTGAACCAGAGCAAGTTTCTGAACCAGTTCAGCAACCAGTCGCTCTGAGAAGGTCTACAAGGGAAAGGAAAACTCCCAAAAGGTATGAAGATTCTGCTGCTTCATCTTTTGCTTTGGTTACTGAAGATGGGGAACCGTCTTGTTATCAGGAAGCGATAGATGATACAGATAGCGAGAAATGGAAAAAGGCTATGGAAGAAGAAATGGACTCCTTAGCCAAGAATAATACCTGGGATCTTGTAGAGCTTCCTGAAGGGAGAAGTGTTGTTGGATGTAAATGGGTCTTCAAGCTGAAATGGAAAGTTGATGGTAGTATTGAGAGATATAAGGTGAGACTGGTAGCAAAAGGGTATTCTCAGGTTGAAGGTATAGACTTTCATGAGATTTTTTCTCCAGTTGTAAAACTTGTTTCTATACGTACTGTGTTGGCACTAACTGCGTTGCTTAATCTTGAGTTAGAACAGTTAGATGTTAAAACAGCTTTTCTACATGGTGATTTGAATGAAGAGATATATATGGAACAACCAGAAGGTTTTGTACGAGGTCGCAGCAGAAGATTAGTTTGCAAGCTCAGGAAATCATTGTATGGTCTGAGGCAGTCTCCCAGACAATGGTACAAAAAGTTTGATTCCTTCATGGTGAGCCAGAACTTTATAAGAAGTGAGTATGATCATTGTGTGTACTTCAAAAGTTTCAATGGCATATTCATTATCTTAGATTTGTATGTTGACGATATGCTTATTGCAAGCAAAAGCATGGAAGAGATCAACAGGTTAAAGGCTCAACTCTCTAGGGCGTTTGATATGAAGGATCTTGGAGCAGCAAAACATATCTTGGGCATGGAGATACACAGAGACAGGAAAAATGGTAAGCTTTGGTTATCACAGCAGAAGTATGTGGAGAAGGTACTTGAAAAGTTCTCTATGAATAATGTGAAACCTGTTAATGTTCCTTTAGCTTCCCATTTTAAGCTTTCTTCGGTTTTGAGTCCTAGAGCTGATGAAGAAAAGCAGTATATGTCTCATGTACCATATGCAAATGCGGTAGGCAACTTAATGTATGCGATGGTATCTACAAGACCTGACATTTCACATGCAGTTGGAGTTGTCAGCAGGTTCATGGCAAATCCAGGTAAAGAACATTGGCAAGCAGTGAAATGGGTGCTTCGATATCTAAGAGGCACAAGAGATCATTGCATCATCTTTGATGGTAGTGAAGGGTCAGTCTGAGGATATGTAGATGCTGACTATGGAGGTGATTTGGACAAAAGAAGATCTACTACAGGTTACATCTTTACTCTTGCAGGTGGAGCAATTAGTTGGATGTCAAAGCTTCAAGACACGGTTGCATTGTCCACTACCGAAGCTGAATATATAGCTGCTTCAGATGCCAGTAAAGAAGCAATCTGGTTAAAGGGTTTGCTCGATGAAATTGGAAGGACGCAGGAGAAAGTGAGTGTACTTTGTGACAGTCAAAGTGCTATTCACTTGGCCACAAACCCTGCCTATCACAGCAGAACCAAGCACATTGATGTGAGATATCATTTTCTGAGACATGTGATTGATGGTGGAAAAGTAGCTCTTAAAAAGGTCCACACACGAGAAAATTGTGCAGATATATTCACAAAGCCAGTTACAGTAGAGAAGTTGCGGTGGTGTTTAGTTTCTCTTGGCTTGCAGGAGAGATGATGAATGGGAAAGTTGTTGTCAAGGTGGAGTTTGTTAGTTTGACAACGAACTTCAACCGTAGTTTAGTTTTTAGTTATGTACAGTTTTCTTTGTAACGAATAGTTTTTGGTTATGTAACGGTAAATACATGAATATATCGAATGTCATGTAGAGGATATTGATCATCGAATAAAACAGATTCACATATTCAATTTATCTTTCTTGGTCTTTGGTCTTCTCTCATTCTGTTTCTTGCTGTTCCTTCTTTCTTCCTCTGCTCTTAATTCAAGATGTGGCACACGCAGCAACTCTTCACGCCTTTCTCTCTTTCATGTAGTAATGCTCAGCCACGCAGCAATGGAGTAGTGGCAACAATCATGCCTTTCACGCAGAAATGGTCAGCTCTAGTCTTCCAGCAATGATGTCTGCAGGCAGGCTCGTCCTCCTCTCCTTCATGCAGGCAGATGGGCTTAACGTAGGGCAAAGAGTTCTTCTCCACCATGCCTCCACTCCTCACAGTTTACAAACAAAATCGGACCTTAGAGTATATGCGCAGGTGACACGCAGCTCTGGTCTTCACGGGACCATAGAGAATACACGAGATGGCACGCGACTCTGGTCTTCACGGCTACTCAGCTTTCAGTAATATTTAACACGCAACAATGAGTTGCTTCTGCTCGTCTTCAAGCAGAGCCTCCACTCTGATAAGTATTCAAATTTAGTGGAGTGATGGAATTGGATAAGTATATTTTATAATTATAGTAAGTGTATAAACTATAGGTAGCGGAATATTTGATATTTAGAAATATAAGTTAGGTTGAATGATACAAGACTACACGATAATGTATATGTAGATCCTATTACCGGATTAAGGCAATTCAACTTATTCGATGGCATGGAAAAAAAAAATCCAACTAAGAAGACTAGAAATATTTACGTTGTTGTATATATATTAAATAAATAAATGCCTATAGATAAATCCGATAGATTTGGTTTACGAATATTTAATGTGAGAAGATCTCCTCTCCATGTATAAACCCGTGACTAAAATGAATGATTTTATTTATCACTTTCGAAGAAACACCTAAGAGAATCCATACAAGTATAAAACTATGATTTATGAATTAAGATAATCTAAACCATCTATCAAGGTAGATAACCTCCGCAAAAAAAGAAAAAGAAAAAATAATGGTGTGGACACGAGGAGTTAAAGTATACCACACTATTAGTAAAGTTTATATTTCAAGTATTATATTGTTTTTTTAGTGATATTGAATAAAAGTTGGAGTTATGGAAACATATGATCGTTCATTTTAATGTTAGTGCAGTATTACTATTTTTTTCTCATTGAAAATAGGATGCAAGTAGAATCACAGGGCACTTAAGATTTTAATTTCCAATTTTGGTTAACAAAAAAAAGTGGCTTAGATATTGAGGTTTGTTACAATTGACTTTGGTTGACCATGGTCATCTATAGTTGACCATCGAATATGAATCTTTATCTTATTAAATCTAAAAGATTGATATTATAAATCTAAGGGATTAATATTAAAACCCAAGGGATTATAAACACAACGAAATAATGTGACACCCAAGGGATTAATATTATAAACCAAGGTGTATAAACTCTAAGATAAATATTGTAAACCCTAGAATTATCTTGGTTGAATATGGTTGATTTTCATACGAGACAAATTTTGTGACAATGCGATGTTGCACCATGGTTGACCATGAATGCTTTTCATATGCAGGAAATATTTGTCACAATGCAACATTGGACCATGGTTGATTTTCATATTGAGAAAATATTTATCAGAATGTGACGTTTGACCATGGTTGACCATGATTATAAACCAAGGGGATTTATATTAGACCCAAGGATTAATATTATAAAGTCTATGAATAATATTAAACCCTAGGAATAAGAACTCTTAGATTAATAATCCTAAACGATTGATATTATAAATCCAAGGGAATAAAAAACGAAAGGGAAACTAATACTTAAAACCCAAGGGATTATAAACCAAAGGAAATAATATTAAACCCAAGGGATAAATATTACAAAACTAAGGTATATAAACCCTAAGATAAATATTATAAAATCTAAAATAAACATGGTTGACCATGGGTTACCATGGTTTATCATGTTTGATTTTCATATTGAGACAATCTTTGTCACAATGCGTTGTTTGACTATGATTGACCATGCTTGATTTTCACATTGAAACAATCCTTGTCACAATGTGACATTGGACCATGGTTGACAATGTTTGATTTTCATATAGACACAATCTTTGTCACAATGTGACATTGGAAAATGGTTGACCATGATTATAAACTCTATTAAGATATCATATTAATATTACAAACTCTATGAATAATATTTCGTATTGAGACAATCTTTGTCAGAATGTGACGTTGGACCATGGTTGACCATGGTTGATTTTCATATTGAGACAATCTTTGTCACAATGCGATGTTGCACCATGGTTGACCATGATTGATTTTCATATGGAGACAATCTTTGTCACAATGTGATGTTGGACCATGGTTGATTTTCATATTGAGAAAATCTTTGTCACAATGTGATGTTGGACCATGGTTGACCATGATTATAAACCAAGGGGATTTATATTAGACCAAAGGATTAATATTATAAACCCTATGAATAATATTATACCCTAGGAATAAGAACCCTTAGATTAATAAACCCAAGGGATTTTAAACCCAAAGGAATAATATTAAACCCGAGGGATAAATAATATTATCCCTAAGATAACTATTAAAAACCCTAAAATTAACATGGTTGGTTTTCATATTGAGATAATCCTTGTCACAAAGAAATGTAGGATGATGGTCGAACATGTTTGGCCATTATCTACTGCAATATTGACACATCTTTGTTACAATGCAACGTTGGACCATGGTTGACCAAGGTTGATTTTCATATTGAGAGAATTTTGGTCACAATGCGACATTGGACCATGTTTGACCATGGTTCATTTCGCACAGCACGACTGGCCATGATTGAACATAGTTGGTCAATATTAACCATGACTAATGAATATTGACCTTATTTGACCATGGTTGACCATTATTGATAACGATTCAACATGATTGATATTTTGAAGCAAAAGGAATAATAAACACAAGGGAATAATACTAAAAACCCAATGGATAATAAACCTTAGGGAATATCATTCAACCAAAGGAAACAATATGAACCCAAGGTATATAAACCTTAAGATAAACACTAGAAATCCTTAAATAAACATGTTTGACCACTCTTGACCATGGTCGCTTTTCATATTGAGACAATCTTTCTCACAATGTGACATTGGACCATGCTTGACCATGGTTCAACCTTTAGATTAATAAACCCACAGGACTAATATTATACACCCAAAGGATTAATAAACCCAAGGGATTAATATTATAAACCCAAGACATTAATAAATTGAACGGATTATTAATATGATAAACCCAAGAGATTAATATTATAATTGCAAGGGATTAATATTAATATTAAACCCTAATTAATATGGTTATAAATGATAAAATTAATATTATAAACCTCTCACAACCCTAATATTATAAACCTTAGTATTAAACCTAAAACTAATAAGATTATAATACTATAAACCCAATATCATAATTTTTTTTATTAATCCCTAATACTAAAACCAAATATCTTAAAAAATATTTCAAACCTAATATTATAAATCCTAATATTTTAAACCATAAATCCTAATATTATAAACCCCAATATTAAACCTAAAATTACTAACATCGATCATAGTTTACCATTATGACCTAGGTTGACCATATTTAACAATATTAACAATGATTGGCCATGTTGAGCATCAGTTGACCATAGTTTTTAAAAATTTATTATGGTCATATTTGAAAAAATGTGACCATGATTAAGCATTGTTGACCTAGTTGCATGTGGTAGAACATGATTGTCTATGGTTGAAAAAGGCCAACCATGTTGAATAGAGTCAGTTATGGTTGACAATGGTTGACCATGGTGACCATAGTTAACTATGGTCAATCATAATCAACCATGATGATCATAGTTAATGATGATTTATCATGGTTAGACTATGGTTGACAATGTTTGACTATTGTTAAACATCATTTACTATGTTTTCACTATGGTTAATGATTAACTGACTAAGGTTAACTATAGTTGACTATGATGTCAACCATAATCAATATATATTAATGTGTAGATTTATTTACAGTGAAAACATTATAAATATGCAAAATAATTTCTTATTAATATATCATTAATATTACATTAAATATTTGGTAATGTGATTTAAGTGTTATTAATGTTATATATCTCTTAATATTATATTAATATCATAATTAAAATTAATAATATATTAAATATTAATTATTTATTAGCTATTATATTAATAAACAAACCATTATTAAATTAATGTTTTTAATTAATATATTAATATATTAATGCATTAATTAATATTTAAATTGGTTATATTATATTTATTTACTATATTAATATTATTAATGTAGTTAATACTATAAAATTATATTAAAATTATTAATAATACATCTATTTTATTGACATCGATGTTATTAATTTTGTAAATGTAAATAATAATTTTATAGAATTATTATTATTTTCTTATTATCAAGTTTATATTATGATAAACTTTTTATTATTATTACCCTAACGTATTTAAACCCTAAGATAAAAATTATAGACCCTAAAATAAATATATTTGACCATGATTGATTTTCATATTGGGACAATCTTTCTCACAATGTGATGTTGGACCATGGTTGACCATGGTTGATTTTTATATTGAAATAATGTTTATCATAATGCAACATTGGACCATGGTTTACCATGGTTGACAATGCTTGATTTTCATATTTAGAAAATCTTTGTCATAACGTGACATTGGACCATGGTTGACCATATTTAACCATGATTATAAACCCAAGAGATTTATATTAAATTATAGGATTTATATTATAAACCCTATAAATAATATTTCGTATTGACCATGGTTGATTTTCATATTGAGACAACCTTTGTCACAATGTGACATTGCACCATGTTGACCATGATTGATTTTCATCTGGAGACAATCTTTGTCACAATGCGATGTTGGACCATGGTTGATTTTCATATCAAGAAAATCTTTGTCATAATGTGGCGTTGGGACATGGTTGACCACGATTATAAACTAAGGGGATTTATAATACAACCAATGATTAATATTATAAACCTTATAAATAGTATTATATCGTAGTAATAAGAACACTTATATCAATAAAGCTAAGGGACTCACGTTATAAATTCAAGGGAATAATATTAAACCCAAGGGATAAATATTATAAGCACAAGGTATATAAACCCCAAGATAAATATTATAAACCCTAAAATAAACATGGTGACCATTGTTTACATGGTTGATTTTCATATTGAGACAATCCTTGTCACAATGCGACATAGGATGATGATTGACCGTGTTTGACCATTATTGATTGTCCTATCGACACAATCTTTATCACAATGCGATGTTGGACTATGGTTGACCAAGGTTGATTTTCATATTGACAAAATCTTTGTCACCATGCAACGTTGGACCATGTTTTCCCATGTTTGATTTCACACAACACCACTGACCATGGTTGACCATGGTTGGTCAAGATTGATCATGCCTGGTGAAGATTGACCTTCGTTGACCATGGTTGACCATGATTGACCACGGTTAAACATTATTGATATTTTAAATCAAAGGGAATAATAAACACATGGCAATACTACTAAAAACCCAATGGATTATAGACCCTAGTGAATAACATTCAATTGAAGGAAATAATATAAACCCTAAGTTAACTATTATAAACCCTTAAATAAACATGTTTGGACTAATGCAACGTTGGACCATGCTTAACCATGGTTCAACCCTTAGATTAATAAACCCACGAGATTAATACTATACACCCAAAGGTTTAATAAACCCAAGAGATTAATATTATAAACCCAAGGAATTAATAAATCCAACGGATTATTAATATTATAAACCCAAGGGATGAATATTATAAATGCAAAGGATTAATATTAATATTAAACCCTAATTTATTCGTTGCCACAATGCGACATTGAATCAATTACAGTGTCATGTATCATTGTGTCAATGATTGTCACACTACTTGTCGCATTGCAATGATGCTTGACACATTGTCACACTGCGTGTTGCATTGGTAAATGTGGTTGAATAGATCTATGTACCATTCTAACATCCCAATATTAAAGCAGATATTATAAACTTTAACATTATAAACTCTACAATTAATATTATAATCCCTAGGACTAATATTGTAAATCGTATAATAAATATTATAAACCATAGAATAGATATTATAAATGCTAAACTTAATATAATAAACCTTTGACAAACCTAATATTATAAAGAGTAGATCCTAATATTATAAAACCCAATATGAAACCTAAAAGAAGTAACATAATAATACTGTAAACCAAATATCATAAATACCCTAATATTAAACCTATTATTATAAACCCAATACTATAAAACCTAGTATTATAAACCTAATGTAAAACAAAATATTGAACACTAATATTATAAAACCTCGTATTAAAACCTAATATTTTAAAACTAATATAATGAGATGTAATATTTTAAACGTAATATTATAAATCCTAATATTTTAAGCCATAAACCCTAATATTATAAACCCCAATATTAAACCTAAAATTACTAATGTTGACCATATTTAACAATATTTGCAATTACTATCCATGTTGAGCATCAGTTGACAATAGCTTTTAAACATTGATTATGGTCATATTTGACAAAATATGACCATGATTAACGATTTTTGACCTAGTTTCCTATGGTAGAACATGAATTTTCATGGTTGACAAAGGTCAGTCATGTTGAATAGAGTCAACTATGGTTGACCATGGTGACTATAGTTAACTACGATCAATCATAATGAACCATGATGATCATATTTGATGATGGTTTATCATGGTTAGACTATAGTTGACAATGTTTGACTATTATTAAACATCATTGACTATGTTTTCACTATGGTTAATGATTATATGATTATAGTTAACGATAATGACTATGATGTCAACCATAGTCAACACATCTTAATGTGAAGATTTACTTATATTTAAAACATTATAAACGTGTAAAATAATTTCTTATTAATATGTCGTTAATAGTGCATTAACTATTTATTAATGCAATTTAAATGTTACTAATGTTATATATCACTTAATTTATTTTTTTATTTTTATTTTTTATGGTAAAAAAACAAGCTTTATATTATCATAGTAGAAAAATCAGCAAAATATATCATCACAACACCACCAAAATACATCACCACAACAACAAGATACAGTGTCACAGGCTTAAGAGTGACCATGAGCCTTGCTTTGAATAGTAAGAAGCCTTAAAAGAAGCCAAGACAGTCGGTGTCATTAGTTATTGCCAGCACAAAAGGAGCAAAAATACATTTCACAGGAATACACATTAAGGAGGAGGGTTGGGGGGAAATGTAGAAGTAGAAGCAAAGAACACGTCCTGCTCATGCGTGTCATAGTCTATGTGGTCCACCAAAGTCTCTAGAGCGCAAACATGGTCGTTTATGGATTGGAGCTATTGCCGAAGACCTTCTATGGAGTATAGGATCTCAATATGCATATGTTGGAGGTCGTTTATATAAGCCACCAATTCCTTCATGTCATCATATCTCTATTCCCTCAATGTTTCCATGCTGAGTAGGATGTTTATTTTCTGCGCCATGATGGACTCCAAGGTGGCTGAAGCTTCGACATGCCCCGGGGAGTGGCCTGGGGACATGGCAATGTCTACATAGGAGTGACGACTCTCGGTCGACTCAGAGTCCGAAATGGGCTCTCCATGGTGTTGGCGCTCATCCATTCGTGGGCCGACACCCCCTCTTCGGGCACGCCCTCGTTGTCAAGGCATACAACAAACACAACCACCACTAGTAGTATCACCACAAGGAGAGTATTGTCTTCCCTATGAAACCCACCTCACAATTCTAAATTGAACAGACCAAACAAAATTCCACTTACAATTCCAGATTCAAAGAGCCCTACGTGACGACAACCAACACCGTATCTGTAGCGTGCCAGGGAGTAGGGAGGCATGCCGTTGGTCCAGAGGTCCATTGTGAATGAGATGCTCCAGAGAAGGCACTAGAAGTCGTTCTTCCCAACAGACTGACGTTCCAGTGGAGCTTTTGCGAACCAGAGATAGAGCCAAACAAGAAGAGCTTATTGGATGCTCCCCACCCACACTCTCTAGCCCCAAAGAGATACAAAATTTCACGCAAGATAGATAATTCTTCCCCTGGATCTCATGGCCAAGCTTTCTGTAGGTGCCAATTCTCCTCCCAACCACATTTGACATTCTGGCCCTATACTTCTTTCCCAAGCCACAACCTGATCCAAGACACAAAAAACCCACAACTCTTCCTCTCCTAACACTCTCTCCTCATCGCCCAACGCTTGCTAATGGCCATCCTCCTAGCTCTGAGTTTCATTAAATAGTGCTCGCGGGGAGCAAGATATGGGTCCCGACGACCCTTCAATTCCTTTGTGTGGCACGTGGTGGCCCCTTTGGCTCCATGATCCAATGTGCTACCAACTGTCCCTCACCATTATCACCCCATTGGGGATATATCCCTTAATTTTATATTAATATCATAATTAAATATATTTTTTTTGATAAGTGAGATTCGAACCTTCTATTAATCAAAGTTAATTACATAATATACAGACAACCCCAGACAACAGGGGTGTCAAGGAAGCTTACAGGACCCAAACCAGGCCAAAGTAGCGCTAACTTCAACCATCAGACTAAATCAACAACAACAAAAAGGATAGTCCATTGAGAAAACAAGTACGAGACTTAAACGCAATAGACAGAAACCCTGAACCAGCGGTCAACAAGCAACTAGCTCGAACAATGCCTGTTGTTGAAGATAAGGTCTCGATCCAACAGCTAGCACTGATATCGTACGACCAAGATGCACGAGGATTAGCCATGCGATGAGAGTGGTTTCCTCTATCCTCTCAATGCCACGTGTCATCCCCTGAATGGAATCACTAGCATTAACCAAAAAACCAGAAACCAACATAGCGCCGCGTGAAAACCAGTCAAGGATATAGGATCTGTGATCGTAGTTTTGCGGAGAGCTAGGCCCACCAAGGGTCCCACCATGGACCATGTGGCCCTAGGCAGCCTGACCCGTCATCATCTCTAGAGGGGGTCCACCTAACCAAGTCAAGTCCGGAACCTTTGAGTAACCCACACGACTAATCCCAACCGTTGACATAAGTGTCCTAATCCAACGACCCTTAGAGATATCGCGCATCCGAGATGCACAGAGGTTAACTGCGGGATGAGAGTAGTTTCCTCTCTCATCTTGATGCCACGTGTAACCTCCTGAGTGGAATCGCGTGCTTCTTCCACTAACTAGGTACCATCCGAATCCTGCATGATATACCACTTGTGGTTTTGCGTTCATGGTATCGCCAAGTGAAGACCATCCATCTAATCCCACTGACCTTTCTGAGCCTGGCCTTTCCGAGTCATCCGCCCCTATCCTCTGGAGCAACTCTGTCCATCCATAAATCCCAATCTACATTTGCTAGCTTGAAACAGTCCTCTCGCAGCATTGTTACAGGGATTAGTGTCTACTCAGAGCTACTCTATCCCACTAAGGTATGGTAGCTACCTTAGAAACAACAGAAGAAAGTCTATCTTGATTTCCTTTTATAATAAGTAGATAGAAGAAGAAAGAAGGGGCCAACCTTTGTCTTTCGCTTGAACTCCTTGCTTGATTCTTCCTCTTTCTTGTAGCTTTTCGGTTCTTGCCCACTTGTATGCCCAGCTTCAAGGAATACCTGCGAGATCACAGCAACCAGAGACTATGCAAGAACAAAGATCTACTAATATAAATAATCTAGGGTCAGTATAGATTAGCCATTCAAATGCATAAACATGTATTACACAAATAAATGGAAGGAAGCAAGAATAGCTTTATTGATAAGTAAGATGAAGTCAAGAGAGTTACAACCAGCTGTTCTGACCCAGCATCATCCTCTTGACAAGAAAAAGTTCCCTTTTCACCTCATATAAAAGCATAAATCACCCAACAAGCTCTAAGATCTCCTCAAGAAACTATCAGCAGTTCCTTACAATAAGCCCAATTCCAACCTCTGGATCTCTTGGTGAGGGATCCATTTATAGCATTTTGACAAGGTAATGAGTCAGCTTCTGTGTTTTTGATTAGTGTCCTCCCACTGATAGTCCTTTCTTCCACTTGGAGATTGAGCATCTCTGACTCATCCAAGGTCGAATTCTGAGAAGCAAGTGTCACAGGAGAGAGTTATGGAAGATTCCATGCCTTTCCACCTTGCAAACTGACACTGCCATTTGTCACTTTCCCGCTCAGCGCACCTTGTAGAAGGGCTACCTGCTCTTAAACGCAGGCCCATAGTGTATTCAGGTGGGCTTAAATGCACCTGGACCATGGAGCAAGTGCTCTTATCCTGAATTGACCAATTTTGAGTGGTTTTTCATGGAGGACTTTCTGGGAGGAGCTGTACTCTTTTGACCTTGTTCTTTTAGGGGTTGAAACAACTCTTTTAGGGACTAAGGATCCCTTGATTTATGGATATTTGTTGCTTGGGGTTGCAGGGCCCAAAAATATCTATAACAGTTGCCCCCTAAAGCATGAGGTCGATATTTTTTCTTTTCTTTTTCTTCTTAAAAATGTCGGGTGAAATGCTTTATAATGAGGATCCGGAGTTCTTTTCGAGCCAAGAGGAGACCTGTAATAAGATACAACACAATACATTATCTTCATAACATTTTCATGATCTAGCTGAGGCGGGCATTCCCATGCTCAGCGTTATAAATTCATACTCATGTACATAGGACAAATAACTGTCTGAAAATAGACTGATGATTCTGGTAGAGCCATCATCCTTCTGATTGGATGATTATCTGTGCCGTAATGCTATACATTTGATTCTTTTTTTTATTTCCCTGAGTATATCGCAGCCCGGATGGATGAAACTAGATCCGGGGTCTTCAATCTCTTCCGATCTTCACTCAAAGTACAAGTCGATCCATGTGAAAAGTGTTTTGGAGTCGAACATGGAAAGACATCACCTGATTACCAGCCAATAATGTAAGTTGTTAACAGGCGCGAGAGGAATCACCGATAATGATGATGACCCTCAAGGTAATATAGTACAATCTACGTGGTGTGAATAAATGACTTGGCATCGAACACCACGCAAAATCTTTCGGTCGAAGGCCAATGATGTAAACCTTTCGCCGGAAGTGAGAACCTTGCCATTAAGGTATGCAAGCTTCAAAGTACTGAAGGGGGTGTTCCTAGATCGACTTCTTGGATAATGAGCTGATGTCGACAAGAAGTGATCCATCATAGGAGGGCCTTAATGAATCCCACATCAATGACACGGAAAGGAGCAAATGATTTTTATGAAGGTGAAAACTGACTGACGATATAAGGTTCAGGATGGCGGTCATGAATGGATGGAGTATAAATGTATTGTGGTGGGTGGACCAGGGTTAATTCTCTGAATGACTTCTCTTGAACATATCGGCGACACTGACATGATGGATTGATAGCATTAACCCCAGATGTGGATGGCGTGAGGTGACCATGGTGATGTGACCGGTGAATGAAACAACCCAAATCGACATGGATGCGGAGCGAAAGTGTCATGTTCAAGAGTGACTTGCTACCAACAAAGTTTCTTCAAGTTTCCTTCCCAATTTTTCCCCAGTCATTGCTAACTAGTACCTCTTTATTTTTGTCAAGCTTGAGGAGGATAACATATGCTTGTTCTATAATTCACCCTTCGGGCGAACCCATCACTTCGTTTTACTGAGCTTAGTGATAGTGAAACTCGTTCTTGCCTGCCACACACAAGTTTGTCGCTATTATGTTGTTTTAACGAGTTTAACGACAAAGACAACTCGGTCCTTTTCATTTTTAGAGAGTCTGAAAAGGTAGATAAAGGAAACTCCAATATTCTTTTTTCGTCATCTAATCCCTTAAGTCCGAAAAAGTATAAAACAATACAGAAGGGATGGATTTTCGATCCTTTTAACGAGCCGAACAAAACAAGCGCTCGATCTTTTTGTGTAATGATCCCTCAAATCCAAAAAGATTAAAATCTAAAGGAGGGATAGCACTTCCGGTCCCTTTAATGAGCTGGAGAGGCTAATAGCTCGGCGATATTTTCATATTTATCGAGTCTGTTGAAAAGAGCTTAAAGAAGACTCGTCTTTTGAGGAACGAGTGATGAAATGGGTAGCAGCTGATTCCAGGTAAGGCTTGGAATTTTCCAATCACGGCAGTGTTACAAGGATGGCTATAAATGATCACTCTTCGCAGCTGTTCCTCAAAATGGGTAAACAATCAAATGGAGGTGAATGATCGGCCAATGCAAAAGTGGAGGTGGTGGTGCAAACACGTCCAAGGCTTTAAAAGGCTGAAATTTTATATTCACGATGGTCATTTACCGGAGGTTGGTTCATTTTTTCTGGATGAGCTTGAACTCTGGGGGAACATTTGCTCACAATGCTTATGTTTATTTTTTAACGAGCATGAAGTCCGTGTTAAAACTGCTCGATAATTCTAGTCGTATTATAGAAATGTCTCATATAAAATTGGCAAGGTTTCTGATCTTTGCCCCACATCATTTCTTTATGCAAGTTAGGAAACGACCCATCCTACGAGTTTAAAGGGTTAGCTTACAGGTTTAAAGGGAGGACCTAAAAATCTAAAAAATAAATGGTCGTTCTTCGCTTTCACGCCAAAAGGTTCGCATGCCCCCAGGTATAAAATATGGTTTCAAGGTTACCCCTCAATTTGCAGACAAAACATTTGTTTTATCAGGAGAGGCCTACCTCTTACAGGTTACCAAAGATTGTTTTATTCACGTTGCAAATGAAACATTTCTTCGGCGATGTCTACCGAAATAAACAACGGGGAGTGTCGACGTCTGACACTCACATAACTTTGACAAGAGTATCTTATTCCAGTCCAACCCCCTCTTCCAACTTGGATGGGGATACGAAGGTCATATACTCTCGCGGAAACCTATTCTATACCTGAAGTCGTTCCTGCCTAAGTAGACTAGGATGCATGCCCCCTGGCTTTCAGTCACGCCCCCAAATCACTCGCCCTCATCGGGCTGACGGACTGGGTGTTGAGACATTTCTTGTGTGAAAAGACCATTTAGGAATGGTGTATGACTATGTGTTGTGTGTGAACCGGGGAATGAAAGTTGGTCTACGAGCTTGACCACTCTTCCTTCGTGCGGAAAACACATCACTCTAAAGAGTGAGGAGACAATTGCATCCATGCAATAAATATAGTCTCGTCCAAGGAGTAGATTATAATCTAACGGACCTTGGACTACTGTCACGTTCATCTGAACGGTCTTCCTTTTCAATGTTATTGGTACATTGGGAAGAATACCTAAAGGTGGACTGGTTCCTTCATCAAAACCTGTCAGATTTCTGATTTCAGGCAAAAGCGTTGGCGAACCAAGCGCTTTCCAAGTAGTTGAGGAAAGGATACTCACAGAAGCCCCTTCATCAATGATGGTACCGGCCATGACCATTCTGTAGATTTGAACTATAATTCGAAATGGTATGCTGGCTAGTAAACGGGGTCTGCCTAGTTGATTCCAGTCGAAGGAAACAACCAGATTGCTTGGAGGTGGGACCGAGTAGACGGCCGGATATGACTCTGATGAACTTCCTTCCTGCGGTAAAGGAATGGGTAAGATGTTCCCTTGATCATTAGAGTCTGTGTTCACGAACAGAATTTAGGCGGTGCTATCCTCATTCTCTTCGGTGAAGGTATCATCCGAGGATGGAACCTCTGAAGGCAAGACCGGGTCAACTGCCATCTCGACCTTTTGACTTTCGTCTGGTGTTGATTCAGATGGTTCATCCTCAACGATAGACGCTTCAGCTGACCACTTCAGAGGGCCAGCCGGATTTTCGACTAGTGGTGGACTTGGCGAGAGTTTTTTATATCCAGGCGGAAGTCGTATAGGTGAAACCGGACGATCTTCCAGAACTCTTTTTTCCTCGTCTAAGAAGGGACAACAGTGGACGACATGATCGCCTTCGCACAGTTTACAAGGAAATCTATACTTTCCTTTTTGTCCATGGACTTCACTTCCACTAGTTGACGGTGTGCTGTCAACATGAGCTCCAAAGGTTGATGACACCGGATTGTGCAAACGAGGGGACCAATCCCTTAGGATCTGAGGGATAGAGGGGCAATCTCTATGATAATGGTCCCCTTTGCAAATGACACATGGCGATTTAGGCCTGGTCGGTGCAGTGTGTGGATTTTCGCTAGATAACGACTTGTTGCCCCCTCTCATTTTGGGCTCCTTTTTCTTCTTCTCTTTCTTATTCTTTTCCTTGTTCTCTTTAGGTACTTGGTTTTTTGCTTTTTGAGCTTTACCAAGCGAAGAGGAAGGAAGCGAAGAAGAATTGGATGAAGTGGAGGTTTGGGGGGTAACTTTTGGATCGTTTAGCTGCTGACTAGACTGTTCAGGAATTGCGGTGTTCATAACAACTGAGGTTGAGAAGAGCCAGACTGGCAAGCCTATTTTCAACCCTGGAAGTGACAATGTGGCCATATGGGGTGCACCGATTTCTCCCCAAGAGGATAAAGGACTAGGATTTCCTCCAAGGGGTATCCCTTGGTCGGTGGACTCCATTTTCTCAACCTAAGATCAACGTAGGAAAGGTGATGATTATTCCGTTTAAAATAAATTTTAGACGCTTTGACACAACTTGTTTTTTCAGTTTTAAAGAGTCGAGAAAAAACAAAAGATGACTCTAGTCGCCTTCGATTTTTAATGAGCATGAAGTGACAAGTGCTCAGATGGACCTTTTCTGTTATAGAGTCTGAAAAGGAACGAAAGGAACTGCTCTGGAGATCTAGGTAGAGGGTGTACCAGACCAATCACAAAACTGCAGAATACGTTTTACGGTACGGCAGTCAATCTTCCCAAATGCTGTGTTCGGTGCATTGCGATCGATAAGGCGGCAAACATGACTTCCTATGGATAAAGGATTAATCCTATAGTGGTCTCCCAAAATATACTCGACGGTACGTGGGAGCTCAAGTCCGTATTGGCACTTATCGACTCAAAGTGGAGGAATCACCCAACCAACAGTGAGAGCGACAGTTACCACGTTTTACGACGTCGAAACACGTCTCTATCCTAGACCTCTAGATGTTGCGTTAGGTTCCAAAGCGTTGTTAGATTCATTCAGTTTATTTTAAAGTTGATCTTGTTTATGAAATTTGCCTTTTAAGGTTCACCGCATGATGTATAGATGTAATTCCTAAAATGCAATCTAAAGATGATAAACAAACTTTTATCTTCTTTTAAGTCATGAAAATCCTAGCTACTAGGGAAAGAGAATCTAATTCCTTTCATCAAAGAGCATAGAGCACACTTTAAATGCACTTTTCCTAAATCAAGCCAAGCAGATCGTCTAAATGCAAATGCACAATGATGTATTTGTTTTTTGACTTTCTTAGTATATGAAAAAAGAAAGCTAAATGTGCAAATTCGAATTATTTTAAAAAGCGATAGCAATTCAATAATTTCCTTTTCAAAGACAAGTGAGGGTAGAAAGACACTCAACGATTTTTGAAAGGAGAAATAGCTTTTCGACACTTTTAAAATTACACCAATTCGAATCAAAAGCAAAAGTAAATCAGATAATCGACACTTCAAAAGGGTGTTTTGCTGCCTATGGTTGAAAATGACAGTTACGATGCTTTTCAAACACAAGACGACAGCTTGATTATGCTACTTTTTGCGAAAGAGAGACTGAAAATGATAAAAATACACTTAAAACATTAACAGTTCTTTGCACATTTGGGGTTGGAATATCAGTAAGGAAAAGGGTTTCTGAACAGAGGGTCACTGATCTTAGGCTGCAAAAACAGAGAATAAAACTGAAAGAAATGAATCTGGAGGCCAAAATTCAGTGGCAAAGGCTCAAACTGTCCAACGCACCTGTAACACAGGGAACCTGCGCTTAAGAGCAGGTACACCTCACGGGAAGTGCGCTTAAGAGCAGGTACCCAGTTCAGAAGCTGCGCTGGTTCAGAGACGAGACTTTGAACTGGCTCCGGGTCACTATTTTCAGTTTAGTTCAGTATTTTAGGCCGTGTAAAAGATCAGTAAGCTTGATAATTAAGGGTAGATCTTATATGAGGCTTCTAAGGCTACCATAAAGAACAAAATAGAGAGTTTGTAGATTGAATGTTCAAATCATAAACAACCCGGAGATCGACTGAAGTAGCTTTGATCTACTTTGCATTCGTAAAACGAATGCAGTTCGAAGGCTAGCTGGCTGATCTTCAGACTCCGTCTATGTGTTTATAAGATAAACAATTACAAATAAACAAACAAACTATATCGTCCCCAGTGGAGTCGCCATTTTGTTACAGGGATTAGTGTCTACTCAGAACTACTCTATCCCACTAAGGTATGGCAGCTACCTTAGAAACAACAGAAGAAAGTCTATCTTGATTTCCTT
Organism: Pinus tabuliformis; assembly: GCA_031772625.1. Classification (NCBI taxonomy): domain Eukaryota; kingdom Viridiplantae; phylum Streptophyta; class Pinopsida; order Pinales; family Pinaceae; genus Pinus; species Pinus tabuliformis. The sequence goes on from CM062818.1 coordinate 2,081,192,049, forward strand.
TTATAATACGTAGATAGAAGAAGAAAGAAGGGGCCAACCTTTATCTTTCGCTTGAACACCTTGCTTGATTCTTCCTCTTTCTTGTAGCTTTTCGATTCTTGCCCACTTGTATGCCTAGCTTCAAGGAATACCTACGAGATCACAGCAACCAGAGACTATGCAAGAACAAAGATCCACTAATATAAATAATCTAGGGCGAGTATAGATTAGCCATTCAAATGCATAAACATGTATTGCACAAATAAATGGAAGGAAGCAAGAATAGCTTTATTGATAAGTACGATGAAGTCAAGAGAGTTACAACCAGCTGTTCCGACCCAGCAGCATCCTCTTCACAAGAAAAAGTTCCCTTTTCACCTCATATAAAAGCATAAATCACCCAACAAGCTCTAAGATCTCCTCAAGAAACTATCAGCAGTTCCTTACAATAAGCCCAATTCCAACCTCTGGATCTCTTGGTGAGGGATCTATTTATAGCATTTTGACAAGGTAATGAGTCAGCTGTGTTTTTTACTAGTGTCCCCCCACTGATAGTCCTTGCTTCCACTTGGAGATTGAGCATCTCTGACTCATCCAAGGTCGAATTCTGAGAAGCAAGTGTCACAAGAGAGAGTTATGGAAGATTCCATGCCTTTCCACCTTGCAAACTGACACTGCCATTTGTCACTTTCCCACTCAGCGCACCTTGTAGAAGGGCTACCTACTCTTAAACGCAGGCCCATAGTGTATTCAGGTGGGCTTAAACGCACCTGGACTATGGAGCAAGCGCTCTTATCCTGAATTGACCAATTTTGAGTGGTTTTTCATGGAGGACTTCCTGGGAGGAGCTGTACTCTTTTGACCTTGTTCTTTTAGGGGTTGAAACAACTCTTTTAGGGATTAAGAATCCCTTGATTTATGGATATTTGTTGCTTGGGGTTGCAGGGCCCAAAAATATCTATAACAAGCATCCCGACAAGAAGCAACTCCCATGGATGCCGAGAATCCCTATCCTTATTGGCCACTCCTTCATTGGCCAACCTATCTGCAAGCATATTTTCTTTCCTTCTAACATGAACAAATCTTATCATTTTAAGGATTTGTAAGTGTGAGCGGATACGGTGAAAAATTTGTAGCAAATTCTGGTGCTTTGACACTTTATCTAGCGAGGTTCCATTTTGAATCTTCTTGGCTGCTTTGATGACTAAATCTGAATCTGCTTCAATGATAACATTCAGTAAATTAGCCTCCACCTGGATTTCTAGACATTGATCTAATGCCAAAAGTTTAGCGATGTTATCGGTTCCCTTTTCCAGGTGGCCATGGAAAATGTATTTTGTGTGCCCCTCAGGATCCCTGATGGCACCCCTGAAGCCAGCTTCCCCGGGATTGCCCTTAGAAGCTTGATCAATATTTACTTTGAAGAAGCCCTGTGGAGGGGGTTGCCAACCCCTATCCCTTGTGTTTATTGCTCTTACTTCCTTCTTTATTCCTTGAGGGTTGATGGATTGAAGACCCAGATTAATAATAATGTGTTCCTCATGAGGCAGAGGAGGATTCGAGGGAGTTGTTCTCAGACTGCTCCTAACTGTTTCCTTGAGCTGATTTAAAATCTGATTGATTATAATTAGGGGCTCTCTGGCTTTATTTTTGAAGATCTTCATATTGCATTGTTTCCAAATATTCCAAATGACAAAGCTTGGTACAGGCATCCAGGCTTTGTTGATGATCTCATTCTCTGAGAAGTTCTTCCTCGATTTTCTTAATGTTTTGGATATGCTGAGCCTGTCCCAGTCAGTCTTTCTGAAGCTTGAGGCCACCCAATCCCGAATTTTAGCAGAAAAGGAACAAAGATTTAGAAGGTGTTCAATCATTTCCTCATTTGAGCCGCAAAGGTGACATTTAGAGGGGCCAATGAAACCTTTCTTAAGAAGGTTATCCCAAGTTAGGATTTTCCTTTGATGAACAATCCAAATAAATAGTTTTATTTTCATCCAAAGAGGAGCTTGCCATAACTCCTACCAGACTTTCTCAGCATTTACAAAGTTAAAACCTGTGATTGCCTGTTTTGCTTCTCTGAGGTTATAGTTGCCTTCATTATTTTTTCTCCATCTTAATTGGTCAGGTAAGAAGGAAACCATAATCCTTCTTTGCTCTAAGTCCATGGCAAGAACCTCTGCCATGGCCTTCAGAGGGCTCTCTTCATTATAACTTAGGTCCTTCCAATTCCTCCATTTTTCCTTGTCCCTCCCCTGATCCCAGAAATCGTTTACTAATAAAAGACATTTGTTGCTTGTGTCTCTCTTGAGGGCTGCCAGTTCATTCCTGTTCAAGATGGGTTCTTGTTGCTAGCTGTCCTCCCATAAACAAGCCCGATCCCCTGCTCGAATTTACCAAAAACAGTGTTGTTGAACAACACTTTTGTTCTCCCACGCAAGGTTCCATATGTGAGCCCCCGATTTGTCCTGTCATTCTAATGTGATCCTGTTCCTGCCAATGTTTGGCATACTTTTGTGTTGAAAGTTTGGCCCAGGCGGCTCTCGGCTTCTTGATCCATTACCACCAAAGCTTTCCTACCGAAGCTTGACTTAGAGTTTCCGTATCATGCAACCCCAAAACACCATGGCTTTTGGGCTTGCAGAGCTTGTCCCGGGCAACTAGAGCCCACTTATTTTTCTCTTCCCCTCTGCCCCACGGAAAGTTTCTTTGAATGCTTCTAATTTGCTGCTTAATACCTTAAGGAGCAGGGATAGCAGCAAGCATGAAAATGGGAATGGCCTGCAATACCACTTGAGTGAGCACAAGTCGCCCTGCAAAGTTTAAAGCTCTGCAGGTCCAATTGCTGAGTTTGTCCTGAAGTTTGTTTAAAATTGGTTCCCATATTTGCTTGCACAGAGGTTTGTGTGTAAGAGGAATGCCAAGATATTTGGAAGGCAACTGTTCCCTTTGAAAACCAAGAATCCTAATGATATTTCTTTGTATAGAAATATTAGTGTTAAAGAAAAAAACTTTGGATTTGTTTTGGCTTACCTCTGTGCCTGCGGCCATAGTGAAATCATTTAAGATATCTTTGATTTCCCTTGCTTCCCTAACTGTGGGTATACCCTGCAGCATAGTATCATCCACAAATTGTTGATGAGTGTTAGCCTCTCCATCCGGGGTGAGCTTAATCCCCTGAATTCTACCTTTAACATTTGTCAATTTGATTTCCCTACCAAGCCCTTCCATCATGAGGATAAAGAGGAAGGGGGAGAGTAGATCGCCTTGTCTGAGCCCTCTAGAAGGTGTAAAAGTATTAGAGGGAGCTCCATTAAGCAGAATGGAGAAACTGGTCAAGGTGACTAGTGCCATAACCCATCTTATCCAATTTTGGTCAAAGCCATAGGCTCTTAGCATGGCGCTTATGTAAGACCAGTTCAGTTTGTCATAGGCTTTTGCAAGGTCCAATTGAATGATCATACCTACTTTCTTGTTGCTTTTGAGAGAGTGTACCACCTCATGTGCTTGGATGATGTTGTTCAGAATCTGTCTTCCTTCCACATAGCCTGTTTTCTCTTCTGAGATGAGAGAAGGTAGCAGTGGTTTGAGTCTGTTGGCTATCATTTTAGAGATGATTTTATACACCACATTACATAGAGGGATGGGTCTAAGCCCATCCGGAGTCATATCATTTTCCTTTTTAGGGATTAAAGCTATAAAGGTCACATTGAGTGATTTCAGAACCTTTTTGTGTTGTCTTGAGTCTTCCACAACCTCGAGGATGTCATCTTTGACTGTATCCCAGCAGGCTTTAAAGAAATCAACATTGAAACCATCTAGGCTTGGTGCTTTTCCACTTTGCATTTCCTTGATCACCTCACTAACCTCCTCTTCCAATAGTGGCCTATTGAGATTGTGGTTGTCCTCGCTGGTGCCTAACTTGGGAATGTGTTGGGTGAACTTATCAATGAGCCTAGATCTGTCTTCCATTGGCTCCTTTGCAATGTTAGAGAAGTGTTGTACTAGGGTTGATTCCATGTCCTTGTGAGCGACAAGCTCAATACCTTGAGAATACTTTAGCTTTGTGATTATGTTATGTGCCCTGTGAGCCATAGTGGATTTGTGGAAGAACTTAGTGTACCTTTCTCCTTATTTTATCCATTGAATTCTGGGTTTCTGTCTCCAAAATGTTTCCTCTTGTAAGAAACGCTCCTCCCATTCTTCCTACACAGAGTCAATTAGTTTTTGCCTTTCCTCATTGAAGCCCTCTATTCTGGCCTTGATGATATCACCAACTTCCTTTTTGTTCTGATCCTTAATTTTGGATTTAATGTGTTTCAGTCTCTGTTGGAGCATGTACATCTTAGTACCCTGAATATTCAAATCCTCCTTCCACCATTTGGCAATGTTACAGGTGAATTTGGGGTGAGAGAGCCAGGAATTTTTGAATCTAAAAGGCCTATTTCATGGAGTACCCATAAAGGAAGCTTCCAGCTGTACTGACTAGTGATCTGAGCCTCCAAAGGGCAGAATGGACGTAGTAATGGCCGATCCTGTAAGGAGGAGATCCTCAGATTCGATAAACCTATCTCGTTTTGACGCCACTTGGGAGACCCCTCCTCTTTTTTTGTTCCAAGTGAAGTTTCCATTTATAGTCTCAGTGTCCACTACTCCCATGTTCATGAAGAAATTTTAGAAGGCTTCATAGTCTCTGCCAAGCTGTCTAGTGCCACCTTTTTTTTCTGAGAGAGATCTTATCATATTGAAATCACCAGCAAGTATTCAGGGTATATTGGGATAATGTGCTCTGAGACCTTCCAAGGAGGTAAGAAGCTTGAGTTTATCTGCTTGCTGTTGAGGGCCATAAACATTAGTAATCAAGTAAGTCTCCTTGTCACCTATGGGATTACACACCAAAGAGAGATAGTTCCTGGATGCTTCAGCATCCAGGATTCCCAGTTTTTGTGGATCCTGCAGTGTGAGAATCCCACCTGCAGAGTTATTAGCTTTAACTTCTAAATAACCATACTTCATTAACCATTTGTTATGAATTTCTCTTATTTTCTCCATTGAACATTTTGTCTCCTGAATAAAGACCATGTCTGGTTTTTCTTCTTTTATTCTATTACTGAGATTTCTCTGTTTCCTTCTACTACCTAAACCTCTAATATTCCATGTTGTGAGCTTCATTAAGAAAGGTTGGTAAAATAATAGCTAGCAAGATATTTTATCTTACCTGAGTTAATCAGTAGTTTCCCACATTCATTTAGCAGTTCATTCTATCTTTTCCTACCTCTTTTCCTCCCTGGGTTTTTTGGAGATAATGTCTACGGGTTCTCCATCATTTGGACTCTACTCTACTCTTGGCTTTCATGGTTTCTTTTGACACCTGTTCCCTTAAATTGTGCCCTCCACAGATAGAGTTGTTGGACTTGATCATAAGCTTCTTTTGGCAATGAATCCACTCCTTTGTTCTTTCCTTGCTCCAGAAATTTCTCTAGCTCTAGATTTTCCCTGTCTAGAATCTCCTGAAGTTCGAGGTCCTTCATACCTGCCTCACTTGGAGTCATCTCATGGTCCTTGCTGATCTCCATGTAGCTTTGTAGCTCCTCTGTTTGCTGGTTGTTCGTTGGGATATCCTCCATTTCAACTTCTATGTCCTGCTCCTTAAGGGCGTTTTCCTTGACCTGGACTGTCTCCATGCTCTCATCCATTTCCTCTAGGATTTTGAAACTGTTGTGTATTGCTTGTTTGTCTTCGCTTGTTTTCTTGTGTGATCATTTAGCCCCTTTCCCTTTGCCCCAAACCTTGGTGAAACCCTCATGATCTTTGTCCACAGAGGTTTTCCCATTGCTTTCCAAGTTGTTGGTGGGGCAGTCTCTGAATAAATGGCCATGTTCATGACATTTGCGGCATCTAAATAGTATATGCTCATAGTCCATTGTTTGCACCCATTCTTCATCATATACCTCTAAGATTATGGCTTCCGGAAGGGCTCCAGATAGATCCATTTCCACACATATTCGGGCAAAAAAGGTACATTTACCTTTGAGAGTTGCCTCTGATATTTTAATAAAATGCCCCAACTTGTTGCCTGTGGTTTTCAAGGACTCTGGTTGCCAATAGTCCAGAGGTAATGAGTATAATCTGATCCAAACCGGTATGGATGTGAATGTTTCACATTCCAGAACAAAATTCATTGTCCATGGCCGCATGAGAGTCCTGCCGCAGCGTAGAAGTAAGGTCCCCCTTCAAACACTCTATCTTTGTCCTCTAGGCTCGCAAACACCACCGTAAAGAAGCCCTTAGAACCCAGATGCAAACGTATTTCTCCCTTTGGCTTCCACTAGCTCCTGATCCAGATGTATAAAGCCCTCTCTGTTGGCCATAACCCCATGAACTTGCAGATGATCGCATGTTCTCTCACATGGTCCCTGTGCACTTGGATCGTTGGATCATTTAATATGACCCAGGGGATGATGCTTGATTTGGGTTTGCAGACTCCCGTGGTTTTCGTCTAAGGAATTTTCATGCTGCTACCACCCTTTTCCTTTTCTTTATTTATTTTTTGTTGACTCTCTTCCTAATTCTGGACTTCATTTCTTTCCTCTGTTTCCTTGCCTCTTGCTTCTGACTCTTTTCCATCGGTATTTTGAACTGTTTCCCTCCTGGCTTCTTGCCTCCCTCCATGACAGTTTGATAGTAGGAGGAAGCAGCGCTCCCCCCTGCACGACCTGCCATAGAACCCTAAGTCAAAACTTGGTGCCAACGTCAAACCTCTCTCAAGTTGCACAACTCATTTTTTTCTTCAATATCATAATTAAATATTAATAATATTTTAAATATTAATTATTTATTAAGTATTATATTAATAAAAAATCATTACTAAATTAATGTTTTTAATTAATAAATAATTAGTATTTAAATTGATTACATTATATTTATTTATTATATTTAATATTATTAATACTATATTTAAAACTATTAATTATATATCTATTTTATTGACATTGATGATATTAACTTTGGAAATATAACTAATAATTTTATAAAATTATTATTATTTTCTTATTATCAAATATATATTATGACTAACTTTTTATTGTTATTATTAACTCAAATTTTGATATTCATATAAATAAACTTCATTAGAGATAGATACGAATTGAACCCAATATTAAAAACTCAATATAACCCAATATTATAAGCTTTAATATTAAAAATATCGAATATTAAAAACATTAAATGACCCAATAATAAACCTAAATATTAAAACATAATAATTTAAATCTAAAATAACATCAAAACATATTAATACCTAATATAACATCAAAATATATTAATATTATGTTATTAATATTTTAATAAAATTAAACTTTAATTTCATTATTAAATAATGATATTTATATTTATATCAATATCATTATCATTATTAATATGATTAATTTTAATATTAATAAATAACATTTTTATTATTAATATGATTAAATTTAGTATTGATAAATAACATATTTATTATTAAATTTTTTTTAAAATTTAAACAAAAGATTAGGATTTCTCAAAACAAAAGATTATATATTTTAAAAATAAATTTCTTAAATAAAAATATTAATACTCTAAACCCAAAATTACTCATTACCTTGCGGCTTCTCTCAAATTTGATACCCTTTGAAGCCTATGTTTCACAAATTTGATACTCTTTGAAGCCTACGTTTCACGCCACATTATTTCCATTCCGTGCTTTAAGATTATATATTATTAAAATTTAATAAATTAACCCAAAAAAAATATTGTCAATTATTATTAACTTATTTATATTATTAACTAGGCTACTAGAAATAAAACAAACATTAATGAGCAATTGTGAATTTGAAAGGATCCTCTCTCAACAAATTCAAGCACGACTTCATATGAAAATGAGAATTTGAAAGGGATCTTCTCTCAAAAAATTCAAGCATGACTTTAATCAGAGAACACAAACACAAACACACAGAAACTTGCTCATTTGATTGCCAAAGAGGGTTTTTATAGACAGTGGAGAAGTTTTTGGAGTCGGTGATGGTGGCTTCTTCAGGAAGCTATCTAATTCTCGAAACTTCCTCCTGAATTCTCTAGAAGGAACTAGACTGTGCATTTAATGCAGTTGGTTGGAATTAATGTTTTCTAACACTCCTCTTTAATTTCAACCATATGAAAAATATACTATAGCACAATACATAAGACACTGAAAACATACTCTTAATTGTCATGCCTGCTGATCTAAGTCTCAGCTAGGCTTACAACATAATCTGGATTTTCTACAACATATTACTTACTTCTACAAAACTCAAATTTTGCCTTCCCAAAAGGCTTAGTAAATATGTGAGCTACATTCTCATTTGTATTACAATATATTAGGGTAATTTCTTGTGATTGGACGTTTTCTCTTACAAAATGATATTGTGTGTCTATATGCTTTGACCTTGCATGACATACATGATTATTCCCCAGTTTGATGGTGCTTTGATTATCACATCTGATCACTGTAGGTCCTTGTTGACCTTCACCTGTAGAAATTTCACCTGTAGATCAACTGATATATGCAATGTACTAAAGCATAATACTAGATCTAGTTCTACCATAAACTTTGTGGAAGCTTAATCACATATGACCAGTATCAACCAAGAACAGATATAACTAAGAAGAAGAAGCAATCACACATAACACAAAAGAATAATCCGAGGAAAGCTTCAACCTAAAACCCCACTTTTTGTATTATCATACAAGTGGAAAATAGTCTCAGAATTACACAAAGCCTTAGCTCGGAAGCTATCCAGCTCTCAGTATAATCCCTCTATTGCTCATAGACAATCAAAGGCCTCTCACAAACCTTCTCCTTTGCCCTCCAAGCCTCCTATTTCCTTGCGCAGCTTTTCCTGGGGTCCAGTGCTTCCACACATGTGAATTCCCACCTCACATTGCTCACTTGGCTCAGTAGTAACTGTGCAATCTTGAAGGAGATGAATCCTTCTCCATGGATGAGCTTCCTTTATAGGAAAAAAAAACATCCAACTGATAGTACAATGTCCCTTCTTTGATCTCCACTGGGTCTCTGTTTGAACTAACATGCATGAGTTATTTATGAGAGAAAATTCAGTTATCTGAAGTGCAGCAGTAACATGCATGCACGCATTAACTAATTGAACTCACATTAATTTAAACAAATTGTTTAAATAAAATATCACTGGACTTGACTCAGTTAACTAAGCCAACTAATTACTACTTAATATAGAACTCATCCTTATCTCTTTAACTGATGGATAAATTCCTTAATTAATGGAGAAACTGTTGCATGTCCTCACATAGACTTCATGTTTGATTTTTTACAACTAATTAACTAATGGTGAATTAATTAATTTATTTTCAAACAGCTGTTAAGTTCAAATTCGAATTTTACTTCACCACTTTAGTTCAGGGACTGACTAAAACAGGAATCCATCTTGAACTGCTAAAAATAGAATGTTATTTTTAGCACTTCCATTTTTCATTCCCTGTTGCTCAATCTAGCACTGGTACCAAAACTGCTATTTATAGCAGTGCTATTTTTAGCACTTCTATTTTTAGCACTTCTTGTTGCTATTCTCAACACTCCCTCTCAACAAGAAAGGCTTCAACTCGACCTGATCCTATACCTTTGTAATGTTCTTCATGCAACACTTCTACCGAGTGTGGTTGCTCTAGCACCTCTAGGAACAAAAAAACTCCCCACTGACCTCTATGTTGGGCTAGAAACATACTCTGATGCTGAAGCTCTACCTGCTACTGACAAGTGCTCCCTCTCTAACCTCTGAGCTGCTGCAACACTCCATGCATCTCACACCGTTGCACACCTCTCTGTGTCATCCTGCACTGGTGCAACACTCTTGTGCCTCTCACATTGTTGCAGCCTGCTAGCTCTACATAGTCTTGGGACTCCTGCACTGTAGTACTCTATGCCGCTCCTTCTGCATCTGTCTCTACCCAATCATCCAGTCTTGCTACTCCTTATCGAGGCTCCTGTAGCAAATTCGAATCAAAGAGGGTGGGTACCTCAAGGATCCTGCCCCGATTTCAGCCTTCTTGGGACTATCACTTCACATCACCCCACCTCACACCTAGAGGTATGGCTGCATGTGATCGATTTACCCACCTAGCTCGAAATTTCCCCCTATTGGAGGTCTCTGCATGAGTGGATGCCTCCACTCGGTCTCCTCTCAGCATCTCTAGTTGTGGTTGCTCCACAACTTCCTGAAGTTTTTTCACCAATCGTGGCTCCTCCACAATTGTCTGAGACTTCTTATGGCGCTGCATGTTGAGAGGTAGTGTACTCTCCCACTCAACCACCAAGTCTCCAATAGTTCCCTTGCTCCTCAAGGCTCTGCATGCATCTTGAACCTCAAGAGCATACAGGTTCTTAACCCTTGAACGATCTGCTTCACCTATCTAGTGATGATGTCTCTAAGGAAAACCTTTCCCTTACTAAAGACTACATCATAGCCTCTGTCTTCCAGCATCGCGATCGACACCAAGTTTCTCTTCAGTCCTGGTACATACTTGACATCGGTCAAGATAAGGTGAGCTCCATTCTCCCTTTGAAAAATAACCATGCATACACCTGAGACACTATAATTTTCATCATTACCCATTGCTATGAGTATCTAGAGATATTTCTCGTCCAACGTACTGAACAAACTCTTGTCGCCGGTCATGTGGAAAGAAGCTCCACTATCAAGAAACCAACAAATTCCCACCATGGATGAAACCATGCATGCGAACAATGTGAAATCCAACTTGAACTATGAGGCCAATGCCTCACCTTGTGATCCTTCCATGGATCCCTTCTTTGATTTCTTCAGTGGAAAATTTGTAGCAAAATAGCCCACCTCATGACAACGAAAGCATCACACTTTCAATTTGTCAAACTTCTTCCCACCATGGGAAGAACTAGATTCAGAATGAGAAACCTTATCCTTCCCCTTCTTCACCTTACTTGCTAAGGCACAATATTCTTCATCCTCCATGGATGAAGAACCATCTCTGGTGCTTCTTCTTATCTCCTCCTACATCAAATCTGACCAAAGTCGTTCCCAATCTGGCAGTTTCTCTCTTCCATTAACTGAGTCCTAGTAGCTATGTTGGCTCTTAGGAAGACCGAGGAGTGCAAGACTCACCATGTCATCATCCGCTGTCGTGATCCCTACACTTTCAAGCTCATCCCTGCATGTGGTGAGCTTGTTCAGATACGCATAGATCGTGTCACCGTTTTCACAGTTGATCTTCCGAAGCTTGTCTTTCAGTGCCAGCTTCCTCTGATCACTGCTATTCTGATATAGATCTTTCAATGTTTTCCACATTGAAAATGGTGTCTCCTTCCCATGGAGACTCAAGACTGTGTGATCTCGAACTCCCTCTAGAAGGATTCTCCTTGCTCTAGCCACACATTTCTTTCGTTCCGCCAATTCTTGGGCATTAGTTGCTGGGGGCTTGGGGACTTCTTGATCAATGAAATCCTTCATCCCGTTGTCTTCTAATACCACCTCCATGCGATCCTTCCAGGCTATATAATTTGAACTACCATCAAGGGCATATTCAAGTCTTAAGCCACTAAACACCATAGGTGAAATAGAGATGTGATAAGAACTTGATTTCTATATTCAGAAATCACAAACTTCAACTTCTCCCTTCTTGTATATTGTTCTTCCTTGATCACCTGTGCTGTGATACCATGTAGAAATTTCACCTGTAGATCAACTGATATATGCAATGTACTAAAGCATAATACTAGATCTAGTTCTACCATAAACTTTGTGGCAGCTTAATCACATATGAGCAATATCAACCAAGAACAAATATAACTGAGAAGATGAAGCAATCACACATAACACAGAAGAATAATCCGGGGAAAGCCTCAGCCTAAAACCCCACTCTCTATATTATCATACAAGTGGAAAATATTCTCAGAAATACACAAAGCCTTAGGTCGGAAGCTATCCATCTCTCAGTATAATCCCTCTACTTCTCATAGACAATCAAAGGCCTCTCATAAACCTTCTCCTCTGCCCTCCAAGCCTCCTATTTCCTTGCGCAATTTTTCCTGGGGTCCAGTGTTTCCACACATGTGAATTCCCACCTCACACTGCTCACTTGGCTTAGTAGTAACTACACAATCTTGAAGGAGGTGAATCCTTCTCGATGGATGAGATTCCTTTATAGAAAAATATTCATCCAACTGATAGTACACTCTCCCTTCTTTGATCTCAACTGGGTCTCTGTCTGAACTAATATGCATGAGTTATTTATGAGAGAATATTCAGTTATCTGAAGTGCAACAGTTACATGCATGAAAGCATTAACTAACTGAACTCATATTAATTTAAACAAACTGTTTAAATCAAATATAACTATTAAAAAAGAGATTAACTCACACAAATTACAGGAAAACACATATAAAAAATCAGACACAAACTATGGCTGAAAAAGGCTGAAGCCTCATGTATTCTCTCTCACTCTCATTCTTACACCCAAATAATTGAAATAGTGTTACAAATAAATAGATGAGAGATATTGGTCTCAAGATAGTGCGTGCTATCTTGGACATCTTTGGTTGAGATAATTTCTCCTTTGGTTGAGATAATTTCTCACCAGACACACCAATATAGGAGTTACCTAAACTAACTCCTATCTTAGAGGAACAACCCAAGAGTTAGGCACAAATTCCTAACTTGGAATATTTAATTAATTAATTTATGTATGGATTTATTATTGTTTTATGAGAGAGTCTAACATTCCCCCCCTCAATGATAAATCCAAAAACGAGAACCATCTTCCAAGTTCTCATGTTGATCCTCAAAAACATTGCCTGAAAAAACCGCCAAAACTGGATGCTGGAAAAAACTCAAATCTGAAGAGAACATGAATCAGCTGCATGCTTGATTCATCTCTGAAGGACGCTTGACAACTCCATCATGTGCCAAGCCGCAAAAGGATCCAACTGGCCTTTGCTTGAAAACAGCATCCGGTGTCCACTGACACAATTTGATGATGATTGCCCACTGGCTGAAGATGTCGAAAAACAACTCAATGTTGCTTTTGCTATGATGAAAGCTGCTCACTGCTGCTTTGGTTGTCGATCGCCCACTGGCGAATTTGCTGATGCCCACTGGCTGATGAAGATGCCCACTGGCTGCTGATGAAGATGCCCACTGGCTGCTTCGCTGATGTTGTCGAGACTTTCAGTCTGACAACCACTTGTCAATTTCATTGACATTTTCCCCCCTTTGTCAGCTGAAAGGAGAGACAATCTGCTCCAAAATATATTTGAACTCCCCCCCTTCAGGTGTAGGAGAGTTTCACTGTTGTACTCCCTCATTCAACTGCATGAGAGTACCATCATCTATTCACTGCTGGCTGCACTATGTAAGATTGTAGTCGGTTGTAGAACTGAGACAACCGTTTGACTGTGGATGACCATTCCCAAGGATCAATCCAGTCATAATGTATCTTCAATCTGCTTGATTTTTGGTGGTTGCGACATTTTGCTGATGAATGATTGGGCTTGCCACAATGGCAACATGGATGGAGATCAAAACACTGATCTTCCATATGACCGGTTCTTTGACAATGAGAACACTTTGATTGGACTTCAACTTTAGGTTGCGTGCAATTCTGTTTGTCGGCAACTTTCTCAGTACCTGCTGAGGTGAGTGGTTCAAGAAATCCTGCACTCACAAACTTAACTGGCTTGGAATAATCTGGGATTTGTAAGTTGGTGTCATCAGGGACATATCCTAAGCCACGTCTATTCTTGTTATTTTGAATTTCTTCCCAGGGCTTGATGATGGCTTTGGAAGAAATTTGAATGTTATCATGAACAACTTCGACACTTGAAGTTGTTGGGATGAATGACTTATCATCTGGATGGTTCAAAGACTTGAAAGTATCACTTTTTTCTTGCAATTCATTCCTTTGAAGTTGGGACTCAAGCTGAAGAAACTCAATGGTTTCATGCGTTTGCTGTAGATGCCGTGAAATATCAGCAAGAGTTTCTTTGCTGACGTGCACCATGTCTTCATCACTGGAGATGATCAAACTGTGAAGAATGTTTAATAACTGAATATGCTGCGCCATCTGAACTTGCTCACTTGAAATCAGGCTCTCTTGTTGTAGATGTCGTGCACTTGATTTTGTTTCACTTTACTTAAATGACAGGCTCGCTTGCTATGGGATTTGACTGTCACGCTCGCTTGATTTGTTGATCTCAACTTGCTTGATTTGTTGCTTATTGTACTTGCTGAGAACTCTTGTTAGAACTTTCTGGAATTCACGCTCGCTTGATGACGAACTCAACTTGTTAGAGTTGAACTTGTTTTGGTTGCTTTGATGGTTGTTTCAAGGAATTAAAACTCATGGACTCACTTGATTGTGCTTTAAAGAAAGGGTGTCGAACACTGTCGAAAATGCACCCAAAAAAGCTTACAATGGTTTGAATGACTCACATAAAACAAGGAATTCACTTGTCTTAATTTGACTAAGTTGAAGAGAATTGACGTGCTTGACTTCTGATCAAATCAAAACACGGGTGTCGGTTTCAACCGAGAATGCACCCGTACAATGCAATGTAATTTGATTCACAAGTTCTTAAATTTGTTTGCAAGAATGTTGATGTAGACTTTGCTTTGAAATGCTTTAACTTGATTAAGTGAAGTTGCTTGTTGATGTAGAATGTTGATGTTGACAATCTATGATTATGAGTTGTATTTGCACAGATGCAAGTGTCGAGTTCAATTGTCCTTCCTTGACGCTATTCTTTTACAAGTGTTGTGCTTGCTTGCATTGAACTTTATGTGTGTGGTAAATGCGATCATTTATGTGTCACAACTACACACAAATCATAAGCAACAACATGCAGCCATAAAAACACTCGCCATCACAAATACACATGGTGTACCTAAGATCCCCTTATTCAATTTCGGGCGGATCTAGGACACAATCACCACAAAAAATATGATATCTTTATTAATCACTGAGTACATCTGAAGCAATGATAATGCCAAGCTGACAACCCTTTGAAACAACTCGCCTTCAAAATCTGAATGGATTGTGACATGATCCCTCTCAAAGTAAAATATTACTTTGGATTACAAAAAAAAATTTCTCTCAAAAAAAACCACTCATCTTCTTTCTTATGTCACTCCTTATATCTCCCAAAAACACTCCAAAAAATTTACACTTTAAATGGCATACCTCATTACAAAAATTAAAAAAAAATATTTTCCACTCCTTATCTCTCCAAAACACACTTTAACTAACTTATGCCTACTCAAACATAATAAAATCTCCACTTCACATTACACCACTCATTCTCTCACATTCCACTTATCACTTTATCTCTCCAAAAAAATTTCACCTTTGTTAAAAATTACCTTATTTCTCCCCCAAAAGAAAATCACCTATTACCCCCCACTCACTTATCACTCCCAAAAAGGATATATTACATACCTTATCCATTTATTAACTTTATGATCACATTAAAAAACCCTACAAAATAATTTAATAAAACTTTACAATCGGTAACGTGAATATTTCACTTACGTGATTTCTGAAATGTAAGTAATATGAAATTAATGATTTCGTTGATCTTTGAGTGGAGAGAAGGTTTTGTTGGCTCTTTGTCCCGCAACCAAATCTATCGTTTGTAGAGAGGTTGTACGCAAATGTTCCAGCGTGGGTGGTTCAACACAGATCCTCCTGAGGTGGTTTTCTATCAACACATCGCCTCAATGATCCTTCCACGCAAGCTTCTCCCTCAACGTTGGTCCACGCACGCAGGTGGCTTCTTCCACAAATTTTCACGATGTTGAGCCTCCACACTGGTGATCTCTACGATGATGGCTCTTCCACGGTGGTTATACGATCGCTCTTCCACAAGCAGCTGTTTTGGAAATGCCTAATTTCCCAAGCGTAAAACCTTTAAAAAGATTACTCCATTTGGACGTGTTGCTGCCCCAGGCCGATGTTCATAAGGCACAGAATGTATTGCAGATTGCAATGGTTCGAATAACAGGGTACGACGAGATCTAGCCACTGCCTTTGGCTGATTCGATGATGCAAGAACCCGTCTTCGCCCGATCTATGCTTTTACAGATTGAACCGCCTGGCAATGGTTCAGATTCAAGGATGTTCAGACACGCTCTCAGATTTCTCTGTGCTTTGTTTTGTAAACCCAGAATCAGATTTCTCTGGGATTTGTTTTGAAGACACAGAACTAAGAAGAGAAAACCGTGTTTTCACTGAATGAGTCGCCTCTTGTTTATACGAAGAAACTCCAAATATTGGGAGGCAATGAATGTACACATCAAAATGCAGGCAACAGTGGAAATTGCAAATTGCAGGCAGAGGAGGGGTCATCGGAACATAGGGATCAAAATTTGCTTAAAAGGCAGTTTAAAGAATGTAATAATTACAGAGAAGTTTCCTCCATCAACCCTGAAAAGATGGGGGGATCTGATCATGAATTGAATGCACAGCATGGGAGTACTACCTGTTCAAAATCTAGTCTCATGCATTCCCTTGAAGATGACAAAATCAAACATTTCTTCTCAGCATGAACCAGCTAAAATTAGAATTGATGTTGTCCATCAAACTGAGGAGGAGACGGGCCAGCACATCTACTCAACCCATAATTTGGAAGATACCATTAACAGTTTGTGCCTGCAAGATGTGGACAGGCCAACAACCAACTCCAGGGCTTTGCCTTCTTTTGAAAATGAAAAACTAATATCAGAAACCACAAAAGTAACAGAGGGTCTCATAACCAATACCGGATTAAATCTTAATCAGAAGGTTTCTGCTATTCCCAGAGACTCCAAAGGGCGCTTCATTAGATCTGCGACAATGAATGGGGAAAAGGAAGGCGGGCTCTCATATTCTCGATGGAAACAAGCAGATAGACACAATGAAACCGATTTTTCTATGAATGCTGCCCTTTCCTATGCAAGAATTGGAAAATCCACTCCCACGGAAACATTTCTTCCTGTCTTCTCCAACCTCAACATCTGCAGCATTTGCCTCAGGAGCTCTGCGCTCCTTGAAATTTCGATAGCGCACACGTTTGAAATTTTCTCAGCTTACATTGCAGGCTCACGGGTTTGGATGCAGCGTCGATGCAGCCTCACACAGGTCTAACATTGCTCTGATACCACATATTAAAAAAGAGATTAACTCACACAAATTACAGGAAAACACATATAAAAAATCAGACACAAACTATGGCTGAAAAAGGCTGAAGCCTCATGTATTCTCTCTCACTCTCATTCTTACATCCAAATAATTGAAATAGTGTTACAAATAAATAGATGAGAGATATTGGTCTCAAGATAGTGCGTGCTATCTTGGACATCTTTGGTTGAGATAATTTCTCCTTTGGTTGAGATAATTTCTCACCAGACACACCAATATAGGAGTTACCTAAACTAACTCCTATCTTAGAGGAACAACCCAAGAGTTAGGCACAAATTCCTAACTTGGAATATTTAATTAATTAATTTATGTTTGGATTTATTATTGTTTTATGAGAGAGTCTAACAATAACTGGACTTGACTCAGTTAAATAAGCCAAATAATTACTACTTAATATAGAACTCATCCTTATCTCTTTAACTGATAGATAAATTCCTCAATTAATGGAGAAATTGTTGCATGTCTTCACATAGACTTCATGTTTGATTTTTCACAACTAATTAACTCATGGTGAATTAATTAATTTATTTTCAAACAACTGTTGAGTTCAAATTCGAATTTTACTTCACCACTTTAGTTCAGGGACTAACTAAAATAGGAATCCATCCCGAACTGCTAAAAATAGAATGTTATTTTTAGCACTTCCATTTTTCATTCCCTGTTGCTCAATCCAGCACTGGTACCCAAACTGTTATTTATAGCAGTGCTATTTTTAGCACATCTTGTTGCTATTTTCAACATCACCAACATATTCAAGTATTCTTCTGAGCCATATAACTTCACAGGCTGCACTGCATAATGCTTTATACTCTGCTTCAGTTGATGACAAGGAAATTGTTGCATGTTTCTTACTGCTCCATGATATAGCTCCCGATCCTATATTGAAGACGTATCCAGTGGTGGATTTCCTGTCATATGGATTTTCAACCCAGTCAGAACCAGAATGACCTGTCAATTCAACATTACAAGCATTAATATATTCAATACCAAAATTGATAGTTCCCTTTAAATAACGAAGGACCCTTTTTGTTGCTATCCAATGGATTTCATGAGGTTTAGCCATGAATTGACTAAGTATGCTTATTGCATAAGCAATTTCTGGTCTAGTGGTGGTGAGATAATTCAGAATTCCCACTAATTGTCGATAGAATGTTCCATTCACCTCTTTTGTTTCATCTTCACTTCTCAATTTGATATTTTTTTTTTCCAATGGAGTACTCACTGCTTTACATCCATTTATATGAAATCTCTTTAGTACTTCATTTGTATATTTGCTTTGTGTGATTAATGTCCTTCCATCATCTCTCCATACTTGAAGACCTAAACAATAGTGCATCTGGCCAAGCTCCTTCATCTCAAATTCCTGTGATAACTTCTTTTTTATATCTTTAATCAAATTATCAGCACTCCCTATTTCTATCTGTCTTGACATATAGATTAGGATCAATTTTTCTTTTGTTAAATCTTGCTGAAAGAAGAATTTGTCAATTTTCTCATACCAAGATCTAGGTGCTTGTTTTAGTCCATATAAGGCTTTTTTTAACTTCCATACAAGATGTTCTTGTACCTTCTTTACAAATCCTTCTGGTTGAAAAGCATAAATTTCTTCTTTTAAGTCACCATTTAGAAAATCTAACTTCACATCTAATTGATGTAGCTTCCTGCTGTGGCCAGCAACAACCCCCCTTCTTATTTAGTTTTATCACTAATACTAAATAAGTGGGGACCCTTATTCAAAAATTTAAAAAATCAATTAATGCTTGTATTTCCTTTTTCAATAAAACTTACTATCGTAAACTTAGGAAAATACCCTCGAAAAATCTAAAAAGACTTAAGTTTTATGGTAAGTTAGAATAAAATCATTCCTTAAAGAGTGTCGCATCGCAAAAAGGTAATAAATGCCTTCCTACAAGCGGAATCTCTAAGATTGCGAAATTTTGATGCGAAATCATGCATCAAAAGATCCTCATCGCATCGCATGCCTCAACCATTACTTAAGCTTAAATGCCTCAAACCGCCGATATGCGATGGCGCATGTCGCAAATCGCATTTCACAGAAAACACATTAATGGATGATTACCACATGCAACAGATCTGCGATATTGCGATCTGCGATATTTCGAAGAAAATCGCAAAATCGCCTTATCGCAGATCTTCAGGTCTCATTGTTCGAAAAGTCTTTTTCCATAAACCGATGCCCGGTTATGCGCGTTAATGTTAATCAATGAGTTATTTGGAAATCATTAATGAAATATGGTTTTGATCTGATTGAAGAGCAATTTCATGTAAGGTGATATATTTTATATGTTTTTGGCACTTAAAGCTTTCCGTCACCTTTTTCTTATCATTATTCTCACCTCATTTGTAAACTGCAGGAGCAAAGAGCAGAGAAGTATACATAGAAGTGTTCAAGATATTATGGGAAAGAAGGGTAAAGCTCCGAGTTCTAAAGATAAAGAAATGAGACCCTTATACACGGATGCCACCTGTAACAAAGATGTCGGTATTACTACTTGGGAAGGCATGTACAATCTACTAGAGGAAGAAAATCCCAAGGTAATGGAGGTTACAGCTACTGTAGGCTCACACGAGTCTTCTGAGGCGTCTATTATAGAACTAGCATGTTCGTTCTTGCATAGGATAGTGGCGAGGCCCAAAATTATTCCATACATGGACATGGTTAAATGGGTATTAGATAATGTTGATATCACGTATAGAGAATTTAAAGCTCAAAACCACAAACTCACAGAGTCATTATTTTCACAAAATTTAAGCTTTATATCCTCTAACAAAAAGCGTGTAAGAGGCAAAAATTCGCATTAGGGAAGCCCAGATCAAGAAACGGAGGCAGTTTCTGATGCGCGATTAATTATGCATCGCCAGGCAAAACCCCTCGAGATGGAAAGCCTCTAATCACTCAGTCGCCTGTAAGCCCAGAAATTTGTAGGAAAAAGCACTAAAGGCGAAAGGCAAAACTTGAACTCTAGACCAGTGGTATTTATCAGGTATATCATCAAGTGGTATGTAGATATCTACCAAATGTACAGCATCTACAGACAAGCTGGAGACAGAAGGCTTAAGAAAGGGCAGAATCCATCAAAAGGTTAACCAAGTTGAATTGGGATTCTTACTGGGCGTACTTGGTAAAACCACACAGCCAGTGCATGACTCTCAAATGTATCATCAATTCTACCGAGAAGATGGCGCCAGCACTTTCCGATTCCATTTTCACAGGATAGTTAAAAACGGAAGTCGGCCAGCCAACTCTTCTCAAGCAAGTGTTGAATGCTTGCTATTACAAGGAACAGATACACAGATAGTTAGTTGTTAGTTTTAGTTTTAGATTCAGTTTTAGTTTTAATTTTGCTTTATTTTTGCCTGAAATGAGGAGGGTCATTTAAACCGCATCCTACATTTTTGTAATAATTTATTTTTAGATTTAGTTAGTGGTATTTAAACCCTTCTCATGCATTTAGAGAAGGGTCCTGAAATTTTTCAAAAAATTGTCCTCAAAACATGCACTTTTGCACCCTCCGAGGAGGTTTTGATGAATGAATGGAACATGATTTATTGATATCTGCGTTTAATATCTACTACTGATGTTGCATTTTTGTACTCTTGGTGGATGTTGGATTAAGAAGAGATAAATCATTATTTCTTGAAGCTCATGAGTAGAACTAGTTATAAATGGTACTTTTATCTCTTAACTATTTATGCTTATGTGTTAAGGTGATATTCATTTTCAGTTATTTATATATGAATGTGTGAATGCTTAAGTTATCATTTGGCACTTCTGTACGGTGATGGCTATTTATTTATGCTTAATATATGAGTAGCTTATTATGCGATATGTTTTTCACAATTGTTTCGTCTAACTTTTTATACGAAATGGTTTATCTTTATTAAATCATTTTCTCATAGCAGTTGAATGATCTTTATTACCAATTGTTATTTGAAATCATTTTAGATCGCATAACGTAAAGATTAAATCCCGTGTTAGTTTAGAATGAGATATGTCTATTCATTAGAATACAATTGCATGTTGTGAGATTAGATTTAGAATAAAAACATTTTACTTAGGAATTATAAGAAATGAAATATCAAGTGTTAACACACACACACATATATTGGGAAATTGGTTCCATATCCTCAGTCGGACCCACTATACCAAATGAAAAAGGAGCTGCTAACCAAGGTCTGGACTGGGTGGGTATCCCCCTTGTTGTAGACCCGATTTTCGGGGCTTCAACATATTTAGAGCTAGAAGGAGGGCCCCGAACACTGAATGGCAAGTAAATCTAAATCTAAATACCATTATGAGAGTAAATCACCCTCACCATCTCCCCGACTTCTCCATCGCAGTTAGAATCTTTAAATCTTGAGCAAGAAGTCGAAAGAACAACAGCCACTGCCACAAACCCAAACATTTTAGAGAAATCTACTATTGAACCTCCTGAAGTTGAATCTTTGATCCATAAACTTCAGCAATTTTCTATATCACCTCAAAGATCTGAAAAATTTCAAGGTAGTGTGACTTTGAAATATAACCCTGCTCATCCTCTCACCAGATTAAAGAGTGAAAAGTTTGGTATTGAGCCAACTGAGTTACCTCTACCTATAAGGAAGAGAGCAAGGAAATCACCTAAAGGGTCTGATAGCGAGACTCTTTCGTCATCATCATCCATCTCAACCTCTCCACCACGAAGTCAACCATCCACCCTTCCACTTCAGATTATTGTCCACCAATCCACTGGAACTTCCACATCTCCTTCTCAATCCTATGGAACTATAATATCCTCGTCTTCCAAACCACAGGGATCATCTTCTGCGCTTTCATATGTTAGTAGTTCAGCGATGGCCCAATCTCCATGGAATAACCCAGGGGTAGTCTTAATGCCTACACCCTTGAGTCAAATACTGGCCCATCCTGAAAAATGGCTACCTAAGTTTAATCCTGAAGCAGGTATGCTAGCGGAAAAACATATAAACAAATTAATGTTATCTATAAATCTCAATGGAGTTACTAATGAAGACGCTGTTGTCCAACTCTTTCCTTACACTTTGCAAGGAGCAGCCAGATCATGGTATTTTTCATTACCATCTGGATTTATCACTAGTTGGGATATCTTCTAGGAACAATTCTTGAATAATTTCGGTGATGACAGGTCTACGGCAACACTGATCAATGACCTGTCTAACCTTAGGGCTAAGTCAAAGGAACCTATCAAAAATTTTAACTCTCACGTTTCAATAAACTGTTGAACAAAATTCCTACTACTTCCAAGCCTAGCGAAGAAGTGCAAAGTGAATGGTACATCTCTGCTTTACCATCAAACATAGAAATCTTCATTGATAGGGCTAATAAAACAACTTTAGCTGATAATATGAAGGAAGTAATAGCGGTAGAGAAACGTATCATAGCCTTAGAAAAGAAAAATGCCATTGATGAACGAAAATCTAAGAAGGTTACTTTTAAGGAAGATCCGAAGAAAAAGCAATTGAAAGATCCATTCGATTTAGAAGGATTGTAGAAAGTCTTGAAAACCATGTCTAACGAAATGGTTGATATTAAGAAACAAGTAGCAGAGACTTCTTCTAAAAAACCGTACAAGCCTGATAGAATAAATCTTTTGACTGATTCAAAGCCTCTCAACACTATTACAAATGCTCAATTAGAAGAAGAAGAAGAAGAGGAAATTGCTACCGAAGAACCTACAGATGAAGAATAAGTTGTATAGGTACAAGGTATGTGGGATTCATCCTCCCAGGTGAAGATGATCAAGAGGCATTTCCGGTTAGTACTCGAAGTAGAAATCAATTCGATCCTCTTCAAACTACTCCTAAGCCAAAGAGTGCAAGCTCAATGCCTAAGGATAAAGTCGCAGCCAAGAAAATGACACCCAAAGCGACTCAAACAAGCCCAGTCCAAACAGATTCACCAACTCCATCTAAAACATTGATTGTTTTGGATGATGGAGTATAATATCATATAAGACATGAAAAAGACTAGGGCTAATATTACTTTTTATGAATTGAGCAAGTTAAAACATCATCAAAAGGTATTTTTGAAAGAATTACATGTAGTACCAGTTGCACCTCTGCCCACCGCTGTAATCTCTCAAGCTTCCCATGAGATGGGAAGACCTCCAAATAATGTGACTAATAAAGTTGATCCAAATGATATCGCTTTAATTGGAGGAAGGTCAAGATCTCATACTCCCCCATTTCTTCTTACTTATGAAGTTTTCAACAAAAAATTGCATAATTGTTTAGTTGATTCTGGAGCTTCATTTAATATCTTACCTAAATCAATATGTGAAAAGTTGAACGTTCAATCTTAGAAATCTGTAGTGCACATAGTTCAGCTGGATCAGTTGAAAGTTGAAGTGATTGGCGAACTAAATCAGGTTACCATAAGACTATCATCTAATCCAAAGGTATTGCAAGTTATCGACATTTTAGTTGCAAATATTCCAGAATTTTATGGCTTAATTCTTAGCAGAGATTGGTGAGAAAAACTTCATGGATACTTTGCAACTGATTGGTCGCACATGTGGCTCCATTATAATGGTAAACCAAATCAAATAAAGGTTGAGCGAGAAAAACATCAAAAATACATAGTAACAGAATTGGAAGGAGAAAATGAACCTGTAGCATACAGCAATAATATAATTGGCAACTATTCTGTTGATTCTTTCTTAGGAAATTTTAATGCTCACACTTCACCTTACTTAGAAAATTCTGTTTTATCTCAAGTAGAAAAATTTTCTCAAACAAATAGTTCTAAATGTATTAATTTTATAGATAGTCCTGTAAATAAATCTTTATTTTGGAAGTTATTTTTTGATGATTCCAAGTCTAACGAAGGAGCAGGAGCAGGATGCGTACTAATCAGTCCAGAGGGAAACAAAACTAAGCTAACTTGTAGACTCGAGTTCGATTGCACCAATAATACTGCAGAATACGAGCCTTTAGTCCAAGGATTATACAAAGCAATTGGATTAGACATCAAGTATCTACAAGTCTTCGGAGATTCTGAAATTGTTATCAGACAGGTATGGAATACTATACATTTTCTATCAGGTCATTTAAAGCATTCCCAATCTTTAGTTCAAGATCTGACTGAACATTTTATAGCATTCAATATTTCATCAATTCCCAGACTCTAGAATGCTAGTGTCGACCTCTTGGCAAATGTAGCTTCCAAGCTCATTCCCTCATAAGACTATAACCCTGATAGATTTTCAATCGAATTAATCTTTAGACCCTCGATTCTTGATAACATTACCAATTGGATAATTTTCAACGATGATCCTGATATTGTAAGCTTCCTCATCAGAGGGATCTTACACCAATCAGATAATTGATGAGGACCAACATGACAGACAATTGCAACAAGATAGCACTAATAATGCTATGCCAAATTCAGTAGTCAAATTAGAAGACCTATATGATTTGAAAGATCGATTTTAAAAATCTACCAATTCAAAACTTCAAAGTTCAACTCTGAACTATGAATTAGTAAATCTAGGAACTGATACCAAGCAACAAAATATCAACCTAGGCCTTGGCCTAGCTCCTGAAGAAAAATTAGTGTATGTTCATCTCTTGAAACAATACAAAATTGTCTTTGCTTGGAACTATGATGAACTTAAGACATACGACACTTCTATCATTCAGCATACTATCCCAATGATAAACAATGAAAAACCTATCTAGCAAAAGCTGAGAAAGATCCATCATAATCTAGAAAACCAGATCAAGTCTGAGCTCAATAAATTATTGAAAGCCAAAATCATTTTTCCCGTTCAACATTCTAAATGGGTTTCCAACATGGTTCCCGTTAGAAAGAAAAACTGAGACATTAGAATTAGCATTGACTTTCGAAATCTTAACAAAGCCTGCCAAAAAGATAATTTTCCTTTCCCTCCCATGGAGCAAATATTACAGGCAGTTGCAGGGTCAGAATTAATGTCCTTCTTGGATGGTTTCTCTGGCTATAACCAAGTTTTGGTCCATCCCGATGATCAATTAAATACCACGTTCAGAACCAAATGGGGTACTTATGCATATCAAAAGATGCCTTTTGGTCTGATCAATGCTGGTGCCACATTCCAAAGGGCCATGGACATTGCATTTAAGGGATTAGTAAACAAATCAGTAGTAATCTACTTGGATGATATAGTTATATATTCTAAGAAGCGAGGCAATCATCTCAGAGATTTAAAACAGATCTTCCAACGTTGTCAAAGGTATGGAATTTCACTTAACCCAAAAATGTCCCTTTTTGCATTAAGTGAAGGAAAAAATTTTGGATTTATAGGGTCAAAATTTGGAATCCATATTGATCCCGACAGAATCAAGGAGATTTCCAAAATACCTTTGCCTCACAACAAGAAAGTTATGCAATCTTTCCTTGGCCAGATTAATTTTGTAAAGAGATTTGTTACAAATTTTTCAAGAATCCTATATCCTTTACAAGCAATGATTAAAAAGAACTAAATATTAAAATGGGGCCAAGATGAATATGAAGCATTCAATCTGATCAAACAAGCAATTGTTAACGCTCCATCTGTAGCAACTCCAAATTTTTATGATCCTTTCATTTTATATATGTTTGCCTCTGATAAATTATATGTTGCGATACTCACTCAAGAAAATCAAGACAAGGCAGAAGCCAAAATTGCTTTTTTTAGTTCAAATCTACAAGGGGTTGAATTAAATT
Organism: Pinus tabuliformis; assembly: GCA_031772625.1. Lineage (NCBI taxonomy): Eukaryota > Viridiplantae > Streptophyta > Pinopsida > Pinales > Pinaceae > Pinus > Pinus tabuliformis. The sequence continues at coordinate 2,081,217,988 of CM062818.1, forward strand.
ATTCAGGCATCGAGAAAAAAGCTTATGCTATTTTCAAAGCAATTAAGTATTTCAAACCCTTTCTGCTTAAAACCCATACAAAGATCATAGCACCATTTTCATCGGTAAGAAATCTCTTAGTACAAAAAGATGTGGGTGAGAAAAGAGCCAATTGGGTTACTACCTTACAAGAATACGACGTAGAAATCAAACCAGCAAGTATTGTAAAAGGTCAAGGCTTTTGGAAAATGCTAGTTGGAGCATCGTTTATTTGCGAAATACCATCTGTAGAGATACAAATGTACGAGGTAAGCCTAAACAATGTTGAATCATTATACGTTGATATCATATTTTATCTAAAGAACAGATATGCTCCTTCAAACCTTGATTATACAAAGAAAATAGCTATAAGGTTGAAGGTTAAGCAATATCAGCTCATGAACGATGTACCTTTTAGGATGAATTATGATTCTGTTCTCCTTAGATGTCTTGAGAAATCTGAAGCTGAAAAGGTGTTGCAGGAACTCCACGATGGACCAGCAAGTGGACATTATGCTGGAGATGCTACTACATATAAAATCCTTCACGCATGCTATTACTGGTCCACACTATTCAATGACACGCATAGCTACGTAAGGAAATGTGAAGTTTGTCAAACTGCTACTGGGAGACAAAAGAAACCATTGTTGCCTTTGCAACCAGTCAACATTGAACAACCTTTTGATCAATGGGGATTGGATATAATAGGTGAGATCATTCCTCACTCTTCTAAACAACATAGGTATATCCTTATAGCTACAGATTATTTTACTAAATGGGTAGAAGCAGTTCCTCTCAAGACAGCTAATGCCGAACACATCATTGATTTCATAGATCAGTTCATAATCACCAGGTTTGGTTTACCTTCTGCTTTAATGTTTGATAATGCATTGTATTTTTCTGGCAATGCTATGACTGAATTTGCACTCAAAAGAGGTTTTAAGCTTAAATACTCTGCCAATTATTACCCACAGGGGAATGGGTTAGCTGAATCTACGAATAAAAACTTAATCAGAATCATTAAGCGAACCATTGATCAAACTCACAAAAATTGGCACAAGTCTTTAATATATGCTTTATGGGCAGACCGAATAATGCAGAAAGCCTCCATTGGCACTTCTCCCTTTAATTTAGTTTATGGGAAAGAAGTGGTTCTTCCAACTCATCTAGCAATTCCCTCTTTGGCCTTAGTTCAATATATTGATGAAGCACCAACTTCTTTCTCACAACTAAGGCAGCTGGAAATACTTAAGCTAGAAGAGAAACGAGAATAGGCTAAAATAACTCATGATCATCACCAAGCATTAGTAAAAGTTTCTTTTGATTCAAACATGATATCCAGAAAGGACTTTCAGATGGGAGATCTAGTTTTAATATGGGACAAGGCTCATGAGGAAAAGGGCAAACATACAAAATTTGAACGAATGTGGCTTGGCCCTTTCCAAATTGCAGAAATCATAGGCCCATCCACTTTTATGTTAAATGATTTAACAGGAAAAAGAGAATCTTTACCTGTTAATGGGAAGATCCTCAAAAAATACTTTCCATAGGAGATCATTCTTCTATTTTTGTAAATTAGTTTTTCCTTTATTTTCATAATAAAACCAGTTGTAAATGGTTACATTTGGAATTCACGAAAAAGACAAGTATTTCTTTTAGATTTTGTTTTTCCGCTTGTATAAATAGAATTGTTTTAGAAAATTGGTCATTATTATTGAAAGATACAGTCAAAGGCTATAACCCTGAAAATGATACTAGTTTCAACCTTGTAAATTTTGATAAAAAACGACCTTTAGTAGGAATTTGTTTTATATAAGTCAAAAGAAAGGTATCAATAACAAAACAAAGATTCTCTGTAGAAAATCTCTTTCCAAAAACTCTACCATTGTTGTCTAGAGCTATTCTTAAGGAAATAATGACTTCCTCCCCACCTAGAGAATTACAAGCTTCAAGGAATAATCAACGATACACTTTAACTTAAAGAATAAGAGGCCTCATCACAAGCCAACTTATCATGATCATAGATATTATAGCTTGCTGACTTTGCCAAAACTGCATACCACAACAAAGCAATGACTCAAGACTGTTACAATCAAAAGACAAGGGGTCTCATCACGAGCCAACTTGTTCAGCAAAGTTATAAATCAAGTGAATGGAACTGTCATAATTTGGCTACCAAACCAAGGCACTGTTCTTTAAGGATTAAAAGAAAATAAAAGCAATAAGTGTGGATATGGATTTCCCTTTGAAAATTGTATATTTCTCGAAGTAGGATATAGGAACATTGCTCGGTAACAGGTAACCCTATCGAGGCTATAAACGCCTGCTGGTAGCAGAGGCTCTACCTACGAAAAATGAGCATATTTAAAACTGATTTACAGAGAAGGCTTTGTTTTTATCTTTATAAACCAAGTAGTAACTGATGTAGATACAATGACTAGCTCTAGGAAGTAAATAACCAAAGTTAACATAGAAGAAACAAACTATCATAGACAGCTAAAAGCATAATGCACTTTATCTTTCTATAATAAAGTTTGATTTTCTAGAAAAAATTCTATTTTGGAAGTTTAGAAAATTCAAAAGAAAAGTAGAGATAATTGGTTCTTCCAAGTGAATCGCCAATTGTTGTGGCCAGCAACAACCCCCCTTCTTATTTAGTTTTATCACTAATACTAAATAAGTGGGGACCCTTATTCAAAAATTTAAAAAATCAATTAATGCTTGTATTTCCTTTTTCAATAAAACTTACTATCATAAACTTAGGAGAATACCCTCGAAAAATCTAAAAAGACTTAAGTTTTATGGTAAGTTAGAATAAAATCATTCCTTAAAGAACGTCACATCGCAAAAAGGTAATAAATGCCTTCCTACAAGCGGAATCTCTAAGATTGTGAAGTCGCGATGCGAAATCACGCATCAAAAGATCCTCATCGCATCACATGCCTCAACCATTACTTAAGCTGAAATGCCTCAAACCGCAGATATGCGATGCTGCATGTTGCAAATTGCATTTCGCAGAAAACATATTAACAGATGATTACCACATGCAACGAATCTGTGATATTGCGATCTGTGATATTGTGAAGCAAATCGCAAAATCGCCTTATCGCAAATATTCAGGGCTTGTTGTTCGAAAAAGTTTCTTCCATAAACCGATGCCCGGTTATGTGCGTTAATTTTAATCAATGAGTTAGTTGGCAATCATTAATGAAATATGGTTTTGATCTAATTGAAGATCCATTTCACATAAGGTGATATATTTTATATGTTTTCAGCATTTAAAGCTTTCCCGTCAAATTTTTCTTATCATTATTCTCACCTCATTTGTAAATTGTAGGAGCAAAGAGCAGAGAATTATACATAGCAGTGTTCAGGATATTATGGGAAAGAAAGGTAAAGCTCCGAGTTTTGAAGATAAAGAATTGACGCCCTTATACACAGACACCACCTGTAACAAAGATTCCGATATTACTACTTGGGAAGGTATGTACAGTCTACTCAAGGAAGAAAATCCCAAGGTAATGGAGGTTACAGCTACTGCAAGCTCACACGGGTCTTCTGAGGTGTCTATTACAAAACTAGCATGCTCGTTCTTGCACAGGATAGCGGTGAGGCCCAAACTTATTCCATACACGGACATGGTTAAATGGGTATTAGATAACGCTGATATCACATATAGAGAATTTAAAGCTCAAAACCACGAACTCACAGAGTCATTATTTTCACAAAATTTAAGCTTTATATCCTCTAACAAAAAGTGCGCAAGAGGAAAAAATCACACCAGGGAAGCCCGGATTGAGAAACAGAGGCAGTTTCTGATGCGCGATTAACGCCTCACCAGGCAAAACCCCTCGAGATGGAAAGCCTCTAATCACTCAGTCGCCTGTAAGCCCGGAAATTTGTAGGAAAAAGCGCTAAAGGCGAAAGGCAAAACTTGAACTCTAGACCAGTGGTATTTATCAGGTATATCATCAAGTGGTATGTAGATATCTACCGAATGTACAACATCTACAGACAAGCTGGAGACAGAAGGCTCAAGAAAGGGCAGAATCCATCAAAAGGTTAACCAAGTTGAATTGGGATTCTTACTGGGCGTACTTGGTAAAACCACACAGCCAGTGCATGACTCTCAAATGTATCATCAATTCTGCCGAGAAGATGGTGCCAACACTTGCCGATTCCGTTTTCACAGGACAGCTAAAATCGGAAGTCGGCCAGCCAACTCTCCTCAAGCAAATGTTGAACGCTTGCGATTACAAGGAACAGATACACAAATAGTTAGTTGTTAGTTTTAGTTTTAGATTCAATTTTAGTTTTAATTTTGCTTTATTTTTGCCTGAAATGAGGATGGTCATTTAAACCACATCCTACATTTTTGTAATAAATTATTTTTAGATTTAGTTAGTAGTATTTAAACCCTTCTCATGCATTTAGAGAAGGGTCCTGAAATTTGTCAAAAACTTGTCCTCAGAACATGCACTTTTTCACCCTCCGAGGAGGTTCCGATGAATGAATGGAACAGGATTTATTGATATCTGCGTTTAATATATACTACTGATGTTTCACTTTTGTACTCTTGGTGGATGTTGGATTAAGAATAGATAAATCATTATTGCTTGAAGCTCATGAGTAGAACTAGTTATAAATGGTACTTTTATCTCTTAACTATTTCTGCTTATGTGTTAATTTGATATTCATTTTCAGTTATTTATATATGAATGCGTGAATGCTTGAATTATCATTTGGCACTTCTGTACGGTGATTGCTATTTATTTATGCTTAATATATGAGTAGCTTATTATTCGATATGTTTTTTACAATTGTTTCGTCTAACTTTTTATACGAAATGGTTTATCTTTATTGGATCCTTTTCTCATAGTAGTTGAATGATCTTTATTACCAATTGTTATTTGAAATCATTTTAGATCAGATAACGGAAAGATTAAATCCTGGATTAGTTTAGAATGAGATATTTCTGTTCATTATAATACAATTGCATGTTGTTAGATTAGATTTAGAATAAAAGCATTTTACTTAGGAATTATTAGAAAGGAAATATCAATTATCAACACACACACACATATATTGGGAAACTGGTCCCATATCCTCAGTCGGACCCACTATGCCAAACGAAAAAGGAGTTGCTAACCAAGGTTTGGACTGGGTGGGTATCCCCCTTGTTGTAGACCCGATTTTCGGGGCTTCAACATTTCCAAACATATTTAGTTGCCAATGCTATCATTATTCTAATTGTATTCATTTTTGCAACCGGAGCAAAGGTATCTTCATAATCTATACCTTATTTTTGTTAATAACCTTTTCCAACCAATATTGCCTTAAACTTGTCTATGCTACCATCTGCATTAAATTTTGTCTTGTACAACCATTTTGATCCTATAGGAACTTTATCTTCAGGTAATTTTGTTAATTCCCAAGTTTCATTTTTCATTATAGAGTCATATTCTTCTTTCATAGATTCCATCCATTATTTATTATTTCTAGCTTGTTTATAATTTGAGGGCTCAAAAATAGTCATTACTTGAGACATTAAAGCATAATCTTTATACCTGATAGGGGTTTGAATCTGTCATGTTGACCTTCTTATAGGTTCATTACATTGCGGAGTACCTTCTCCTCTTCTTCTTCTCTGTGGAGTGCCTTCATCATTTCTTTGTGGACTTTGACTCCTTGATATTTCATCTAGATGTCCATGTGTCCTTGAACTTGAGTTGATTCCACAATTTCTTCTTCTTCCTTAAAGCTTTCATAAGGAGGTTTCCATACATTATGTTCATCTTAATTTATTTGTTTATCTACATGCTCATGAAATATAACATCTCTACTTGAAAAGACCTTGTGAGTAGTTGGATCATACATTTTATATGCTTTTTTATCAGTACAATATCCAATAAAAATACATTTTATGGCTTTGGCATCTAACTTTCTCCTATCCTCTTTAGGAATATGAGCAAAGGCCTTGCATCCAAATATCCTTAAATGGCTAACTTTAGGTTTAAAACCATAAAATGCTTCAAATGGTGTTTTGTGCTCAAGATACTTAGTAGGGCTTCTATTTTTAAGATATATAGCTGTATTAATGGCTTCAGCCCAAAAACTATTAGAAATTCCTTTACTTTTTAGCATACTATGAGCACATTCAACTGTAGGAATTTAGAGGGTAAGTTCCTCATACTGAACACCAAAGGACACCGCTCACAAATAGATCACAGATCAATACACCAATATTCTTGACGTGGTTAAAACCCTCAAAGAGGAAAATAATCCACGGTCTGAGCCAATGCGACAACTTTAGGCAATTTATTAATAAAAGAATGAAAATTTATATAAGCTTCTCTCATGAATGGTTACCCTACAAAAGACCCTACACGCTCTTTAAATATAGTTCATGGACCAATCGGGTGTTAAGCCGCAGATCAAGTGTCAGTAATACCGAGGAGAGAATGAACCGTCGAATCACTACATATCGTGACCGTCGAATTGTAAGTTACAAAAGTGCATAGTAAAGAAACACACTTTACCTAACTCTACACTAGACCAAGTTATACTTAACTATCTCATATGTGTCAAAATATCCTAACATCCCCCTTTAAGAACAACTTGGGATATGATTGAAGGATGTACAAATATGACACAATAGGAGAAGGAAGGAGGCATTAGAGCCTATCCCCCCTTAGTGACAACTTCCTGAACTCCAACCATAAATTGAAGTTAGTAAACTTCGCCTCTGTGATAGCCTTTGTTAAGATGTCTACAACTTGATCATTTGTTGAACAATATTGCACTTCAAGAACATGGTCATGAATGAGCTTTCTGATGAAGTGCATGTGCAATTCAATGTGTTTTTTGCGTTGATGTTGGACTGGATCTTTGCATAGTTGGATGGCACTTTGATTATCACATCAAAGTGTAGTCGGATGCTGTTGTTGAAAGCCAAACTCTGACAGGATTTGACAAAGCCACAGGGCTTCCTTACTAGCTTCTACAGCACTACGATACTCTGTGTCTGTTGAAGAAAGAGAAATGGCACTTTGTTTATTGCAAGCCCATGTAATAGGTCCTAAACCAAGAGTGAACACATAACCTGCAGTAGACTTTCGATCATCAGGGTCACCAGCCCAATCGGAATCAGTGAAACCAACCAATAGAGGAGATGCTTCAACATTGTAATGAATCCCAAACTGAATTGTACCTCGAACATAATGAAGTATTCTTTTAGCTTCTTTCCAATGACATTCATGTGGGTTTTGAATAAATTTAGCAATAAGGCCAACAACAAAGGAAATGTCAGGACGAGTATGGGTCAGATACAAACGTTTTCCTACAAGTTGACGGTATAAGGTAGCATCAACTTCAGGGGAAGTACAAGTGACTGAAATTTTGGCTCCAGACTGAAAGGGAGAAGGGGCTGGCTTATAGTTTTCCATGTGAAAATGGCATAGAATATCATAGGCATACTTGGATTGGGAAAGGGAAATACCTTCCTTGGATTGCAAGACTTGAAGACCAAGAAAATAATGCAATTGTCCTAAGTCTGTCATTTCAAACTTCCTTTTAAGGTTGAACTTCACATGGACCTTAGGTGCGTTTTTCTTGAACCGGACATATAGGGGTTCATCATCTTAATTTCATTTTTATCTTTAGTTCCATATTTATGCCTTCAGTTTGATCCCGTCAAGTTGTGAATTTAGCCACTCTCCATTATGCATGTCGTCACTTGGTGGTAAAGCTCACTTGATCATGGATACCCTAGTATAGCACCTCTTTTCCATCCTAGTGTCCATGCAGTTATTTTTATTCTTTTTTGGAATTCCTCTTTCTGAGCCACTATGACCAAGAAGCTGAGCCTCATCCCTTATGATTACCATTTTCTATCATCCCATTTCTACATGATGAGCCTTGGTTTCTTCCATTCTATCGTCATCACCTCCTTGGATTACCATTCACTTTCACTTGGTGTTTTTCCCTTTATTGGAGGAATCACTGCGATGAGTGGTCCTACTAGCAAGCCTCTCGTTCTCTTTATGTCATGAGCAGTTCCATTATAATCAGAACTAGTTTCTACCCCTTATACCACTCATTCCTCTAGAAGGATTTTTCTTTAGCTCTTTTCAAACTCCTTAATTTAGAAAAGATTGTCAAGTGAACTTGCTTCCTTCATGCTCATTAAATTACTTGAAGGGTTTTCTATTCATTATAAGTTTAACCATTTTTCAGACTAAGTAGACTTGTTACAAAAAAGGAGTACTCTAGTCTACTATGGCTAGTAGGTTCTACATTGTATACTTTTATCTCATAGGGGACTAAACTTATGAAAAATGAACTTTGAAAAAGAGAAAGGGAAGGGAACATTCATCTCCATTAGTCATCAATATGGAAATGTTAGTCGTGTCACCCTTGAACATGGCACCTATCTGCATCCTTATCTTATATTTGGGTTTTAGCTTGCCTAGGAGTTGTACCATCCATATGATTCTATTTACTCCTTCCACTGGTTACTCTTCTAGTCATATGGAACATGCTTCAATACCTCCTAGGTTGTTTCATGATATCACGTGGTGCTCATTATTCATGTTTCAAAGTCACTTTTGTGTCATGCCACTATGTGTTCTAGGGAAGTTTCAACCTATGCCAGCCATCTACAGTAATTTTTTGACCTTTTTGAGTCAAGAATCCCTATGTCAGTTTTATTTCATCGCTTCATGACTTCATCCATACATCACATCATCCTGGTCTATTGCATTTCGATTGATTGGGGATTCATCAAGGCCCTCCTTCGATGGATCTTCTCATGTCGACTTCAATTAATTATCCAAGAACTTGATCTAGGAACCAGTAATACCTTAGAGCTTGTAGCCCTCAGTGGCAGGATTCCCCGCGATTGACAATGGTTTTAAATTATCAACTCAAGATCAGTCAATTTCACTACTATTCAACATCAGTTCATCTATTCACACTTAATGGATTGTACTTTGTACATTAGGGTCCATTTTCTTCATTGGTGGATTCCCACATGCTTGTTACTAGTTTACCTCATTGGTTGGTAATCAGGTGGTTTCTCACATGCTCGACCTCAGCGCATCCATTCACATGTCATATATTCATACCATCAGGGATATGTCGAAGAGCCCAGGTTAGGAACATTTCACTCTTATATGGCACCCTTCCCATGTTGTGTTGGAGTTATGTATCATTTATGTATTTTGACTACTATTCTAGGGCACCTCTCTATATTTCATATGTCCATAGTCCGACTAATGTATACTGTGACATAGATCCACATTGTATTTTTTCATACATATGCTCTATCTAGTGAGTCACATGCATCCACTCTATATTTCTTCACGACCATGATCTAGTATTTCACGTTATGTATCTACAGTGTATGTTTTGGCATCCATGTTTAGTATCTCTTTGTGACTGAGGATGGGCATGCCCACTGTTATCAATTAAAGATAACCATGGGTAAGGAAAAAACTCTAAGGTAACCTCAAAATCGCTTTGAGGTTGAAAGCTGGCCCTTCAACGTAGAGAGGGATCTCTACCTAAAACTCAACTACCCAAGGTTAGAGTGGTAGAAGGTTTGCAGTAAATCCTATGGCCATATTTATTTAAGAAAACTAAGGTTGGTTGGACTATAGGAAAATTTCACCATTGGGCATGGAGTCTGACCCAATCATCTTTATATACTCACAGGTTTAGTGAGAAAACATCATAAAAGAGAGATAGTGACAATTCCTTTAACAATTTTTAGGAATTCGAAGGATGGTAAAGAAAATCATTGTGATATTTATGTGGAAAAACAAGTATTTAAATATATGAATATAAAGAAAATGGAGCACAGAAATATGAATTCCAATTTCAAACCACTTAGCATTCATACATTGAAGAAAATATTAAAAACCAAGAGATGGATATGGAATTGTGACACAAGAATGTTTGCAAACTCCTCACATAGACTGCTTTATTATAATATGATCACAAAATACATAAACAATTTTATCTTTCAAAATTTCCAACCCTTTTTCCTTCTTCAGAAACTGTTTATATAGAGAATACAATAGCTAAAACAGGTTTATAGCTTATCTTTAATTACAATAATCTAAAAAAACAGTGTATATCATTAAGTACATGCATGTAAAATGTCTTTTAAAACCTATCTATATCTAATCAAAACTACTTGGTGTAAGTCGGGCTAAAAACAAGGACTCAAAAGTGCATCGTTGTTCTCCCTCCTTTGTTGGGAATCACGCCTTGTCATTCCTTCAAAAATGGATTTTTTTGTGTGTAGATTCTGTTATCGGGTTCCTTTCCTACAATCGTTGATAATCCCACTATCATCCTTTAGCAGCCAGAAACTGATAATTGTTTTGATGGACCGACTGTCGGCGTTTTCATCCAAACCGTTCACCAAAACGTGCTGACAATGGAACTATCAATTCTACTCCACCTTTTCCTTTCCTAAAACGCTAACAAGTGATTTGACATTTGAAGACCATCATTTCATTTTTACAGTGAGGGGTCAAAAATTCAAAAGATCAAAAAGAAATTTTCAATTAAGGGTATTAGCTTCCTCCAAAAGAACATCCACATTGGCTATCCTCTGTCTTTTACTTTCTCTAGTATCCATGGGAGTTCCCTTCTTGTCAACCTATGTCTTCTTTTGTATTTTCGAATGGGTAGCTCTCTCCTTGTTTATAACCATTTCTCTTAGTGGGATATCATCCACATCTATGACTTCCTTAGCAAGCTCTAGGTTTTGTTTTAACTTGATATTAAGTCTTAGCTTGTTCCTCGACCTAGTGTGATGCCCTTTCCCCCTTTAAACATTTCAAATAATGCTTTCTCAGCTGAGGCTCTTTCATTTTGGGACTGAGTCATCTTTCCCTTAGTTTTCTATGGCAACTAGAACCTTGTAGGTAGGATTTCAATAGGAGGGGTTTGTTGTGTCTTCCTCAGCCTATCACTCTTTATATTATAAAAAATGATGTAATTGAGGAACTGGAGGAGAGGTCTTCTCTACCCTTTTTTGACTTCTTGTTTGTAACAAAATATTTCTTTGAGATGATATTCTTGTTTCAAGGTGTTTGACTTGTTTTTTTTCCTTCTTACTACCCTATTTCCTACCGCTTTTAGATTTAACAGGTTGAGGTTGAAACCCTCCCCAAAATATAAAATTCTCCCAAGTTCTCATGTCTTTCCTTAACTGGATTGCAATAAATAAATTTATCAGAGATTTATGATAAATAAAATGTGAGGATGGGTCTGACTTGGCTCGAACTCAAGTGATCATATGCTTTAACATTCTAACAAAAATAAGAGGCATTGATTCTTATCTGACCTGCCAAATGAGTTAGAAATTGGAAATGGTAGAGGTTGACACAGTTGTAGCATCCTTCGTAGGTAAAATAGGATTGAGTAATTCACATTAAATAATTCCATTCACTTTTAACCACGACCTATGCTCCCCTCCTCTCCAGTTCTTTTCTTTGAATTCATCCTTTAGAAAGAAAGGCACATCAACTCCAGACAAGATGTGTTTTATGAAATATTTCTCTCCATCTTTGGGCTAACCTCATAAATTAATTCCTCTATTGTTTGGAAAGAAATTCCTCCAACCTCTACTGGTTGCCCATCAAATCCCTAGGAAAACATTCGGGTCACTTCATCGTGAGAATAGGTGCACTGCTTGAAGAATTCTTCCCATCCAGCCTATCAAAATTGTTGATAGATTTCCAGGTATACTTCAAGAAGATCAGACCCTTTTAGCTCCCTCCTATTCAACTTTCTACTTTTTCCCATTTCCCTTTTGCATCCTAACGAACACACAAAAACAGGGGATCAAGATTTGATCCTTGATCTTCGGCTGGAACTCAACAAAAAGAGTGTTTTTACCATAGAGGATAACATAATCATAAATGATATTGGTGACTTTATATATGCAGTAATTTATTTAAAAACATGTCCTGGTGTGTACTATGATAACTAACTGACAGTAGATTAGAAAGGATTTAATGCTTCGATAATGAAATTTAAGCCCACAAACCTCTTTGGTGGCAAAAATGATCCCTTCAACACGTGATCTCTCTTTTCGGATCTAACAGAGCGTGTTTGAGAAATGACTCCCTGTTTTGCTGACGCGGAATATTTTAGCACAATATAAAACATCGATTTGAATTTCGTCATTTTGGCAATGATACCTTGGCTATCTAAAAAATCTTTTTTGTCTACAATTTCAAACACCCGATAATGTTGACACTCCCATTGTCAATATATTTTTAAAAAAATCAAAATTACAATAGTGTTGATAGCCCCATCATCAACGTTTTCCCCTGTTTATTACAAAATTTTTAATGATATTGCAATTGTGAGCTTTTAAAAAAATTCAAACTTAACAAATGTGATAACACCCGCATTGGGGATGTTATAAGCACATATGAGACTTCAAAATTTGGTAACATCTGATCTGAGTTCTTAGCTTTGTCGTCTCACTTCTCTTTTGACCTCTCAGCTTTATTATAATGCATTTTGATCATGAGTTACTCTTCTGACCTCATGCATTAGGAGGCATCTATTATCAGCGTATTTTTCGACCTAGGGTTCTAAGTCCTCTTGATTCATTATGTTGTTGACCTTTTGTTTTGGCCTTGACCACTGATTTTCCCATATTTTCTCCCCAACTGCACACATCCAAGCTTGTGAGTATAGTTGGAACCCTCTAACTACACGAAAAACATTTTGTTCATGCGGTTATTATCGAGATTTCATAGTTTTATCTATGTGGTTGGGAGACTTGGTTTAGATACTTATGGTTCCTAGAATATTAGTTCGACCCACGTTATTATCTCATCTATTGGAGCTAGCTAGGACACATTATTGAGAATCTTATCTAATTTCTCTTTATCCTAAACGTATACATTCATACTCTTGGGAGTCTTCCCCTTCCTATTTATACTAGTCCATTCTAGAGGTTGAAACTAGTTAGAATTTGTGAGCTAGAATCAAGAAGTCATATATTGCTATGGTGATTCAGTTTTGAGAGCCTCATGCTGCTTTTATTTCTTATTCAATATAGTGGGGCGATTTCGCCAGAATGTGGAGAGGAATATTGAAGTTGAAGTTATATTGTTGTATTCTGTCTATATGGTTAATGAAGATTCATGTTCCCTTCCTTTATTTCAGCATTTGTAGTGATTTATGTTCATGTATTTCTTGATGTCTTGAGCTAGAAATCTTCTGCAAAAGGTCACGTGTCATTTTTATTTGTTTGTGATTATGTGTAGGTTTGGGAATGAAATCAAGAAGAAGAGTTCTACGGATTGGAGCAAAGAGGATTCTACATTAGACTCAAAACCCTTCACTAACCTGTGAGAAGGAAAGGTACTTGCTTAAACCCTTGTAGCATTAATAATTGCAAGGAGACTTCTTGCATGATAATTTGACTTGGGGATTTTTATTGTCTTGGGTTAGCCATATACTTTTGTTTTCTAGTCATCCTAATCGAGCTTAGGATTACATAGGAATTTCTAAATCTAATTAACAATAGGAAACAAGGTTTTGGATTGAAATTTTTTATGGCTAGAAAGTTGTGACTTGTTTGTAGAAGTGTACTTGGGCTAATGGGGTGAATCAAAACTAGTTTTGAAGGTTCTACAACCATAAAAAAAGAGATAATTTTGGACACCAAACTCCATTAAATTCATTAAGGCTCGATATACTTCAAAAATATACAAGGAAAAATACTATTATGGTAATTTCAATTAAATTATGACAAGATATTCACCATCTCAGGACAGTGGCACATAAAAACAATCTAATATAAAGATTTTACTTATCTAATCAAAACTATGACAAACATCCACATAAACAATAACAGACATTGAATATTATCCCAAGCTTGAAGCTTGTACATCTCAATCATAAACCAAAACAAATGTCATTTGTACAAAGAAGAAATTGACCCTCCCCCAACGAGTCACACATGTGAGCATATAAACAATTGTAAATGCCTCCAAATATGTATAAAGTACACTTACCAAGGTGGGTGACTCTATCATCCATCTATAATCCATAATGTAACATAAAACCATCAAGAAAGTTTAAAGCACTCAAGCAATGAGTCTCCAACCCACACATGTGGATAAAATGAGACGTAATATATGTGTATGTGGTGACTAACTTTGTTAGGCCCTTATACTATTAGTGTAACCCCTTATTGTTATTAGTACAACCCCTTTATTATATTGATGTACCCATGTAGTGCCCATATTGTTACTATTGTGCCCCATAAGAAGCCCACTATTGTTATTATTGTGCCCTTACATTATTATTGTTATGTCGGCTCTGATTATGTTATGACCCCTTAGACTCCTATATATAGAAAGGAGATATTTTCATTTGTATCATCGAAGAATTGTTCATTTATGTAATGTAAAGGAGGTTGCCCCCTCGAAGAGGCTGAATTGTAAGGCGTTGATCTATCTTTTCTATCTTTTCTTGAGCTGGTTTCAAAACATTTGGTATTAGAGCTTTGGATTCTAGGGTTTCGCTGCTCCAAACAGGTCATCGTGGAATTTTTGCTATAACTTTTTTTTCTGTGACGTTTCAGAAGTCGCAAAAAAAACCCATTTGAGAAGAAATCGCGTTGAACCTTGGATCTGAATTTCAGTTTTGTTCGCGCGATATTTGCGGAGATATGATCCGAGGAAGTTGGTATTTTTGCGGATTCCTGAATTACATTCAAAACAGGTGACCTGGGGAAAACCGTCATAACTTTCTCTCTGGGGATCAGATTGAAATTTCATAAGAAGGTGCAAAAAGAGGATGGACTGTAGTCTCTTGTATATCTTTTTCAGAACCAAAGATTGAAAATGTTACACGTGGCACTTCATACAAGTTCGCTCTTCTGAAAAGGTATATAATCAGGTCATCTTGGGAGATTGTGCATAACTCTTTCTTGGAGAATCCAATTTGGATCAGACTGGTGGCATTGGAAAGAGGACACAGATGGCTACTACAAATAGCAATTTTAGAACTTAAATATTCGCAGTTACAGAGTTACAGTCGTTTCAAGCTCGAGGTCCTAAAATCAAGAAAAAACAAGATGAGGAAGTTTGATGGCAAGGATCCGGTAAATTGGATACTTCAGATGGAGCAATATTTTGATCTACATGGTGTACCACTATTACAAAAGGTATGTATTGCATCTTCATATTTAGAACCATATCAATTTTTATGGTATAAAGGGCTTTGTTCTCATAAACAACTTGTTACGTGGTCAATTCTCACGGAGGAAATGATAGCACATTATGAGGATACAAAGAGCAACACCTTCTTTAGAGAAACACCACAACAATTGGAAAGAGTAAAAGGGCTTTGTGACATATTGGAAAGTAAAATTATCGCAACGAGGAAGTCTACCCCTCACAACTATAAATATGGAAGTGTTGTTTCTCCTAGCCTTCCACAACCTACAAGGGTTACGCCACAACAATTGGAAGAAAAAAGAGAAAAAGGGCTTTGTTACAATTGTGATAGCAAATGCACTAAAGGTCATTAGTGTGCTGAGAAGAAATTATTTTACATAGAATATGAAGAGGAGGAAGAAAAGGATCAAGAAACATCAAAAGAAGAAGATATATACCAGGACCCCACCCCAAAGAAAGAAGAAATGAATCAGACCATATCTTGTAAAGCATTGGCAAGAATTACCACTCCTCAAACTCTCAAGATAGAAGGACATATCAAGAAGAAAAAGGTGCAAAAAGTGAAAGATCACACCAAGAAAGAAGAAATGAGCCCAACCATATCTTGTAATTCATTGGTCGAAATTACTACGCCTCAAACTATCAAGATAGAAGGACATATCAAAAAGAAAAATGTTCAAGAAGTGAAAGATCACATCGAGCATCAAGAAATGAATCCGACCATATCTTGTAAAGGATTGGAAGAAATTACTACTCCTCAAACTCTAGAGGTAGAAGGACATATCAAGAAGAAAAAGGTTCAAGCAGTGAAAGATCACATCAAGCATCAACAACAAGTTCTCCAAATTTTAAAGGATAACGCCACTTCAGTGCAAAATCAAACGAAACAACATGTAGATCAACATTGTAGTGAAAAATGTTTTGATTGGGTATTTTTACTGCTACATCTCAAGCAAGCTATTTATGAGAAGGAAATGTAGGCAATACTACATGCACTTAAAAAATGGCGACCTTACCGAATGGGAAGACTCTTCAAGGATGAGGATATGGAAGCATTATTTTGTGTTATTTCTATTATCCAACAAGATTTGGTAAAAGAAGAAAAGCATGAATGGAAGAAGGACGAAGAAGTATGGTCACTTATTCAAAAGTTGCAAAAGATCCCAATTCAAACAATATTGCCAGAAATTGAAGAGGAAGGAAAAATCATATTGGAACGTGGAGCAATCACAGAAATAACAACTCAACAGCTACGAAATCGATCAATTTCAGAGTATCTCATCAAGTGGAAGAAATTACCTACTGAAGATTTCACATGGGAGGACAAGAATTTTATACAGAAGCATCAAGAACTACTCAAGCGTTGAGGACAACGCTTTCTGAAGGAAAGGGCCATGTTAGGCCCCTACAGTATTAGTGTAACCCCTTATTGTTATCAGTACAACCCCCTTATTATATTGATGTACCCATGTAGTGCCCATATTGTTACTATTGTGCCCCATAAGAAGCCCACTATTGTTATTATTGTGCCCTTACATTATTATTGTTATGTCGGCTCTGATTATGTTATGACCCCTTAGACTCCTATATATAGAAAGGAGGTATTTTCATTTGTATCATCGAAGAATTGTTCATTTATGTAATGTAAAGGAGGTTGCCCCCTCGAAGATGCTGAATTGTAAGGCGTTGATCTATCTTTTCTATATTTTCTTGAGCTGGTTTCATAACAAACTTAATATAATGTTTTAATAAATCCGTAAACTTAATTATTTCACTCCATTGCATAAATTGACCATAGTGTGACATAACTAAACCAAGAGTAGACATGAAACACTTAGGAAACAAGAATTACATAGATCATCAATTAGGTGCTTAGATGATGATGTGAAAATGAAAGGGGAAAGGGGACATCATGATTTAACCATCACAAACACGCGATCAAGTGTGACTAGGAGTGTATATATTCATATGCTTTCCAAAGAGAGGGTGACTATATGAGTTATCATTCACTGGGCCTTATCTTCCCTCCTTTTCCTTTTTCTCATATCTAGGACTTAGGGAATGAGGCTTTCATCAGTTTGGTACAACTCATAGATATAATATATACATGAATTCACACTTCAATCTTTGAGCTTAGACTTAGATACATCATTCCAGTGTATCTTCAATGATTTTGACTTTCACCGTTTGCTTTTCATTCATCAAAAGTGAAAAAAGGGGAAATCATTTGTCACAAATTTATGAATTCTTAATCATAAAAGTTCCACATGATGAAAATGAATGAATATGCTATGTAATGACATTGGATAAATTTGACTATGAGAAATAAGGAGTACAATAATATCAATGTGTAACACATACTCAAATCACTAATTATATACCCAAACCATCAAGATGAAACACTTATTTAATTAAAATTATGAAACACCATGAAACAACTCATCTTACTGCTTATAGCCAAAACATCAAGAGTTAGAATAGAGTGGTAAAGTGATCGCAATAAAAATAATACACATTACAAATATCATATACACATGGATAATACATATCAAGCTAAATGTGGTAGCTAAAGAAACATCTTCCTACAACTAGTGTCTTAGACGGCCAACGAAAGGTGTCATCAAACCAATGATACATCCATGAATTAAATATAGATCCATATCTCAATTGGAAAATGATTAATGTGAGAATAATTGTAGTGGTGTACAACATGCTCAATGATAGTGAAAATGATGATAATTGTGGGTTATATGTCCAAAGTCCCACACTTGAGGAAAAATCTAATAAGAATGTTATAGGAATTACGAACATGTTCATCGAAACTCCATCAAAATATGATGAAAACAAAGATGACAATTATGATGACAATAGAATTAACATACATGATGTTATAATTACATAATGTACTTGAAGTTGACAAGGAAAATTATCATGAGGACAACAAGCACATGATGAATTGATGATGGAAATGAACCTGGTGTTAAGGGCTTAAGAATTATGGGTTAACATATTAGGTTTTAAGGGGTTTTAGGAATTAATGGGTTTAGGTAAGGGGTTTAGGGGTTTAGGAGTCAAGGATTAAGGTTTAAGGGTTAGGGCTTAGGGGGTTGAGGGATAGGAGGTTGAGATTTAGGGGGTTTAGGGGATGCAATAATAGTGGATGCAAAAATAGATGCAATATTCAATGCAAACTTGGATGCCAAATAGGATACAAACGTGGATCCATAAGTATAAGAAAACATGTTTGCATTAGTAGGCCAAAAACTTGGAGCAAACTATGGTGGAACAAAAGTGGAAGCAACAACGAACACAGAAAATGACACAAACTTGGATGAAAAATAAGATATAAAAATGGATGTAAACATGGACAGAAGCATCGGTGTAACAATGGACACAAAATTAGATGAAATGGTTTATGTAATGGAAGTAGATGAAAAAGTAGATGTTAAATGAGATGAAATACTTAATTGAAAACCTAACGTAAAAGTGGATGCAAAAACATACACAATATTTGTTGCAAACTTAGACACAGAAGCAGATGCAAATGTGGATGAGAAAGTGGAAGAAAATGTGGGTGTAATGGTAGGCGTAAAACATGGAAAAAATTGTGGCACAACAAAATTGGATGCAATGGAGGACACAAAAAGAGGATGCAAAAAGGGATGCAAAAGTGGACGCACACATAGGTGCAATAGTGGACACAAAATTGGATGCAACAGAAGCAGATGCTAAAGTAAATCCAAAACGAGACGCAAATCCCGATGCATAAAAATGAGATGTAATATTTTATGCAAAAGAGGATGTAAACATGGAAGAAAACGTGGGTACAATAGTAAGTGCAAAACATGGTGTAAATTGTGACATAACAAAAGTGGATGTTGTAGTGAATGCAATGATATATGCAAAAAAATAAACAAACGTTGATGCAAAAGAAGATTCAAAAAGGGATGAAAACATGGGCGCAACATTGGATGCAAAATTCGATGCAATAGAAGTAAACGAAAAAGGAGATGAAAAACTTGATGCAAAACCTGACATAAAAGTGGATACAAAAACAGATGCAAAAATATATGCAAAAGTTGATACAAACTTAGAGATAAATGAGGATGCAATTGTGGATGAAATTAGAAGCAAAAGTGGTGCAAAGGTAGGTGAAAATTGTGGCACAACAAAAGTGGATGCAATACTAGACACAATAATGGATGCAAAACAATTATGCAAATGTAGATGCAAAAGTAGTTGCAACAAAAGTAGATGCAAAACTAGACATAAAACTTGGCACAAAGGGGGATGCAAAAATGACGCAAAAATGGATGAAAAAGAGGTTGTAAAAGAAGATGCAAAAGCTAATGCAAGTGTATGTGCAAAAAGTGGATGCAATAGAGAATGCAAAAGTGGATGAAACAAAATTAGGTGCCAAATTGGATGCAAAACCTAGTGCAAAGAATGGTGCAAAACATGGCACAAAACCTGGTGTTAAACTTGGTGCAAAACATGATGCAAATTTTGTATCAAGGTTTGCACCATATAGGATAAATGGACACAAATAGCACAAAAATGGGTTCTAGATGCTAAAAAGGAAGTAAAAAGGGACGCTAATCATACGGATTTGTTGTAGTGATTAGCTGACAAATGTCTTATGGTGGGGGGCATCTACAATTCAACCTAGTCTAATGGACTAACATACATCTATGTTAACCTGAAACATATAAGTGCTAAAAGAGATCATTGTAGGAATTTACAGGGTAAGTTCCTTAGAAAGAACACCAAAAGGACACCGCTCACAACCAGATCACAGATCAATACACCAGTATTTTTGACATGGTTAAAACCCTCAAAGAGGGAAACAATCCACAACCTGAGCCAACGTGGCCACTTCAGGCAATTTATTAATAAAAGAATGAAAATTTACATAAGCTTCTCTCATAGACGGATTACCCTAACAATGACCCTCCATGCGCTTTAAATGTAACTCATGGACCAATCAGGTGTCAAGCCACGGATCAAGTGTTGGTAATACCGAGGAGAGAATGAACCGTCAGATCACTACATATCGTGACCGTCGGATTGTAAGTTACAAAATGTACATAGTAAAGAAACACACTTTACCTAACCCTATACTAGACCAAGTTGTACTTAACTATTTCCTATGTGTCGGAATATCCTAACATCCCCCCTTAAGAACAACTCGGCATAGGATTGAAGGATTTACAAATATGACACAATAGGAGAAGGAAGGAGGCACTAGAGCCTATTCCCCCTTAGTGACAACTTCCTGAACTCCAAGCATAAATCGAAGTTTAGTGAACTTCGCCTCTGTGAGAGCCTTTGTGAAGATGTCTGCAACCTGATCATCTGTTGAACAATATTGCACTTCAAGAACATGGTCATAAATGATCTTTCTGATGAAGTGCATGTGTAGTTCAATGTGTTTGCTGCGCTGATGTTGGACTAGATCTTTGCATAGCTGAATGGCACTTTTATTATCACACCAAAGTGTAGTCGGATGCTGTTGCTCAAAGCCAAACTCTGATAGGATCTGACGAAGCCACAAGGCTTCCTTACTAGCTTCCACGGCACCACGATACTCTGCTTCTGCTGACGAAAGATAAATGGCACCCTGTTTCTTACAAGCCCATGTAATAGGTCCTGAACCAAGAGTGAAGACATAACCGGCAGTAGACTTCCGATCATCAGGGTCACCAGCCCAATCAGAATCAGTGAAACCAACCAATAGAGGAGCTGCTTTGGCACTGTAATGAATCCAAAACTGAACTGTACCTCGAACATAATGAAGTATTCTTTTAGATACTTTCCAATGACTTTCACAGGGGTTTTGCATAAACCGAGCAACAAGGCCAACAGCAAAGGAAAGGTCAGGACGAGTATGGGTTAAATACAAGAGTTTTCCTACAAGTTGACGGTATAAGGTAGCATCAACTTCAGGAGAAGTACAAGTGACTGAAAGTTTGACTCCAGACTGAAAGGGAGAAGGAGCTGGCTTACAGTCTTCCATGTGAAAATGATGAAGAATATCACAAGCATACTTGGACTGGGAAAGGGAAATACCCTCCTTGGATTGCAAGACTTGAAGACTGAGAAAATAGTGTAAGTGTCCTAATTCTGTCATCTCAAATTTCCTTTTAAGGCTGGACTTCACATGGTTTATAAGGTTGGGATCACTACCAGTAAGGATAAGATCATCAACATAAAGGACAAGGATGAGAAGAGAGTTGCCCACTTTCTTGGTGTAGACAGTATTGTCAAAATGACACCTAGAAAAACCAGATTCTAAAAGAAAGCTATCCATTTTAGCATACCAAGCCCGAGGAGCTTGCTTGAGACCATAAGGAGATTTCTTAAGTTGACATACAAGGCTGGAGTCTGTTTGGATGAAGCCAATGGGTTGTTCCATATAGATTTCTTCATGCAAGTCCCCATGCAAGAAGGCAAATTTAACATCCATCTGATGGACTTCCCATTTTAAAGAGGCAGCAAGGGAAAGAAAAAGGCGGATAGAGTTCATTTTGGAAACAGGGGAGAAGGTTTCAGTGTAGTCAATGCCTTCAACCTGTGAAAAGCCCTTAGCAACAAGACGAGCTTTATGTTTATCAACTTTCCCATCTGGTCCATACTTGGTTCTGTAAACCCATTTGCATCTAACAAGTTTTCGTCCCTTTGGTAGAGGAACAAGATCCCATGTATCATTTGCCAACAATGAATGATATTCTTCATTCATAGCTACTTCCCAATCTGGATGGCCTGAAGCTTCTGCAAAAGTGTCAGGATCAGAATTCACTGGAGCTTGAGCCAGTAAAGAAGAGGCTCTTTCAAACTGAGAACGTGTACGGCGCTGATCTGTAGGATCACCGGCAAGATCACCTGCTGCATCCCGAGTAGCACGGACCCATCTTGGAAGTTGAGGAGCTGAAGGAGGATCCTGAGAAGGTGGGGGAGGATTTTCATCCTCACTTTCATCATCTGAAGAAGAAATGTTTTCAAAAGTAGAACAGATAGGGAGAGGTGGCACATCCGTCGGACTAGGCTCGCAGGGCGATATATTTTCATCAAATTTTACATCTCTTCTAATGATAACATTTTTGGACTTAAATGGAATAAGTCTATAGCCTTTTACATCTTCAGAATATCCAACAAAAGTACATTTTTCACTCTTAGGTTCTAAAGCTTTATGCTTTTCATCTGGAATATGGGCCCATGCTTCACTTCCAAAAACACGAAAGTGACTTACAACTGGTTTGATTGAGCTCCATGCTTCTTCTGGAGTAATGTTCTTTAGAACCTTAGTAGGAGTGCGATTTATTATGTAATTTGCACATTTAATTGCTTCTGCCCAAAAACTAAGACTAAGTCCTTTAGATTGTAGCATACAATTAGCCATTTCCTTTAAGGTGTGATTCTTCCTTTCAGCTACACCATTTTGTTGTGGAGTGTATGGAACAGTATGTTGCATTTGAATTCCATTCTCAGTGCAAAAGTTGATGAATGTGTTTTTAACATACTCTCCGCCATTATCAGTTCTTAGCTTAAGAATTTGATGTCCAGATTGTTTTTCAACAAAGGCCTTGAAGGCCAAAAATGTGTTAAACACTTCACTCTTGAGTTTTAAGAAGTATACCCAAGTGCGTCTGGAGAAATCATCAATGAAAGTTAAGAAATACTTGCAGCCAGAGAATGAAGCAACAGGAAGTGGACCACATAAATCACTATGCACAAGCTGTAAAGGGGCTGAGGCGTGCCAAGAGGCACGTTTTTCAAAACTGTCCCGATGATGTTTTCCGAGTACACTTCCGGAACAAACACCATCTCTGCAAGATACCATAGGAAGACCTGTCACCATATTTTCTTTACATAAATGCTGAAGGGAGCGATAGTTTAAGTGACCAAATCGCTCATGCCAAAGTTTGCTCACTTCATCATTATGAGATACAAACACTGAGGGAAGATTTGGTGACCCAAAGTTGTGAAACTTATACAACCTTATGGAATCATCAGCAATGCCAGTAGCTAAAATCTGTTTAGGATCTCTTAGGTCCTTGATTACAACATCATGAGGTGAAAATTCAACAATTTTACCTTCACCTGAATGAGTTATCTGATATACAGATAGAAGGTTGCAGGATAAGGTTAGAACACATAATACATCATTAAACTGACCATTGTCTAGATGAACAGTTCCAGTCCCTACAACATTAAGAGATCTATCATCACCAACATATATATTTTTGGTGTTACAATCATTTAAAGAAGAAAATATGGCTTTGTTTTTGGCCATGTGATAAGAAGCTCCAGAATCAATGAGCCACTCATGAGAATGAGAAGAAGAAGATACATTTAATGCATAACCAGACCGAGATGATTGACAACCACATGCAGAAAGTGCCATTCCTGAAGATGAAGTTGAAGTTGAAGTTGAAGAATGCTCCAAATGGATGTTATGTTTCTTCATTGTTGCTTCCAAGGCTTCCATCTTCTTAAAGCATTTAGATTCTAAGTGGCCATCTCGATTACAAAAGTTACAATGTCTATCAGTCTTCTTCCATTTGTTTTTATTGGTCTTATCATTTTGCCGAAATGATCTTTCATTTTGAGGCTGAGTTTGCTTAGGACCCTTGTTTGGTTTAGGACCATTATTTTTAGGATATGACTTCTTAGGATTCTTTGAGTTTGGTTGTTGTTGGGCGGCTAATGCTTTCTTGGAAGAGTTTCCAAGATTAAGAAGACCAAGGTGTAAGAGTTTTTCTTATTCTCTTATTAAAGAATCACAAAAAGAGTCAAAGGAAGGAGGCTTGTATTCTTTTTCTTGAGAAATGAAGGCTTCCCTTGTAGAATGGAAGGTGGAAACAAATACAGAGTAGGCTGGTCCCAACTTAGTAAGGATGGAATAAATAAGGTTACTATCTTCTTTCTTAACGTTAACATTTTCCAAGAGATATCTAAGGGTCTTGAACTTGGACAAGAAATCTTCAATGCAAGAAAAATTATTAGGGTCCAATGTAAGCAACTCATTTTCAAGTTGATGGGCTCTAATTTCATTTTTAATCCCAAAAACTTTAGTGATTTGTTCCAATGCTTCATTAGGAGTATCAAGTTCTGCAATATGGAATCTAAGATGAGGAGAAATAGACATCCCTATCAAACCACGTGCTTGATCTTATCTATTTTCTAATTTTGAAACCTTATCTTCATCCTTTGGTTTCTTCTCTTGGCCTGTGGCTATTCGGTAGATACCTTTACTTCTAAGTAAATCTTCCATGTAGGACAACCATTGGAAGTAGTTAGTGCTGTCAAGAATAACTTGGCATGGACTTTCCATTTTTTTTTTAAATGAAGCTTTAGATGCTGAAACTAAGTGTTCCAATGGATAGATCTCGAAAAATTAGGTTGGTTTAAAAAAAACGGCTCTGAAAAAGGCTTCCGAATGAAGAAGTTATGGCTTTTTGAAAAAAGTTGTTGAAGTTGTCGACGAAGTGCGCGAATGTGCGGGAATGAAAAAAAAACGCCCCCACAAAATGTAGATTTGATCCCAAGACCTCTACTCTCTTAAAATAGCTTTGAACCAATTGAGCTATACAAAAAATTGAGAGAGACAGAGAGAGAGAGAGGGGGGGGGGGTGCCTTGGGTTGCGTGCTTGCCTTGAGAAAGCTCTTTTTTTTTTCTGCAAAACAAAAAACACAAAACCCAACATGGATATGCAAAGAAAACGAACCTTACGGCTCGAAGTTAGCTTTAGCCAGAAACTAAATATTTTTCTCAATGTTTCTGATTTTCCAAGATCACACTAAGGCACAGGGAAAAGAGCATACGCATGAGAAAAAAAACTTCCTTTCTGTTTCTGATTTGCCCAGATCGCACAGAGTCACAAGGCAAAGAGCATACGCAGAAATGACAGGTATAGATCCGGTAATAAAAAAAGATAAATAAACAGAAACCGAAATAACCAGAGAGAAAATAACAGTAAACTGCAGATAAACACTGTATACCTCCAGATCTTAAAAATGACGCAGCTAGGGCTACCAGAAACCTTTTCGCGTGAAACGAAAGGGGTTCCTCACTGGAACAGATGCTCCCAACACAACAGAGCAGTCCTCTCGGCCCGAAAGCAGTCAGAAACAATAGATCTAGGAAACGACAGTCGCATGCAGTTCTACCGGCTTCATATTTGGATCACCAACGGACGCGGCCCTCAAATAGCTCTGATACCATGTAGGAATTTACAGGGTAAGTTCCTCAGAAAGAACACCAAAAGGACACCGCTCACAACCAGATCACAGATCAATACACCAGTATTTTTGACGTGGTTAAAACCCTCAAAGAGGGAAACAGTCCACGGCCTTAGCCAACGCGGCCACTTCAGGCAATTTATTAATCAAAGAATGAAAATTTACATAAGCTTCTCTCATAGACGGATTACCCTAACAATGACCCTCCACGTGCTTTAAATAGAACTCATGGACCAATCGGGTGTCAAGCCACGGATCAAGTGTCGGTAATACCGAGGAGAGAATGAACCGTCGGATCACTACATATCGTGACCGTCGGATTGTAAGTTACAAAATGTACATAGTAAAGAAACACACTTTACCTAACCCTATACTAGACCAAGTTGTACTTAACTATTTCCTATGTGTCGGAATATCCTAACAATCATATCCGTACGAGTGCAAACCTTTCTTCAAATTTTGTACTCTAAAAATTGTTTGCACCTCAAAAAATTTGATCCTTCTCTATGTTGATAAATCTAAAGTTAGCATGGATCTATACTAGTATTTAACTTTCTTACTTACATTCTTATTGAGCCAAGAGGCTCATTCTACAGCCTAGTATGATGTGTAAGGCTCTCCGTTCGTCATCAAATGTTAAGCCTCTCCATTCATCACCAAAGTAGAAATTTTGCGTGTTGGCCAAAATAAAAAATTTTAAAAATCTAAAAATAAAACTAAATAAATAACTATACAAAACATTTAAATAATATTGGTGCAAGTGAAGATGGATCCCTTTAAACTCATGTTAAATTTGTTTTTAAGATGGATCTATGCTGGTATTATATTAAAATTTGAAAAAAATATGTATATACCTTAAAATTTGAAAAAATATGTATATACCTTATAATATAACAGAATGTTAAAATAAAAATGGTTGTGGGAGAAAAAATGATGTGGGAGCATTTCATGGGGTATCCTCAAAATACAATTTTCTAAATCCAGGAAGTCTCTAGAATTTCAAGATTATGTAAAATTTCTAGAAAAAAGATGTAATAGAAACTAATGGTATTTAGAAAGCAAGCTCCTAAGATGAATTCTAGGTTTCATAGATTTTAGAAAATACAAGAGTATGTAAAGTCTAGAAACAATTTGTTTGGGGGAAAATCTCTTAATTCCTTTAAAAATTAATGAGAAAATTTATCGCTTAAGAAATTCTAGATTTTCCCTTTTCTAATTATTAATAAGAATGTAATGTGTTTGCTGAGCCAACCAAGAGAGAGGAAATGCCTTAATCTCATCAATAAATAAAATAGTGAATAATTTAGAATTTTAAATTTCAATTGTGATTTTATGTCTAGATATTGATTTGCACGATATTATATTTTTGTTCTTAGTATTAAAATTATTTGTTTCAGCCTTTTTAATTGTAGTTACATCATTTAATTTCGATTTCTATATAGCTTTCCTTGTGTCAATATCCCATCAAAAAGGAAAATGATAATAAAATAATTTTTCTCTTAACTAGTTATACCTCTTGATGAGGCAAGAAATAACTTTTTATAATATTATTAATAAATTCCATAATAAAAATAACATGACGAAAACATAAACTTAGTACCTATTTTGTTGACCTTCGCAAAATTCATTCCTTCGCAATATATGTTGAGGACAATAAGCGTAGCCACAACAATTTACAATTGTTGCACGAAATTTGCATACCAGAAATATTTCACTCCTCACCTTACTCACCAAATAACAAATCCAAACCAAAACCATATTCCACTTCCACGGAAGGATTTATGAATTCATTCAACACATCTAAAACACAGTATTCTCTTGAAAACGTGAGTATCCATCCCCTTCCACCCTCCATTTCTAGCTCTTTGACAGCTTTCATCATTTCTTCCATACTCATGCTAGATTCAGATGTTGTTGTAGTTGTTGTTGCTGTTGTTGTAGTTGGGATGACTGAAGGGATTGCTGCTGCTGTTGTAGGAGGAACAGGGACATCAATTGGAACTATTTGAGGTGGCTGGGAAGTCAATTCTCCCTGCTTTCCTTGGACTGTTCTTTCTAATTATTCCTCCATTTGGATCATTCTTTGGTTCATTCTCATGAGCAGGTCCATTGTATCCTCAACTTCTTTTTCTTGCACTAGCTCTGCAATTTGAGGGTGCATAGTAGGAGGTAACCTCAATTGTTTTCTGAGGGCAGCAATATCATCATCTTTCTTCTTCATAAGGGCCTTGACACCCTTAGGATCCTTAGGATCATGTCCTAGGTCCACAATGATCTCCTCCAATGTTTTTATTCTGTTGTCTTTGGCTGAGGAGGACATTTTTTCCAAGTCTAGTTGGGTATTTGTATTCTTCAATGACTCTTTTAATTCATGGGCCAGCATGGCCTTATCTGTTAGAGTGGCATAGACCATCTCACCTGTTTGCCTATGCAATTCTAATTGGTCCATGGGGTGAATGTCCTTGGCAAGGACCTCCAAATTTGTCTTCACATAATCTGCATTTGTCTGTGGCTGCTGTATCTTAGGCTTGAAATGGCTAAGGATCATCTTTTCCTCTTTGAAGTCATATGCTGCCATCAATCTTTGCTGTTTGGCAGGTGTTGCCTTGAGAAACTAGTCATATAATTGTACTCTTAACAATTCATTTTGAGCTTTGATTTCCATAAAAGTGGCTTTGATGCTAGGTGGCCTCTTGCTTTGTTGTGTTGAGGAGGACACCTCCATGCCATGCTCCTCTCTTGCTCTTGTTGGAAAGAGCTAGTAGGTGTCTGTTGGCTTGCTTCCCTTTCTCTCCTTGAGCTTTCAAGGATTTCCTCACTGATTTCCTCCTCAACTGGAGGATCAACTCTTTGCCTCTTGGCTTCAGGCTGCTGTGTAGACCCACTAGCAGGAGTGGAGTCTTCTCGGTCTCGTTTTCTACCTCTTTCCTCATTGGCAGGAGTTTGTAAGGCTGGCACTTACAGTGCCTCTGTTTGTTGTGGAGGGGCTTGCTCTTGAGACTGCTCCATTGAGGTAGTAGGCTGCTCTATGATCACTTCCTGTTCTGCATCCATTACTTCTTTTCCTTTTGTTGTACCTGTTGCTGATGTAGATGGTTCTTGGGCAGCTTGTGAAGCTACAGCAGCGGATGTGCCTTCTCCAATTTGGTGTGGCAACTTGAATGTTACCTGCTGAAAAGGATCCAAGTGTCACACGGAATCTGTCAAGGGTGCGGACACGACTGACCTTCCTAGAAGTCTAAGACATTCTAATGACAAACAAGACAAAATGGAGTGATCTTTCTCTAAATACACCTTTTACAACATGAAAACTACAAGTGTTTAGGCTTACCTTATTCCAAAACGCTGTTGTTGAAGTCCGTTCTTGACGATCCGGATGAGCTCCTCCTTCAAGTCAATTCCTGCAACCACAAACAATCAAACAATTACCAAGCACTTGCATTTCATATAATAAAACATATATTCAACATGCAGACCAAGGAACACATGAAATAACTCATTAACACAAGCTATTGAGAAAAATAAACCAGTTTGTATTAATAACGAAACAAAGAAACTCTTACAACCTGGCCTTGGTGTTGTGCAAGTTCCTCCCAGGGTCCATCAAGGGTTTTCCTCTACTTTGACAAAGCTCACCCTCTCCCAAGTAGAATCAAGTGAAGACAATCTCTCCTCACAAAGGCTCTAATGGAAGACCTAAATCCTGCAGCATTTACCCAAAGAAAATGTATAGCTCCAACCTCCTCTCCTTCTGGCTCAATGCCTTCATTTATAGTGCTGTAAAGAGGTTATTCAGGTCCACTATCAATGGGATCATCCCCCTCTATGGGTGGGATAGCTCCCTTATTGATGGGATAAGTTCCCCCTTAATAGAGATACATGAACCAACTGGAGGCGCATCCATTTCATCAAACCGACCTCTAGAATGTTCTAGAAGTAACCACAAGTAACTTTTTCAAGATAAAACTCGCGCATTTTGCCTTTTACAGAGGGACGCACCTGTCCTTTAACATACAGAGCGTCCATGGACGCGGATTTTGTGAACATGGTCAGCGTCCCCGCAGGTAAGGCTAGAGAGAACCTGCGACCCCAGAGATAAACATGATTTTTACAAGACTTTCTCTCTTCTTTGAGTTTGAGATGGATAACAGAGGCATGAGACTTGCCTAAGAGGGTAGCATGACTTGTTGATTGGAGCCATACTAACTGTAAGTAGTCAAGGTGACATTTTTTAGTGTAACAGATTGCCCCCTAAAGTGCGAAGCCTGGAATAGAATAGGGTTTTGTAATTCTAGGAAGGGTGAAGCGCTTTATCATTTCAAGGATTGCCTTGTGGATGGCCTGGTTGGAACCTGCAATTTTCAACACAAAATACATGGATAAGATTATATCATCACTGAGGTAGGCATTCCCATACTCAGATTCAAAACTTTAACTAATGGACTAACTATTCTGATACAGGAATGATCTTGCAGTACATCATTTTTATAGACTTTTGTAGACACAGTATGGACGCAGCCATCTGTTTATGATTAGTCTACATAGATAATGAATACAAAACTCCTCGCAGCCTGGATGGTAGAAACTAGATCCAGGGTCTTCACTTCTACTTCCCGAATTGGTACGATTCTAGCCATGTGATTAAATGATTCGATGTCGAACATGGTAGAAACCACTTGATTACCAGTCAATGATGTAAACTGTTAACAAGCGTGAGAGAAACCACCAGTAATGTCAATGGTTCTCAAAGTACCAAGCACAACCCGTGAAATGTGAATAGATGTTTTGATGTCGAACACTTCACGGAATCCTCTGATCGAAAGTCAATGATGTAAACTGACGTCAAAGGCGAGAAACCTGCCATTGATGCATGCAGACTTCAAGGTACTGTCGATTCCTAAGTCATCTTTCTAGATAATGTGTCGATGTCGATAGAAAGCGACCCGTTGCAGGCAAGCCTGCAACACGAAATCATTGTTCAAGTTGAAGAAATGTTGCTGTAAGGACTGACTCAGGGATGGTCAATGGATGACAAGTATTTTGCAGATGAAAGTTTTGCTTGCAGACCTCTTGAACACATAACGACACAACAGATGGTTTGGTGACGAATAACTCAAAGTTGATCCCTGAACCCGGTTAAAGATTTTCAAAGTGATTTAGTCAACTGTGAGGTAAAAGATTTCCCAACCCAGGTGAATGAAAAGTGTCGTGTTCAAGAGCGGTAATAAAGTTTCTTCTGAGGCAAAAGGTGACAAATAGGTTCATTCTTCTCTTTTTTCCCCCACCATTTCTGGCAAGTACCTCTTTATTTTTAACAAGCTTGAGGAGGATAACATATGCTTGATTATAAGCTCATCCTTCGGACGAGTCCAACCTAGTTTAAATGCGAACCCTAGGAAGGAGTGGTTCGTTCCTGTTTGTAATTGAACAGGTCCTTTACTGTAAAAGTTTAACGAGCCCAGTATAGGAGAAACTCGGCGTTTTTCAATTTTAGAGAGTCTGAAAAACTTAAGGAAACTCCACGTTGAACTTTTTCGTATATTTGTGTCCCTCAAGCCCGAAAAAGTATAAAATAATACCTGGGGGAACCGCTTGATCTTGCGACCAAGGAGTACTTTCATAATAGTATCGTTGACCTGAAAAGTAAAAAGCGATCAAAGACACGTCGTTTTATTTCCTTATCGAGTTTGAAACGACAAAAACCCGGCAATCTTTTCCTGATTTTACGGTCAGAAAAGAGCTAAAAGGGGACCGTCTTTTAATTCCGTTTTAACGAGTGAAAAAGAAACACTCGGCGATCTTTTCATGTTTTAGGAGTCAGAAAAGGGCTTAAAAGATGACTCTGAAATTTTGTTTGTGAAAAATTACAATTTCCCTTGAAATCCCTTCGTCCTGCACAAAAGCGACACATTACTCATACCTGTTTAAAATAGGCAAAAATACATTGAAAACATCTTTTCATGGTAAAAAATGAACTAATTCATCCAAAAAACCTATAAAAAGACCTTTTACCATGTCATTTTTACCGTTTCACTGTTGAGGTTGAAAAAGGAGCTTTTGACAAGAAACTTCCCGTGGTTGCTGCGGAAAATCTGACCGTCGGAATCGAACGCCGCTTCACCGAGGTATTTTACACATCCCACTCTTCATTTTTATCCGTTTAGTTTTTTGTTTTTGGTCTCTGTTTCATTTTTTGGGGGGGTTTTGGGTTCAAAATGCGCCCCTCGGCGGACGCAGGTGCCCTTCGGGTGAGCCGCGTCCCCCGACTTTTTCTCACACGGGAAAAAGGTCTGGGGACGCAGTCCGCCTTCAGGCGAGCTGCGTCCGGACGCCCTGTGCTAAAAAGCCGGGGTGCGTCTTCCGCAAAGGGCGCATTTCAAAACCCTAACTCTCTCAAAAAACCACCAAATTTTCTCAAATTAATTTCTAATTGACTCTTTTGATGTGCAGGGCCAAAACATGTTAGACTGGAGAGAGAGAGAGCACGTAGAAGACGATGAAGCTGCGATTAACCACCAACCCTCTCTGGATGCCTTAAGAACATGTGGATTGTACAAATATTGGACCATACCGGGCATGAGGGGCCAGGTAAGATTTTTGGAATGGCTAGTTGAGCGATGGAACGTTCAAGATCAATGCTTTTACATTGGAGGGCACCAGCTCGAGATAGAGCCCTCGGATGTATACTTTCTCACTGGCTTGCCAAACAGAGGTGAGCAACTCAACCTTGCGGGGACCAGGCCGGGTGGCCAATCCCTTGATGATCTCCGCGAGGAGTGGTGCAGACCAGGGACTCGCCATAAAAAGGGCGTGGAGATAAAGCACATCGCTCTGGCGGAACTTAGAGTTATTGCATTTACGGTCACTAGGATTTGTGGCGCGGCCGCCTTGCACATTGCTTCCGGATCCCAAATGCGGATGGCAGTTGACTGTTACCAAGGCACCATCTTCAACTGGTGCGAAGCTGTGTCGGCTCATATGAAGAGCCAACTAACCAAGGCAAAGAACGGACGACTAAAGACTTTTGGATATGGGCCTCTAGTCGTGAGCTTTGCCTTGGAGAGAGTTCCTATGCTGATCCCTCAGCAACTCACTGTTGATGACTTGGGTCCTCGGGAGCCAAAGCTTGTTCGATGGGTTGCGGTGATGGCCCGGCATCCTGACGAGGGTGCTGCAGTGGTTCGATTCTCTGACAGTTACTTCGACTGGCTAGAGGGCCAGCTTTTTGTGATACAAGACTTTCCATATGCCGGAATGGATTTCAGAGGTGATCCGGACATGGTTCTTCCACAGGGAGAACAATGGGATGACAGAGGTACTTTCATTTTCACAAGTTTTCTAATTATGTATTTTTTATTTTTCATATATATCGTCTCAAAGTAACAGTAAAATTTTAAAAATGCAGATGTTGGACCACAGCGTCCAGCCAATCTCCGGCCTTACGACAGACGACATCCAGCTGCACCGGCACCGGCCTTACAGGATGCGACAGCAGAAGTACTAGCCGATTTGGAGCATGATCTAGAGCGTCTCACGGCAGATATACCTGAGACTACTATGGATGACATTCCAATGAGGCTTCAGCGCTTCGTGGTTGCAGTCCCTGGACCGTTTAGGAGATTTCTGCGCAAGATAGCCCGCGCAGTGGTGTCGTACAGAGAGCACCACCAGTGATTGACTAGTCACTTTTGTAGTCACATGTGACATTTTTGACTTTTTGCACTATCATTTTGCCGATCATAAGGTGTGTTAAACCTATGATCGAAGACGATGTATATATTTTTGGACACACTTCTATCTATATCTATATATCACTATTATCGGCTTATCTTGTTTAACATGTATGATGAAATGTCTTTAAATTTACTTGCATGATTATTATAAATGTCTGTCCAACACTTGAGAAGCAATTGCATCTGCTAATGTATTCAAAGACCTTGGAATATGTTGATATTCAATGTAATCAAATTCACGTTCCAAGAGACGCACTCTCAAAAACAACCTTAATAACACAGGATTTCTAATGGCATAAACTCTATTAAGCTGTAATACAACAAGTTCAGAATCTAACCTCACTATCAAACGTCGAATTCCAAATGAAATAGATTCGGATAATAATTCAACCACTGCACTGTATTCTGCAATGTTATTCGTTGTTTGACCGAGGCTTACCCCATGCATAGAAACTAACTCGTCAGAGGGCGAATAGATAACCCAAGCTGCGGAAGAGATATTCCGTGTACTACGACAAGCACCATCAGCAAATCCAATGTATGTTTGGAGAGGCGTCGACATCTACAATATCAAGAGTAAAACCAAGATGAGCCAAAATAATGACGAAAAACCACACTTGCTAAGCTAAGCACACTGACTAAACTAACACACTTGCTAGCTAGAAAGGAAATCTAACCTATCTAAAAATTTCTCCATCCACCATTTTAAGCATAATACCTCTTTAGGTAAAGTCCATTTCTGGGTTTGCCCAAAGAGTCCCCATCAAAATCAACTAACTCATAAGCCCCTTTTGCTAGCTTTCGCTTTACAATGTAGGGCCCATGCCACATGGGAACGAATTTTCCAGCACCTAGCTTATCGTTAGCTTGATCATATAATAGTACTAGGTCTCCTTCCGAAAAACTTCGAGGGGTTACATTTTTATCGTACTGAGCTTTCATTCGTTTCGCGTGAGTCTCGATAGCTAAAGTAGCGTCACGTCGAGTCTCATCTAATTTAGCTAAGTATAACAACCGTTTCTCCTCTTCGGAAGTAGCTGGAAGTAATTCGACAGCCATTTGAAGTGATGGGATTTCGCACTCAATAGGTAACACAGCTTCTAAGCCATAAACTAGCTGAAAAGGGGTGAAACCTGTTGAATTTTTCACTGAAGTTCGATATGCCCATAGTGCCGAAAATAACATGTTATGCCAATTCGTTCGATGGATACCAATGATCCGTCGAATCATGACGACTAGAACTTTGTTGATTGACTCAACCAAACCGTTGGCTTGCGGATAATAAGGTGTAGAGCTATCGTGGCGCAAACCAAGCTGGCTTGTAAGTTCAGTCATCATGACATTTCGAAAATGGCTTCCATGGTCCGTAATGATTGCTTGTGGGACACCAAACCTAGTTATGATATGATTGAATACGAAAAGTGCAGCTGTCTTGCCGCTTGCGTCGAATGTAGGCATCGCCTCGGCCCACTTAGTAAAATAATCAACCGCAAGGATGATATACGCATGCCCCCCGGCCGAGTGAGGGTTACAAGTAATAAAGTCAATGCCCCATTTGGCGAATGGACCAGCGGCAATTATAGGGTGGAGAGGAGCAGGTGGAGCGCGCATCTTGCGATCAAACACTTGACAGTTGTGGCATTTTCTGACGGCAAGGATACAATCTTTAAACATAGACGGCCAGAAATAGCCAGCGCGCAACACCTTCTGAGCTGTGGCATACCCAGACATATGACCGCCACATGCTCCAGAGTGACAATCATTCAAAACTCTCTCAGCCTCATCGTGAGTTAAACAACGTCGAAAAACTAAGTCTGCCCCCAGGCGATAAAGTGTATCTCCAATAATTCTGTATTGCTGGGATTGAAACCGAATTTTTCGACGGTTTTCCTTGGAAGTTTCAGGCCGAAAGGTTTGGGTTTGGAGATAGATGATTATATCCCCATACCACGGATCTACAGTGCTAATAAGAAACAAAGATTCGTCCGCAATGGACTCCTCTGCCACAGTCTCTGTGTCAGCACTCGGGAAATCACACATCAATTCCGCGAAGACTAAAGATTTCTTAGACTTGGACTTCTCAAACTCCAAGTCGAACTCTTGCAGGATGACGATCCATTTAGAGTACTTGCCCCCTAGCAGTTGTTTTGTCAAGATATAAATCATAGGGTTGCAATCCGAAATAACAGTAGTTTTGCGGAGAAGAATGTAGTGACGAAAACGCTGGACAGCTTGAACGGCTGCCAGGGCCAATTTCTCCACATGCGAATATTTTAACTCAGTTGGATTTAAGGTTCTGCTAAGGTAATATATCACATGCTCTGCCTTGAATTCATCTTCTTGAACTAACACCATTCCAATGGTGGAATGCGAAGCTGCGAGGTATAAGAAGTAGTCCTGGTTGTAGTTGGGAGGATGCAATAACGGTGCATGGGTCAACGCGTGTTTTAGTGCATCAAAAGATTGTTGAGCAATCTCGTCCCAAAAGAATTGTACGTTCTGTTTCAACAACCGTGTAAAACCTTTAGTGACCTCGGCGTAGTTAGGGATGAATCGGCGTAAAAAGTTTGCTTTCCCTTGCAAACTTTGGAGTTGGCGCAAACTCGAAGGAGGAGGCAATTGGATGATAGCCTCGACTTTCGAGGGATCGACGCGAATGCCGGTTTTGGAAACAACAAATCCCAGCAATCGACCTGTTTCTATACAGAAAACACACTTGTGGGGATTCAACCGAATTCGATAATGCCTACACCTCATAAAGATTGCTCGTAAATGGACAAGGTGATCAGCTCGGTGTAAAGAATGAGCAGGCAAATCATCGAGATAGGGTTGCACAATGTGCTTGATGTCATGAAATGCATAAGACATGGCCCGTTGAAAAGTAGCACCGGCATTCTTAAGGCCAAAAGGTAATTTGCAATAAGCAAATGTCCCCCATGGACAAATGAATGCCGTTTTTGGTTGATCGGCAGGTAGAATATTGATTTGATTATACCCTGAGAAACCATCCATGAAGGAAAACATCTCACTTCCGGCACAATCATCAATAATTTGATCGATATAAGGCGTAGGATAGTTGTCTTTTGGACAAGCTCGATTGATATCCCTATAATCGATACAGATTCTTATTGTTCCTTGTTTTTTATTGACGGGAACAATATTCGATACCCAATCCGTTAACGGGATCGGATAAATGAAACCTGCTTTCAACAGCTTTTCGACTTCGGCTTTGATTGCAGCTGCTTTTCGAGGGTGAATCTGACGCAACCGTTGCCGAATGGGTTTAGCATCCGGGTAGGTTTTGATTTCATGAACAACAATGGCAGGATCGATTCCTGGCATTTCTTCGTAGGACCAGGCAAACACGTCGCGGAATTCTTGGAATAGGGCCTTGTAAGTTTCAATTTCTTTTCAGTACATGCGGCACCTATATGAATGTTCTCCTTGATTCCGGGCTTCACTGAAATATCAATGGGAATAGTACGAGAAATATTCCCTAAATTCAGCTCTGAATCAGAATGTTTCGTTGGATCCTGAGCGTCTTTGACATATTCAGCGGTAAAGATAGATGAAAAATCATTTTCAAAGCATCATCCTTAGGTAAAAACGAAGATCTGTGATGGAGATCTTCCCATGGTAGATCATCTACACTTAGGATTTCGCGAAGTTGTTCGTCAGATGACACTTCTTCGGGAAACGTTATCCGTTCTAAGGGTGAGGTGAAAAGTGACTCTTCACTGACCACATTCATTTGGTCGGTTGAATGAAAGTCGGTAAAAGACATAAGAGCTTCATAAGCAATCTCATACGGACTCAACGGCATAACATCACCGAGTGAGTCTAGCTCAGAGTCAGAGGGAACATACCAAGGATCATCATAAATAATGTTTTCTGACGTGATCATATGAATTGTTGCGAACGAAGGGTCTGCATTGAGTGGAGGGAGAGGAAAAGTTCCCAGTAAACCGGAATCCTTAACTAAACCTACACCAATGTCCCTATAAGGGATTGTCGTTTTACCAACATGCTGGATAGTTTCTAAAGAGGTTGGGTCGGATGAAAAGTATGTCAGCTGATCAATAGTCACGATCTTACCGTTATGTGGAAACTTAATGACTCTGAAGACCGATGAAACGACCGCTGTCATAGCATATGACCAACTTCGACCCAAAAGAAGGTTGTAGTCTAGAGGGGCATCAACCACTTCCACATCCAGACTAACGGTTTTACCTTCGACCCCTATAGGCAATTCTTGTAGAATACCAAACGGACGGAACCCACGGCCATCAAAGGCCTTAAGGATGGTGGGGGATTGGTTCAACGAAGGAGAACCAAGCGATCTCCAACATTGAATCGACATAATACACGTAGAAGCTCCCTCATCAATCACAGTCCGATGAATAGGCCTGTTTTTGACTATCACTGGAATTTGGAAAGCCATTTGATGGGGGAGACGCGGTGTACTACTTTCTAGATCAAAGATCATTAGGTTCGGGTCCTGAACATCGACAGCTCCAATAGCCGACAAAAGCAATTTTCGTTGCGCTGGACATGATTGCAGCACTTCGAGTGCCGACATTGCTGAAGGTGAAACAGCTAAGTCTTCAACAATGTTGTAATTCTGGGCTGCTCTCGCATGTGGATTGAAAGCAGACCTTCGAAGTACACCCTTGGCGGGCGGCTTAATCACTAAGTCTGGGTTAGGTTTTTCGATCTGTAGTGGATCGGAACCAGGAGCTGAGGTTGATGGGTTAGAGTTAGAAGATTCTGCTTCTTTACCATCAACAGGAGCCTTACTACCATAATCTTGCGATCGAGTCGCAATCCTGACATGAGACATCATCAAAATGGGTTCTTCACTGGCATTCGAAGAAGAACCTATCATCTTATTTTCCTGCTCGGGGAATGGATTCTTTAACACAGCAGGAGTCGGAGAACCTTTAACTATTTTCACTACCTCGGCCCGATGAGGGCAGTCTCTCGTAAAATGATCTTCTTCACAAATGAGACAAGGATAACGAGGTTTGCGCTTTTCGTCATTGGTTTCCGACTTTTCCGTTTTCTCCTTTGGAGCCTTGTCTGCTTTAGCCTTCTTCTTTCCTTTCTTCTTTCCACCGTTTTTGGATTTGGCCGTAGATGACTCTACAGCGTGAATGTCGGCGGTAAGTTCAGGAGGAGAAGACTCTCCTGTCGGAGAATCAGGCAAAGTGATAATTGGAGTATTGGAGGTCTTGGAAGACTTCTTCTTACTCTTCGTAGTCACGATACCGATCATACCATCAGCGGCATGAGATCCCGAAGGAGCAGCAGCGATTTGGTTTGACTTTGGAAGATCCGGAATTTTCTCGTGTAACGTACCCGACTGAGTGTAAACTAAGTCAAGGTATTGTGCCTGAGCAATGACTTGCTCCTCAGTAACTACGCCGGCCTTAGCTACATCTTCAGTAATTCTTGGTAATAATGATTTTACAAACCATTCAGCTAAGATTTGGTCCGGGATAAAAACTTTCACTAATCTCCTTCGACGTCTCCACTCATGGATGTGATCAGAAATGTACGTGGATGTCGATTGTTTTAGCGAAGTTAATAATTCCGTACCATTATCGTATCTGACTGGTAACTGAAAATGAGTTAAGAATGAAGTAGCTAACTGGCTAAAGTTGTAAAAAGAAGCCCGTGGCAACTCAATGTACCACTTGGCTGCGAGACCAATGAGTGTACGCTGGAAAAGACGTAAGCGGATAGAATCATCTGAGATGGAATTTGATGCACACCAGAGGTGGTAAGTCATCACGTGATTAGACGGATCCTCTCCAGACTTACCTTCGAACTTGGGTATATCGCTGGGCAACTTATTTGGCATTGGCGGCCAGAACGGAAGATATTGAATTGGATCGTTCGTTAGGCGCGTCAAGTCGGGTAAATCTAAAGTCGCAATAAATGGTAACTGCCGGTTAGGATCTCTGAAACTCTGAGTCACAATACCAGCCCCAGGAGGAGGATATCCAGGATAACTAGGAACAGGATTCGCATTGGGGATATTATATCCTCCTGGAAAACCAGGATTAACCGGACCGTACTGGGGTTGTTGAGGTGGTTGATAATTGTACCCAGGATACGGTTGATACTGGTAAACCGGTTGTTGGGCAGCTTGACCAGGTTGATACTGTCCCTGGTACGGAGGTTGAACAAATTGAGGTTGAGTAGTAACAACCGTACTTGTACCAGGTTGACCTGCAGGCATCTGGACTGTGGTTTGAACCGTGGGTCCAGACAACGGTACAGATGTCTGAGGAACGGTTACAGGGACAGTAGAAACCGGAGCTGCCGATACTCCAGATGTAAGCATGGTAGATGAAGCGGTAGTTGCTGCAGCCGTGTGAGGTGGAGTACTCGGTGCAATTGGCGGCTGAGTAACTACAGAAGTTACAGGGGTCTGAACACTTGACTGGACAGGTTGCGGTTGCTGGGGTGGACCAGGAACTGCAGGTTGTCCTGCTTGAGGTACCGACTGTATACTTGGTTGCGACATCTGTTGACCCTGTGACGGATCCCATGTTAACATTCCAGGGTATTGACTCGTAACAGGTTGAGGATACTGAGATCCATAGCCGTATTGAGGATAGGGTTGATAACTGTAAGGTGTAGTCCCATATGATTGCCCTTGAGGTGGTTGATAACCTTGACCAGGGTATTGACCCGTAGGTTGATAACCTTGAGGTAAATACGAATACTGGGGTTGACCTTGACCTTGAGGTTGGTATCCTTGAGGTTGATACCCTTGGGGTTGATACCCTTGGGGTTGCCATCCTTGAGGTTGCCATCCTTGAGGTTGATACTGATACTGAGGTTGACTTTGGGGTACGTATTGAGGCTGGGGTTGATACCCTTGGGGTTGATACCCTTGAGGTTGCCCCCCAGTCACAAATGAAGTACCTTGAGGTTGCCCCCCAGGCATTAACGAAGGTTGCCCCCCAGGCGGTAATTGGCCACCTTGAGGTTGGTTAATGGGAGTTGAACCTGACATCATATAAACTTCACCTATACTCAATGGTACATTACCACTGTTTCCAACTAATAACCCATGATCAACAGGTTGAGGAGATGCTCCCGCAAAGGTACCAGAAAGTGACTGATACCCAGTAGGAACAGAAGGACCGCCATGTAAAAATGATTCAGGACTTTGCGAAAACACAGACGACTGACCAGACATATTTACAGGAGAATGAATTCCTCTAGGTGGAACCGGAGTACGAGGTGTAGAAAAACCTACTGAGTTGTCTAAAAAATTGGTTAATGCAAGGTACCAAGACTCACTTCTAGGAGGACTGTAAAAGATGGATTCACGCTCCCTTAGATCAAGGGTAATTAGATCTTCAGAATCAGAAACGCCTATTTCTTCCTCTGGAACAAGTTCTTCTATAGCAATTAATCCAACAGGAAGATTTTCGGTGATAATTCTTTCTATTCTTGGTGAATCAGGAACACTAGGAGTTGGAGTAACAGGTTCTGAAATTTCAGGTTCTTCGCCTGTTTCACTGGCAGATGAAAAACTACCAGCAAGCTCGGAAACTGTAACAGCTTCGGGATTGTAACCTGTTTCTAATCTTTGGTAATCTGGATGGACTACCAAAGAAGATTCTCCTTCTTCAGGTGAACCTACTCTACTGCCACTAGGAGGAGTTACAAGGACCTTTAACCCTTCTAAATGACCCGGAATGTTTTCAGGAGATTCACCCCGCGATTTACGGAGTTTTCTTAACAAATCTATCCGGTAACAATCTCAGGAGACTTGCCCCGAAGTCTACGGGACTGTCTCGGTAATTCCGCCACAATTAAAGATTTTAACTACAACACACGAAATCAAAGTAAAAAATTTCAAATCAAACCACCTAAAGTCTTCTAAAGAACCAATCAAATTTGAAGCACACGCCTAAATAATCTAGAGCGTCAAACCACACACAAACAGTAGTCTTCCGGACCAAAAGCGCTAGTTGGTGATTAGGCCCAACCTCGCAGGATTCAGTACAGAAATAGTGGGTGGAACAGTTACCCCGGCAACCTGCTTAATGAATAGACTGGACCAAGTTCCTCCACTTTAACCGTCTCGAAGTGAAGCGAACCCCCCAGAAAATCCAAGTGAGTATAACCGACGTCTGCTCCAGGTACAGTGGGACCTTCCCTCCACCGTCACCTTGGGTAGAATCCTAGATATTATGGCCACTAAGGTTACCAATCACAACAATTACACCTGGGGGAACAGTCTAAACTCCGACAGCACGCAAGGGCAGAGTAGCAAGCTCCAATCCCCTTACCGGCTCCTTGACAACAATCCAAGGTTTACCGATAAGTGACCCCTGGCTCCTCGACAATGGTTAATCCGAGGTTTACCGTTTGTAATACGTACTGCCTGGCGTCGTTCCCAACGAGGGAGGAATGATCCCCTCACTGGTTCGGACACGAGCTCGTGTTTCTCCTTTAAGAGGAGCTTTCCCAGAATGTAACTGAAACAATTGGATTTGTTCTACTCAAGATAGACTATCTGTTTGGTTTTGTAGTCTTGGAGAGTTAAGTACTCACCTACTCCAAGACCCTAGCCTAAGCTATGTTGGTGCTTCAGAGCCCTAGAAAAATAAAGATTACTAGATTGATTTTAATTTAAGCGTTACTTTTAAGGTTGTTTCTTAAGTCAAAAGGTGATGGAAGTGAAACTAGTGGTATGTTGACTCGACTCGAAACCACTACAAAATGCACCTAAAATGATTTATCCACTACTTTACTTTTTCGATGAATTGCTTAACTAAAAAGTTGAGAGAATGCAATCCTTATAAAAGCAACTTCTTAATTGAAGACAATCAAAGAAACAATTCGTTTTTCTTTTCCAAGCATAAAAACATAACTTCTCTTTACATGCACGAAAAAACTCTTTTCTTCTTTTGAAAACAAAAAGCTACTTGAAACAAGACTTTTAAGAAGATGTTTTTGTATTTTTCTTTTAATAAAGCAAATAAATCTAATATAACCAAAAATCAATCTTAACAACTCTTAAAATCTATGAAAATGCACTCATAAGCAAACTAAAGGCAAATTTACTCTAAGCAATCTTAACGAGGCCAAAACTAACAATGATTATTTCTAAGGTGTTTTACTTGATCACAATCAAATCAAGGACTAGCTTATTGCAGAACCAAAAACTAGTCAAAACAAAATTCTAATCTTTTTGTCCTTTTTGAAAATGGAAATCAATACTTTAAAAACAAGCAATTCGAAATTTGACCCAAAACAACTCAAATGACAAGTTGCTCAAACAAGGAGACTTTACGGCAGGCTCAACTTCTAAGAAGGTTGACTAACCAGAGATATCTAAGGCTGGACAACTTTCTAAGCTCAAAGTCACTACAAAGCCTTACCAAAAATCAAACCCTAGGTCTAAACTTCGTTGAAAACCACTAAAACACTCAAAGCTCACAAAACGAGTTCAGGTGAGAATTCTTGACAGGGTACTAAAGGATCTGGGCAGAAAACACTAAGAAAAAACAAAATCTAAAAGTAATTTAAGGCAAAAATGGAATTTTCTTAACTTTTACAGGAAGACGCAGGCCAGCAGTTGTCACAGGTGCGGCCCCGCACTGTGCAGTCGACAACAGCGCGTCCAAGGACGCACTGTGCAGCACACAGAGACTGCGTCCTTCTGGAAAAAGGAAGAAAAACTAAAGCCAACTAAAGCTACAGCTAAGCCACCCAAATACTAATTCTCACAGTCAAAAACCAGAAAATAAAAATGATTTTCTCAAAGCAAAGTTCATATAAAGGAAAAGACTCTCTCATTAATGGATTCCCCAGCGGAGTCGCCAATTTGTCACACGGAATCTGTCAAGGGTGCGGACACGACTGACCTTCCTAGAAGTCTAAGACATTCTAATGACAAACAAGACAAAATGGAGTGATCTTTCTCTAAATACACCTTTTACAACATGAAAACTACAAGTGTTTAGGCTTACCTTATTCCAAAACGCTGTTGTTGAAGTCCGTTCTTGACGATCCGGATGAGCTCCTCCTTCAAGTCAATTCCTGCAACCACAAACAATCAAACAATTACCAAGCACTTGCATTTCATATAATAAAACATATATTCAACATGCAGACCAAGGAACACATGAAATAACTCATTAACACAAGCTATTGAGAAAAATAAACCAGTTTGTATTAATAACGAAACAAAGAAACTCTTACAACCTGGCCTTGGTGTTGTGCAAGTTCCTCCCAGGGTCCATCAAGGGTTTTCCTCTACTTTGACAAAGCTCACCCTCTCCCAAGTAGAATCAAGTGAAGACAATCTCTCCTCACAAAGGCTCTAATGGAAGACCTAAATCCTGCAGCATTTACCCAAAGAAAATGTATAGCTCCAACCTCCTCTCCTTCTGGCTCAATGCCTTCATTTATAGTGCTGTAAAGAGGTTATTCAGGTCCACTATCAATGGGATCATCCCCCTCTATGGGTGGGATAGCTCCCTTATTGATGGGATAAGTTCCCCCTTAATAGAGATACATGAACCAACTGGAGGCGCATCCATTTCATCAAACCGACCTCTAGAATGTTCTAGAAGTAACCACAAGTAACTTTTTCAAGATAAAACTCGCGCATTTTGCCTTTTACAGAGGGACGCACCTGTCCCTTTAACATACAGAGCGTCCATGGACGCGGATTTTGTGAACATGGTCAGCGTCCCCGCAGGTAAGGCTAGAGAGAACCTGCGACCCCAGAGATAAACATGATTTTTACAAGACTTTCTCTCTTCTTTGAGTTTGAGATGGATAACAGAGGCATGAGACTTGCCTAAGAGGGTAGCATGACTTGTTGATTGGAGCCATACTAACTGTAAGTAGTCAAGGTGACATTTTTTAGTGTAACACCAAGTCAAGAGTTTTTTCTAAATCTTTGACATTTTGCTCCATTATTTCCTCTTGAGTGAGTTCCTCAACTAATGTGCCTTGCACCCACTCATCTTGATTAGCAAATAGTTCAATGTGTGGGATTTTGCAATGTTCATATGTTGTCAATCTATATTTAACTCTTCTGGCACTGATAAAGCCATCTGGGTCATGAGGGACCCACCAAAAACTCCTTTTCAATTTGAGTTTTTCCTTCAGTATTTGGTCAGCATCTTGCCAACCTTCTTTCTTATTCATAATAAAGGGGCCTAGATGGTCTTTAAATTTCAGGCGAGCTTTCTTCTTGGCACTATGAAAATGAATGATATCTAAATTGATGAGTTGCCTGTAGTATTCCAAGGCAAACAGTCTCATTGGTACATATCTTGGGAGCCTGTAAGGACAGAGCTCACAACCATAGATTCTGATGACAATGTGATTTTGGTAGAGATACCAATCAC
This sequence comes from Pinus tabuliformis, assembly GCA_031772625.1. NCBI lineage: Eukaryota > Viridiplantae > Streptophyta > Pinopsida > Pinales > Pinaceae > Pinus > Pinus tabuliformis. The sequence goes on from CM062818.1 coordinate 2,081,262,598, forward strand.
CTATTTTGTAATTCTTGGACAGCTGCAATATCTTTTGCATGTCATAAGATATTCTAGGAGGAGGAGTTCTTTTCAAGAGGTAGGAGATTGGATAGACAAATTGGTCAATGAATTCACAGTAAGAGTAGGGAGAGTCTTGGACTTGATGGAAGACTGATGACCAAAAGATAACAGACCTTCTCTCACCCTTTGAATCTAACTTCTTCATGGGACATTGGAAACATTCCAATTGGTAATACATGAACAAATGATAGATGAAAGATGAATATTTAAAGACTCCCTCCCTATCCAGCTTCACTAGTTGGTCATGCATTTTATTGGCTATGAACTTGGCATAGTTATACTTGACAGCAGGGGGTTGTCCTGGGTTGTATGCAGACAACATGACCAACACTGTTTCATCAATGTGCTCACTTGTTTTAAAACCTAGCACAGAGGAAATCATATCTACAAGCAGCTTGCCCACCTCATTGAAATGGACATACAAGAATGGAGGTGGCTCTATAGGCTGGCAGTCTGCCCTCATGAATGTCTTAGTAATTCTTGCTATCTTAGAGCTGGAGAGCTTGGAGCCTTCATCCAGCAAGTATTTCATAGAAAAAGGAACCAATAGTTTATTCTGTTTGAAATTTAGCATTTGGTTAATGGAATCAGGAGTAATATGGAAGAGTATGCTCCCAGATAGAGACTTGATAGCTCTCTGAGTTGGCTCATAGTTCTCAGCACATAGATGGATAATCTCAGGAAAAATATTAACAGAAGGGAGAAAGTAAAAAGGCAAATTAGACTCCCATATGCCATACATGCCACAGTTATTCAAAACACTGTTTCTCAATTGGCAGAAGGTCTGCAAGTGATTCCTGTCCCCAACCAAATCTTGAATGAGGTAATATTTATCAGCTAGAGGCATTGCTTCAAGCTCTTTGTTGGGTGGATTGATAGGAGTAATGTTTAGAGCTATTGGAGTGGCCATTTTGAAACTTTTCTAAGCTTATATTTGGAGTGAAGATTAGAGCAGTAACAGACTGAGGACAACTGCTTCTGAGGATTTGCAAAGGAGTTGCACAATGAGTTCAAATGAGGCAATAGCCTTCAATGTCTGTAGCTATCATAAAAGAGGAAAATTTGCAGAGTTTGGACAAGGCTTTCTTCTCTTTAATGAATTCTCTGGATTGAAAGACTGTAAGGGCAAATTACAGAAGGAATGGGGATTATTTCAGCCAAATTACTGAAGTCTTTTGTAGTGGAGTGTGAAAAAAGGGGACCATGCTGAGTTGTTATGGAGTTCTGCTGGGAGAACGAGCTTAAAAAGCATTTTTTTATGGTGAAATTGCAAGTGAGCGCGATTTCGCAGTGTTTTCTTCGAACAGGGAAGTTAATCAGTGAATTTAGGTAGCATTTAGGTACATGAGTGACTTTAATTTGGGCATTTGCAGGTATCGAAGCAAGTGAAATGGAGAAAATGGTGAAAACAGGGGTGAACAGGTGAAAATTAGGCAAATACCTAGCTTTTAGGAGCCGAAGGCAATTGAGCTGGTATAATTGCGAACAATAGAGGCAAATTTGCAGATGGCAGTGGCTCGATTGCTTGAATTTGAACTTTGGAGGCAAGGCAACGTGAAACAGCATGCGCAACTCTCCAAACTCGACCAATAAAAATGAGCTAAAATGATCAATTAGCGTGTTTTTTATGAAAATTTGGGACTTTGGCGCTTTTGGCGCTTTTCTGGGATGACGTCATCGGCGGGTACCGAGTACGGTAGGGTGACGTGGCAGCTGACTCGAGTGACAACGTGGCAAAGGCCACGCTGGCGGGGTAAGGACACAAGCAGGTGAGGTGGCGGTGACACGAGGCAGCAGTGGGTCGACGCGAAGGTGACATCAGTGTCGACGTAGTGTTGACGTCAAGGGGCGGAGGGTGGTTTCCAGTTTCATCCCGCACCACCTTTGGGCTTGAGCGGTTTTGGGGAGAGGGCCTCTGATCACGCCGGGAGGACGACGCATCGCTGGGGTACGGCAGCGAAACCGCCCATCCCCCAGACGCTAACCTCTGGCGGATCGGGATATGAAAAGGACCGCTCACCGTTGATCTGCGGCATGAAAAATTAGACGGCGAACGAGGCAGGAAAAGTGACGGACGGTTAGGCGCGGGACCTGCCCGAGTGTTAAAATAATAATATGCCATGGGGGGGTGAAAACTTTGGTCAATGTGGGTTTATGGATATGCGCGGTGGTTTAATGTTTAATTAAAACATTTAAACACCAAACTTTTTTCTTTTTTTTAAACAAATGAACGCAGAGGGTAGAATGGTAATATTTTTATGGGTAAAGGGATAGGCAGAGGTTATTAACTTAACCAAAGGTTAGGTTAATCCCAGGGTTAGGATGTGGAAGGCTAATGCTAAGGCCCCAAATGGACCTAGCATTTCCTTAACTTTGCTTTTATGGCTATAGTGCCAAGGGGTAGAATATTTAGTATTTTTGGGTTTTTATATGATTTTTTGTAGAAATAAGGATGGGAAAGTAGTTTAGGGAGCTATACAATAAGATTAGAAGTTAATATGACTTTGTGAAGTGAAAGTGTAGGGGAGAGGCTACGTTTCTGAAATGAAACTTAGACATAGGAATTGAATGGAATTGGAGAAAAGGCTTTTACACAAGAAATGTGGCTTCTTTTCATTGAGGAAAGCCAAAACTTGACTTGATATTTTACAAAAGTGAAGTGAAAGCAGGATTTGTTGGGCAGATCCCAAGGTCCTCAAGGGGGTGTTAGCAAGAAACTTTTAGGGGGAGTGAAGGGGAATTAGACATGCTTCCATAGTTCTGCCACCAAACAACTGCTTTGACACTTCTTTCATTGATGAGATGAGCTCTTTTTTATAATACAAAGGTGATCCAAACCTTGCTTCTGCAACCTCAGACTATCTACCCAGCCTAATACACCTAGCATTTTTTCTTCCTTTTGAATGGGTACACTTAGACTTGCAAACCCTGATTATCCTCTTTTCTTTTGACTGCCCTCCTACCTAAATCTACCCTTATCTCTTCCAAGGGCCCAGATTAAGCAGTTGGGCTCCTTACTTTCTCTACCTAGCTACTGATCTGCCAAGCTTGAACTGTTTGGATAGATGCTCTTTCTCTATTCTACAACAGCAATTTAAACATGGCATGGTCCAGATTGAACTGTTGGGCCACCCATCAATTGTGATAAATAACAATACTTACACGCCTATCTGTATACAAAATATAGAACCTTTGCAGCATCAAAGATGAACATATTTGGCACTTCCACTGTCAATCATGAAAAATGAAACCTATTGGTATAGGAACCTAACAAGGTTGAGGTTGAAATCCTCCTCAAAATATAAAATTCTCCCAAGTTCTCTTGTGTTTCCTTAGTTGGATTTCAATTAATAAATTTATCAGAGATTTATGATAAATAAAATGTGAGGATGGGTTTGACTTGGCTCGAACTCAAGTGATCATATGCTTTAACATTCTAACAAAAATAAGAGGCATTGATTCTTATCTGACCTACCAAATGAGTTAGAAATCGAAAATGGTAGAGGTTGACACAGTTGTAGCACCCTTCGTAGGTAAAATAGGATTGAGTAATTCACAGTAAATAATTCCATTCATCTTTTAACCGCAACCTATGCACCCATCCTCTCTAGTTCTTTTCTTTGAATTCATCCTTTAGAAAGAAAGGCACATCAACTCCAAACAAGATGTGTTTTATGAAATATTTATCTCCATCTTTGGGCTAACCTCATAAATTAATTCCTTTTTCATCTGGAAATAAATTCCTCCAACCTCTATTGGTTTCCCATCAAAGCCCTAGGAAAACGTTCAAGTCACTTGATCGTGAAAATAGGTGCACCGCTTGAAGAATTCTTCCCATCCAGCCTATCGAAATCGTTTATAGATCTCCAGGTATACCTCAAGAAGATCAGACCCTTTCAGCTCCTTCCTATTCAACTTTCCACTTTTTCCCATTTCTCTTTCGCAGCCTAATGAACACACAAAAACAGGGGATCGTGATTTGATCCTTGATCTCCAGCAGGAACTCAACAAAAAGAGTATTTTTAGCATAGAGGATAACATAATCGTAATTGATATTGGTGATTTTATATATGCAGTAATTTATTTTAAAACATGTCCTGGTGTGTACTATGATAACTAACTGACACTAGATTAGAAAGGACTTAACCCTTCGATCATGAAATTTAAGCCTACAAACCTCTTCGGTAGTAGAAATGATCCCTTCAGCGTGTGATCTCTCTTTTCGGATCTAACAGAGTGTGTTTGAGAAATGATTGCCTGTTTTGCTGATGTGGAATATCTTAGCACAATATAAAACATAGATTTGAATTTCGTCATTTTGGCGATGATACCTTGGCTATCTACAAAATCTCTTTTGTCTACAATTTCAAACACCTAATAATGCTGACACTCCCATTTTCAGCTTATTTTTAAAAAAATTCAAAATTACAATAGTGTTGATAGCCCCATCATTAGCATTTTCCCCTGTTTATTACAAAAATTTCACTGATATTGCAATTGTGAGCTTTAAAAAAAAGTCAAACTTAACAAATGTGATAACAGCCACATTGGGGATGTTATAAGCACATATGAGACTTCAAAATTTGGTAACTTCTGATCCAAGTTCTTAGCTTTGTCCCCTCACTTCTCTTTTGACTTCTTAGCTTTATTATAATGCATTTCAATCATGAGTTACTCTTCTGACCTCATGCATTAGGAAGCATCTATTATCAGCATATTTTTCGACCTAGGGTTCTAAGTCCTCTTGATTCATTATGTTGTTGACCTTTTGTTTTGGCCTTGACCACTCATTTTCCCATATTTTCTCCCAAACTGCACACATCCGAGCTTGTGAGTATATTTGGAACCCTCTAACCGCAAGAAAGACATTTTGTTCATGCAGTTATGATCGAGATTTCATCGTTTTATCTGTGTGGTTGGGAGACTTGGTTTAGATACTTATGGTTCCTAGAAGATTAGTTCGACCCACGTTCTTATCTCATCTATTGGAGCTGTCTAGGACACATTATTGAGAACCTTATCTAATTTCTCTTTATCCTAAACGTATGCATTCATACTCTTGGGAGTCTTCCCCTTCCTATTTATACTAGGCCATTCTAGAGGTTGAAACTAGTTAGAATTTGTGAGCTAGAATCAGGAAGTCATATACTGCTATTTTGATTCAGTTTTCAGAGCCTCATGCTGCTTTTATTTTTAATTCATTATAGTGGGGCGATTTTGCTGGAATGTGGAGAGGAATACTGAAGTTGAAGGTATATTGTTGTATTCTTGTCTATATGGTTATTGAAGATTCATGTTTCCTTCCTTTATTTCAACATTTGCAGTGATTTATGTTCATGTATTTCTTGATGTCTTCAGTTGGTAATATTCTGGGGAAGGTCGCGTGTCATTTTTGTTTGTTTGTGATTATGTGTAGGTTTGGAAACGAAAGAAAGAAGAAGATTTCTACAGATTGGAGCAAAGAGGATTCTACATTAGACTCAAAACCCTTCACTAACCTGTGAGGAGGCAAGGTACTTGCTCCAACTCTTGTAGCATTAATAATTGCAAGGATACTTCTTGCATGATAATATGACTTGGGGATTTTTATTGTCTTGGTTACCATAAACTTTTGTTTTCTAGTAATCCTAATCGAGCTTAGGATTACATAGCAATTTCTAAATCTAATTAACAATAGGAAACAAGGTTTTGGATTGAAATTTGTTATGGCTAGAAAGTTGTGACTTGTTTGTAGAAGTGTACTTGGGCCAATGGGGTGAATCAAAACTATTTTTGAAGGTTCTACAACCATAAAAAAGAGATTAGTTTGGACACCAAACTCCATTAAATTCATTAAGGCTTGATATACTTCAAAAATATACAAGGAAAAATACTATTATGGTAATTTCAATTAAATTATGACAAGATATTCACCATCTAAGGAGAGTAGCACATACAAACAATCTAATATAAAGATGCTACTTATCCAATCAAAAATATGACAAACATCCACATAAACAATAACATACATTGAATGTTATCCCAAGCTTGAAGCTTGTACATCTCAATCATAAACCAAAACAAATGTCATCTGTACAAAGAACAAATTGACCCTCCCCCAACAAGTCACACATGTGAGCATAGAAAAAATTGTAAATGCCTCCAAATATGTAGAAAGTACACTTCCCAAGGTGAGTGACTCTATCATCCATCTATAATCCATAATGTAACATCAAACCATCAAGAAAGTTTAAAGCATTCAAGCAATGAGTGTCCAAACCCACACATGTGGATAAAATGAGAAGTAATACATGTGTGTGTGGTGACTAACTTAATATAATGTTTTAATAAATCCGTAAACTTAATTATTTCACTCCATTGCATAAATTAACCATAGTGTGACATAACTAAACCAAGAGTAGACATGAAACCTTTAGGAAACAAGAATTACATAGATCATCAAGTAGGTGCTTAGATGATGATGCGCAAATGCAAGGGGAAAGGGGACATGATGATTTAACCGTCACAAACACGAGATCAAGTGTGACTAGGAGTGTATATATTCATATGTTTTCCAAAGCGAGGGTGACTACATGAGTTATCATTCATCGGGCCTTATCTTCCCTTCTTTTCCTTTTTCTTATATCTAGGACTGAGGGAATGAGGCTTTCATCAGTTTGGTACAACTCATAGATATAATATTTACATGAATTCACACTTCAATCTTTGAGTTTATACTTAGATACTTCATTCTAGTGTAACTTCAATGATTTTGACTTTCACCATTTGCTTTTCTTTCATCACAAATGAAAAAAGGGGAAATCATTTGTCACAAATTTATGAATGCTTAATCATAAAGGTTCCACATGATGAAAATGAATGAATATGCTATGTAATGACATTGGATAAAATTTGACTAAAAGAAATAAGAGTACAATAAGATCAATGTGTAACACATACTCAAATCACTAATTATATACCCAAACCATCAACATGACACACTTATTTAATTAAATTTATGAAACGCCATGAAACAACTCATCTTACCACTTATAGCCAACACATCAAGAGTTAGAATAGAGTGGTAAAGTGATCACAACAAAAATAATACACATTGCGGATATCATATACAAAGGGATCATACATATCAAGCTAAATGTGTTAGCTAAAGAAACATCTTCCTACAACTAGTGTCTTAGATGGCCAAGGAAAGGTGTCATCAAACCAATGATACATCCATGAATTAAATATAGATCCATATCTCAATTGGAAAATTATTAATGTGAGAATAATTGTAGCGATTGACAACATGCTCAATGATAGTGAAAATGATGATAATTGTGGGTTATATGTCCAAAGTCCCACACTTGAGGAAAACTCTAATAATATTATTATAAAATTAAAAATTGAATAGTCAAATGTAGCCGTTTTTTGGTCAATTCTTAGTCGTTTATCTGGTCTGACCCAATATAGCTGTTTTTTCAATATAAACTTTTTTAGTCAATCTTAGCCGTTGGACAACCTACCCTCCCTATTTAAATATGCAGCCATGATCCGGTTCTTCAACTTGTCTTGACGATGAACCACACTCATTGGTTCGAAACGCGTCGACAAATGCTCTATCATGTGATTTACACCAAAATACTTTTCTCATAAACTTGATATGGATCATGTTAGCCTCCTGTTGCAATAGGTGTTCATTTTTCATGATTGACAGTTTATAAGCCAAATATGTCATTCTTTGCTTGCTGCAATGCTCCATATTTCCATATTTCCAAAGGAGTATCCATGAGAGTGGGCTAGTCTAAGTGCCACTGTTGTATACCAGTTTTGACCAGTTATCCATTTTTGAAGAGTCTCAGTTAGAGTGAAGGCCAAACAGCTTAATCTTTACCTCCACAGGTTTCAATTTCCTGTTGTAGAATATAGAGAATCATTATCTGTCCAAACAGTTTAATCTTGGCAGATTTGTAGATAGGTAGAGAAGCAAGGGTGCTCAACAGCTTAATCTGAGCCCTTGGATGAAATAAGTGTAGATGTAGATAGGAGAAAAGAAAAAGAAAAAGTTGAAAAGTTGGGTTTGCTAGTTCAAGTGCACCCAAAGCAAAAAGAAGAAAAAATGCTAGGTAAGTAGGCTGGGTAAGTAGTTTTGTGGTTGCAGAATCAAGATATGTGATCCAGGTCATATTTTCAAGTGTTATATTTATTCAGATCACACTTTTGGAGCATCTTTTCTGCTGTTTCAGATCAAGCGAGGCATGTCTAACCCCCCTTTCCTCTCATTCCCCAAGTCACTCACTAACTTCCCCTAAAGAGGTCAAGATCTGCTTGATACCTCTTAGATTCATCATGTTCCATATCATTTGCCTTGGTGAAGATCTGCTTCACTCAAGGAAAGTACACCCTTCTTCTATGAATCATTCTCCCCATTGATAGCCTAAGATTCACATACTTAGCGCTGTCTCTCATCATTGTCATATTAACTACTAACTTTATTATGTAGCTCCCTATCTGTTTTCCCCTTCCCCTACTAAAACTATATACATAACTCCCCTATATACTTATCCCTTCCCCCTAGTTGAAAATAACCATATTCATCCTTGGGAATTGCTAAGTTTACCTGAAACTTAGCAAGAACCCTCACTAACTCCCTCAAATCCATCAAATTTCCTCCTTGCTATGCTTCGGACCCCTTCCGAAGCCCCTAAAAACCTTCAAAGGCCGCAAAGACCCTTTTCCGAATCATAAAACCCACCTTTCCTAAAGTTCCCCCCCCCCCCCCCCCGCAATGTGATTAAATCAATTTAAAAGTGCGCGGGCCCCGTCCCATATCCCTCCGCCACCTTGCCCGTTCCGCCAGCCGTTAGATCTGGCGCGCCCTAGATCTACGGTGGGTGGGTCTTCTCCCCCTCCGACCTGCCGACGGTTAGCGTCCGGGAGATGGGCGGTTTTCCCGCCATACTCCTGCCACGCGTCGCCCTCCCAGCTGTGGCGGAGCCCCTCCCCCGAAACCGCCTTCTACTCAAAGGTGGTGCGCTTGAAACCAGAAACCACCCTCTGTTCCCCCAAGCCAGCGTGACGTCAGCCTGCCACGTCACCCTACCACGTAACCCTGCTGACGTCATCCGCCTTACTGGGACCCACTCGTCTGCATCATGCTGGCGTCACCGCAAAAAAGGCGCGAAGGTGAAAATCGCGATTTTGGATTCCCGGATCTAGTTTCTGCGGGAAATGGGCCAAAATGGAATTCACATACCCAGCGCATTCTTGCAGTGGCCCTTTCACCCGAAATCAGCCAGAAAGTAGTCATTTAGCAGTTTTGAAGACCAGATAAGCAGATGAAGCCAAAAACCAGTGTCAAAGAGTATCAGGATGTGGCGAAGAGTATTAATAAGGATTTTTTTCAGCGGCTCGAAGCATATTCAACATTAAAGAGCCCCCAACAAAGTCAATTCAGCATTAAAGGCCATTTAAAGACTTTCAATTCTTAGTTAACACACATTAAAGTCACATGAGATCAGTGGATCAAAACCCAAGCCGCATTTACCGCAGAAGCTTTGCATTGAGCCACCAGTGAAAGACATAATAACTCATTTTGCGGTTGCTTCCGGTGCATCTTAGTAGATATTTTCTTGCATTTAATTCCATCACGAGTTTAGGTTAAAGGCAACTTTTTCCGTGGACCTGTTTTAGGTCAGATGTAATAATTATTTTTGATGTCCTGTTCTATATAAACCACCCAAGTTCATTGTTTAAGGGTTGGTTGTTGGTCATTTGGGAATGCACTCCAAATAGACACTCACTCTGTATCTGATATGTTGATTTAATCAAATATTGCTGAACCTTTGAAGAATGGTCTGTTGATGTATTGTTAATGGTTACAGTGAGTAAATGATGGAATTCTTGTGCTGCAGTATGAATCAATAAGTGTTTCTTCCCTCTGTTATTTCAATTTCATATATGCTCAAGTCACAGAACGAAAGTCTGGTTTAGAATTTGCGTAATTGCACTCTACACTCAGTTTCTGTGGTTTCTTAATGTTTTCTTCTCTGATTTAGGCATAGATATGGATTCCTTATGGCTCATATTTGCCCTATTTCACCTATGAATGACTGTTATTTAGGAATTCTTAGTTGCTCCTAAGTAGGGCTCATTCATATCCCCTCTGCTAACCTGTTTGAGAGATTCTCTGTTGCCTCTCATTCCTTAGCATTCAATCCATCTCCATTTAGCTTGAATGTTGTTTTCTGATGCAGCTACCTTGCTCCTTCTTCCTCTTGTGACCAAGAAAACGCACCAGCAGTCCTACTCCATGACTCCATGCCCAATGGTCTGAAACTTACCTCACTATGCATTGCCTCTCTACTTGAAAACATTCCCTTTCCACCTTCCCACCAAAACATAAACCAAACCCTTTTGAAACCTATAACTAGCCTAAAATCATTATCAAACAAAGCTAAATCCTAAAGAGAGAGCCCTCTCTGACTGCTGGTAGGCTAGGACCAGCAGCCCAAAGATTGGTCTGTGGTTACCTCGGCCGTATCCCTTAGAGAGTTTGGGGACAACCTGAGTGATAACATAATGGCGACTCCACTGGGGAACATCCTCAGTTAATCTCACAAATCAGGTGTAAAACTCTACTGAGGAAGAATCTAACCTTCCAAAAGGTCTTTCTATTCCATACATTCTTAGAAAAATCCCCAAAGAAGCAAGCTATAAGCTGGCTCCCAAGAAGAATTCACGTTATACAAGATCAAATCCAGACCCACATCCTCCAGTTGTTTTTGAGAATCCCAACTTAATCTCTAGGAGCCCTAACAAACAAAAACAAGAAGACTGTACCGCTCCTAGTCTTGAAACCGTTCAGCCCAGCTATGTTCCAACCCCTGTCAAAGTGTTGTTTCGTTCAAACCCTACTTCCCCTAGTTCATCGTCCACCCCTCCAAGCACCGGTTCCACTCCTGCATTCACTTCACACACTACCACCACTACTCCTATTATCCTGGTTATACCAGTTGTTCCATTTATCCCTGTTGTTCCGCTTATCCCTGCAAATATGGCTAACAGATATGCACCTTTGCAGTTGCCTGCCAATCCCGGGGCCATGCCTCAGGATTACCAAACTAAAATAACCTATTTTGATGGCACAAGTGCCTGCACAGCCCTTCAGCATACAAAGAAAATGCAGGATTACTTTGAAAGTTATGAGATTGATCACGATAGTGTCAAAATGAAAATTTTTGTCCAAAGTTTGACAGGTGATGTCAAAACTTGGTTTAGATCACTCCAAGCTAATTCCATAGCAGACCCAGAAGCCCTGTACCAGTCGTTTATCAACAGATGGGAGAAAAAGAAAGACCCCTTGCACATACTAGGTGAATATGATACAATTAAAAGAGGCCCTCAAGAAACTGTTTTGGACTATTGTGCAAGATTCAACAATGTCTATAATGCAATACCTCAGAACTTAAGACCTCCACCTGACTTAGCCTTGTATAAATTCCCTAATGGATTTGACCCAAACATGGCCTACCAGTTAAAGGAAAGAGCACCTAACAGCCTTGCTGAGATGCAAAATTTGGCTGTCACTGTGGAGGCAAATTTAATTGCCAAAAGAAACAAAGCTAGAAATGAGAGAAGAACCACCTTCAAGGAAGAACCCTCAGCCTTAGAACAAAAGCTGGATGCTATTATTAATGGCATGCATAGGCTGGGAGATAGAGTAGAGAGTGTTGAGAGGAAATCATCCTGGGAAGGACAGCAGCCAAATACCACTAGGAGCCCAAATTTCAGAAAGAATCAAAACCCAAACGTTGGAAGGGCCAGTCCTGACCATGATATTAGGCCTCCTTTTCAAGAGAACTACACAGAAGCATCCCCCTCTAGTGAGCCAACAGAGGAGACTCACATGAACTTGTTAGATTTGAAGGGTGAACAACAAATTTTTCTTACTCAAGAAGACCAAGATGACCATGAGATAAGTCAATTTCAGACTAAGTCCGGAGAGTCTTTTGATTTTAAACAAGGATATGATTCCGCTGTATATGAGGTTCACAAACAGTATAAGTTGAGAACAAGAACCATTGATATCCCTGCACCTAGCAAACCAAAAGAGAACAAACAACCCAACAGAATCAAAGGCAAAGTTATTGTAACAGAACCAGCTGATGTAACAGTCCCAAACCCACATCAAATGACTGTAGAGGACATAACAGTCATGCAGCCTGCTGTTGATCAGCCTTTGCCTCCTTTATCCTCAGAAGAAAATCTGAAAAGTACTCCTAAAGACCGTCCCAAAACAGAAATACCACAAACGGTTATTCACCAAAATGCTGATAATCAAAAGGAAAACCCAGAAAATACACTTGAAAAAGAGAAATCTGCTACTGCTAACACAAAGATTTCACTAGAGAAACCATTCAACTTAGAAGCAGAGATTGGAAAACTTAAAATATCCATCCCCCTCTCAGAACTTGCAAAGCATGACGTTTATAGGCAACAAATCCAAAAATCACTGCAAATGCCAGACGTCAAGGACAGTGTAAATGTTTTAGATGATACCCCTGAGTTGTTGTTTGGTCCAGAAGTCAATGGAAAATCAACATATGGATCTGTTCTACCTTTTTATGTCAGTCTGCACATACATGACAAAATCTTGCACAATGCTATGTTTGATTCTGGTGCCTCACACAACCTTATGCCCAAAGCTGTCATGGAAAAAATAAACCTTGATATAACAAGACCCTACAAAGATCTATTCTCCTTTGATTCAAGTCAGGTCAAGTGTTTAGGCTTAATAAAAGACCTTTGTGTGTCTTTAGTCCAATTTCCCAACAAGACAATCCTAATGGATGTAGTAGTTGCTGACATTCCAACAAAGTATGGTATGCTCCTATCAAGATCATGAGGAGAAAAACTCCAAGGATCTCTTCAATTAGACCTCTCTTATGCCACTATATCTGTCTTTGGGCAACCAAAGAGACTGTACAGGGAAACACTGATGAAATATGTGGTAAGTAGTGAGGAAAAGCCCCAAAACTTCCCTTTATACTCAATCCATACTGATATGGATTCTTTTATTTTGTTCAATGATGATATCTACCCTTTAATTGATGACAAGCCTTTGGCTTTAGAACAGCAAGCACATATCAATCAAGAATCGGTTGCACACACTCAACAAATTGTCACAACAACCAATGCAACCAGCATGCAAGAAGAATCTTCCCAAACAGAACATTTAAATCTGCCCGACCCTAAAATAACTGAAACTCTTAATGCGAATCCCAAGCAAGAAATCACATGGTATTTAGAGTTTGATGGTTCTGTTAATAAATTAGGAGCAGGGGCAGGTGTATGGATTCATAATTCTCATAACAACCATGCAGAAGGCCATGCCTACAGACTAAATTTCAGATGCACCAACAACATGGCAGAATATGAGGCTCTCCTTTTAGGCCTCAAACTGCTCAAAGTTCTAGGGGCTACAAAAGTGTCCATCCTGGGTGATTCTGATTTAGTCATTCAACAAATGAAAGGTAACTTTGTTACCAATGACAATAGAATGAGAGCCTATAGGACTGCTGCCACTAATATACTTAATACATTCACTGAATTCAATCTGGCCAAAATTTCAAGAGATCATAATATTCATGCACACAGCCTAGCCACTTTTGCTAGTACATGCAAGCTTCCATTCGAGCCAAATCACCATTTCACTGCAGAAATAAAACACAGGCCTACTGTCCCAAACAATGTTAAAGATTGGCAGGTGTTCGAAAATGATGCCCAGATTAATAATTTTCTCACTCTTGAGCATGAGTTTTCAACTATAAACATCGACATGGATGCCATGGATGATTCTCTACAGCAAACAAATGAAAATCAGCATGCTGTAACAGCTACTACAGCAAAACAAATCCTTCACCCAACCATTTTCGACAATGCAAACATAGAACAACTGAAACAAGCCCGATTGGAAGAGATAGCCAAAACAGAGGACGATATTATTGATCTGAAGGATAACTTTCTCCCTGCTGGCTTAACTCCCTTAGAGGATATGTTTGATGCCAATGATGTCCCTAAAAAACCTAAGATGGAACCTTTGAATGCCGCCATAGAAGAACACAACATAGGGACAACAGAGAAGCCTAAAATGATCAAATTGTCCAAAAATCTGCCACCTGATCAAAAGCCAAAGTATATCGACCTATTCAAAGAGTTTCAAGATGTATTTGCATGGAGTTATGAGGACCTGAAATCCTATGACACCTCAGTGATTCAACATACCATTCCCTTAAAACCAAATAAAAAACCGTTCAAGCAGAAACTTAGAAGAATTAACCCGGTGCTTCTTCCCTTGATTGAGAAGGAAGTAAAGAAAATGTTTGAAGCAAATTTCCTGAATGGGTATCCAACCTTGTGCCCACAAGAAAGAAATTAGGTGAGATCAGACTGTGTGTAGACCTAAGAAATTTAAACCAAGTCTCCCTAAAAGACCACTATCCTTTTCCCAAAATGGATCACATCCTGCAAAGAGTAGTGGGATCATCTAGAATCTCCTTGCTAGATGGTTTTTCAGGTTTCAATCAAATACTTGTTCACCCGGATGACCAAGACAAGACAACCTTTACCACACCGTGGGGAACATTTAAATATGTTAAAATGCCTTTCGGACTAAAGAATGCAGGGGCTACCTTTCAAAGGGAAATGGTTATTGCTTTTGCCAAGGAAATACTTAATTTCCTAGTTGTCTACCTTGATGACCTCACCCTTTTTTCAAAATCCGATCAAGAGCACCTCAAACACTTAAGGCAAATATTTATGACATGTAGGAAATATGGCATTTCCTTAAATCCCAAGAAGTCTCTGTTTGGCCTTAAAGAAGGTAAATTATTAGGCCACATCATTTCAAAAGACGGGATCCGAATTGATCCTGAAAGAATCCAAGCCATTCTCCAAATACCCCATCTGAAAAACATAAAAGAGCTGCAGGCATTCCTTGGAAAGATCAATTTCCTAAGGAGATTTATCCCAAATCTAGATGAGCTAATAAGACAATTAAGTAACATGTTAAAAAAGGATGCCAAGGTAAAATGGTCTCTTGAGACCAAGCAAGCTTTTGAGAGTATCAAGACTGCCTTGACGCAAACACATGTCCTCACAAGTCCACAATTCGATAAAGATTTCATCATTTTTTCGTTTGCATCTGAGCACACCATAGCTGCTGTTCTTTTGCAGAAAGATGATCAAGGAAACGAAAAACCAATTGCATTTTTCAGCCGAGCCTTAAGAGATGCGCCATTAAAATACCAAATCATGGAAAAGCAGGCCTATGCCCTGGTTAAGGCCATAAAAGACTTCAGAGTTTATATTCTATACTCCCATGTGATTGCCTATGTCCCAAACTCTGTTGTGAAAGACATATTAACTCAAGAGGGACTTGAAGGCAGAAGAGGCAAGTGGATTGCCAGCATTCTTGAATATGACATAGAGATAAAACCCACCAAGCTGATAAATGGACAAGGTTTAGCCAAACTCATATCCGAAACAAATTTTCAGGCCTTAGATATTAACCAACTAGACGATGAACAGGAGCTGGCGACTCTACAAATCAATGAAACCTTTTTGCAATCCCCATGGTATGCTGATATTTGCTTTGTATTGTTAAACCTGTGTACTCCCCCAGGATTGTCCAGAACCAAGAAAAGATTCCTGAAAATGAAAGCCTCAAAGTTTTGTCTCCTAGACGGTGCCTTATTTTGGAAAAATCATGAAGGCATATTACTCAATTGCTTGACTATCAATGAAACTAACAGTACCATAAAATAGTTCCATGTTGGAGACTGTGGAGGACATTTATATTGGAAGTCCACCGATGACAAGATCTTAAGGGTTGGTTTCTATTGGCCCTCTTTGTTTGCAGATGTCAAGAAGTATGCTATTTCATGTCACAAATGCCAAATCTTTGAAGGGAAAAGAAAGCTTTTGCCTTTGCCCCTTAAGCCCATCTCAACCGAAAAACCTTTTCAACAATGGGGTCTTGACTTCATTGGATAAATCCATCCTTCTTCTTCAGGCCAACACAAGTGGATTTTAACAGCCACCGACTACTTCACCAAGTGGATTGAAGCCATCCCATGTAGGCAAGCCAATGACTCCACCATCATTCAATTCCTTGAGTCCAATATCCTTTCTAGATTTGGCTGCCCTGAGAAAATCATCACTGACAATGCCGTTGCTTTCAAGTCCAAAAAGATGATCAATTTCTGCCATAAATTCCACATTACCTTGGGCCACTCCACAGCCTATTACCCTCAAGGCAATGGCTTGGCCGAGTCATCCAACAAAAGTCTCATCAACATCATAAAGAAGATGCTGGAAGAAAACAAAAAGAACTGGCATAAAAGGCTCACAAGTGCCCTGTGGGCAGACAGACTTTCCACCAAGAGATCCATTGGTATGAGCCCCTATGAGCTAGTATACGGCATGGAGGCCATATTTCCCTCATCATTGGGAATCCCTACTATCAAACTGTTACAGGAAATTCAGGCTGAACCAAACGACATCCAAAGAAGAATCAATCAGACCATCCACCTTCAACAGACCAGAGAGCAAGTATATGACAGAGCTCAAATTTTGCAAGAGAAGCTCAAAAAGATGTTTGACAAGAGAGCCAAAGCTGAAGATTTCTGCGTTGGCAACAAAGTTCTAAGGTGGGATTCACGAAGAGAAGACAAGGGAAAACATGCAAAATTTGACTTTCTGTGGAAAGGTCCATTCGTTATCAGCGTTGTGCAAGGCAATAACACATATTTTCTCAAGTCTACAGATGACAGCGCAGCTGAAGAAGGCCCTGTAAATGGCCGAATGTTAAAACATTACCTTGATCCAGTTTTTTGAGAAGTAACATTCCTGTGTATACTTGTATATAAGTGATTGTATATATCAGAAGTTTTCTTGATTGTGTCTAAATAAGCGATCCGATTGCTCCAAGTTTTGTATCCAGTTTTGGTCCCCAATATCATGTTTATTTCAAAAACAGGTTCTCAGACAAAAGTAAGTTTGATGATAGAGCACGCAGAAGAAAGCAGGCGGTGCTGCTGTTGGGTAAAAAATTCAGTTTTGAGAATGTTGTTTCAGGTTTCAGAAGTTTCGAATCATTTTTGTAGAAGAAGTTCCAGTTTACAGCAACAATAGAAAATCAAGGCAGTCTGACCTGCTGTTCTTGGCTTTTCACAAGGAGAAGCCATCCCCAAGTGGAGCCACTGTTAGCCTCCTGTTGCAACAGGTGTTCATTTTTCATGATTGATAGTTTACAATCCAAATATGTCATTCTTTGCTTGCTGCAATACTCCATATTTCCAGATGTCCAAAGGAGTGTCCATGAGAGTGGGCTAGTCTAAGTGCGACTGCTATATACCAGTTTTGACCAGTTATCCCTTTTTGAAGAGTCTCAGTTAGAGGGAAGGCCAAACAGCTTAATCTTGGCCTCCCCAGGTTTCAATTTCCTGTTGTAGAATATAGAGAATCATTATCTGTCCAAACAGTTTAATCTTGGCAGATTTGTAGATAGGTAGAGAAGCAAGGGTGCTCAACAGCTTAATCTGAGCCCCTCGATGAAATAAGTGTAGATGTAGATAGGAGAAAAGAAAAAGAAAAACTTGGTTTGCTAGTTCAAGTGCTCCCAAACCAAAAAGAAGAAAAATTCTAGGTAAGTAGGCTGGGTAAGTAGTTTTGTGGTTGCAGAATCAAGATATGTGATCCAAGTCATATTTTCAAGTGTCATATTTATTCAGATCACAGTTTTGGAGCATCTTTTCTGTTGTTTCAGATCAAGCGAGGCATGTCTAACCCCCCTTTCTTCTCATTCCCCAAGTCACTCACTAACTTCCCCTAAAGAGGTCAAGATTTGCTTGATACCTCTTAGATTCATCATGTTCCATATCATTTGACTTGGTGAAGATCTGCTTCACTCAAGGAAATTACACCCTTCTTTTATGAATTATCATCCCCTTTAATAGCCTAAGACATCATACTTAGCGTTGTCTCTCATCATTTGTCATATTAACTACTAACTTTATTATGTAGCTCCCTATCTGTTTTCCCCTTCCCCTACTAAAACTATATACATAACTCCCCTATATAGTTATCCCTTCCCCCTGGTTGAAAATAACCATATTTATCCTTGGGAATTGCTAAGTTTCCTGGAACTCAGCAAGAACCCTCACTACTCCCTCAAATCCATCAAATTTCCTCCTTGTTATGCTTTGGACCCCTTCCGAAGCCCCTAAAAACCTTCAAAGGCCGCAAAGACCCTTTGCCAAACATAAAAACCCACCTTTCCTAAAGTCCCCCCCCCCCCCCCCCGCCATGTGATTAAATCAATTTAAAAGTGTGTGGCCCTCGTCCGATATCCCTCCGCCTCCTTGCCCGTTCCGCCAGCCGTTAGATCTGGCGCGCCCCAGATCTACGGTGGGCGGGTCTTCTTTCCCTCCAACCTGCCGAAGGTTAGCGTCCGGGAGATGGGCGGTTTTCCCGCCGTACTCCCGCCACGCGTCGCTCTCCCGGCTGTGGCGGAGCTCCTCCCCCGAAACCGCCTTCTGCTCAAAGGTGGTGCGCCTGAAACCAGAAACCACCCTTCGTTCCCCAAGCCAGCGTGACGTCACCCTGCCACGTCACCCTGCTGACATCATCCATCGTACTGGGACCCACTCGTCTGCATCATGCTGGCGTCACCGCAAAAAGAGCGCGAAGGCGAAAATCGCGATTTTGGATGCTTTGATCCAGTTTCTGAGGCAGTTTTTGATGCGCGATTACGGGAAATGGGCCAAAATGGAATTCACATACCCAGGCAGTCTTGCAGCGGCCCGTTCGCCCGGAATCAGCCAGAAAGCAGTCATTTAGCAGTTTTGAAGACCAGATAAGCAGATGAAGCCAAAAACCAGTGTCAAAGAGTATCAGGATGCGGCGAAGAGTATCAATAAGGATTTTTTCAGCGGCTCGAAGCAGATTCAGCATTAAAGAGCCCCCAGCAAAGTCAATTCAGCATTAAAGACCATTTAAAGACTTTCAATTCTCAGTTAATACACATTAAAGTCACATGAGATCAGTGGATCAAAACCCAAGGCGCAGTTACTGCAGAAGCTTTGCATCGAGCCACCACTGAAAGACATAATAACTCATTTTGCGGCTGCTTCCAGCGCAGCTCAGTAGATATTTTCTTGCATTTATTTCCAGCACGAGTTTAGGTTAAAGGAAACTTTTTCCGCGGACCTGTTTTAGGTCAGATGTAATAATTATTTTTGATGTCCTGTTCTATATAAACCACCCAAGTTCATTGTTTAAGGGTTGGTTGTTGGTTATTTGGGAATGCACTCCAAATAGAGACTCGCTCTGTATCTGATATGTTGATTTAATCAAAGATTGTTGAAGCTTTGGAGAATGGTCTGTTGATGTATTGTTAATGGTTACAGTGAGTGAATGATGGAATTCTTGTGCTGCAGTATGAATCAATAAGTGTTTCTTCCCTGTGTTATTTCAATTTCATATATGCTCAAGTCACAGAACGAAAGTCTGGTTTAGAATTTGCGTAATTGCACTCTACACTCAGTTTCTATGGTTTCTTAATGTTTTCTTCTCTGATTTAGACATAGATATGGATTCCTTATGGCTCATATTTTCCCTATTTCACCTGTGAATGACTGTTATTTAGGAATTCTTAGTTGCTCGTAAGTAGGGCTCATTCATATTCGCTCTGCTAACCTATTTGAGAGATTCTCTGTTGCCTCTCATTCCTTAACATTCAATCCATCTCCATTTAGCTTGAATGTTGTTTTCTGATGCAGCTACCTTGCTCCTTCTTCCTCTTGTGACCAAGAAAACGCACCAGCAGTCTTAATCCACGACTCCATGCCCAATGGTCTAAAACTTACCTCACTATGCATCGCCTCTCTACTTGAAAACATTCCCTTTCCACCTCCCCACCAAAACATAAACCAAACCCTTTTGAAACCTATAACTAGCCTAAAATCATTATCAAAAAGAGCTAAATCCTAAAGAGAGAGCCCTCTTTGACTGTTGGTAGGCTAGGACCAGCAACCCAAAGATTGGTCTGTGGTTACCTCAGTCATACATCCCTTAGAGAGTTTGTGGACAACCTGAGTGATAACAGATCACATAAGCCTAAATTCAACAATTACGAACATGTTCATGGAAACTCCATTAAAATATGATGAAAGCAAAGATGAAAATTATGATGACAATAAAATTAACATACATGATGTTATAATTACATAATGTACTTGGAGTTGACAAGGAAAATTATCATGATGACAACAAGCACATGATGAATTGATGATGGAAATGAACCTGGTGTTAAGGGCTTAAGGGTTATGGGTTAACATATTTAGGTTTTAGGGGGTTTTAGGAATTAATGGGTTTAGGTAAGGGTTTTAGGGGTTTAGGAGTCAAGGATTAATGTTTAAGGGTTAGGGCTTAGGGGGTTGAGGGATAGGAGGTTGAGATTTAGGGGGTTTAGGGGATGCAATAAAATAAAAGTGGATGCAAAAATAGATGCAATATTCAATGCAAACTTGGATGCCAAACAGGATACAAACGTGGATCCAAGAGTAGAAGAAAACATGGTTGCAATAGTAGGCCAAAAACTTGGAGAAAATTATGGTGAAACAAAAATGGATGCAATAATGAACACAGAAAATGAAACAAACTTGGATGAAAACTAAGATATAAAAAGGGATGTAAACATGGACAGAAGCATGGGTGTAACAGTGGACACAAAATTAGATGAAATGGTTGATGTAATGGAAGTAGATGAAAAAGTAGATGTTAAATGAGATGAAATACTTAATACAAAACCTAACGTAAAAGTAGATGCAAAAAAATACACAATATTTGTTATTATAATTACATAATGTACTTGGAGTTGACAAGGAAAATTATCATGATGACAACAAGCACATGATGAATTGATGATGGAAATGAACCTGGTGTTAAGGGCTTAAGGGTTATGGGTTAACATATTTAGGTTTTAGGGGGTTTTAGAAATTAATGGGTTTAGGTAAGGGTTTTTGGGGTTTAGGAGTCAAGGATTAATGTTTAAGGGTTAGGGCTTAGGGGGTTGAGGGATAGGAGGTTGAGATTTAGGGGGTTTAGGGGATGCAATAAAAGTGGATGAAAAAATAAATGCAATATTCAATGCAAACTTAGATGCCAAATAGGATACAAACGTGGATCCAAAAGTAGAAGAAAACATGGTTGCAATAGTAGGCCAAAAACTTGGAACAAATTACGGTGAAACAAAAGTGGATGCAACAATGAACACAGAAAATGACACAAACTTGGATGAAAAATAAGATATAAAAAGGGATGTAAACATGGATAGAAGCATGGGTGTAACAGTGGACACAAAACTAGATGAAATGGTTGATGTAATGGAAGTAGATGAAAAAGTAGATGTTAAATGAGATGAAATACTTAATACAAAACCTAACGTAAAAGTGGATGCAAAAAAATACACAATATTTGTTGCAAACTTGGACACAGAAGCAGATGCAAATGTGGATGAAAAAGTCGAAGAAAATGTGGGTGTAATGGTAGGCGCAAAACATGGCAAAACTTGCGGCACAACAAAAGTGGATGCAATGGAGGACACAAAAAGAGGATGCAAAAGTGGATGCAAACATGGGTGTGATAGCGGACACAAAATTGGATGCAATGGAAGCAAATGATAAAGAAGATCCAAAACGAAATGCAATTCTTGCTGCATAAAAATGAGATGTAATATTTTATGCAAAAGAGGATGTAAACGTGGAAGAAAACGTGAGTACAATAGTAGGTGCAAAACATGGTGTATATTGTGGCGTAACAAAAGTGGATGTTAAAGTGAATGCAATGATATATGTAAACAAAATAAACAAACTTTGATGCAAAAGAAGATTCAAAAAGGGATGAAAACATGGGCACAACATTGGATGCAAAATTCGATGCAACAAAAGTAAATGAAAAAGGAGATGAAAAACTCAATGCAAAACCTAACGCAAAAGTGGATACAAAAACAGATGCAAAACTATATGCAAAAGTTGATACAAACTTAGACATAAATGAGGATGCAATTGTGGATGAAATTAGAAGCAAAAGTGGTGCAAAGGTAGGCGCAAATTGTGGCACAACAAAAGTGGTTGCAATACTGGACATAATAATGGATGCAAAAGAATTATGCAAATGTAGATGCAAACTTAGTTGCAACAAAAGCAGATGCAAAACTAGACAAAAAACTTGGCACAAAGGGGGATGCAAAAATGACACAAAAATGGATGCAAAAAAGGTTGTAAAAGAGGATGCAAAAGCTAATTCAAGTGTATGTGCAAAAAGTGGATGCAATAGAAAACGCAAAAGTGGGTGAAACAAAATTAGGTGCCAAATTGGATGCAAAACCTAGTGCAAAGAATGGTGCAAAACTTGGCACAAAACCTAGTGTTAAACTTGGTGCAAAACGTGATGCAAATTTTGTATCAATTTTTGCACCACATATGATAAATGGACACAAATAGCACAAAAATGGACTGTAGATGCTAAAAAGGAAGCAAAAAGGGACGCTAATCATAGGAATTTGTTGTAGTGATTAGTTGACAAATGTCTTATGGTGGGGGACATCTACAGTTCAACCTAGCCTAATGGACTAACATAGATCTATATTAACCTGAAACATATAAGTGCTAAAAGAGATCATATCCGTATGAGTGCAAATGTTTCTTCAAATTTTGTACTCTAAAAATTGTTTGCACCTCGAAAAATTTAATCCTTCTCTATGTTGATAAATGTAAAGATTAACATGGATCTATACTAATATTTAATATTGTAACTTTCTTATTGCATTCTTATTGAGCCAAGAGGCTCATTCTACAGCCCAGTATGATGTGTAAGGCTCTCCATTCGTCATCAAATGTTAAGGCTCTTTGTTCATCACCAAAGTTGAATTTTGAATGCTGGCCAAAATAAAAAAATTTAAAAATCTAAAAATTAAAATAAATAAATAGCTATACAAAATGTTTAAATGATGATGATGATGATGATGATGATGGTTAATGTCCACTGAGACCAAATTGGTCTATCGGACCTACAATTTTCTTAATTTTTACTTGTCTGGCTCCTCGTCTTTCTTGGCAAGATTGGTGTTGTAGCTTTCTTTCTTTTTTCTACGGTCTTCCAACTTCCTTTGTCTTGCATCTCCTTCATCTCTTCTGGTTCTTGGGACATTGGTGTCTTAGCTTCGCGATCTATAGTCGGAGAAGTTTGGTTTAGGAGATCTGCTTTGCTGTTAAATGAAGATTTATTTTCTGCGGTATTCAAATCCTCATAACTGTTGATTTGTTAGGGCGAGCTTTCTCCTTGCTTGCTTTGAGAGTTGTTTCCTTCTTCCTTGATTTCTTGTGACTCAGAGTTTTCTCTAGAATATTCTTCTTTGATGACAGTGTAGTGTTCTTTTTGTGCTCCTTCCCACCATGTAGATCTGTGGTGGTTTTTTCTAGAAAAATTTTTCTCAGAGGCTTTTGGGCAATTTTTGGCTAGATGCCCCGTCTCAAAGCACGATCGACATCTGAAGAGGACACTTTCATAATCAAGTTTCTGATTCCACACATAGTCTTTACTTGTTAGGTTTATTTCAGCTGGGAATCCGGCGCTGAAATCCATTTCCACACAGATGCGTGCGTAGGTGGTTCTGGCATATTCCTCTGTTTCTGGGCACCTGCAGTAAAATTTCCCAATTACATTTCCGATGGCTTTTAGCGAGGAGAGATTCCAGAGATGCAAGGGTAGGCTTGGCAATCTCACCCAAACTGGTGCTAAGGTTATCACTGCTGTAGAGGGATCGAATGATGGGTTCCATGGCTTCATGAATAGGCCTGATTTTTCCCAAAACCAAGGGCCGGAATCTAGAATACATTGTCTGCTTTCAGGATTTTCAAAATCTACTATAAAGAAACCTCTAGCACAGGGGTAGATATTAATTTCATCAGAAATGATAGGCTTCCATACCTCCGAGATCCAATTGTGGAGTGCTATCAGCCGCGGCCAAAAACCATTGAACCGGCAAATTAGGGCACTTTCGGAGAACTTCAAAGCTTCATCGAGTGAGTCCTGGACCACTTGGATAGTGGGAGCTGGGGCTTCACTCACGATATGGGCAGGAGATTGCCCTCCAGAGGCGGATGAGCCACCAGTTATTTTTGCGAAGCTCGGAGCCATATTTTACGCAGATCTGCACTAGATCGAAAGCCAAACCGCAGATACGAACGTCCCACTCAACTGCAGATACTGAAGAGATACGAGCCGCAGCTCAAACCGTAGATCTAAAGAGATACACAGCTCAAGCCGCAGATCTGAAGAGATACGAACGTCCCACTCAGCCGCAGATACTGAAGAGATACGAGCCGCAGCTCAAACCGCAGATCTAAAGAGATAAGCAGCTCAAGCCGCAGCTCTGAAGAGATACGAACTGTTATACTCTCGGAGATCTGTTTGTATGTATATGCGAGATCTGTTTGTATATAACCGAGACTATATATGTCTCAAACCGAAACCGGGAGTATATGCGAGATCTGTTTGTATATAACCGAGACTATATATGCGAGATCTGTTTGTATATATGCGAGATCTGTTTGTATCTAACCGAGACTATATGCGAAATAATATTGGTGCATGTGAAGAAATTGGATCCCTTTAGGATCATGCTAAATTTGTATTTAAGATGGATCTATGTTGGTATTATATTAAATTTGAAAAAAATATGTATATATTTTATAATATAATAGAATGTTAAAAAAAAAAAAAAAAAACTATGGGAGAAAAAGTGATGTGGCAGCGTTTCATGGGGTATCTTCAAAATACAATTTTCTAAATCCAGGAAGTCTCTAGAATTTCTAGATTATGTAAAATTTCTAGAAAAAAGATGTAATCAAAACTAATGGTATTTAGAAAGCAAGCTCCTAAGATGAATTCTAGGTTTTATAGATTTTAGAAAATACAAGAGTATGTAAAGTCTAGAAACAATTTGTTTGGGAAAAAGCTATGATAGGTTCCTAAAATCAAGAAGTTTTCTCTCAAATTCCTTTAAAAATTAATGAGAAAAATCATCTCTTAAGAAATTCTAGATTTTCCCTTCCCTAATTATTAATTAAAATGTAATGTGTTTGTTGGGCCAACCAAGAAAGATGAAATACCTTAATCTCATCAATAAATAAAATAGTGAATAATATAAAATTTGAATTGTCATTTTATGTCTAGATATTGATTTGCACGACATTATATTTTTGTTGTTAATATTAAAATTATTTGTTTCAGCTTTTTTAATTGTAGTTACATCATTTAATTTCGATTTCTATATAGCTTTCCTTGTGTCAATCTCCCATCAAAAAGGAAAATGATAATGAAATAATTGTTCTCTTGACTAATTATACCTCTTGATGGGGCAAGCAACAACTTTTTATAATATTATTAATAAATTCCATAATAAAAATAACATGACGAAAACATAAACTTAGTACCTACTTTGTTGACCTTTGCAATATATGTTGACGACAATAAGCGTAGCCACAACAATTTACAATTGTTGCACGAAATTTGCATACCACGAATATTTCACTCCTCACCTTACTCACCAAACTATGAATCTATGATTTATGATTCAACACATCTAAAACATGATTTTCTCTTGAAAACGTGAGTATCCATCCCCTCTCACCGCCCTGCGCCACATACTTTTTGTAAATACTCACATTGTGGAAATTATCTTCATCTCTAAATAATTTGGAGCGTTGTGTCCACATACACACATGTACACAATGTGTGTCAAAAAGGACATGGCGGATTACAAACTCCTCTGATCGGGCACCACCATTGCATGCTTCGAATCTTACAACAAACTCATCATCGTATGTGATAAAGCACATCAATATTGCACTGTGTGAATGTACTTTCTCTAGCACCAGCGGAGATTTATATGTGGCTGTAGAAGGGATCTCCCGCAGTGTCACACCATGAAAACTGTTCTGTAATTTTTCAAACTCCTGCACAAATATCACCGTAGATAATTTAATTTTAGATTTATGAGTATAAAAATATTTAAATTATTAATATTTAAAATATAAATATAAATATTTGAAAAATTGAAATTGATGTTATTTTATCATTATTTGATCATCAATATGTTAATTAAATTTAAATATCCTTAAAATAATTTTGAGAAATATTATTATGTATCTCCAAATTCCTCATATTGATGAATAATTCTCACAATGATTTTCCTAAAAACAAACAACAAACTTAATATATTTTACAATTTAATTTATTACTACTGCCATCGCAGCGGTTCCTTAAGATATTTTATAATTTAATTTATTACCTCTTCTATCCTCCAGGTGTTTTCGAAGTGCTTCCAGCTTCTCCACTGCACACAAAAACGTGTTTCTTCATCACAACGAAAATGGATATATGGTTTCTTTACAAATAAAACTGAAATAAAATTAAGGAAATCTTTCTCAACATATTTCTTCGCGACAGAGAAAATATGTACATCAATTTTGTATGAAATAAGTATTCGTTACAGGTACTCACAAGAAAGCCGTAAGAATATCGTGAAAACGTGAAGAAATTTAGGCGTTGCAACTGACTCCATGCTGCTCTGATCGTGAAACAACACTCCTTCGCCGTAATCTCTTCCAATGACCGGCATTCTGGAACATTCTGGGTTCCGACATTTCCACACCTGTTTATGTTGAGAAATTTGAGACGTCCAAGTATTGGAAGATTCATATGCTGCAAATGCTTGCAACCCTGCAAATTCAGTTTTACAATGGTTGATTGGGAGACTTCAACCTTCCCCAGAAAACCGTTATGTGAAAGATCAACAATTTCCAGCAGAGGGCAAGCACCGGCAGGAATGCTCAAGTAGGATATTTCTGTGTGGGTCAAAGTCAAATCTGTTAAAGCATCCATGGCATTATTATCCAAGGTAAATTTTTCTATTGGAAAAGAGTTTATATTCAAAACTTTCAGATGTTTCAGCAGTGAGATTCCTACTGGTAATATGCGCACTTCGCAGCCATGTATTTCTAACCTTCCCAAACATGTGAGCTGTTCAATAGGCATGCTGATATGCCTCAATTCGAAGCATCCAACCAGAAACAACTCTTTTAACTTCCCTAAAAAGGCCACGGAACATGCTAACTCTCTGAATCTATTGCTCCCTATTATTAGTTGTTCTAACTCATATGGTGGTTCTAAGGTCAAGGACAATTCTTCTAAACTAGTGTAACTCTCTGAATCTATTGCTCCCTATTATTAGTTGTTCTAACTCATATGGTGGTTCTAAGGTCAAGGACAATTCTTCTAAACTAGTGTCTAGTAAATTCAAGTATCTTAAATGGATCTTCTCTTGTTGACTTCAATTAATTATCCAAGAACTTGGGAACGAGTCATACCTTAGAGCTTGTAGACCTCAGTTGCAGGATTCCCTGCGATTGACAATGGTTTTAAAGTATCAACTCAAGATCAGTAAATTTCACTTGCGATTGACAATGGTTTTAAATTATCAACTCAAGATCAGTAAATTTCACTATCGACATCAGTTCATTTATTCACACTTAATGGATTGTACTTGGTACATTAGGGTCCATTTTCTTCATCGGTGGATTCCCACATGCTTGTTACTAGTTTACCTCATTACTAGTTTACCTCATTGGTTGGTAATCAGGTGGTTTCTCCCATGTTCAACCTCAGCACATCTATTCACATGTCATATATTCATACCATCAAGGTTATGTTGAAGAGCCCGGGTTAGGAACATTTCACTCTTATATGGCACCCTTCCCATGTTGTGTTGGAGTTATGTATCATTTATGTATTTTGACAACTATTCTGGGGCACCTCTCTATCTTTCATATGTCCATAGTCCTAGTAATGTATACTGGTCCACATTGTATTTGTTCATACCTATGCTCTATCTGATGAGTCACATGAATCCACTCTATATTTTTTCGCGACCATGTTCTAGTATTTCATGTTATGGATCTGCAATGTATGTTTTGGCGTCCATGTTTAGTATCTCTTTGTGACTGAGGATGGGCATGCCCACTGTTATCTATTAGAGAAAACCATGGCTAAGGAAAAAACTCTAGGTAACCTCAAAATTGCTTTGAGGTTGAAAGTTGACCCTTCAACCTAGAGAGAGATCTCTACCTAAAACTCAACTATCCAAGGTCTGAGTGGTAGAAGGTTTGCAATAAATCCTATGGCCATATTTATTTAAGAAAAACTGAGGTTGATTGGACTATTAGAAAATTTCACCATTGGACATGGAGTCTTATCCAATCATCTTTGTATAATCACAGGTTCAACGAGAAAACATCATAAAAGAGAGATAGTGACAATTCCTTCAACAATTTTTAGGAAGTCGGAGGATGGTAAAGGAAATCACTGTGATATTTATGTGAAAAAACAAGTATTTAAATATCTGAATATAAAGAAAATGGAGCACAGAAATATGAATTCCAATTTCAAACCACTTAGCATTCATACATTGAAGAAAATATGAAAAACCAAAAGATAGACAGAGAATTGTGACACAAGAATGTTTGCAAACTCCTCACATAGACTGCTTTATTATAATATGATCACACAATACATGAACAAGGTTATCTTTCAAAATTTCCAACCCTTTTTCCTTCTTTAGAAACTATTTATATAGATAATACAATAGCTAAAACAGTTTTATATCTTATCTTTAATTACAATAATATAAAAATAACAGTGTATATCATTAAGTACATGCTTTTAAAACCTATCTGTATCTAATCAAAATGACTTTGTGTAAATCAGGCTAAAAACAAGGACTCGAAAGTGCATCGTTGTTCTCCCCCCTTTGTCGGGAATCACGCCTTGTCATTCCTTCAAAAATGGATTTTTTTGTGTGTAGATTCTATTCTCGGGTTCCTTTCCTGCAATCATTGATAATCCCGCTATCATCCTTTAGCAGCCAGAAACTGATAATACTGTTGATGGACCGGCTAGCGGTGTTTTCATCCTAACTGTTCACCAAAACGCGCGGACAATGGAACTATCAATTCTCCTCCACCTTTTCTTGTCCTCAAATGCCAACAAGTGATTTGTCATTTGAAGACCATCATTTCATTTTTACAGTGAGGGGTCAAAAATTCAAAAGATCAAAAAGAAATTTTCAATTAAAGGTATTAGCTTCCTCTAAAAGAACATCCACATTGGCCATCCTCTATCTTTTACTTTCTCTAGTATCCATGGGAGTTCCCTTCTTATCAACCTTTGTCTTCTTTTGTATTTTCGAACAAGTAGCTCTCTCCTTGTTTATAACCATTTCTCTTAGTGGGTGTTAGTTTTTATTATATTATTTCCATGTAGTTAACAAGGGGTTTGAAGGGCACCCGTAACCCCACTTTATGGGGTCCAGGGAAGCACCCCGGAAAATTTTGATTTTGGACCCTATGTTAGGTTGGGCAGATCCATCTATGATTTTGTGCATGATTTTCTCACATGCTTTTTGGACGTGATGATTTTCCATCCATGGTATTGGACGCGATGGTTTTCTGTCTATGGTATTGGATGCTTCAGCATATATAAATATGTATTGTAATATTGACAGGAATATAATGAAAAATCAAGTTGGTAGTCCCGGTTTTGGGATTGAGGGGAAAATCTCTGTGTATATGTGTTTTATGTGTTATGCTCTTGCATTGTTTATTTTCTGTGTTTTAGAATTCGTATGCAGGTAATTTCTGTACGGGGTTAAAACCTACATTTGGTATCAAAGCTCTTTTTGGCTTCAAGGGGATGCCTTTGTTGCTGAGGGGTTTCGCTCGGGCCTGTGGTAGACCCTGTTCAGTGGGAGATCTGCGAGATCGATTTTGGTGGTGAAAAAAGATGGCGAGTGGTGAAAAAATAGAAATCGAGAAATTTAATGGTCAGAATTTTGAGTTGTGGAAGCTCAAGATGGAGAATCTATTGGTGGATAAAGATCAGTGGATCGCGGTAGATCCAGGTACTAAACCAACGGGAGTGTCTAATGAAGAATGAAAGAGGTTGGATCGGAAGGCAAAGAGCACAATACAATTGTGTGTCTCAGATTCAGTATTGTTGAATGTATCAGGGGAAGCTATGGCGAAGGCTTTGTGGGACAAGTTAGGAACTTTGTACCAATCTAAGTCTCTGGTGAATAAACTGTTCCTGCAGAAAAAGCTGTATAACCTGAGGATGAAAGATGGAGACTTGGTGATAGAGCATCTGAATGCGTTTAATACTGTGGTAAGTCAGTTAGCATCTGTTGATATTAAAATTTCAGATGAAGATAAGTGCATTAGTTTTTTGTGTTCTCTACCAGATTCATAGGATAGTCTCGTTATTGTAATAGGTAGCAATGCAACTAACTTGCATTTTCATGAAACAGTCTCATTCTTGCTGACGGAGGAGATGAGATGGAAAAATATGGAGAGCCAAAATGGGGATGCCTTATCTGTACGAGGAGGGTCCCAGAACAGAAACAAAAATAAGTCATCGAGTGGGAGATCTAAATCTAGAGGGAGATCTAAATCTCCAGAAAAACCTGTAAAGGTGGTGTGCTGGAAATGTGGAAAGGAAGGGCACTTCAAAGGGGACTTTAAATCTAAAGCTCCTCATAAAGGAAAGAGATCTGATGATGCTCCTTCTACAGAGGCGAAAACCACCTCAGATGAAGGTGGGGATGTGTACTTGGCTTCTTCAAGTACACATGTAGATCATGAGGCATAGTTGATTAACTCAAGTGCATCCTTTCACTTCACTCCCCATAGAGAGTAGTTCTGCGAGTATGAGAAATATGGTGGTGGTGATGTCTTCTTAGGGGATGACAGGAAGGCTAGAATCATTGGTCGCAGAAAAGTAAAGTTGAAGTTGCAAGGTGGAAGGGTTAGAACACTTCCTAGTGTTTTACATATTCCTGCATTGGCCAGAAATCTAATTTTTGTTAGCAAGCTGGATGATGCCGGTGTAAAAACAGTGTTCGAGAATGATACCTACAAGATGGTTCCGGGAGCACTGGTATTGATGCGGGGAGTTTGGACTGGAACTCTGTACAAGCTGCAAGGTACCACTGTTATTGATGGGTGCAATGGTTTTGTGGTTCCTGAAAGTGGAGCAGAAAATCTAGTGGTCTTTGGAGAGAGGACCATGCTGTGGCATCAAAGGCTTGGACATATTGGAGAAAAGGGCCTTCGGATATTTCATGGTAAAGGTATGGTAGAATATATAAGTAATAACTCTCTGGATCTTTATTTCTGTGAAAATTGTGTATATGGGAAGCAGAATCGAGTGAGTTTCCCCTCTGGTAGTAAGAGGGTGAAACAGATATTAGAACTTGTGCACGGTGATGTGTTTGGACCTGTGAAGGTTTCATCACTGGGTAAGTATGTGTACTATGTATCATTTATAGATGACTTCTCAAGGAATACATGGATATATTTCCTTAAGAAGAAATCTGAAGTCTTTGACAGGTTTAAAGAATTTAAGGCTCTGGTGGAAAACCAAACAGAGAAGAAGATAAAGGTGCTAAGGACAAATAATGGTGGAGAATTTTGCAGTAAGGAATTTGAAGAATTTTGTAAGAAGTGTGGTATAGCACGGTAGAAGACTACTCCATATACACCTCAGCAAAATGGAGTTGCAGAAAGAATGAATAAGACATTGATGGAAAGGGCAAGAAGCATGCTCAGTGGTGCCGGGTTAGTACAAGAATTCTGGGTAGAGGCAGTGGATACTGCATGTTACCTGGTCAACAAGTCACCTTCATCAGCGTTGGAGGATAAGACTCCACAAGAGGTATGGACTGGTAAGAAACCCTCTCTTTCACATCTGAGGGTATATGGATGTGATGCATATGTACATTTTCCAAAGGAGAAACGAACCAAGTTGGATAATGAATCTGAAAAAGTGCATCTTTATTGGGTATAAGGATGGTTTAAAGGGTTATAAGCTTTGGAACCCAGTCACAGAAGGTTATGTACAACCGAGATGTGGTGTTCAGAGAGGTGAAAGATATTATTAAACATGAAGTCCAACGAAAGGAAATTGAGAAGATAGAGTTTGAGCTAAAGGAGGAAGAATCAAACTCTACAGCGAAGGAGGAATCAGAGGATGAAGAGCCACAAACTCTGGTTGTGTGAAGATCAGTTCGAGAAAGAAGGCAGCCTGCAAGGTATAGTGCATCTGCTTTCTATTCAAATTTTGCTTTATCTATTATTGACGATGATCCCAGATCTGTGAAGGAAGCAATAGATTCAAAGGATGGAAAACTATGGAAACAGGCCATGGTTGATGAAATGGCATCTTTGCACAAAAATGAGGCTTGGGATTTGGTGGAGTTTTCGGTTGGAAGGAAACCCATTGGCAGCAAATGGGTGTTCAAAAAGAAGACAAATGCAGAAGGAAAAGTGGAGAAATACAAAGCTCGGTTTGTAGCAAAAGGTTATTCCCAGGTGCTGGGAATTGATTTTGGTGATATTTTTTCTCCTGTTGCCAAGGTAACTTCTATTATATTACTTTTATCTGTTGCTACTGCTTTTGATTTTGAGGTAGAACAGATGGATGTGAAGATAACATTTCTTCACGGGGATCTAGAAGAGGAAATCTACATGAAGCAACCTAAAGGCTTTGTAGCGAAAGGTAAGAAAGAACTGGTATGCAAGTTAAAGAAGTCTGTGTATGGGTTAAAATAGTCACCAAGGATGTGGTATCAGAAATTTGATACATTTATACGAGGACTTGGCGTCACCAGAAGCAAAGCAGATCACTGTGTGTATTTTAAATTAATTAGTGACCGTGCTATTTATCTAGTCTTGTATGTGGATTATATGTTGCTGGTTGGAAGTGACAAAGAAATTATCCAGGATCTGAAGACCCAATTGTCCTCCAAATTCGACATGAAAGATCTTGGTGCTGCAAACTATATTTTGGGCATGGAAATTAAAAGAGATCAGGTAAAGAGGAAGCTCTGGTTAAACTAGAGAAAGTATGTCGAGACAAAACCACATAGGTTTAATATGTAGGATAGTAAACCGGTGAACATTCCTATTCCTGTAGGTGTGAGGTTATCTACTGAACAATGTCCCAAGACACAAGAAGAGGAAGAGGACATGTCCCGTGTTCCATATTCAAGTGCAGTCGGTAGCCTAATGTATGCAATGGTCTGTACTAGACCAGACATTGCATATGTAGTGGGAGTATTGAGCAGGTTTATGTCAAAACCAGGAAATGAGCATTGGACAACACTGAAGCAGGTTTTCAGGTATTTGCGTGGCACTAGTGATTATGGTCTGTGCTACCAAGGAAGACCAGGATTGGAGAGAGTGTTGGATATTCGTGGCTCTTTTGATGCAGACTGGGCTGGAGATCTGGGTTAGAGAAGATCTATAAGTGGGTATGTGTTTAACCTATTTGGAGGTGCAGTCAATTGGATGAGCAAGAAACAATCTGTAGTGGCACTATCAACTACAGAGGCAGAATACATGGCAGCCGCTCATGCAAGCAAGGAAGCAGTTTGGTTGCAGAAATTGTGTTCAAGTATGGGGTTAGTACAAGAAGCTATAAGGATAGAATGTGATATCCAAAGTGCAATTTTCTTGGCAAAGAACCTTGCATATCATTCAAAGACAAAGCACATTGATGTTCAGTATCACTTTGTGAGGGATATGAAAGAAGACAAAAAGGTGTTGCTGGTAAAGGTGGACACTTTGAAGAATACTACAAATGCATTGACAAAATCTGTGAGCTCTGAGAAGTCTTTTGGTGTAGAGAGACAATGGGCATTTCAGGGATGGGAAAATGACTAAGCTCTCTTGTGGCCCCCTGTGGAAAGAAAATAACAAGTGGGAGATTGTTGGGTTGTGTTATATTCTTTCCACGTAGTTAACACGGGGTTTGAAGGGCACCCGTAACCCCACTTTATGGGGACCTAGAAAATTTTGGTTTTGGACCTTATGTTAGGTTGGGTAAACCCACCTATGGTTTTGTGTATGATTTTCTCACATGCTTTTTGGACATGATGGTTTTCGGTCCATGGTATTGGATGCGATGGTTTTCAGTCCATGGTATTGGACGCGATGGTTTTCGGTCCATGGTATTGGATGCTTCGGCATGTATAAATATGTATTTTAATATTGAAAGGAATATAATGAAAAATCAAGCTGGTAGTCCTCATTTTGGGATCCAGGGGAAAAACTCTATGTATATGTATTTTATGTGTTATGCCCTCGCATTGTTTATTTTCTGTGTTTTAGAATTCGTATGCAGGTAATTTCTATATGCAATTAAAACCTACAGTGGGATATCACCACATCTATGACTTCCTTCGCAAGCTCTGGGTTCTATTTTAACTTGATATTTAGTCTTAGCTTGTTCCACGACCTAGTGTGATGCCCTTTCCCCCTTTAAACATTTCAAACAAGGCTTTCTCAGCTGAGGCTCTTTCATTTTGGGACTGAGTCATCTTTCCCTTAGTTTTCTATGGCAACTGAATACTTGTAGGTAAAATTTCAGTAGGAGGGGTTTGTTGTGTCTTCCTCAACCTATCACTCTTTATATTATAAAAATAATGTAATTGAGGAACTAGAGGAGAGGTCTTCTCTACCCTTTTTTGACTTCTTTTTTGTAAAAAAAAATTTCTTTGAGATGATATTCTTGTTTCAGGGTGTTTGACTTGTTTGTTTCCTTCTTACTACCCTTTTTCCTACCTCTTTTAGATTTAATAAGTTGAGGTTGAAACCCTCCCCAAAATATAAAATTCTCCCAAGTTCTCTTGTCTTTCCTTAGTTGGATTTCAATTAATAAATTTATCAGAGATTTTTGATAAATAAAATGTGAGGACGGGTTTGACTTGGCTCGAACTCAAATGATCATATGCTTTAACATTCTAATAAAAATAAGAGGCATTGATTCTTATCCGACCTGCCAAATGAGTTAGAAATTGGCAATGGTAGAGGTTGACATAGTTGTAGCACCCTTCATAGGTAAAATAGGATTGAGTAATTCATAGTAAATAATTCCATTCATCCTTTAACCACGACCTATGCACCCCTCCTCTCCAATTATTTTCTTTGAATTCATTCTTTAGAAAGAAAGGCACATCAACTCCAAACAAGATGTGTTTTATGAAATCTTTCTCTCCATCTTTGGGCTAACCACATAAATTAATTCCTCTGTCATCTAGAAAGAAATTCCTCCAACCTCTACTGGTTGCCCATCAAAGCCCTAGGAAAACGTTCGGGTCACTTCATCGTGAAAATAGGTGCACCTCTTGAAGAATTCTTCCCATCCACCCTATTGAAATCCTTGATAGATCTCCAGGTATACGTCAAGAAGATCAGACCCTTTCAGCTCCCTCCTATTCATTTCTCTTTTGCAGCCTAACGAACACACAAAAACAGGGGATCGGGATTTGATCCTTGATCTCCGGCAGGAACTCAACAAAAAGAGTGTTTTTACCATAGAGGATAACATAATCGTAATTGATATTGGTGACTTTATATATGAAAAACATGTCCTGGTGTGTACTATGAT
Organism: Pinus tabuliformis; assembly: GCA_031772625.1. NCBI lineage: Eukaryota > Viridiplantae > Streptophyta > Pinopsida > Pinales > Pinaceae > Pinus > Pinus tabuliformis. The sequence goes on from CM062818.1 coordinate 2,081,298,271, forward strand.
AACTAACTGACAGTAGATTAGAAAGGATTTAAAGCTTCGATCATGAAATTTAAGCCCACAAATCTCTTCGATGGCAGAAACGATCCCTTCAACACGTGATCTCTCTTTTCGGATCTAACAAAGCGTGTTTGAGAAATGATTACCTATTTTGCTGACATGGAATGTTTTAGCACAATATAAAACATAGATTTGAATTTCGTCATTTTGGCGATGATACCTTGGCTATCTGCAAAATCTCTTTTGTCTACAATTTCAAACACCCAATAATGCTGACACTCCCATTGTCAGCGTATTTTTAAAAAAAATCAAAATTACAATAGTGTTGATAGCCCAATGATCGGTGTTTTCCCCTATTTATTACAAAAATTTTACTGGTATTGCAATTGTGAGCTTTTAAAAAAAGTCAAACTTAATAAATGTGATAACACCCACATTGGGGATGTTATAAGCACATATGAGACTTCAAAATTTTGTAACATCTCATCTGAGTTCTTAGCTTTGTCCCCTCACTTATGTTTTGACCTCTCAGCTTTATTGTAATGCATTTTGATCATGAGTTACTCTTCTGACCTCATGCATTAGGATGCATCTATTATCAGCCTATTTTTCGACCTAAGGTTCTAAGTCCTCTTGATTCATTATGTTGTTAACCTTTTGTTTTGGCCTTGACCACTCATTTTCCCATATTTTCTCCCCAACTGCACACATCCAAGCTTTTGAGTATAGTTGGAACCCTCTAACTGCACGAAAGACATTTTGTTCATGTGGTTATGATCGAGATTTCATATTTTTATCTGTGGTTGGGAGACTTGGTTTAGATACTTATGGTTCCTAGAAGATTAGTTCAACCCACGTTCTTATCTCATCTATTGGAGCTGGCTAGGACACATTATTGAGAACCTTATCTAATTTCCATTTATCCTAAACATATACATTCATATTCTTGGTAGTCTTCCCCTTCCTATTTATACTAGACCCTTCTATAGGTTGAAACTAGTTAGAATTTGTGAGCAATCAGGAAGTCATATACTGCTATTATGATTCAGTTTTGAGAGCCTCATGCTGCTTTGATTTCTTATTCATTATAGTGGGGCAATTTTGCCAGAATGTGGAGCGGAATACTGAAGTTGAAGGTATATTTTTGTATTCTTGTCTATATGGTTAATGAAGATTCATGTTTCCTTCCTTTATTTCAGCATTTGCAATGATTTATGTCCATGTATTTCTTGATGTCTTGAGCTGGCAATCTTCTGCGGAAGATCACTTGTCATTTTTGTTTGTTTGTGATTATGTGAAAGCAAGAAGAAGAGTTATACGGATTGGAGCAAAGAGGATTCTGCATTAGACTCAAAGCCCTTCACTAACCTGCGAGGAGGCAAGGTACTTGCTCAAACCTTTGTAGCATTAATAATTGCAAGGAGACTTCTTGCATGATGATTTGACTTGGGGATTTTTATTGTCTTGGGTTAGCCATATAATTTTGTTTTCTAGTGATCCTAATCGAGCTTAGGATTACATAGCAATTTCTAAATCCAATTAACAATAGGGAACAAGGTTTGGGGTTGAAATTTTTTATGGCTAGAAAATTATGACTTGTTTGTAGAAGTGTACTTGGGCTAAGGGGGTGAATCAAAAATAGTTTTGAAGGTTCTACAACCATAAAAAAGAGATAAGTTTGGACACCAAATTCCATTAAATTCATTAAGGCTCGATATACTTCAAAAATATACAATGAAAAATACTATTATGGTAATTTCAATTAAATTATGACAAGATATTCACCATCTAAGGAGAGTAGCACATACAAACACTCTAATATAAAGATGCTACTTATCCAATCAAAACTATGACAAACATCCACATAAACAATAACAGGCATTGAATATTATCCCAAGCTTGAAGCTTGTACATATCAATCATAAACCAAAACAAATGTCATTTGTAGAAAGAAGAAATTGACCCTCCCCCAATGAGTCACACATGTGAGAATAGAAACAATCGTAAATGCCTCCAAATATATAGAAAGTGCACTTCCCAAGGTGAGTGATTCTATCATCCATCTATAATCCATAATGTAACATCAAACTGTCAAGAAAGTTTAAAGCACCCAAGCAATGAGTCTCAAACCCACACGTGGATAAAATGAGACGTAATACATGTGTGTGTGGTGACTAACTTTATAATGTTTTAATAAATCCATAACTTAATTATTTCACTCCATTTCATAAATTGATCATAGTGTGACATAACTAAACCAACAGTAGACATGAAACCCTTAGGAAACAATAATTACATAGATCATCAAGTAGGTGCTTAGATGATGATGTGAAAATGCAAGGGGAAAGGGGACATCATGATTTAACCATCACAAACATGAGATCAAGTGTGACTAGAAGTGTATATATTCATATGTTTTCCAGAGAGAGGGTGACTACATGAGTTATCATTCACTGGGCCTTATCTTCCCTTCTTTTCCTTTTTCTCATATCTAGGACTTAGAGAATGACGCTTTCATCAGTTTGGTACAGCTCATAGATATAATATATACATGAATTCACACTTCAATCTTTGAGTTTAGACTTAGATACATCGGTGTACCTTCAATGATTTTTACTTTCACCATTTGATTTTCTTTCATCTCAAACGAAAAAAGGGGAAATCATTTGTCACATATTTATGAATGCTTAATCATAAAGGTTCCACATGACGAAAATGAAAGAATATGCTATGTAAAGACATTGGATAAAATTTGACTAAGAGAAATAAGGAGTACAATAAGATCAATGTGTAACACATACTCAAGTCACTAATTATATATCCAAACCATCAATATGACACACTTATTTAATTAAAATTCTGAAACACCATGAAACAACTCATCTTACCACTTATAGCCAAAACATCAAGAGTTAGAATAGGGTGGTAAAGTGATTGCAATAAAAATAATACACATTGCAAATATCATATACACAAGGATCATACATATCAAGCTAAATGTGGTAGCTAAAAAAACATCTTCCTGCAACTAGTGTCTTAGATGGCCAAGGTAAGGTGTCATCAAACCAATGATACATACATGAATTAAATATAGATCCATGTCTTAATTGGAAAATGGTTAATGTCGGAATAATTGTAGCGGTTGACAACATGCTAAATGATAGTGAAAATGATGATAATTGTGGGTTATATGTCCAAAGTCCCACACTTGAGGAAAACTCAGTAATAAGAATGTTATAGGAATTACGAACATGTTCATCGAAACTCCATCAAAATATGATGAAAACAAAGATGACAATTATGATGACAATAAAATTAACATACATGATGTTATAATTACATAATGTACTTGGAGTTGACAAGGAAAATTATCATGATGACAACAAGCACATGATGAATTGATGATGGAAATGAACTTGGTGTTAAGGGCTTAAGGGTTATGGGTTAACATATTTAGGTTTTAGGGGGTTTTAGAAATTAATGGGTTTAGGTAAGGGTTTTAGGGGTTTAGGAGTCAAGGATTAATGTTTAAGGGTTAGGGCTTAGGGGGTTGAGGGATAGGAGGTTGAAATTTAAGGGGTTTAGGGGATGCAATAAAAGTGGATGCAAAACTAGATGCAATATTCAATGCAAACTTGGATGCCAAACAGGATACAAACGTGGATCCAAGAGTAGAAGAAAACATGGTTGCAATAGTAGGCCAAAAACTTGGAGCAAACTATGGTGAAACAAAAATGGATGCAACAATGAACACAGAAAATGACACAAACTTGGATGAAAAATAAGATATAAAAAGGGATGTAAACATGGACAGAAACATGGGTGTAACAGTGGACACAAAACTAGATGAAATGGTTGATGCAATGGAAGTAGATGAAAAAGTAGATGTTAAATGAGATGAAATACTTAATACAAAACCTAACATAAAAATGGATGCAAAAAAATACACAATATTTGTTGCAAACTTGGACACAGAAGCGGATGCAAATGTGGATGAAAAAGTCGAAGAAATTGTGGGTGTAATGGTAGGCGCAAAACATGGCAAAAATTGCGGCACAACAAAAGTGGATGCAATGGAGGACACAAAAAGAGGATGCAAAAAGGGATGCAAAAGTGGATGCAAACATGGGTGTGATAGCAGACACAAAATTGGATACAATGGAAGCAAATGCTAAAGTAGATCCAAAACGAAACGCAATTCCTGCTGCATAAAAATGAGATGTAATATTTTATGCAAAAGAGGATGTAAACGTGGAAGAAAACGTGAGTACAATAGTAGGTGCAAAACATGGTGTATATTGTGGCATAACAAAAGTGGATGTTAAAGTGAATGCAATGATAGATGTAAAAAAAAATAAACAAACTTTGATGCAAAAGAAGATTCAAAAAAGGATGAACACATGGGCACAACATTGGATGCAAAATTCGATGCAACAAAAGTAAATGAAAAAGGAGACGAAAAACTTAATGCAAAACCTTACACAAAAGTTGATACAAAAACAGATGCAAAAATATATGCAAAAGTTGATACAAACTTAGACATAAATGAGGATGCAATTGTGGATGAAATTAGAAGCAAAAGTGGTGCAAAGGTAGGTGCAAATTGTGGCACAACAAAAGTGGTTGCAATACTGGACACAATAATGGATGCAAAAGAATTATGCAAATGTAGATGCAAAATTAGTTGCAACAAAAGTAGATGCAAAACCAGACACAAAACTTGGCACAAAGGGGGATGGAAAAATGACACAAAAATGGATGCAAAAGCTAATTCAAGTGTATGTTCAAAAATTGGATGCAATAGAGAACACAAAAGTGGGTGAAACAAAATTAGGTGCCAAATTGGATGCAAAACCTAGTGCAAAGAATGGTGCAAAACTTGGCACAAAACCTGGTGCTAAACTTGGTGCAAAACATGATGTAAATTTTGTATCATTTTTTTCACCACATATGATAAATGGACACATAGCACAAAAATGGACTGTATATGCTAAAAAGGAAGCAAAAAGGGACGCTAATCATAGGGATTTGTTGTAGTGACTATTTGACAAATGTATTATGGTGGGGGATATCTACAATTCAACCTAGCCTAATGGACTAACATAGATCTACATTAACTTGAAACATATAAGTGCTAAAAGAGATCATATCCGTACGAGTGCAAATGTTTCTTCAAATTTTGTACTCTAAAAATTGTTTGCACCTCAAAAAATTTGATCCTTCTCTATGTTGATAATTGTAAAGATTAACATGGATCTATACTAGTATTTAATATTGTAACTTTCTTATTTGCATTCTTATTGAGCCAAGAGGCTCATTCTACAGCCCAGTGTGATGTGTAAGGCTCTCCATTCATCATCAAATGTTAAGGCTCTTTGTTCATCACCAAAGTTGAATTTTGAATGTTAGCAAAAATAAAAAAAATTAAAAATCTAAAAATTAAAATAAATAAATAGCTATACAAAACATTTAAATAATATTGGTGCATGTGAAGACATTGGATCTCTTTAGGCTCATGCTAAATTTGTATTTGAGATGGATCTATGTTGGTATTATATTAAATTTGAAAAAATATGTATATATCTTAAAAGCAAAAGAAAAAAGAAAAAAAGGTAATGTGGCATCATTTCATGGGGGTATCTTCAAAATACAATTTTATAAATCCAAAAAGTCTCTAGAATTTCTAGATTATGTAAAATTTCTAGAAAAAAGATGTAATCGAAACTAATGGTATTTAGAAAGCAAGCTCCTAAGATGAATTCTAGGTTTTATAGATTTTAGAAAATACAAGAGGATGTAAAGTCTAGAAACAATTTGTTTGAGAAAAAGCTATGATAGATTCCTAAAATCAAGAAGTTTTCTCTCAAATTCCTTTAAAAATTAATGAGAAAAATCATCTCTTAAGAAATTCTAAATTTTCCCTTCCCTAATTATTAATAAAAATGTAATGTGTTGGCTGGGCCAACCAAGAAAGATGAAATACCTTAATCTCATCCATAAATAAAATAGTGAATAATTTAGAATTTTAAATTTGAATTGTGATTTTATATCTAGATATTGATTTGCACGACATTATATTTTTGTTGTTAGTATTAAAATTATTTGTTTCAGCTTTTTTAATTGCAGTTACATCATTTAATTTCGATTTCTATATAGCTTTCCTTGTGTCAATCTCCCATCAAAAAGGAAAATGACAATAAAATAATTGTTCTCCTAACTCATTATACCTCTTGATGAGGCAAGCAATAACTTTTTATAATATTATTAATAAATTCCATAATAAAAATAGCATGACGAAAACGTAAACTTAGTACCTACTCTGTTGACCCTCGCAAGATATGTTGAGGACAATAAGCGTAGCCACAACAATTTACAATTGTTACACGAAATTTGCATACCACAAATATTTCACTCCTCACCTTACTCACCAAATAACCAATCCGAACCATATTCCGCGGAATCCAAACCCTATTCCACTTTCGCGCAACGATTTATGATTTGATTCAACACATCTAAAACATGGTTTTCACTTGAAAACGTGAGCATCCATCCCCTCTTACCTCTCTCCTCATTGAATACACCCGTTGTGTAAATACTTACATTGTCGTAGAAATTATCTTCATCTGTAAATAATGTGGAGCGTTGTGTCCACATATACACATGTACCCATCCTCTCTGGTCATGGCGGATTACAAACTTCTCTGATCGGGCACCACCATTGCATGCTTCGAATCTTACAACAAATTCATCACGGTATGTGATAAAGCACATCAATATTGCACTGTGTGAATGTACTTTCTCTAGCACCAGCGGAGATTTATATGTGGCTGTAGAAGGGACCTCCCGCAGTGTCACACCATGAAAACTGTTCAGGAAATTTTCAAACTCCTGCGCATACCTCACCGTAGATAATTAATTTTAGATTTATGAGTATAACAATATTTAAATTATTAATATTTAAAATATAAATATAAATATTTCAAAAATCGAAATTTATGTTATTTTATCATTATTTGATTATCAATATGTTAATAAAATTTAAATATACTTAAAATAATTTTGAGAAATATTATTATGTATCTCCAAATTCCTGATATTGATGAATAATTCTCACAATGATTTTCCTAAAAACAAACAACAAACTTAATATATTTTACAATTTAATTTATTACTACTGCCATCCCAGCGGTTCCTTAAGATATTTTATAATTTAATTTATTACCTCTTCTTCTGTCCACACGGTGGTTTCCAAGTGCTCCAACCTTCTCCACTGCACACAAAAATTGATATTGATGAATAATTCTCACAATGATTTTCCTAAAAACAAACAACAAACTTAATATATTTTACAATTTAATTTATTACTACTGCCATCGCAGCGGTTCCTTAAGATATTTTATAATTTAATTTATTACCTCTTCTGTCCTCACGTAGCCTCGCAAGTGGTTCCACCTTCTCCACTGCACACAAAAACGTGTTTCTTCATCACAACGAAAATGGATATATGGTTTCTTTACAAATAAAACTTAAATAAAATTTTTGTAAAACTTAAATAAAATTAGGGAAATCTTTCTCAACATATTTCTTCGCGACAGAGAAAATATATACATCAATTTGGTACGAAATAAGTATTCGTTACAGGTACTCACACAAAAGTCGTGAAACTCTTGTGAAAACGTGAAGAAATTTAGGCGTTGCAACTGACTCCATGCTTCGATCGTGAATTGACACTCCTTCGCCGTAATCTCTTCCAATGACCGGCATTCTGGAACATTCTGGATTCCGACATTTCCACACCTGTTTATGTTGAGAAATTTGAGACGTCCAAGTTTTGGAAGATTCATATGCTGCAAATTGTGGCAACCCTCCAGATTCAGTTTTACAATGGTTGATTGGGAGACTTCAACCTTCCCCAGAAAACCGTTATGTGAAAGATCAACAATTTCCAGCATAGGGCATGCACCGGCAGGAATGCTGAAGTCGGATATGTCTGTGTGGGTCAAAGTCAAATCTGTTAAAGCATCCATGACATTGTTATCCAAGGAAAAGTTTTCTATTGGACAAGAGATTATAGTCAAAACTTTCAGATGTTTCAGCAGTGAGATTCCTGCTGGTAATATGCGCACGTTGGAGGCATATATTTCTAACCTTTCCAAACATGTGAGCTGTTCAATAGGCATGCTGATATGCCTCAATTCGAAGCATCCAACCAGAAACAACTCTTTTAACTTCCCTAAAAAGGCCACGGAACATGCTAACTCTCTGAATCTATTGCTCCCTATTATTAGTTGTTCTAACTCATATGGTGGTTCTAAGGTCAAGGGCAATTTCTGTAAACTAGTCTCTAGTAAATTCAAGTATCTTAAACGCCTCTGAGAGGCGATTCCCTGTGGCAAGTGTTCCAATTTAACACAGCCTTTGAAGTCGATATGCTCCAGTGTGGAAATCTCTCCCAAAATATCCACTGGGATGGCTAAGTTAATGCAGTCTCGCAATGCCAAATGTTGAAGTTGCAATAATTTAGAGAAGGAATTGGGCAATGCGGTTAGATTAGAAGAGCCAGATAGATCTAAATGTCTTAGCATTTTAAGCTCCGAGAAGTCAAATGGGAGTGATTCTGAATTTATGACATTTTTCAACACTATCTGAGTCAAGTTTTGCATCAAAGTGCCTATCCATCGAAGAAAACGGAAAACACTACTTCCATCAAATGATTTCTTGGAATGTTGAAGATCAACTGGCTGGGCGCTGCTCGAAGTACTTGAAGATGCATGCCTTGTGCAATCCATGTGGAACACACGCAAACCAAAAGGTGGCTGCAATGACGATAATTAATTAATTAATTTTCAGGAAGTGAGTGCATGAATCTAACTACATAACTGAGTACATGATTAACGAGAGCGCGGGACAAATACTTGTAAAAGATTTTAGAGTTACTTACCTCATTAATAGAACTGAAGAAATTTTCGAGTTGGACGTCATGAGGACCTTGAAGTTCCAAAACTCTTAAATTCCATAGTAAAATGGTACCAAGAAGGGAAATGAAGGGAGAAACACGCCAACGAAGCCATACCAAATTCCCAGAGATGGAACCAAGAAACGTCGGGAGGTCGTGTATGGAATGTTCAACAAGCAGAAGACGTACACCCGTAATGTTTATGTCCCTTGGGAGTTGAGATGGACTCTGATCTTCACGGATGCAGATGCCTCGTACCTCACGGGAAAGTGATCCGCTCTGAGAAGCACATTGAAGAACGAAATAAGTATGCTCTGCTCAACACCAACTTAATGTATACGCATACCCAGCGCAAAATTCTTTGTTGAAATTCTACCAAACCGTTTTCTTTTTTGTCCAGAAGTAAAAAAAACAGAGCTTCTTCAATATATAAAAGAGAAGTTCTACCAAACAGTTATTCACTTTTTATGTTTTTTTTACCTATCGAAGATTTTATCCAAAACTTTCAAACTTTCACGCCCTAATGGCTCATAGCAGTAACAGGTCAGTGGTCTAACTGATTCGGAAGAACATCGCAGTCACAAATTGTCAAACGGAATCTGAAGAACAACGTACAATTGAGAGAGGCAATCAGTTCGTAGGGCTCTAAGTTTTAACAGGCTGCATGATGGAAAATAAATAGGTGTTAGTAGTTCCTGCACATTAGCCCCTAGAAAATAAATAGGTGTTAGTAGTTCCTACACATTAGCCCCTCGAGGGCTCTTCTTTTGAATTCTTAAAAACCAACCATCCCGTTACCATTTTCCAACCGATATTTTATATAAAACTAGCAATGCAAATGCCAAAGACATTTTTTTACCCCTTATCTTAAAAAGTCTTACCTATTTTATATTAATATTTAATATCAATACAATAAAAAGATATTTTATATTAAAATTTAATATCAATTGAATTTGTAGAGGAAACTTTGGCGAAAATCACATAGAAAAGCTTTTGTCTACGCTTTTCTAACAACGAACAGCTAAAATTGACTGGATCACTGCTAGCTTGACTTTGATAAAGGGTCAAAAAATTATAAATAAATTTTTATTCATTTTATTATTTTAATTAATTTAAATAAGAAAATTTTTGGTTATGGATATTATATTAAAATTAAAATGTAAGGGACAATGTTAGAATTAATATATAAATCATTGTAAATATATTAATGAATATGAATTAAAATGAAATAAATTAAAAATTCTGTAAAATAACTCAATTACAAAAATATTAATTAGTTATAAATAGCAAAATTGGAGTAATAGTTAATTATATTTATTAAAATATATATTTTTATAAATATTCGGCTAGTTAAAAAGAAAAATTATAAAATAGATTAATTTTAAATTTATTTTATGTAAATTAAAAATAAAAATAACCTTAATAGACAAAGAGTTTACTTCAAAAATATTAGTTAGTAATAAAAACCAAAAATAGAGTAATGGTTAATTCTCTTTATTAAAAAAATAATTATAATATTAAAAATAGTATATTAGTTTTAAATTATAAAAAAGATTAATTTTAAAATTAATTTATGTAAATTAAAAATAAAAATAATGAATATAAAATTTAAGAAAAAAATATTTTAAAATAGTAGTTTGAGACAAAAATATTTTAAGACAAAATAGTTGAAGACAAAATTTTATATTTAAGACAAAAACAATTTAATACAAAATTATTTTAAAATAGAACTTTATATCTAAGATAAAAATAGGTTTGAGACAAACATTTTAAAATAACTTTATATTTAAGACAATGGCCTAACAACTGCAAAATTGACTCTGATAGTGCACCCTAAGTCCCCCATGCTACTAGAGTGTACAAAGGATTTTATTTCACTTACCATTCACATTATCTTATATAAAGACAACGATTTGTTGGGCTCTTTGTTTTGTGGGTATAGCCGACTCTAAAAAATGCGACAACTTTTCTTGGCAAGATTTCCTAGACATTAATTCCACTTGTGTCCCTTTGATCTCTATTGATGCGATTAGAGATAACTTGTCTGTCGTTGCATTCGGCAAGTGAGTCACTTTAGTGGTTACTATTGCTACGCAGTTGATAAACTAACTAATCAGTGGACTCCTTTTCCTGGTTATGTGATTAAGCCTTGAGTTTGAATTTCCTTTAATATGCATCCCCTCAGACTTTGGATCTAGCTTAGGGTAATCAGTTGCAAGAAAGATTGCAATGTGGCTGGCTTACAATTGGGTGGAGAATTGAAGTCCTTCCTTCATTTTTCAGTGATCATTAAACACATAGATAAGTGTACATTGCTTATGTATAATGCTTTATAGAGTGTGATGAATCTTGTTACATTGTGAATAATGCAAGATCTTGCGTGTTTGTAAATGTAAATAAATGTCTAACTTTTGATGCTCAATGTATCTTCATGATTAGAAAGGTGTCGAATTGTTTGAAATTTGTTGACATATGCGTACAATGTTGTTGATCGTCACCGAATATGTTTGTAACATTGAACTGTTTACAGATTTACACTAAGATAAAACTCAATTTCTGTAGGAACTCGTCCTTCGAAGATAAACAAACTCTGTATCAAGCCTGGATATGTCGCTCTCCAATTCTACCACAAGAATTTCCTTCAAAAATTTGCCAGAGTAGATTCACCCAGAATTGAAGAGAGCTTGGCAGGATCAATAATGAAGGGATTCAACCTTTATGGAAGCTCTTGATTATTTTAGGCCCATTTGGTTCGAGCCGTAAAGGGAGGAGCCGAGAGCTGCCGCGCTGGAGAGAACCTACATGCACCTTATAGGTAACATTTTCAGTCTCCCTTCGTCTTTCTTTACGTGTTTATAGGAATATCTCTATTTCACGTAGCAGATGGAGGCTAGTAGAGCTTTTGAGCCATCATTGGTGGATGGGTGGTTTTCCTTCTAAGACGTGTCCCACCCTGGTTTGTCTCTTCTCATGGTGTATGTGTTATGCTTTAGAGACGAGTTTCTGCATGCATTTCTTGAACGTGGCATAACCTGCCTCTTACATTTTATGAGCCGACGCTTGGCATAGCTCTTTTTCCAATAGTGTTTTTCCCCAGATTTACCCTTTTGCCATATATTCCATCTCTTGGCCACGGTCGGAGGTTTTTTCTCCCTATCTGGCCACCTTCTGGATGGGAGTGTGGGAGCTTTCTTCTGCGGCTCCTCTTCCTTAATCCCCTGTCCAGACTCTCTATACTCCTTCGGGTGGCTGTTTCAATTACCGTAGCTGCTATATTTTCACGATAGCTCCTGTTTAATTGGTATATGACGCATATATACAATCGGCCCATGGTGCTCTCCGCTCGGTAACGCTCAAGGTTCAGGTCAGTTATCTATGTTTTATGTCTTATATTCTGTGTTTAAGCAAAATTTTATGCTCTCTTACAGTATAAGAATAGGACTCTGTCTTATACTGGTTCTTAGCTCACTTCCTGGTTTTCAAAGAAGAACTTTTCAATTATTTCTGTAATGCTGGTTTCACAATATATGTCGGGGTCAGAATTTTTAGGCTGGTGGGGGACAATCTTTAAATTTCTCAAGAAATTCTTCATCATCTCCAAACCATGCTCAAACTTTCGTCTTAGGATAGGTCCTTGGTGGTGTGTATGAGATATACTGTTGCTGCATCGTCTATCCGAATTCCTGAGGCATAATTCAACACAGGGTTTATCAGTTTGTTTTTTTCGGGTGCCGGATAATTTGAATTTTCATTGGCCGATGATTGGATGACTGTCATTAATGGTGGACCTCTTCTCTATACTTTTTCTTAGATAAATGCTCGCAGCCATTTCCCATTTCCCTATAGACTCTCGATGGTTCATTCTTATCTTTCTGTCAGAAGGGAAGCTTCCGGTATCATGTGAATTCTGTCTCTAGCCGTCAATCCTTAAATTCTTCATCCGAACCCATCCATTTCCGGACGATGCTGTACTGCTTTCTTTGACTAATTTGGCTCTTTTCCCTCTTTTTGAATAAGCCTTGCGGTACTTCGTCTGATTGGTCTATCTCTGGGAATCTAGTTTCGGTCCTCGGGATCTCTGAAGCTGTCCTTCTATATGGACTTTCCATCTGACAACTCCGCGGCTTCGGCTTTGGTGCGGGCCACTCTAGACGCGGAAAAAACCCACGTCAGCCAATCTGCAAATGCTGAATGGGCTGCCATGCTGTATGCGGATATCATTCCTTCTACTCAGAAGGAACAGTCTTCCAGGGGTGGCGACTCTGTTTCTCTTCCGAAACACAAACATAATCGGCCGGTTAAATCTTCTCCCCCGCCTGACGCCATTAACTTGGATGGCCCTCTATTACTTGACAGAATTTCGAGTTTGCAGAAGAGAGCCTTAGTGGGTCGCTGGCACTTTCCATCAATGGAGGAGTCTCAATTCAGAACCTGGATCGCGGCCAAATGGGCTCCCCTGCTTGGCTACTCCCCTACTATTGTTAGGCTTATGAATGATTGGTTTAGTTTTCACTTTCTCTGGGATCGTGATCTTGAGATTATCTTCTCCAAACCTTGGGTCCGGGATCGAAGTTTTCTGGCTCTTTATAGGTGGTATATAGGATTTAATCCTCTCAGGTGTACCCCTCTAAACAATTACATTTGGCTTAAGTTACCTGGTTTTCCCATCGAGCTATGGAACAAAGAATCTATCGAGAAGATTGGTAACGCTGTCGGAAGATTCATTTATGTTGATCCTAGATGCATTGGCGCAAAGGATAAACGCGTAGCTTGGGTCCTTATTGAGAAGGGTTTTAGAGGTGGATTTCCTGAGTCGATTGATTTAAACTGGAATATGTCAAATGTCCACCAGCGTTTGGACTATTGGGGAGTACCTTTTAGGTGCTCGGCGTGTCATAGAACTGGCCACCTCCACTCTCAATGTCCACGCAAATAGGCTTTAAAAAAAAAATAAGAACATATCGGAGAAGAAAGCTGATGATTCATTTGCATGTGAACATTTGGCTCAGCCTCTCAACTTTGACCCTTTCCGGGGTCCTTTTAATCCAAAATCCCGGCTCTCTCCAAAAAACGTTCCATCCAGGGATAGATCCTCTGGTCTCTTGCGATCCCGTTCATTGTCTGTAGGACCGCATGGTCGGGATATTGGACCTGATGAATGCTGTCCCCAATCTGCTTTTACGCCCAAGCATACTTTTCGGCCTCTCATTGACCCGCCCTCACCTCAGCCGGGGTTCACTTTACCTCCCCCTCCTCCCGAACCTTCCCCGGATGTTGCCATTCCCCTCCCCCAACCGATCGACAAATCGTCCTCAGCTGGCCCATCCCATTCCATTCATTATGTATCATCATCTCCTCTGTCCCCTGTTGTTAACCCCTCCCTTCCCGCTGGGAATCCTTCTCCTGTCCGGACCTATAGAGATGATCCTAAAGGAAACGTTGTACGTGAGTCTTTTACTCCATATAACTCCCCGACGTCCTCTGATATAAATTCTATTGACTGTGATATAGATCTGTTGCTGAAACGGGCATCTTTAAATTTGAAGCCCCTTACCATCCATAAACCTGACCGTTCTCCTTCCCCTGTTATTAGCCCAAATTCTGCCGGAAATATCACAGTCCGTCGCAAAGAAAAGCGGGGAAGTAGACACTTTCGCGGGAGAAAGGGTAGAAAGGATATGTCTTCCAGGGATCTAAATCTGATTGACATTCCTGTTTCAGAAATCACTTCAGATGATTTCTCTACAAAAGGGCCTCTTAGAGCTTGCTGGCCATCTGATGACCGTGCTATCACTCAGGTTGTCCTTAAAGCTCCAGAAAAGGATACGGCCGAGGTAACCACAAACCAACTTTGGACTGCAGGTTCTAGCCTGCCTGCAGTCAGAGAGGGCTCTCTCTTTTAGGTTTAGCTTTGTTTAATGGATGATTTTAGGCTAGATATGATGCACAGGGGTTTTGTATTGTTTTTGGTGGGAAGGAAGACGTTTCAAGTAGAGAGGCAAGACATAGTCTGGTAAGTTTTCAAACCATTGGGCGTGGAGTCAAGGAGTGGGATGGCTTGTGCGTTTTCTTGGTCACAAGAGAAATAAGGAGCAAGGTAGCTGCTCATGAAACAACACTGAAAGCTTATAAGGATGGAATGAGGGATAAGGAATGAGAGGCAACAAAGAATCTCTCATTAAGCTTAAAAGGGGGAAAGTGAATGAACTCTATCTAGGAGCAATTATGTTAGGGTCCCACCCTAACCCCCTTATTTATGTCATGGGATCACGTCATAGTCAAGAGTCAATAAATCCCATATTAATATTTGTAAGTGGTTAACCCGCAATTAATGACGGGACCACAGTTAGTTGCAAATGGGCGGTAGTATTAGATAGATGGTATTAATAAAACCCACAGTATTGGCCCGTGGTATTGCATATATGAGTCTTATATAAAGGATAGAGACTCCCTGCGAGGGGTATCGTGTCTTGTTTTTGTAATCGAGCTCTGCTCTATTGGAGGTTGCCCCCTCGAAGAGGCCTGTGAACATTTCTCTCTGAATAATAAAATCATTTCTATTCTATGTTCTGGGTATCTTTTCTTCGCATATTCTATGTTCTGGGTATCTTTCTTCGCATATTCTGTGTTTGGGTATTACTTTGCAGGTTAAGAGCATAACATGTGGTATCAGAGCACTTTCCAGGGCTCGGTGGGATCTCCAATTTTTAGCAAAAAAAAATTTGGCTAGAGACGTGTTCCGGCGTCTTTAAACCACGGGATCTGTCGTTAAGCGCATAAACCTGTGGATTTGGGGAGGCATGCACGCAGGAAATACAAGAGGTGGTCACGTCTGTTGGACTCCCTTGTAACCCCTGTGGGTACCCCTTCAAGTAGTAGCGCATTAGACAGAACCGCGCACGGAATGTCTTCCACGTACCCTCTAGGTATATAGGAATCCCCCTAGCTCCATTGAAACCTCGCCATACATAAACCTTCGGCCGTCTTGTGGCTACAGTACACCGAGAACAGCGCTCGGAGAGATTACTCGCCCGTACGATAGGGTAGTCAAGTTGTACGGCTAAGGGTACGGTCGATCCTCCTTAGTTAGAGCCCTGAAACATTGGGCCGAGTACCACTGTCAGACCCTTATGTATATTGCGATCTGTAGCACCTGACACTCCTCAAGACCATAGTTCCCTTTCTATCGGGGGATCACACATCATCTATTCCAGATCAGCAAGTGCCGCAGCAGCAGACATCAGTCCCGCAGCTCCATCAGATCAGCAACAGAAGTTGTCCCACCATTCAGATCTCTCAGATCCACCAGATCGGAGTAGTTATGAAGGGTTCCTGTACCTCGATATAATTTTCGCAGGACTTTTGGCGGCATTGACATTTTGAGGATTTGGCGACTGCAGTATTGATCAGGAAGGAGTAAAACTCCGTTAGGAGTTTTCCGAATAAAAAAAAAAAAAAAGTCTAAAGATCTTCCGGGGCGCTTATTGGTGACCTAGCCCATCAGAATCAGGACGACGAGCTGAGCAAGGTGGTACCATTCAATTTCTTAGTAAAAATTTTTTGGCGGTCCCAATTTTTCATCAGGTTGGTGTATGGTAGAAACTCGCGCTCAAGAGATGGCCAATGAAAGGATGGACAAAATTGAAGACCAGGTGAACTCCATCCAATTTTCGGTGAACGAAATACAACATGAGATTAAAGGAATAAGTATCCAGATACAGAACGCACTGAAGGGCAAGGAGCCAGCGCACGAGGAGGCGAATAATGGCCATGAATACCATGAGGGTGAGTCTAGCCACTCTCCCCACGTCTGGCACACCCACCCACCACCCAGTCAGCGACCTCCCAAGTTGGATATGCATAAATTTGACGGTTCTCACACATCCGCATGGCTAGCACAAATGGAGCAGTATTTCCAATTGAATCATATCATAGATGAGGGGACTAAGCTTATGGTGGGCACCATGTACTTGGACAATGAACGATGGCAATGGAAGGAATGGCATCAGCGTTGCAATGGACATTTTCAAAATTGGGCCCAATTTGCCAAAGCTCTTCGAAATCGCTTTGAACAGGAAGACTCTTTTTTGGGGCGTCTCACTAAGCTCCGACAGACGGGTACAGTGGATGAATATATTACCGCTTTTGAAGCCTTAGCCTTCCGCACTAAGGGTCTCACAGATGAGTTCTACATGGAATGCTTTATCAGCGGGCTGAAAGAAGCCATCAAAGCTCAGGTTCTACTCCACCACCCTCCCACGTGGACAGAGGATTTCCAGGTAGCTCGTAAGGTGGAACATGCATTAACAGCCCAATCCAACCGCCTCAACTTCCCCGCTAAAGGTCGTCCCCCATAGGCTCCCAACACGACTCAGACACTTAAGATTCAAAAGGTGTCACCTGCAGAAATGGCCGAAAGAAGGAAGCAAGGACTATGTTACTACTGTGATGAAAAATATTCCCCGGGTCATAAATGCAAGGAGCCCAAGTTTTTTCAAATAGATGCCACTGACTACAGCTCCACCGAGGAAGATCCACCACTTGAGGAACCGGAGGAAATCGAAGAAGATAACCAAAAGGAGATTGTATCTGACGACCCAATTATTTCGCTAAATGCATTGGCAGGCATTTCTTCCCCTCAAACTCTCAAAATCAGGGGTTTTCTTAAACAACGCCCAGTAGTAGTCTTGATTGATAGTGGAAGTACCCATAATTTCATCCATCAAAAGATCGCTGAAGCAGCGCATTGTTTTGTCTGGGCAGTTTCTAACTTCCAAGTCCAAATTGCAGATGGGGGCACAATGAAATGTGAAGGCCGCTGTGAAAATGTCAAACTTCAAATGGGGAATTATCAGTTGAAAACCCACATGTTTGCAATACACATGGGGGTTTGCGACATTGTCCTAGGCGCGGAATGGCTCCGCACTCTGGGGCCAATCACAATGGATTTCCAGGAGTTATATATGAGTTTTAAGCAGAACAACTCCACACATACCCTCCGTGGACTACAGGCGGGAGCCCCCTCTATCATCAGCTCGCATAGGATGGAAAAATTGTTAAAAAAGGGCTACTCGTGGCAGAATGATATTCTTCGCTACAAGGACAGAGTCGTAATATCACCAACATCCACCCTCAAAAGTCGCATTTTGGCAGAATTGCACTCATCTCCCATTGCAGGACATTCGGGCTTTCAGAAGACGTATGCTCGCACCAGAAGATCATTTTTTTGGACCGGCATGAAAAAGGACATCCTTACTTTCGTAGCAGAATGTGATGTTTGTCAACGCCACAAAGGGGAGACCATCAACACACCAGGCACATTACAACCATTGCCCATTCCGGCATCAATTTGGACGGAGGTTTCCATGGATTTCATTACAGGTCTTCCAAAGTCTGGGAACAAGTCAGTCATCATGGTGGTTGTGTACCGACTGTCGAAGCATGCTCATTTCTGCGCCCTACCCCAACCGTTTACACCAACTTTGGTTGCTCAAACTTTCATGGATCAGATCTTCAAATTGCATGGCATGCCCACTTCTATTGTGTCCGACCGCGACCCGATCTTCACCAGTAATTTTTGGCAGAAACGCTTCAGAATACAAGGCACTCAACTCAAACTCAGTACTTCATATCATCCGCAAACAGATGGTCAAACCGAAGCCGTCAACAAATGTCTAGAAACCTACCTTAGGTGTTTCACTTCAGAAAAGCAACACCTTTGGGCACAGCGGTTACCTCTGGCTGAATGGTGGTATAACACCAACTATCATGCCACCACCAAAATGACTCCCTATGAAGCAGTCTGGTCAACGTCCGCCTTCCCCTACTTCTTATCTCAAGGGATGCTCCAAAGTACAAGCAGTGGATCAACTCCTACAACACCGCACAACCATGCTCGCCCATCTTCGTGAGAATCTTCATCAAGCTCAGAACCGCATGAAGCAACAGGCCGACCAACATCGCTCAGAGCGCCAATTTCAAGAAGGGGATCAGGTCTTTTTGAGGCTGCAACCATATAAGCAAACATCCCTCAAAGATAAGGGTTGTCAAAAGCTCGCTCCAAAATTCTATGGACCATACCAAGTACTTCAGCGCATTGGAGAAGTGGCTTACAAGTTGGCCTTGCCCCCTACGGCAAAAATCCATCCAGTTTTCCATGTATCGTGCCTCAAGAAAGTGATTGGGAACAATTTCCGAGTTCAAACCAGTCTACCTGAATTAGATGAAGAAGGGTCAATCTGGCTTCAACCCAATCAGGTTCTAGACACACGCGACAAGCGCCTGCGCGGCCGCATGATTAAGGAGGTCCTCGTCAAATGGAAAGACACCTCTCCAGAAGATGCAACTTGGGAACCAGCCACTATTCTTCAGCAGTTTCCACAGCTTCAGCCTTGAGGACAAGGCTCGTCTTAAGGGGGAGGGCATGTTAGGGTCCCACCCTAACCCCCTTATTTATGTCATGGGATCACGTCATAGTCAAGAGTCAATAAAACCCATATTAATATTTGTAAGTGGTTAACCCGCAATTAATGACGGGACCACAGTTAGTTGCAAATGGGCGGTAGTATTAGATAGATGGTATTAATAAAACCCACGGTATTGGCCCGTGGTATTGCATGTATGAGTCATATATAAAGGATAGAGACTCCTGCGAGGGGTATCGTGTCTTGTTTTTGTAATCGAGCTCTGCTCTATTGGAGGTTGCCCCCTCGAAGAGGCCTGTGAAAATTTCTCTCTGAATAATAAAATCATTGTTATTCTGTGTTCTGGGTATCTTTTCTTCGCATATTCTATGTTCTGGGTATCTTTCTTCGCATATTCTGTGTTTGGGTATTACTTTGCAGGTTAAGAGTGTAGGAATTTATAGGGTAAGTTCCTCAGAAAGAACACCAAAAGGACACCGCTCACAACCAGATCTCAAATCAATACACCAGTATTTTTGACGTGGTTAAAACCCTCAAAGAGGGAAACAGTCCACGGCCTGCGCCAACGTGGCTACTACAGGCAATTTATTAATCAAAGAATGAAAATTTACATAAGCTTCTCTCATGCACGGATTACCCGAACAATGACCCTCCATGCGCTTTAAATAGAACTCATGGACCAATCGGGTGTCAAGCCACGGATCAAGTGTCGGTAATACCGAGGAGAGAGTGAACCGTCGGATCACTACATATCGTGACCGTCGGATTGTAAGTTACAAAATGTACAACGGTAAAGAAACACACTTTACCTAACTCTATACCTAACTCTATACTAGACCAAGTTGAACTTAACTATTTCCTATGTGTCGGAATATCCTAACATCCCCCCTTAAGAACAACTTGGGATAGGATTGAAGGATTTACAAATATGACACAATAGGAGAAGGAAGGAGGCACTAGAGCCTATCCCCCCTTAGTGACAACTTCCTGAACTCCAAGCATATATCGAAGTTTAGTGAACTTCGCCTCTGTGAGAGCCTTTGTGAAGATGTCTGCAACCTGATCATCTGTTGAACAATATTGCACTTCAAGAACATGGTCATGAATGAGCTTTCTGATGAAGTGCATGTGTAGTTCAATGTGTTTGCTGCGCTGATGCTGGACTGGATCTTTGCATAGCTGAATGGCACTTTGATTATCACACCAAAGTGTGGTTGGATGCTGCTGCTCAAAGCCAAACTCTGATAGGATCTGACGAAGCCACAAGGCTTCCTTACTAGCTTCCACGGCACCACGATACTCTGCTTCTGCTGACGAAAGAGAAATGGCAGCCTGTTTCTTACAAGCCCATGTAATAGGTCCTGAACCAAGAGTGAAGACATAACCGGCAGTAGACTTCCGATCATCAGGGTCACCAGCCCAATCAGAATCAGTGAAACCAACTAATAGAGGAGCTGCTTTGGCACTGTAATGAATCCCAAACTGTATTGTACCTCGAACATAACGAAGTATTCTTTTAGCTGCTTTCCAATGACTTTCACGGGGGTTTTGCATAAAACGAGCAACAAGGCCAACAGCAAAGGAAAGGTCAGGACGAGTATGGGTTAAATACAAGAGTTTTCCTACAAGTTGACGGTATAAGGTAGCATCAACTTCAGGAGAAGTACAAGAGACTGAAAGTTTGACTCCAGACTGAAAGGGAGAAGGGGCTGGCTTACAGTCTTCCATGTGAAAATGACGAAGAATATCACAAGCATACTTGGACTGGGAAAGGAAAATACCCTCCTTGGATTGCAAGACTTGAAGACCGAGAAAATAGTGTAAGTGTCCTAAGTCTGTCATTTCAAATTTCTTTTTAAGGCTGGACTTCACATGGTTTATAAGGTTGGGATCACTACCAGTAAGAATAAGATCATCAACATAAAGAACAAGGATGATAAGAGAGTTGCCCACTTTCTTGGTGTAGACAGTATTGTCAGAATAACACCTAGAAAAGCCAGATTCTAAAAGAAAGCTATCCATTTTGGCATACCAAGCCCGAGGAGCTTGCTTGAGACCATAAAGGGATTTCTTAAGTCGACAAACAAGGCTGGAGTCTGTTTGTATGAAGCCAATGGGTTGTTCCATATAGATTTCTTCCTGCAAGTCCCCATGCAAGAAGGCAGATTTAACATCCATCTGATGGACTTCCCATTTTAAAGAGGCAGCAAGGGAAAGAACAAGGCGGATAGAGTTCATTTTGGCAACAGGGGAGAAGGTTTCAGTGTAGTCAATGCCTTCAACCTGTGAAAAGCCCTTAGCAACAAGACGAGCTTTATGTTTATCAACTTTCCCATCTGGTCCATACTTGGTTCTGTAAACCCATTTACATCTAACAAGTTTGCGTCCCTTTGGTAGAGGAACAAGATCCCATGTATCATTTGCCAACAATGAATGATATTCTTCATTCATAGCTGCTTCCCAATGTGGATGGCCTGAAGCTTCTGCAAAAGTGTCAGGATCATGATTTACTGGAGCTTGAGCCAGTAAAGAAGAGGCTCTTTCAAACTGAGAACGTGTACGTCGCTGATCTGTAGGATCACCGGCAAGATCACCTGCTGCATCCCGAGTAGCACGAACCCATCTTGGAAGTTGAGGATCCTGAGAAGGTGGGGGAGGATTATCATCCTCACTTTCATCATCTGAAGAAGAAATGTTTTCAAAAGTAGAAGAGATAGGAAGAGGTGGCACATCCGCCGGACTAGGCTCGCAGGCCGATTTATTTTCATCAAATTTTACATCTCTTCTAATGATAACATTTTTGGACTTAAATGGAATAAGTCTATAACCTTTTACATCTTCAGAATATCCAACAAAAGTACATTTCTCACTCTTAGGTTCTAAAGCTTTATGCTTTTCATCTGGAATATGGGCCCATGCTTCACTTCCAAAAACACGAAAGTGACTTACATCTGGTTTAATGGAACTCCAAGCTTCTTCTGGAGTGATATTCTCTAGAACCTTAGTAGGAGTGCGATTGATTATATAATTTGCACAATTAATTGCTTCGGCCCAAAAACTAAGACTGAGTCCTTTAGATTGCAGCATACAATTAGCCATTTCCTTTAAGGTGCGATTTTTCCTTTCAGCTACACCATTTTGTTGTGGAGTGTATGGAACAGTATGTTGCATTTGAATTCCATTTTCGGTGCAAAAGTTGATGAATGTGTTTTTAACATATTCTCCACCATTATCAGTTCTTAGCTTAAGAATTTGATGTCCAGATTGTTTTTCAACAAAGGCTTTGAAGGCCAAAAATGTGTTAAATACTTCGCTCTTGAGTTTTAAGAAGTATACCCAAGTGCGTCTGGAGAAATCATCAATGAAAGTTAAGAAATACTTGCAGCCAGAGAATGAAGCAACAGGAAGTGGACCACATAAATCACTGTGCACAAGCTGTAAAGGGGCTGAGGCGTGCCAAGAGGCACGTTTTTCAAAACTGTCCCGATGATGTTTTCCGAGTACACATCCGGAACAAACACCATCTCTGCAAGATACCATAGGAAGACCTGTCACCATATTTTCTTTACATAGATGCTGAAGGGAGCGATAGTTTAAGTGACCAAATCGCTCATGCCAAAGTTTGCTCACTTCATCATTATGAGCAACAAATACTGAGGGAAGATTTGATGACCCAAAGTTGTGAAACTTATACAACCTTGTGGAATCATCAGCAATACCAGTAGCTAGAATCTGTTTAGGATCTCTTAGATCCTTGATTACAACATCATGAGGTGAAAATTCAACAATTTTACCTTCACCTGAATGAGTTATCTGATATACAGATAGAAGGTTGCAGGATAAGGTTGGAACACATAATACATCATTAAACTGACCATTGTCTAGATGAACAGTTCCAGTCCCTACAACATTAAGAGATCTATCATCACCAACATATATATTTTTGGTGTTACAATCATTTAAAGAAGAAAACATGGCTTTGTTTTTGGCCATGTGATAAGAGGCTCCAGAATCAATGAGCCACTCATGAGAATGAGAAGAAGATACATTTAATGCATAACCAGACTGAGATGATTGACAATGACATGCAGAAAGTGCCATTCCTGAAGATGAAGTTGAAGTTGAAGTAGAAGAATGCTCCACATGGATGTTATGTTTCTTCATTGCGGCTTCCAAGGCTTCCATCTTCTTAAAGCATTTAGATTCTAAGTGGCCATCTCGATTACAAAAGTTACAATGTCTATCAGTCTTCTTCCATTTGTTTTTATTGGTCTTATCATTTTGCTGAAATGATCTTTCATTTTGAGGCTGAGTTGTTTTAGGACCATTCTTTTGAGGATATGACTTCTTAGGATTCTTTGAATTTGGTTGCTGCTGGGCGGCTAACGCTTTCGTGGAAGAGTTTCCAAGATTAAGAAGACCAAGGTGTAAGAGTTTTTCTTGTTCTCTTATTAAAGAATCACAAAAAGAGTCAAAGGAAGGGGCCTTGTAGTCTTGTCCTTGACAAATGAAAGCTTCCCTTGTAGAATGGAAAGTGGAAACAAATACAGAGTAGGCTGGTCCCAACTTAGTAAGGATGGAATAAATAAGGTTACTATCTTCTTTCTTAACCTTAACACCTTCCAAGAGATATCTAAGGTCTTGAATTTGGACAAGAAATCTTCAATGCAAGAAAAATTATTAGGATCCAATGTAAGCAACTCATTTTCAAGTTGATGGGCTCTAATTTCATTTTTAATCCCAAAAACTTTAGTGATTTTTTCCAATGCTTCATGAGGAGTCTCAAGTTCTGCAATATGGAATCTAAGATCAGGAGAAATAGACATCCCTATCAAACCACGTGCTTGATCTTGTCTATTTTCCCATTTTGCAGCCTTGTCTTCATCTTTTGGTTTCTTCTCTTGGTCTGTGGCTATTCTGTAGAGACCTTTACTTCTAAGTAAATCTTCCATGTAGGCTATCCATTGGAAGTAGTTAGTGCTGTCAAGAATGACTTGGCATGGACTTTCTTTTTTTTTTTAAAAAATTGAAGCTGAAGATGCTGAAAGTAAGTGTTCCAATGAATAGATCTCGAAAAATTACGCTGTTTTAAAAAAAACGGCTCTGAAAAAGGCTTCCGGATGAAGAAGTTATGGCTTTTTGAAAAAAAATTTGTTGAAGTTGCCGGCAAAGTGCGCGAATGTGTGGGAATGAAAAAAATCCGCCCCCACAAAATGGAGACTTGAACCCAAGACCTCTACTCTCTTAAAATAGCTTTGAACCAATTGATCTATACAAAAAATTTGAGAGAGAGAGAGGGGGGGGGGGGGGGGGCCTTGGTTTGCGTGCTTGCCTTGAGAAAGCTCTTTTTCCCTACAAAACACAAAACACAAAACCCAACACGAATATGCAAAGAAAAACGAACCTTGCGGCTCGAAGTTAGCTTTAGCCAAAAAACTAGATATTTTTAAAAAAAAATATCAAAGTTAGCTTTAGCCGAAAAACTAAATATTTTTCTCAATGTTTTTTATTTTCCGAGATCACACTAAGGTGCAGGGAAAAGAGCATACGCATGAGAAAAATCCTTCATTTCTGTTTCTGATTTGCCCAGATCGCACAGAGTCGCAGGGCAAAGAGCATACGCAGAGATGAAAGGTATAGATCCGGTTAAAAAAAAAGGCTAAATAAACCGAAACCGAAATAAGCAGAGAGAAAATAACAGTAAACTGCAAAAAAAAACACTGTATACCTCCCGATCTGAAAATTGACGCAGCTAGGGCTACCGGAAACCTTTTCGCGTGAAACAAAAGGGGTTCCTCACTGGAACAGATGCTCCGAACGCAACAGAGCAGTCATCTCGGCCCGAAAGCAGTCAGAAACAGCAGATCTAGGAAACGACAGCCGCATGCAATTCTACCGGCTTCAGATTTGGATCACCAACGGACGCGGCCCTCAAATAGCTCTAATACCATGTAGGAATTTACAGGGTAAGTTCCTCAGAAATAACACCAAAAGGACACCGCTTACAACCAGATCTCAAATCAATACACCAGTATTTTTGACGTGGTTAAAACCCTCAAAGAGAGAAACAATCCACGGCTTGCGCCCACGTGGCTACTACAGGCAATTTATTAATCAAAGAATGAAAATTTACATAAGCTTCTCTCATGCACAGATTACCCGAACAATGACCGTCCATGCGCTTTAAATAGAACTCATGGACCAATCGGGTGTCAAGCCACGGATCAAGTGTCGGTAATACCGAGGAGAGAGTGAACCGTCGGATCACTACATACCGTGACCGTCGGATTGTAAGTTACATAATGTACAACGGTAAAGAAACACACTTTACGTAACTC
Organism: Pinus tabuliformis; assembly: GCA_031772625.1. Taxonomy (NCBI): domain Eukaryota; kingdom Viridiplantae; phylum Streptophyta; class Pinopsida; order Pinales; family Pinaceae; genus Pinus; species Pinus tabuliformis. The sequence continues at coordinate 2,081,323,986 of CM062818.1, forward strand.
TATACCTAACTCTATACTAGACCAAGTTGAACTTAACTATTTCCTATGTGTCGGAATATCCTAACAAAGAGCATAACAAATTAAGAATTCCTAAACAACTGTCAAAGATGAATGGATTAGGGGAAATATGAGCCGAAGGGAATTCATATTCATGACTGATCCAGAGGAAAACATAAAGAAACAGCAGAAAATGAGCATAGAGGGCAGTTAACCAATTCTAGACTATTCTTTCTTTCTGCTATTTAGACAGTATATCAATGAAAAAACAGAGATAGTAAAACTTATTGAGTCATGTTGCAGCACAAGAATTCCAAATTCACTTCTTCAAACCATTAGACACAGAGCAGACAGTCTTTCCTCCAAGCTTTTTAGTAGTCTTTGATTACAGAAAACATGTCAGGTATACAGTGCGAGTCTCTACTGAAAAACTATCAACCAACCAACCCTTAAAACAATACAAAGGGTCTTATATATAGGTAAGATTTACACGAAATTATCTATTACAGCCGACCTAACAGGTCCGACAGAAAATTGATTACTTTAACCTACTCTTATCCAGAAATAAATGCCATAAAATATCTTTGAGCTATGTTGGGGGCAGCTGTATCAAAATGAGTTAATATCTGTCCAGGTGGCTCTGTGCTTTTCATCTGTCATAACTGTGCATTGGTCTTTGCACCATTGCTGTTCGGCGGTATTGAATGCTTTTGACTGCGATTTGAGAGCTAGGATGGGCTTACTCCTCTTTATTTGACTTTCTGGGGGGCTCATCAATGTTCAAGTGCTTCGAGCCCCTAAAAATCTTCGGCGGATACTCTTTGGCTCTCCTTCCTCCTCTGATACTCTTTATCAATAAATTGATGTTGTTCTGCCATGCTGTGGGTCTTATTCACAATTTAATGGCCGCTGTTCGGCCTCTGTTTCCTTTAAAACTGTTCTCTGCTCCTTCCGGCAAGCTTCGTGAAGAAAAATAGGTCATTCGGCGCCTTTCGAGCTTGCTGGGGGCCGTAGAATAAAAAGATTCCCTGAAGATTCCCCATTCAGGCCCAAAAAATCTAGCGATGAGCGATTTGCGCTAGGCGCTCATCAAAAACTCCCTCAGAATCGGATTCCGGGGCTCCGAAGTGTGATTTTTGCCTCTGCGCGCGAAAAAGCTGATGATGACGTCAGCATGACGTGACGCTGTACGGCGGGTGACGTCAGCAGGACGACGTGGCGAGATGACGTTAGCATGAAGTCATCATATACGGATGATGACGTGGCAGGGACACGTGGTAGGAGGCCACGCAGGCAGGTGACTCGACATGGTGACTGGGCAAAAGGGGTGACGCAAGCAGTGACTGGGCAGAGGGTGACGTGGGATGTGACGTCCACGTCACGGGCGGTAAGTGGTTTTGTGGCGCACCGGCTTTTGAGGATGGTGGTTTCGTGAGGGGGCGCTCTGCCACAGCCCGGAGCTTGACGCGTCGTGGGAGTACGGCGGCAATACCGCCCATCTCCCGGACACTGAAGCTCGGGCGTGTTGCATATAGAAAAACCCGCCCACCGTAGATCTGTGGCGGGCTAGATCTAACGGCTGGCGGTAGATGGGTAGCGACGACGGGTTAGTGGGTGGGATATTCGCGGGAATATTCCCTTTTTAATATATCGCGGCAGTGGGTTTAAACATAGGAAATGGCGGCATTCGCGTGTTGTATGAATATCATGAGCGCGGGTTGGCATATTTACACTTGGTTTTTAGGGATAGGGGCGAAATATGGGTTTTTTCCAAGCAGGGTTAGTGTTTTATGCACAGAACTTGGGCAAAAGGTGCAAAAATGGGTTTTTTGAAGGTTTTTGGGGGTTAGGGAGGTGGTTACTAGCTGACCTGATGTCAGACTAGCTCCTTAGTGACTCGGATGGGCTAAAGACAGCCCCAGATGGACTGTGATTCCCCGAACTTATAGGAAATATGGTTATTTTTCCAGGGAGGGGGTATTTGCATAGGGGAGTTTTATATACATGATTTTAATAGGGAAAGGGAAAAACTGATAGGGAGTTATATAATAAAGTTAATAGTCAATATGGAGATGAAAAGAGGGCGCTAAGGTATGAGACCTTAGGCTTTGTTGGGGAAAAGAAGGCTCACGGATGATGAGTGAGCAGTCCTTGAGTAAAGCAAATCCTTACCAAGGGAATGTCATGGAAATGATGAAACTGAGAGGCTCAAGCAGATATTGACCTCTTGGGGAATGTTAGTAAGCGACTTGGGGGAAATGAGAAGAAGGGGAGGTTAGTGAATTCCAGCTTGAGTACCTCCTTTGAATGCAAAACTGCCTGATAACTGTGATCAAAAATGGAATACAGCAGTGGCATTTGGACCAGGATACTTTCATGGCATCTTCATTGGCCTGTTCTGGAAATATGGAGCACTGCAGCCTGCAAAGTATGACATATTTGGCATGTGAAAATGTCAATCATGAAAAATGAATACCTGCTGCAGCAGGAGGCTTACAGTGGCTCCACTTGGGGATGGCTTTTCCTTGTGAAAAGCCAAGAACAGCAGGTCAGACTGCCTTGTATTCAATTGCTGTTGTATTCTACAAAATTTGCTTGGCCGGTTGCCTTATTAATCCTACCTACCTACCCTAACTAATACTTTCTTTGCCGTTAGGTGAAATGAAACAGCTAATGCAGCCACTTAATCATTATAAATATGAATGGCCCCTGCTGCTTATGCTTGCTGTTACCTGAAATGGAGATCTTGCAATCTGATATGGCTTTATTAATCTTTGAGAAGATAAGGAAGCTGCTGACCTTCTTTGCTGAAATAAGAAACTATACAAAAGGGTCCTGTAGCATATATACATTATTGCTAGACTGACTTGAAGAACTGTACAAAAGTTTGGGATAGCTATCATGCTTTGAAATTGTTGAATCATCAACAACTTGATTTTGAGCTTTGCAGCCTACTAGCGGAGAAGAGCAGTGATTTACCTCATCACAAAACTTGCCCTCAGATGGGTTGTGCAACACATGGGATGGAACCTGTAATTCTTTGAAACCCTGCTCAGATGGCACCTGACAGATTTGTGCTGACTGTTCTTTTTCTTCTTCAAATATCTGAGATGGCTGAAAATTAACAGGCAGGGAATCCAGTTGGATTTTTTGGTCACATGTTGCTGCTTCTGAGTCTTCTGCAATCTGACACTCACTGGCACTTTGGGGCTGCAAATCTAGTGTTAATGCATTAAGAGCGGGGCCTGGACTCTCCTCTAGCCGGTCAACATCAAAATATGGTGACACTTGATTATAAATGGCATGATGATTTCCCCTAATAAACTGAAAAGACTTGAAACAAAATGGTAAAGTTCCTTCGTTGAACTCAACGCCCTCTACGTTTTCCTCCTTTTCTTCACAGCTAAACTGGGCCTGCTGATCAATGGGTTCAAGCAAATGAGCCTGAACATTGCTTTCTGCCAAAATAGGCTCTGATCCCTCTGCGAAGCTGATTTGGTCGTTAGGTTCATAATCATCGTCATACTGATCATATTTGGGTAGACAGTTGAAAGAAGAGAAGCTATTATATTCATATATTATATCAGGAGATTGCTCCATCATGTATGGTTGCATGAATAAGTCATCTGTTTTGTAGTAGGTTTGTTCAGGAATACCATTACTTTCCCTTTGCAAAACAGATCTTTTGTGGTGCTCTAAACCTTCAACTTCTATTGTGAATGTCTGATTTAATTCCTCTACTTTCTTTACCAAGGTATCCAGTTTACCCTCTTTTTCTGCTTTTAACTTCCTCTCCCTAACTTCCAGATTAACCTCTACATCTACTGCCATGTTCTGCATCTGTTGCATAGTAGAGGGGCTCCTTTCTCTCAGATGAAATTCTATTTCGGGATCAAATGCTGCTGGATAATGTAGTAGAGCCAAATCAGGGGGAGGTCTTATATTCAATGGTATAGAGTGATAAACCTGATTGAATCGCTCAGAAAATTGCTGAACAGATTCAGATGGAATCCTTTTTAATTGTTGATATTCTTCTATGAGCATGAGAAAATTGACTTTGGTCATCCATCTATCAAGGAAGAGTTTGAATAGCTGCTGGAGATTTGAGATGCTTGCCTTAGGCAATGCTTTAAACCAAGTCCTAACTTCACTTTGCAGAGAAAGGGAAAACAGCCTAACACTAACATCCTCGTCTTCTACCTCGAAAATGTTTAAATAATCTTCAAACTTTTGGGCAGTAACTCCATTCTCTCCATCAAATTTTGGGAGTTTCATGGGATGATTTTTGGGTAAAGGATTGAGCACGGGAGGCAGAATGAGTGGCTTATATCTATCAGGAACCTTACGAGGCACAGGATTGTGTACAGGGGCTAAATGATTGGGTTCGGTATGAAAAGGGATAGGATGATTTGATTTGACAGAAGTGTCCCCCTTGACCATGAGGTGAGAATCAGCAGCATTTAGAGGTTGTTGTTCTAATGTGCAAGGAGGGCTTTCTTCAACATTTTCTAAAGGAAAAGCATAAAAGTTAAATTTAAACAATATGTACAGCAAAATTTTATGGAAGAGAAAGAACATGACCTCTTGGATCAAAATCCAGGTCAAAAGCCTGATCTGCTCATACATTTCTTTTGGGTTCCTTCCTCTAGTGGAGCCTTTATTATGAGGATGATGTGGAGTCGCCAGGTGGATATATTAACTTTGAGTGCCTGATCTCTGTCCACCATCAAAGATCACAACTAGATTTGAAGAATGGCTGTGAAGGTTTGGTTCCTCATAGTGGAGCTTTCCAACTTTATTTGTGAAACTTTTTGAAATTATCTGAGGAAGGTCCCCAGTGGAGTCGCCATTATGTTATCACTCAGGTTGTCCTTAAAGCTCCAGAAAAGGATACGGCCGAGGTAACCACAAACCAACTTTGGATTGCAGGTTCTAGCCTGCCTGCAGTCAGAGAGGGCTCTCTCTTTTAGGTTTAGCTTTTTTTAATGGATGATTTTAGGCTAGATATGATGCACAGGGGTTTTGTATTGTTTTTGGTGGGAAGGAAGACGTTTCAAGTAGAGAGGCAAGACATAGTCTGGTAAGTTTTCAAACCATTGGGCGTGGAGTCAAGGAGTGGGACGGCTGGTGCGTTTTCTTGGTCATAAGAGAAATAAGGAGCAAGGTAGCGGCTCATGAAACAACACTGAAAGCTTATAAGGATGGAATGAGGGATAAGGAATGAGAGGGAACAAAGAATCTCTCATTAAGATTAAAAGGGGGAAAGTGAATGAACTCCATCTAGGAGCAATTAAGAATTCCTAGACAACTATCAAAGATGAATGGATTAGGGGAAATATGAGCCGAAGGGAATTCATATTCATGACTGATCCAGAGGAAAACATAAAGAAACAGCAGAAAATGAGCATAGAGGGCAGTTAACCAATTCTAGACTATTCTTTCTTTCTGCTATTTAGACGGTATATCAATGAAAAAAAAGAGATAGGAAAACTTATTGAGTCATGTTGCAGCACAAGAATTCCAAATTCACTTCTTCAAACCATTAGACACAGAGCAGACAGTCTTTCCTCCAAGCTTTTCAGCAGTCTTTGATTACAGAAAACATGTCAGGTATACAGTGCGAGTCTCTACTGAAAAACTATCAACCAACCAACCCTTAAAACAATACAGAGGGTCTTATATATAGAGAAGATTTACCCGAAATTATCTATTACAGCCGACCTAACAGGTCCGATAGAAAATTGATTACTTTAACCTAATCTTATCCAGAAATAAATGCCAGAAAATATCGTTGAGCTATGCTGGGGGCAACTGTATCAAAATGAGTTACTATCTGTCCAGGTGGCTCTGTGCTTTTCATTTGTCATAACTGTGCATTGGTCTTTGCACCATTGCTATTCGGCGGTATTGAATGCTTTTGACTACGATTTGAGAGCTAGGATGGGCTTACTCCTCTTGATTTGACTTTCTGGGGGGCTCATCAATGTTCAAGTGCTTCGAGCCCCTAAAAATCTTCGGCGGATACTCTTTGGCTCTCCTTCCTCCTCTGATACTCTTTGGCAATAAATTGATGTTGTTCTGTCGTGCTGTGGGTCTTATTCACAATTTAATGACCGTTTTTTGGCCTATGTTTCCTTTAAAACTGTTCTCTGCTCCTTCCAGCAAGCTTCGTGAAGAAAAATGGGTCATTCGGCGCCTTTCGGGCTTGCTGGGGGCCGCAGAATAAAAAGATTCCCTAAAGATTCCCCATTTAGGCCCAAAAAATCTAGCGCTCATCAAAAACTGCCTCAGAATCGGATTCCGGGGCTCCAAAGTGCGATTTTCGCCTCTGCGCGCAAAAAAGCTGATGATGACGTCAGCATGACGTGACGCTGTACGGCAGGTGACGTCAGCATGACGTCAGCAGGACAACGTGGCGAGATGACGTCAGCATGAAGTCATCATATACGGATGATGACGTGGTAGGAGGCCACGCAGGCAGGTGACTCGACATGGTGACTGGGAAAAGGGGGTGATGCAAGCGGTGACTGGGCAGAGGGTGACGTGGGATGTGACGTCCACGTCACGGGCGGTAAGTGGTTTTGTGGCGCACCGCTTTTTTAGGATGGTGGTTTCGTGAGGGGGCGCTCCGCCACAGCTCGGAGCTTGACGCGTGGCGGGAGTACGGCGACAATACCGCCCATCTCCCAGACACTAAAGCTCGGGCATGTTGCATATAGAGAAGCCCGTCCACCGTAGATCTGTGGCGGGCCAGATCTAACGGCTGGCGGTAGATGGGTAGCGACGGCAGGCTAGTGGGTGGGATATTTGCGGGAATATTCCCTTTTTAATATATCGCGGCGGTGGGTTTAAACATAGGAAATGGTGGGATTCGCATGTTGTATGAATATCATGAGCGCGGGTTGGCATATTTACACTTGGTTTTTAGGGATAGGGGCGAAATATGGGTTTTTGCCAAGCGGGGTTAGTGTTTTATGCACGGAACTTGGGCAAAAGGTGCAAAAATGGGTTTTTTGAAGGTTTTTGGGGGTTAGGGAGGCGGTTACTAGCTGACCTGATGTCAGACTAGCTCCTTAGTGACTCGGATGGGCTAAAGACAGCCCCATATGGACTGTGATTCCCCGGACTTATAGGAAATACGGCTATTTTGCCAGGGAGGGGGTATTTGCATAGGGGAGTTTTATATACATGATTTTAATAGGGAAAGGGAAAAACTGATAGGGAGTTATATAATAAAGTTAATAGTTAATATGGAGATGAAAAGATGGCGCTAAGGTATGAGACCTTAGGCTTTGTTGGGGAAAAGAAGGCTCACAGATGATGAGTGAGCAGTCCTTGAGTAAATCAAATCCTTACCAAGGCGAATGTCATGGAAATGATGAAACTGAGAGGCTCAAGAAGATCTTGACCTCTTGGGGAATGTTAGTAAGTGACTTGGGGGAAATGAGAAGAAGGGGAGGTTAGTGAATTCCAGCTTGAGTACCTCCTTTGAATGCAAAACTGCCTGATAACTGTGATAAAAAATGGAATACAGCAGTGGCATTTGGACCAGGATACTTTCATGGCATCTTCATTGGCCTGTTCTGGAAATATGGAACACTGCAGCGTGCAAAGTATGACATATTTGGCATGTGAAAATGTCAATCATGAAAAATGAATACCTGCTGCAGTAGGAGGCTAAAAGACCGAAATGAATAACATCATGTCTATGAATATTCGGGGCCTTGGAGCAGACCCAAAGTTTATGGCTCTGAAGGACCTCTTTCGATCCACAAAGTCCAGATTGCTCTTGATTCAGGAAACAATGCATGATTGTACACAAACCATCTCATATTTCAGAAGGATGTTCCCTACTTGGCACATGGTGGCCACTGATGCTGTAGGTTTGTCTAGAGGTCTAGCTGTATTATGGGACCCTAAATGGATTAAAGCGGTTGCCTTTCAATGTTTTGCAGGCATTCTCATCTTAGCCTATTTTCGTAATTGTCCAGATCCTGTGCACATTTTAAATATATATGCCCCACATAGACAGCGTTTTCCATTTTGGGAAAAATTTCTAGCATCTGAACTCCTTGATATTGATTCCTTAATGATTGGGGGTGATTTTAATAGCACATTGTGTAATGATGAGATTTGGGGCAATGGCAGGAAAATTGACCCGATTGGCCGCATGATCCGCAATGCCATCATCCAAAATAATTTCATAGACATATAGCCGGATTGTTGAGGGCCCACTTGGGACAATGGGCGGTCAAATGACTCATTCTTGGCCAAAAGACTAGACAGATATATCCTCCATGGAAAACTGATAGATAGATTTGGTCTTCCTATGATGAAAATCATTCCTGCACATATTTCTGATCACCGCCCAATTTATATTCAATGGAACAATGTTGAATGCAAATCTGGTTACCCATTCAAATTCAACCGAACGTGGCTCTCTGATGAACACTTCAATCAGTTCATAAAGGAGTCGTGGCAGCGATATACAGGCCCAGTTCAGCATCAGACACAGGATTTTATTAACCGTATGGCACTTCTACGCAACAAAGTAAAAAAATGGCAGCGGGAGAAAACAGAATACAATAGAAGGGAGCTGAAAGAAATAGATAAAGAATTGCAACTTTTATCCTCACGCTTCAAAAGCGACTCCATAACTTCATATATTCGAAAACAAATATGGGACCTTGAAAAAAGGAAGCAAAAGATTTTAGCAGAGGAGGAATCCACTTGGCGTCTCAAGAGTCGTGCCATTTGGCTCAAGGAGGGAGATAAAAACACCAAGTTTTTTCACAGGTTTGCTAACAGGCGGAGGCAGATAAACACGATTTGGGAAATAAAGGATGAAGCTGGCAAATCTTTTTTTACCCAGGAGGATATATCTCGTGAAGCTGTTAAATTTTTCAAAAAGGCCTACAGTAGAGATATCGGCAGTCGAATTGAAGATATCCTATGGGGCATTGAACTGTACCCTACTATGTTTGATGAAAATCTAAATGCTGCCCTCTTCTCTGAAGTCACTGAGGATGAATTGTTGGCGACAATGAAATCCTTCCAGAAGGATAAATGCCCGGGGCCGGACGGTTGGTCTATCGATTTCTTTATCCATTTCTTCGACTTGTTTAAGGCCGACATTCTAAATATGGTCGAGGAATCAAGATTAAATGGTAATATCAATCATCGAATAACCTCCACATATATTGCTCTGATTCCTAAAAAAACACTCTCTACATCCTTCTCTGAATATCGACCAATTTCTTTATGCAATGTACTTTACAAGACGATCTCAAAAATCATTGCTATACGAGTGAGGAATGTGTTATCTCTGCATCTTTCCCCTGAGCAGCACGGCTTTCTAAAGGATAGGAATATCACGGACGCGGTGGCCCTCACTCAAGAAGCTCTACATTCTATACATTCTAAGAAACTGGAAGCTGCTCTATTAAAAATAGATTTAAAAAGGGCGTATGACAGTGTGGACTGGGGCTATATCCGATGTCTTCTAGCCAAGATTGGTCTTAATTACAGGTGTTCCAGGTGGATCATGGCATGTGTGGAGGAGGTAAATTATGCTGTTTTGATTAATGGCTATCCCACCCCTTTTTTTAAAGCAGCCAGGGGGCTTAGACAAGGATGCTCCTTGTCTCCACTCCTATTCATTCTTGTAATGGATTCTCTCAGCCTCCATATCAAGAAGGCGATTCATCAAAATTTCTGTCGGCCCCTTCCTATATGCAGAGGGATATACATATCCCACAACTTTTTCGTCGATGACATCCTCATATCTGCAATTCTGTGCAGAGCTTCCTGGATGTGCTTATATGATATATTGGGAAGATTTCAATGCGCAACTGGTATGATTGTAAATGAAGGAAAATCTTCCTTCCATGTTGAAGATATAAATGGGAATTTGATCCAATTCCTTACTCGGCTGTTCAACATCCAAGCTATTCCACTCCGAAACGGACTTAAATATTTGGGATTTAATCTGAAATCAGTAGGGTATCGGGTGGCGGATTGGACTTGGATTGCAGATCGATTTTATAAGAAAATTGCAGCATGGGAGTATTTGTGTTTATCAAAAGGAGGACGCATGATCCTGACACAAGCAGTTCTTGTCCAAACAATGGTCTATTGGGCGCACCTATTCTATATCCCATCTGCTATAATAAAAAATTTGAACAGGATGATTGCCAATTTTATTTGGGGGTGCGACAAAGACCAATATAAATTCCACCTAACTAAATTATCAGCGCTGGCGCGGCCAAAGCATATGGGAGGATGGGGCATATTAGATTTATCCCATTTCAGGAAAGCACTTTTGTGCAAATCTATGTGGAAGGCAATCATGGGGGACTCGTTGTGGAGCTCGGCCATCCGCGCTAAATACATGGACAACATGGACATGTCTTTTTGGATCAGGGAAAATCACATTGGGTCCTCTTTTGGATCTGCCATATGGAGAGGCTTCAGGAAATTGGAACCATTTTCAGACAAAATCTTATTTGGAAATTTCAGACGGGAGCAAAGATTATGATTGGAAGGGACGAGTTTGCTGGAGGGGCAGGGAAAATTCATGTATCCCCTCGCCTGATGAGAGCGCTTCACAACAGGGGGATCTTCTTCTGGGCCAGCGCCATTCGAAAATGGGAAGGAGCTATCCCCATATGGAAAACAGCAACCGAACTACAGCTCCAACATGACATGGAGGTTCAATGGAATTCTATTATATCATTGTTGCGTGGCCATGGAATATTTCGCTCTGAGGATAAAGATTTTCTTATATGGAAGGGACTGGATGGATCCGCGACTGTAAAGGTAAAACATATATATTTGCAGTTTATAATTTCTGAGGTTGATAATTCCGGAGATATATTTCCCCCTATTTTTTGGAAATCGGGATGCCCCATAAAGATCATCATCTTCGCATGGCTGGTATTTTACAATAGGAACCTCACTTGGGAAAATTTACAAAAACGGAATTGGCATGGGCCTGCCATCTGTCCACTTTGCAGGAAAAACTCTAAATATAATTTACATCTATTCCTCACCTGCCCACAGGTGCAGCCCATCTGGCAGAATATTGCTGCACACTATGGTTTCACCCTCTGTTCTTTCCCAACAATTTCTGAAGCTTTCAAAAGATGGAGCACCATGAACAAAGAATGGAGGGCCATCCCCTTATTGGCCATTTGGGCCATATGGAAATGGAGAAATGGCAGGATCTTCAGTTCTAAAGTGGAATCAAACGCTTCTATTGTAGCATCTATATTATCACTATACAGCGCCCTCGAATTGTCCAGGAAGAATAGGAACAGGTATGGAAGGAACCATACGACTACAACAAATGGAATCAGGAATGGAAGAGATCCCCCGATATTGACGTCCACGGTTTCCCCTTGTGCTTTTTTCGATGGAGCTGCCCAACATGGGATATGTGCATGTGGTGTATACATCAGAACAACAAATGATCAGGCCATTGAAATCTATTGGAATGCTGGTCCAGGGTCCAACAACAGAGCTGAAGCGGTGGCATTAACGGGTCTCCTTTCCTTCTGTATCTTTCTTGACATCCCGAATTTGAAAATCTATGGAGACTCGAGGGTAATTATTGATCATGTTTTGTCAAAGCACTATATAAAAAACATTCATCTTGCTGGATGGTTGGACAAGATTGCAGCATTATGGAACAACAGGAGGGACTATTCTATTTCTCACATTGACAGGAACAAAAACAAAAAAGCTGATGCACTATCTAAAATGGGCCTAACTTCTCCCCAAGGCATATGGAGGATGCAGATCAGAACGGACAGCAACAGCTTCCAGATCCAGGACTTTTGTCTTCCGGGTATATAATTCTCAAATAATGGTAAATTTCTGGTATGTTTTTTCTACACAATCCCCATACAATGGCATATCTCACTATTAAGGTATGCACACACATACTTTGCAGTCATGAAAATCTTTTTTCTTTCTATACACGCTGACCTGAAGTATCCATTCAGTCATCATGTTGTATATACAGGACATCTTTCATTTTTGTCAAATCTCAAAGAATGTGGCATGATCCACTCCACAGTATATACAAATGGCAATATTACTGAGACATGTATGCTTATAAAGTTCAAATGAATACAATATATATATATATATATATATATATATATATATATAGTTTTTTCATGTTGAAAAAAATGATTAGAAAGGTGTCATGTATGCACGTGAATTTTAAAGTGTGCCTAGAATATGCTATTCTTTATTATGTGCATGGTGAATGCGAAATTATGTGTTCATATTCAGTCAATTGATTTCCAAATTTATGGGTGTACTTAGTGATCCGAATTGGATCCTCAAACACTCTTACAGTTTCCTGAACTCTGTAAAACTCATACTAAAGTTTCAAAGTGCTATGGATGTCGAGCTTATTAGAAATAACCTCTGAACAATGGCAATTTGTGCTCAACACAGAACAACGAGGACCCTCGGTCAAAGCGCGCGGACCTTTGGCCCTTGGAGACCGTGCATTGGCACAAATTGACAAATGGGAGGTCAAATCCAAAAACAGAGGCAGTTTCTGATATGCGATTAGTGCTAATCATGTATCGCAGGGCGTCCCTCTTAGTGAAGGAAAAGCCCCAAGCACTCGGTCACGAGGAAAAGCATAAAACTATATGGAAATCGCCGATTCCATCACAAGGCGAGTCTCATGCTAAAACTAGTATGATATCAAGAGGACTTCAAGCGGTAAGCAGGTTCGACCGAGTCCCGTGCGATGCCATACACTGAATGACACGCGTCCAACGGATGAAAGAGAAAACCGCTTACATCGCACAAGTAAAGGTCATACAACTTAACCACACGATATGAACGGAGACCATAGGATCTAGAGGCTTCAGATCAACGGCGGAGAATTGATCCGATGGATGATCGGATTCGACGAGGAAATAGGCTGAGACATAAGATTTGAGGTCCGACATGACCGATGAGTTGGCAGAAAAATCAGTTTCGCAGGCATTCTTGGAGTAACGGAAATAACGACCTTTGAAAGAGAACTGACACTCAGTTCGTAAGGAAACAAGTGGCCACCTCTCTGTGAAGCATTACACAACGATGATGACGCAAAGCAGGGGAATTCTAGCTGACAGAGGCAGGCGATCCAGAGAGCCGGGAAGCGGAAACGAACAGTCAAGGAAGCAGATTGGCTTTAACCCACGAATAGACAAAGAGTAAAATGGGGGAACAGAGGCAGAGAAGAGAAGTAGAAAGCCGAGAGGCAAGAAAGAAGCGAATTGCAGAGAACAGAAAAGTTGAGCTGACTTGCAGAGCAAAGGCAGCATCGAGCAGACAGAGACAGAGAGAGTCCGAGAGTCTGTGAACTCCAGAGAAGGCTTGAGAGGTTCAAGCAACTCCTCTGTGTATTCCTGTTGGATATTGAGTACCAAATTGGACTCATACCACTGAGATCAGTTGAGGTCGAGATTTAGTAAGGGGAGTCTGTGTACTCTAGAGATTTAGGGAATCCAAGTACCATCCTACTGATCATCATCCGTAATGTGAGACTCAAATTGAGCTCCTTATTGTAAAAACTCTTCCTTAAAACACAATAGAAAAGGCCACCACTAAAGGCTGGACCAGGAGACGTAGCCCAGGAGGATTGGGTGAACTCCTTATTAAATTTGTTGTGTTTTGTATTTGCTTACTATGTTCTCTTATTGTTCCAAGTGTCTCTATATTTCGCAATCTTATCGATCCGTTGCTTAAAATAACACAGGCACACCCCAGCACATGAGTCTATTATACCTTCATTAATTTCCTGAGGTCATCTAAAGGTTTCAGATCACTTAGTTTAATCAATCCCTACCCTAGTTATTCTATCAAAACTGATAATTTAGGTATCAGGAATTAGGCCATGAGTCTCCTTGAAACTATAGGACAGTGGGCGCACAACAATTGTAGTTTTGCTTTATGAACCTAGCCCAGGTTTCTTTCTAGTCCATATATGCTATGTTTTTGAGGTCAAGAGGAAGTGGGAGAACATGACTTTTTTGACATGCTAGCAGGTCCAATACCTAGTGGGTGTTGGTGAAACCACACCCTAGTGGAACCATGTGATGTGTATAGACACCAACCATAATCCATCGACCCCAATGATCAAATCTGAGGTAAGGGAAGGGTCTATACACTTGACCAAATGTTGTTTTATTTTGGGTGAGAAGCCTGAAGGCTAAGAGTGTTGTCCAACCAGAACCAGGAGTGTTGGGAACATTTTCAGCCACCCATCCTTGAGATATTTGTACCCTACAACACCCAAAGAGTGTAGAAACTAAAATAAATTTTCTACTATTGATGTATTCGAACTAAAAACAAGAGATTATAAATTTCCTCTGCTATTCCATGAAATGGAAATCACAATTTAAAAACACATGCAATGACATGCAACCATCAAAACAACACAAGAACACAACTATTATAGGGAAACCCCTTTCACTACTTTTCATTAATCACATGAGAATGAGAAACTATTACAATGTCTTGCTTCAATTGTGAAGCACACTCTGCACCATAAACTTGTTCTCCTACTGATTATCCTGCTCTGGAAAACACTTAGTCAATTTAAGGCTGCATCTTTCTTCTATTTCCTTACAGAATTTTTGACAAAATTAACTCCTAAATAATAGGGGAATTCACTACTTCCTTATGAAAATCCCAAGTAATTGATCGTCTGCCTCAATGCCCAGTGTGTACACTCAACTAATATACAATTAATAATTACAATGTTCCTTTTCCTCCACTTCAGTTCGACAATTCAAATTCCATGCATGTTTGGGCTATTTTTAGCTGATTCACCAATTTAACTGAGAGATCATTCATTTAACAATTTTTCTACTACTCAACTAACCTTCAACTAACTCGACTAGTTGCTTGAGCTCTGTTAACTGATTCAAACTGAAAATAACTAAATTAGATTGCTAAATTTTAGCAACACTACAAGTCTACATCCACAATTGTACTTCCATGCTATAACTCGAATTTACTTAGTAAACTAGTAGAGAAGGCCATGCCACACAAATTCACTTCCATCCAAGTCATCTCGGTGATTTGGAATTTCAAATTACTAAATTTGACGAAGGAACAAGTCAAATTTAGCCTTTCTTGCTACAATTTCTAACACTCCCTCTTAGCAAGAAAGGGATTTTGCACCACCGATATCTTTCTTCTATGGAATTTAAATTTTCCTCTTGACAATTCCTTTTTCAATATATCTGCATCTTGCTTCTCAGTTAGAATGTACTATAGCATCATAGTTCTCATATGCACACAATTATGTAAGTGATGGTACCTGATATCAATGTGCTTGGACCTGTCATGAAATACTGGATTTCAGAGACTTTGATACAACTCTGACTATCACAATAAATCATTGTCAAATCCATCTGCTGACTGAAAATACCCACAAGTATCTTCCTCAACAATATGGCCTCACATGCTTCTTGACTTTTAGTCATGTATTCATCCTCTGCTGAGTTGAGTGCCACATACCTATGTTTCCCACTATCCCAGGAAATAGCTACAGACCCAACACTAAAGATAGAACCCGAAGTACTTTTCTTTTCTGATGGACTCCTTTCTGATTTGTACCAGTGAAGCCTTGGATCTTCACTCTCTTTGTCCTCATGTACCATACCCCATACTCGGTTTTTCCTCTCAAGTACCTAAACACATGCTTTGTTTCCTTCCAATAAAGCTTGGTAGGCTTCACCACGGCTTGAATCAACTGATCAGTTGCATAATGTATGTTGGGCCTTGTGTTCACCAGATACATCAAGGATCACACAAGATGTCTATAGATGGTAGCATTTACTGCCTCTCCTGAAGAAGCACTCTCCTTCCTCCAGTTTGTAGCTAGAGGTGTGTCCATCGACTTGCAGTTCTCCATGTAAAATCTCTAAAGTATTCGGAGGCATACTTCCCTGACTCACAAACATCTCATCATCACCCTACCATACTTCTAGCCTACGGAAGTAATGTATCAATCCCATGTCCTTCATCTCAAATTCTCTTGCAAGGTCTTCCTTGCAAGATCGGTTCAACAACTCATACCCTCTAAGTATCAAGTCATCAACATACAATACCAAGATAAGCCACTTTCCATATACCACAATGTGATAGAGGTTGTCATCTGCTTCATTTTGGTGAATCCCAATCAACTCAGATATGTATAAATTGGAGTGTAACATGCTCAGGTTGCGTGTTTGATACCATACAAGGCTCTTTTGAGTCTACACACGTCTCCCAATCATATGTCTCAAATCCCTTTGGCTTCTATAAGTAAATTTATTCCTCAACAACACCAACGAGAAAGGTTTTCTTCACATCCATCTAGTGGATCTTCCACCCCATCTATGTAGCTAATTCTAGAATGGTTATGATTGAGGAATATATTTCCATTGGTGAAAATGTTTCCTCATAGTCCACTCCCTCTACGTGAGAGAAGCCTTTGGCTACAAATCTAGGCTTGTACTTCTCAATGCTCCTAACAAAGGCACAATTCACTTTGTAGATCCATTTGGAACCAAATATTGACTTGTTCTCTGGCCTTGATACCCCCTCCCATACATTTTTATTCATGATGGAGTGATACTCCTCCACCATGGCATCAACCCGCACTCGTTGAGAAATTGCTTCCTCAAATGAAGAAGACTCTAACTCAATGAGCTCTGTAATGAGAGACATATACCCAATGTACCTGTCTGGTGACCTCCTCTTCCCATGTTAAGATGAAGGAGGTACCACATGCTCCCATGCATCCTGTACCAATCTGTCAGCTTCTTTGGTTCTATTGCTCCCATCTACGAAATATTTTGGTTGAATGGGTGCCTCCACTTGGCCTCTTTTCTACTCCTCTACATATGGTTTCTCCAAAACCTCCTAAAGCTCTATATGAGGCTCCTTCTTAGGAACTATAATCTCCTCCTATGGTGGGATACTCAACTCTCACTCTAGAGAGCATCTCATAGACTTCTCCTCATAAAATTTGACATCTCTCCCTATTACTGTCATCCCAGGTGATGAAAAATACACCCTTTAGTTACGTTGTGTCTCTATGTATCCTAGAAATACTCCCATCTCAGTTGTAGGCTCAATTTCATCCTACTATCCTTGGAGACATGACAATACACAGTAGCTCTAAATTTTTTGAAATGAGATATAGCTGGCTTCCTCCCATAGAAATCTTAGGGTGTGATCATGACAAGTATTCAACGACGACTCTGATTGTAAAAATAAACTATGTTGTTGCATGCTTATGCCCATAGGTGTAATGGAAACCCCTAATCATAAAACATGGATCTTTCTTGCCCCACTATTCTTAATTTCTTCCTTTCAACCACCCCATTTTGTTGTCGGTTACGGGGTGTTATTAGTTCTCTTTTAATACCCTCTTTGGCACAAAAACCCTTAAAGGTGCTAGATACATATTCTCCTGCATTATCACTTCTCAAGGATTTCAATTTTTGACCAGTATCCTTTTAAACCAATGCTTTGAATTTAGTAAATTTTGAGAAAACTTCATCCTTTTTTTGCATGAAGAAGATCTAACATTTTCTTGAAAATTCATCAACAAAAATAACATAATACTTGTGGTGTGTTGTGGAGGTTGTAGAAAATGGTCCACATACATTATAATGGACTCACTTCAAGATTACTCCAACTCTATTATCTCATCCCTGGAAGGTGGATTTGACATATTTCCCCAATGTGCATCCCTTGCAGACATCATGTTGGTCAAGGGTGCATCTCGGCAGACCGATGGTAATATGTTGCATGATTTTTAAGGCCCCATGGTGTAAGTGTCCCATGTCTTCATGCCATAGTTCTCCGGAATCCCAACTATGCACTTCTCCTACCATGCTACTTAGTGCAGCACAATATTCCACCTCAAGTTTGTATAGGTTCTTCACAAAAACTCCAAGTTGTTTCACTAGACCGGTAATTACATGTCTTAGAAAGGATCTCCCCTTACTAAAAACAACATCATAGCCATGGCCCTCCAATACAACTATAGAGATCAAGTTCTTCTTCATCCCAAGTACATACATGACATCTTTCAGATGAGGATGGGATCTTGACTCCCTCTTAAAGGTTATGGTACCAATTCCTTTGGTATTATACCACCCATCATCCCTAAGTTCTATGTGCATCTCGAGATCCTGCTCCTCTAGGATACTAAATAATTATTTACATCATGTCATATGGAACGAGGCACCTAAATATAGATACCCCACACTCCCCATTAAAGCGTTGACCATATATGCAATTAGGGTGAAGTCTAATTCGAATTGTGAGGGAAATGCTTCACCTATTGCTCCTCTTGAAGGGTTATTGTTAGACTTCTTGTACGAACACTTTGTTGCATAGTGCCCAAATTCATGGCAATGAAAACATTTTATCTTCCTCATGTCCTTCTTCTTGCCATTGTTCTAGCTAGTCTCTATTTTTCTTTGGGCCTTATTTCCCTTTCCAACTAACGGAAAATTCTCTTCCTCCTTGTATTTGGATGTTACTCCATCTCTAGTGTTCGATTGAATTTCTTCCTGCACCAAGTCAGACAGAAGTGTCTCCCAATTTGGTAATTTTTTCCTTCCATTTACCGAGTCCCAATAGTTGTGCCGCGATTTTACAAGATCTAGGAGGTCTAAGATCACGAGTTCTAGAGAGGGAATACATTCTCCAACTCCTCCAAGCTCATCTCAACACCGAGTGAACCCAAAGAGTAATGTGGAATGGTTTCTCTTTTATGAAATCAAGTATTCCTGAGCTTGTCCCTTAATGCCAATCCTATTAGTGTGTTAGGATTCAAAGTAACTTTTCCTTCCCCTAATATTATTTTTTAACTTGAGGAGGTGGAGGATTTTGATGATGGCATATTAT
This sequence comes from Pinus tabuliformis, assembly GCA_031772625.1. Classification (NCBI taxonomy): domain Eukaryota; kingdom Viridiplantae; phylum Streptophyta; class Pinopsida; order Pinales; family Pinaceae; genus Pinus; species Pinus tabuliformis. Next base: position 2,081,342,913 of record CM062818.1, read on the forward strand.
GCTCTTCTAAGAAATGTGAGTAGGCCTTTTACTTAGATGTTATATGTAAATAAATTTGTTCATATGTTGCTAGATACGATCCAAGAGGAAGGTCTGTAAAGTATAAATAATTGTGGTTGGATTAATATAATATTTTTAAGCCATATTTTAGAGTGGAATATTTGGAGGAATCAACTTTATGTGTCATTTTTACTACTTCTCTCACCTTGAAAATTTGCACAGAAAAGCTTTAGGATCCATCTTGAGGCCTTAAATGACCACAATTTTTGGTCTCGACTTTATTATGGACCCCAATTCCATAATTCATATACATGTTGATAGCGAAAAATTTCCCAACAATAGTTTGTGACTCTCTCTAGTATGAGGTCCCAACTAGACCTCACAAAATTTGGTATGAGAGGACCATTTAAATTTTGTCTCAGCTCCCATGCTTAGTTGTGTGTAAGTAATATGAGGTGTGTGTGATCGCTACAATTATGGGTGCACCTATGGGGCTAGTAGCTATATTGAATGTAAGAATGCAAGAATTATAACCTATTTAAACAGGGAAATTGATGAGAAAAACTGAGGGGATGAGTAGAAAATTACATATATCCACATTTAAGGATTGTTTATTATAAACCTGGAAGGCATTTCACACTTAGCTTATCAAAACAAGACATAGAATAGTCATTGACCAAACCAATAAGTACCCAATATATAAGGGAATTAAACTAAAACCAAGTACAATGGATGATACTTCCCAAGGATCAAATGTGCAATTCTTCTTCTCCAACAAGTCCTTATTAAGTACCTTTTGAATATGAAATCCATTCCAGGTGGTTGTCAAATTCGTCAACTAGTAATTGAGGAGAATATTAAGAGTATCTAGCCTATCCATTAGTTCTCGTAGTTTATTCTTTTCCTCTTTAAATGTGACAATTTCCTACTCAAGTATAAAGGATAGCTCATATGTATTTTGTTTCTTATTCTTCTATTATGACTACTCTACCTATTCTCTCATTTGGACATTTTCAAAGACAAGTTGATAAACTAGTTGTTGGATTGAGTCCAATCGATCCTCACTTTTGCTTAGGCAAGCTATTTGTAGTTTATCCATAACTAAATTTATGCAGTTAGTCTAGACAACTTCCTTTTCTTTCTTTTTCATACCATAAAAATCTCCTTCCTCATTCTCTTCCACGTCATAGAAGTTTCTCTACAGACAACATGAAATAGTGTAAATACCTAAATATCCAATACATCTTTTGGATCATATGCTAGTTGAGTCGATTTAAGTTATTGTGTTGAGGTAAAATGCCCCTTCATTTTCATTGATTTATAATTGTGTATTTTATTATGTGTTCTTATGTTATCTTTTTAAAGTATACATATTTCAAATTTTGTTCAATTTATAATTTTAAAAAAATAACAAGTACATGTCATCGTACAATAAAAAAACATGGGAAGTATACTTTTTACTCAATTTGCATAGGATACAATGTATTGCCTTTGGGTAACAAATATTGTTGGGCCTCAATTTTGATCTTATTTTGCTTTGAGAAACTTACCTAACCATCCATTTATCCTTCATTTTCACTCCATCCATTCCATTTTAATGAATATTTGATGTCTAATCAGGTATTTAGCTTTAATTTGTCAATTTCTGAAGTTTTTATAAAAGTTTGATTTTAAGTGCAATTTTGGCAATTTCAGAAATTCCCGTAATCACTTCATGGTTGATATGGATGGAGGCCATTTCAGCACGAATGGGATACATGAATGAAAAGCTTGGGAACTAGGACCAAGCCACCTATGCTTGGTTCCAACAGAACGAGCTTTATTATGCCTATTTGGAGCTAGTCAATCATGACTAGTCATCCAGAAATCCCATCTAAATAGGGCAGTTTTGAGATTCCATGATATTAGTCATATTTCTTGGGATGAGAGGAGTGGATTCGACTTGGATAGGTGGCTTAGAGTAGATAAGATTGTTAGAGTAAATGTAGATCAGTTGGTTTCATGAAACTCCTTATTTAAGAGCCACACTTTGATGGCTCAAGACATTGACTTATGATACTTTTATGCTGTAATATTTTTGGTTTGAAGACTTAATTTGAAGACCTGTGCTACTCTCATTTTTGCTGCTCAATACATGGATGTGTGACTTATATAAAGCTTCTTATATCATCTTCAAAAGTGTGCAAGGCAAGGGTGGAGGGCCGCCACTCCAAGCTAAGTACACTTCCAAGTTAAACTAGTTTTATTTCATTGCAAATCTGGTTGATGGTAGCTTTAGTTTTTCAAAGTCCTATTTCAGATTGCCTTATGGTTATTCATAGTGATTGATTTCATTTTTTAATGGTTTATTCATCATCTAATTGAGTTGGAAAATAAGTGTTCAAGTTGGGCATTCCCTCTATGAAATGGTGAAACAGAACTAGTCTCTTTTGTTTACATGCAAATAGTTGTTTCCATTTAGATTTATATCTTGAGATGAATGAGTTATGATGGAAAACTTTAAGTGTCCCTTAAGTTAAGAGCCTCTTTCATGTATAATTTATGCATCTTGAGTTTTTAGTTACAATCTATAATTCATTAAGTAATAACTGAGGTGGAAGTGGACTTCTTGAGTTCAAGAACCCTTTCAATGTTTTCTCTTTTGAACTGATTGAATTAAAGCTATCAGATATATTCTCTTTAGCTTTTAATCATTTATCTTTCAAGATTTGGTTATATTAGATCTTCACAAATAGTGAATTTGCCTCAAAGAATAAACAACCCGGATTGATAGTAAATAATTGTGTTAGTTTAGGAACATAAATTAGCTCAACATTTTGGCGCCGTTGCCGGGGAGGCAAATATCGGCATAGTCAATAGAGAGATAAAATCCAAAATACACAAAAAAATTAGTTACACGAACCTGGGTCACCCGCGTGATAGGCGGGAATACTCACCACTATACTACAACGACCTGCACAAGGTTGGAGGGGATATGGTTATGGAAACCAACAAGCTCAACAGTCTCAACAATATCAACAACATTACCAGCAACAGTACCAACAGCCATTTTCATACCCACCATATCCTCCATCCATGCCATTTCCGCAACAAAATTCTGCATATCCATTCCAGCAGCAGAATCCACCACCATTGCTAGCACAACCACAACAGTTACAGTTACCTTCAAATCAACCCAGACCAACGCAATTACCATCCCAACTGGTGGCAAATCCAAATAACAAAGCGGACAAATCTGCATATACAGTAGAGGAAGCAGCATATTATCCTGCATATTCAATTCTTCCTCTTGATGATGTCCAATTAAGGTCTGGAAAAGTACTTAAGGATGATTCTCCTCCAATTATAGAAGAACCAGTTGAACAAGGAGAATCATCTGAAACAGCACAAACTAAGGTACAAAATCAAAAAGGAGCAAATATTACACAAACACCACCTTATCCTGAAAGGTTGGTAGAACAACAAATTCAAAATCAAATAACCCTTCCTGAATTTGATATCTTAGATGAGTTAAAAAATGCATATGTTAAGATTCTTTTATTAAAAGCCATTAAAGAAATATCGATATATGCAAAAACAATAAAGGAATTGTGCATTAGGAAAGAAAAAAAGAAAAAGGATCCTGCAACAATCCAAGTCATTGGTAAATTAGCAAGTCTCATGTCTACTCAAACTGTAATAGAAAAATATATTGATCCTGGTATCCCAATGGTTACCATATCAATAAATAATTTTTCTGTACCTAACACATTAATAGACTTGGGAGCAGCTATAAACGTAATGACAATGGAAACAATGAAAACTTTGCAATTAAACAACATTAGATCAACCTCAACAGTCTTGGAATTAGCAGATAGATCTAAGGTTGTTCCAGAAGGAATGTTAGAAGATATCATAGTTTCCTTGGATTCATGGGAATATCCTGTTGACTTCTTGATCTTGCAACCAAAGACAAACTTGGGAGGACATCCTCTGATATTAGGCAGACCATGGTTAGCCACTGCAGATGCCTTCATAGGATGCAGATCTGGAAGTATGATAATTTCACATGGAGATGAGAGGAAGCATGTCACTCTTTATTCACCTGCACAAACCACTTCTTTAGAATCAATACTTGAAACCTAGGAAAAGCAACAAACAAAAGCAGTTTTAAGTATCAATCAATTCTTTGATTTTAGAGAAGAGGAGGAGAATGAAGATCTGATGGACCTTTTTATCTCAGAACCAAGTATTTCAGAGCAGCTTAGGAAAGTTCAATATGAAGCTGCAAATGAACTTTTGAATCAATGTTTTCAGGAAACATGTACTATTCGAACTTTGCAAAATTCTTTCGTAGACATCTTTCCTGTAAACACAATTACCAACCCAACAATCAAAACAATTGAGGTACATCCTGGAAAACATTTAAATATTGGAAACCAGCTTCAATCAAAACAAGAACAAGAGGTAATTGCATTACTACAGAAATATTCAAAAGCATTTTCCTGGGATTATACTGACATGCAAGGAATCCATCCTACCACATGTATCCACCACATCTATACAGATGATAAACTTAAACCTGTTAGACAACCTCAAAGAAGAATGAATCCTATGATGAAAGAAATAGTGAAAGAAGAACTGCAAAAACTGTTAAATGTTGGATTCATCTATCCTATTTCAGATAGTCAATGGGTTTCACCACTAGTTGTTGTACCAAAGAAAAATGGAAAATGGAGGGTATGTATAGATTATCGAGAATTAAACAAAGCTACCTTAAAAGATCATTTTCCTTTACCATTCATTGACCAGGTGCTAGATTCTTTGGCTGGAAAGAAATACTTCTCTTTCTTGGATGGGTTTAGTGGGTACAACCAGATCAGAATAGCAACAGAAGACCAAGACAAAACTACATTTACATGCCCATGGGGAACCTATGCATATAATGTTTTGCCATTTGGTTTATGCAATGCACCTGCAACTTTTCAAAGAGCAGTGCTTGCGATATTTGCTGATCTAGTCCATGAATATGTCGAAGTTTATATGGATGACTTCACAGTGTATGGAAATACATACGATGATTGTCTTAACAATCTTGAGAAAGCCTTGAAGAGATGTATCGAAACAAATCTGTCATTAAGTAATGAAAAATGCTATATGATGTTAACAGAGGGTATAGTTCTGGGACACCATATTTCCGGCTCCGGAATTAAGGTGGATCCAGCCAAAATTCAAGTCCTAGTTAACTTAATGCCACCTACAACTCAAAAGGAGGTTAGAAATTTCTTGGGCTATGCGGGCTATTACAGACGATTCATAGAAAACTTTAGCAAAATAGCTCAACCCCTGTTTAAATTATTAGCAAAAGATGTTGAATTCCAATGGACGAATAGCTGTCAGAATGCTTTTCAAATTTTAAAAGATAAGCTGTCACTAGCACCCATACTTTGAGGACCAAATTGGTCTTTGCCATTTCATATTTTCACTGACGCATCAGATACAGCAATAGGTGCCTCTTTGGGACAGAAAGAAAATTTGTTCAACTATGCAATATATTGTATTAGTAAGAATTTGACACCTGCAGAAACAAACTATACAGTCACTGAAAAGGAAATGTTAGCCGTCATACATGCAGTAAACAAATTCAGGCATTACATCACAGGATATCAAGTTTTTATTCACACAGATCACTCAGCAATAAAATACTTGATGAACAAACCCATCACTAATGGACGAATTACAAGATGGCTCCTGTTATTGCAAGAATTCAACATTACAATCCAAGACCGGCCAGGTAAAGAAAACCAGGTGGCTGACTTTCTGTCCCACATCCAATCACCAGAAGACCCAAATCCTGTGATAGACAACTTCCCTGATGAACATCTATTTGCCATAACAGTTAAAACACCTTGGTTTGCAGATATTGCTAATTATTTGTCATCTGGAAAATTTCCAACTCAATTCACTAGCAAGCAAAGAAAGAAAATTGTTAGAGAAAGTTCTAGGTATAGCTGGGTGAATGGTGATTTGTTTTATACTGGTTCAGATCTAATGATTAGAAAGTGTGTGCATGAAGATGAAATACTAGATATTCTCAGGGCATGTCATGACGAACCATGTGGTGGTCATTTTGCAGACAAACGAACAGCATATAAAGTGCTGCAACTGGGCTATTACTGGCCATCTGTCTTCAAGGATTCTAAGGCATATGTCAAGCATTGTGACAGTTGCCAAAGAATAGGGAGACCCATCATGTCAGATGAAATTCCGCTCAAACCGCAGGTCCTCATTGAGCCATTTGAGCAGTGGGCACTTGATTTTGTTGGACCCATTAATCCACCATCAAATGGAAAAAGGTACATCCTAGTGTGCACGGACTATGTAACCAAATGGGTGGAAGCCAAAGCAGTGAGAAGAGCGACAGAGGACACAGTGGTTACCTTCCTCTTTGAAGAAATTTTTGTAAGATATGGAGTACCAAGACAAATAGTGACAGATCAAGGAACGCAGTTTACCTCAAAGTTAGTGCAGGATCTGACAGAGAAATATAAGATAAAGCACAGGAAGTCTACTCCATATCACCCTCAAGCAAATGGTCAGGTAGAATCCACAAACAAGGTCTTAGAAAATATCATGACTAAGACGGTGCAGCTGAATAGGAAAGATTGGTCTGAGAAGTTAAAGGATGCATTATGGGCTTACAGAATCACATGGAAAAACACAACTGGTTTTAGTCCATACCAGTTGGTCTACGGGAAAGAAGCCTTATTTCCTATTGAATTTCAGATACAAACCTACAGACTCGCAGCAGAATTGGGCATGGACCTGACTGAAGCACAACAACAGAGAATCATGGAACTTAACCAATTGGATGAACATCATCAACAAGCAATTGAACAGACAACATTAGTACAGCAACAGAGAATGAAATGGCATGATAGATACATTAAAACCAAGACATTTCAGAAGGGAGACTGGGCCTTATTATTTGACTCCAAATTCAAGGATTTCAAAGCAAAATTTACAACACACTGGCTAGGGCCATATGAAATAGAGGAAATCTTTGATAACGGAGCAGTGAAGATAAAAACCATTGACCAGGACCCCACCTCATTTGTTGTAAATGGTCATAGGCTGAAAGTTTATCATCAGCCTATTAGTAAAGGGACATTCATGAAACAACTGGTAGAAGAATCAGGACTGGAAATTATGGCTCTGCCATCTTCCAGTTCGAAAAAAGAATAAAAAAACTATGAAAAAATAAAAAAATATATAAATATAAAAAAAAAACAACATAAAAAAAAAAAAAAAAAAAAAAAAAAAGATATATGAAAAAAAAACAAAACATAAAAAAAATAATTTGTTTGCTGGTGAAAACCAGGCAACTGGCACCAAGCAAACACGAATTCATAGGGGAAAACCAGGGAAACCTGGACTCTATGAATTCAATATTCTTGTTTTACTATTCTCACATAATTTCAATGCAGGACCTTTCCACAATTGACTTGAGGACAAGTCAAACTTTCAGCAGGGGGGAGTCTTGTAGCAAGCTTTTAGCTGCCACAGCTAAGGGATTGTGTTGTCCACTTTGGACCTGAAGCAAATTTGTTGCACCAGAACCTGAAGGGACCTGAGTTGAAACATCATTACAGAAGGGACCTGAAGCAAACATTAGTTGCAGCAGATCAAATCATTCCGGAAGCATTGCAGAGGGACCTGAGATGAAAAAGTATTGCAGAGGGACCTGAAGCAAACTTAGTCGCAGCAGAACCAGATCAGAACCAACACAATATACCAGAAGAATTGCAGAGGGACCTGAAAGGAAAACATTATTCAAAGGGACCTGAACAATTCAAGAAATGGAGCATAGTGAACAAGGAGCAGTAATAAAAGTCTACTTTTCATCTATCCACAACATTTTGGATTCCATTCCACCTGTACAAATAGCATTCAGCATTCCACCTGTACAAACAACATTCAACATTCCACCTGTACAAACAACATTCAAGGGAGTATATTCATAGCCATTTTGTGCTTGAAATTCAAATTTTTTTTTAGAAACTTTTAGTTTTGATCTAATTGAAGTAAGTATCTGCAAATATTCATTAATATTCATTCCCAATATATACCCCACATTCCCTATTCATATTCCATTTCATTCACATACATTTCCTATACATCTTTTTATAACCCTAGGTATTTTCCTTAAACGCAAAAAGATCAAGCTAGGACAACTCTTTTCACCTGCACATAAACTCAGAGCATTAGAATGATTATAATTTTAAACATGACCCCAATGGTCATTTTAAAATTATAAAGCTATGTTATAAAAAGGTATTCGCTAAAGTTATAAATTATAAAGGCATTGAACATATATATCATAAGTTATATGAGCGCTAAAGTTATTTTTCAAATGCGCATAAGCTAATGGTATAAGGTATATATGTTGCAAAGAGAATATAGTATGCGCATATATCAAATGTATTAAGGTATAAAGTATTGCGCATATAACATGGAGGTATAAGGAATATATATAACCAAATGCGCATATCCAAAAGCATATAACATAGTGATGAAAGGCCGCGGGTTATGATAATGAAGTTCATGGGTTACAAAGGAATGATATAAGGAGAAGGCCGTAAGCATTAGAGTATGATAACGGAGACACATTCAAACAAACATTATGGCATATAAACGTAAACCTATGATATTTAAAGTGCAAAGATTAAAAGTTTGGGCGCATATCATATGGAGCATAAGGTATATATTTGGCACATTGTTTGCACCAGCCATATGATAATAATCAAACAGCAGTGCTGCGGCCAAGTAATGAAATGCCATATGCAAATGTCGTTGCAATGAAGGCGCACGATGGTGGCCATAATCAACGCCGGTCGTAGCAATGAACAAAACAAACACCACGCAGGCCAATACACAGGTACGGTTCGACACGGTGTCACCACAGTTTATGGTTATTGGATGATGGAGCGGCGGAAGATATGCGTATGAAACAACAATACGGCCATCCTCATGACTCAGTCGGGCGACTGAGTCAATGAGGATGGCCATGTAACCACGCATAACAACACCAATGAATGAAACGCAGGGTACAGTGAAGAAACGGTCATAAACCAACCTCCCCTGCGCAGTTCAAACAACAAATCCTCATTGCCATAGCTCAGAAAATTGTGTTTGGGCCGCAGCATAGTAAAAGGGAGAAAGGAGTGTATTGAGGTGATTTTAAAGACAAAATCTGAGTTGAATGAGTGGAGAAAGCCGAGTGTTGGAAGCAAACAAGGTAAGACTGGAGTTTATTTCGCTCGGCGACTGTAGATATGTAGGAGTTCGCGTCATTAACTCACAGATTTTGTTGCTTTGCCACCAGTTTGACTAACCGAAGACAGAGGGATTTGAAGTGCTTGTTTGCATCCCACGCGGCCAGTGACAGTCAGGTAACACTAAAACCAGGATAACTCCAAGTTTGCAGCACGTATGGATAGACTAAACAGATTTTTATGCGTAAATTATGGTGTAGAAATAGCGGTCAACAATCCAGCATTTAAAGTTTACAAATTGCATGCATAACACGATAGAGGATTTTGAGTTAAATATGGAATCTAATGCATCAAACGCGGAGAGTTAGTTTGAATGCCGAAGTGCCAAGGGTTGTTTATATATGAGCGCTGATTGTTAAACCACTGTTGCATTTAACCTTCATTTTTGCTGCGCTCTAGTCTCTGTCATATGCATGTGAATATGTGGTTTGACCAGAACAGAGGACGCATTATGAACGCATTAAGTCAGATTGTTGAGCATTGTTGCATGTGTTATGGGCTGCCAAACCGAGAAATGCATTAGTATATGCCGAGAGAAGTGGATTGTCAAATGTAAAACAGAGGAATGTTGTAGATTGCGTATATTCAAAACAAGTGACATGCATTTATGCCTTCACTGCGCACCTATGTATCGAGATTTTAATATATTTGTGCCATTTACAGAGGATTGAAACGCATAGGATTGCCTGCATACATGCTATGTTGACTGTCAAATTTAGTTGAATGCCAAAATTTGCATTGTTTTGTGCCTTGAGGCCGAGAGTTTTATAGTCTACGTTTTAAAAAAAAAAAAAATTGTTTGACATTTGTTATAAGCAGTGAATATGATGAGGCCGAGCGCATGTGATTAGTCCTCTAGGCTTATAACTCTGTGTGCATTACACAGTCATATTTTTGTGAAAAAATGATGAAAAGGATTAGGCCGAAAATGTTTTGGAATATTTCTTGAGAGGCCGAGAGTAATTTGCCACATTATACAGTCATTTTTCTTGAGAATTTGTTGAAAGGCTGAGAGCAATTTGTTGCATTACACAGTCATTTTTTTTGTGAATAGGCAGAGAATGTTTTTGAGGATCTAGTGAGAGGCCGAGAGCAAAATTTTTCAAGTTTTTTTGTTTAAATACACAGTAACGCATGTTATTTTGAGCTAAGAAAACATGGTTATTGCTGCATGTGTATTTAATTTTCAAAAACAAACAGAGAACAGTGTATTGATAGAAGATATTCAGGGGTTGTTTGCCTTAAACAGGGAATTGAAATAGTGCTTGTGCAGAGGAAAGACAGCAGAGGTTAAAGAAGACAGAGTCAAACAGATTAAAGTTGAGTCAGAGGGGGAAGGTAAGCCTCGTTGCTTCTACAATTTCATTTAAAAACGATAGTCATAATTTTTGTTAAAATGAAGTTAGTAACAGCAGAGGATTATATTGATTGGTTCACAGAAATCATGACAAACCGGGTAGAACCAAGATTTCAAATAGAAAGTTGGGGAAAAGAAACTGTAGAAAAACTGTATCAGTCAGGGATGATAGGATTTCTACAGAAATTTAATGGCCATTCTGAGCAGATAACTAAAGATATCATCAATAATTTCAGCCAATACCAAACTCAAGTAGGAGAAATCATTGTCCCCGTAACTCAAGAGTACTTATCCAAAGCCTTAGAGTTGCCAATGATAGGGGAAAAGTATCATAAAGGTTTACACTTCAAAGAGAAAGCGTGGACTTTCTTCCTCGAGAAGAACCGAAAAGGGACATTTGATAGAACTAAAGGGATACCCAGGGAGTGGTTTAATGAACCATGGGGGGAACTAGTCTTGGTTATTCAAAAATTCTTGACTTGTGATCGTGGATACAACATTGCTCACTTATATCATGTTAGATTACTACAGCATATCAAAGGGGATGATAGGATTAACTTACCATATTTCCTATACAAAAGTCTTGTGAAAATGATTGAAACAGTGAAACAAGAGCATAGGCCAAGGGCAGCACAGAGATATCATCAGGGGTTAATTAAAATCTTAGTGGAACACCAGGTGAAATCAAAGGGCCTAGAATGGAAAGAATTCATGCATAAAAATCATTTTACTGAACAGCTTATTGATATACAGGACAAAGTAGAGCAGGAAAACAGAAGCATGATGAATTCTCCCCTATATCCAAGAACAAGAGCTAGAAATATGGCCATGCATGAGACTGAAACATCTGTTATGTCTATTCCTAGGAATAGAAATTCTATTGATTTTGAAAAAGAAGTAGAAGCATATTCTCCTAGAAAACCAGAAGAACAGGATATAGCACAAGAACCCCTTGAAAGGGATTCCATATATGATAATGATGCAGGAGAATCATTAATGAAAACCACCCAGGATTTTGAAAAGGAAATTAATTTGGCCAAAATCCAAGACTTAACTGATCAGATAAAAATAAGCAAAATTGTGGAAAAGCAATTAAAATCAGAGAATAAGGCACAGAAAAAGGACAATGCAAAGCTAATGAAAACAAATGAAAAGTTACAAGAAGAAATAAGCAGGTTGAAAAAGAGAAATGAATTGCTTTCCAAACAGGCATTCAAATGGTTAAAGGACAAAAATATGTGGCAAGCTAAATATGAAAAACAAAAGGTTAAAGCAGCAATGTTGAAGGTAAAGCAGGAATCAGAATTTGATTGTTTGAACAGGGAAACAGCAACAGGTACAGCATCCACTTCAGAGGGCAGAAGGTCCAAGAGAAGCAAGCAAGCATGGGGACATGCTTGATCATAAGCATGGGAGAGATGTTGGGCCTCAGTTTTGATCTTATTTTGCTTTGAGAAACTTACCTAACCATCCATTTATCCTTCATTTTCACTCCATCCATTCCATTTTAATAAATATTTGATGTCTAATAAGGTATTTAGCTTTAATTTGTCAATTTCTAAAGTTTTTATAAAAGTTTGATTTTAAGTGCAATTTTGGCAATTTCAGAAATTCCCGTAATCACTTCATGGTTGATATGGATGCAGGCCACTTCAGCACAAATGGGATACATAAATGAAAAGCTTGGGAACTAAGACCAAGCCACCTATGCTTGGTTCCAACAGAACGAGCTTTATTATGCCTATTTGAAGCTAGTCAATCATGACTAGTCATCCAGAAATCCCATCTAAATAGGGCAGTTTTGAGATTCCATGATATTAGTCATATTTCTTGGGATGAGAGGAGTGGATTCGACTTGGATAGGTGGCTTAGAGTAGATAAGATTGTTAGAGTAAATGTAGATCAGTTGGTTTCATGAAACTCCTTATTTAAGAGCCACACTTTGATGGCTCAAGACATTGACTTATGATACTTTTATGCTGTAATATTTTTGGTTTGAAGACTTAATTTGAAGACTTGTGCTACTCTCATTTTTGCTGCTCAATACATGGATGTGTGACTGATATAAAGCTTCTGATATCATCTTCAAAAGTGTGCAAGGCAAGGGTGGAGGGCCCCCACTCCAAGCTAAGTACACTTCCAAGTTAAACTAGTTTTATCTCATTGCAAATCTGGTTGATGGTAGCTTTAGTTTTTCAAAGTCTTATTTCAGATTGCCTTATGGTTATTCATAGTGATTGATTTCATTTGTTAATGGTTTATTCATCATCTAATTGAGTTGGAAAATAAGTGTTCAAGTTGGGCATTCCCTCTATGAAATGGTGAAGCAGAACTAGTCTCTTTTGTTTACATGCAAATAGTTGTTTCCATTTAGATTTATATCTTCAGATGAATGAGTTATGATGGAAAACTTTAAGTGTCTCTTAAGTTAAGAGCCTCTTTCATGTATAATTTATGCATCTTGAGTTTTTAGTTACAATCTCTAATTCATTAAGTAATAACTGAGGTGGAAGTGGACTTCTTGAGTTCAAGAACCCTTTCAATGTTTTCTCTTTTGAGCTGATTGAATTAGAGCTATCAGATATATTCTCTTTAGCTTTTAATCATTTATCTTTCAAGATTTGGTTATATTAGATCTTCACAAATAGTGAATTTGCCTCAAAGAATAAACAACCCGGATTGATAGTAAATAATTGTGTTAGTTTAGGAACGTAAATTAGCTCAACAAATATCATATTAGGGAAAATATGCTTTGGATGCAGAACTTTATACAAGGAATAAACACTCACCTTTGAAAGATATTGGTCATTTCATTAATACAAATACATAATTTTTCAATATGCTTAAAACAAAATATGATTTCTCAAAAATGTTTCTTAGATCTATAAGACATAGATTAAGTTCAAATAGCGAATGAAGTCATAAATGAAGGAAAATTGGCAGTAATTAGAAATGGAAAGATATTATTAGGGATAGAGACCATAATGACACTAATGACTTGGAATTTAGGACATTATCAACCCATTTTTTAGAACTGTCATGGGTTTACGTGGCATAAATTTTTTTGCTAAGTTTTCTCTTTATGGAGAAAACATTTTATGTTTCGTGAAAACATGAAGTACATATTATGACCTAGTGATATAAGCTTATATGTCACTGGGAAAGGTAGATCTAACCTAGAATGTCAACGTTTTTAAAAGATAAGAGGACATATTTCCTCTTGTTGATATATAAACCAAAACCTAAAAACTAGGCTACGTAGGCCAATGACAAACTAAGAATTACAAACAAAGATGATGAACGAATAAGATAAAAAGAGATTTGCAAGGGACATTTTTATTTTTTATATATGGTACAACATTATTATTTGAGGGTATAGTCTTCAAAGGGCTTTCATGAGGATGAGATTTGCAAATATTATGATACACTTACATGGTTATCTAATTTCTCTGTAATTTTATTTCCAAGCCCTGACCCAGGTTCAGAAGAGTTATTAGCCAAACAAATCCCGTAGCTACCAGCCCTTTCGACAACAACGCACGGAGCATGGACTAAGGTCTCACCCGAAGTAGCAGGGGAGGGCGCTGGAACTAGGTTTCCGTGCCCTTGGGACATCTTGATGTGGTTTGGAGGGGTCGCGATCCGTATGCGGCCTCGCGCCACTCTGTACTGCTCTTTGGGCATTCGCGTAGATCTGCGCAGACGCACTTTCTTATTAATCAAATTATTACAGATCTTAGCTTTTTATTACAGTCTTTAAGCAAAAATTTAAACTTAAAACCATGTGCACGCAATTATAACAGATAATGCATAAATTCAAAACATAAGCAATAAACAGATCCACAAGCAAACACACAATGATTCATAAATTATTATCTTTAGTGATCTTCTCTTCAGTACAACAACATCCGCCCTGCGCACTCCTCTGCAAGGGTCAGTGCACACAGCTGCGGACTCTACCAGGCCTCTGTGCACACAGCTGCAGTGCCTCTATCTATCTACCAACACCCTTGACTCTCACTTACAGACACTCCAAGACTTATTTTTTCATAAACCCATTACATTTGTGATCCAAAATTACCTACCAAAAAACTTCTCTCTAACCATAGAGCCTTGCTCTATTTATACATTTCCATGGTCCGCGGACCATGGGCAGGCCGACTCATTTTACATTATTTTTGGGCGGACAACCCTTTGACTTGACTCATTACACTTCACGCTCCGCGCATCTCGCAGAGTCTTTACCATACCTTTACCCAAAATTGCGGGCTTTGAGCCCCAAAACCGTTACACGGGGCCTTCGCTACCCAATAAGCCCCCAACACAATCATCGTGACTCGTCCCGAGTCAGTCGGCTAGTGCAACAATCTTCACGTGGAGGTCGGTCAACAACTTCTGTGTTTCGCTTGTAATTGCAGCAAACTCTTCCGCCATCTGCTATACCTGTTCAACGTAGGCCGCCAACACATCAGTCTCTATTTCAACTGCTTCGCCAGGTGCATATTCTGCCTACATGTGTGCCACCTTGCGCTCGATGGCGGTGGAAACCACAAATGCCTCATCAAGCCATGGCTGGAGACATTCTTTAATCACTGCTTCCTTCTATCGAGCAGCATCAACTTGTATCTTCAGGGCCTGGGCCTCCCTCATCTTGGCCAAGCGCTGCGTAATAGCAACCGTCTGCGCAGTCCCTCTAACATTATCATAGGCTTGTTGGAGCTCCCTTGCCTCTGTTTCCAGTCGCTGTAAGGTTGGATCTTCCTAGAGTGAAGTGAGCGTAATAAGCAACTAATCCAACAAGTCGGCGCACTCCTTCATGGCACATGTGATCGTTTCCCACCCAGATTGAATGATGCCTCTGCGCTACTCAGTGACCTCTGGTGGTGTCGAAGGCTGTACTTGTAGTTTCAGCTCTACAATCTGCAAGCTGAGAGCCAACTGAATCCTCGCAGCCTCCTCCTTTGCTTCGCGGAACCCACTAGCCAGCTTGTGGATTCGTATGCCAACAAGCAAGTCGGCCACAATCTCTAGCTCAAGGGTGCGTGAACATGGTTCCCCTACCAGTTGCTCCAACTGCTGACTCTGTGCTACCACTTCGTCCCATTGGAGGCTCAACTGTTCTATATTAATTCTCTATTCACTGAGTACCTATTCCACGTGTCCTTCCCTGGTGCGAAGCTCCATCATTGCATTGTCCTAGAGCTGGTATAAGCTTTCGCGCAGGAGGGCAGCCAAATTTAACCCAAGCCCTGTAAGTCGACCCACCACAGCTCTGCCCATCGCATTTTTTGTTATCAATGCTCCTACTAGGATCGCGATAGTATTATCCATTTGGGCCTTTAGCAGCTTCTCAGTGGCTGACATACCCATAACTCCACAAGTAGCTATGGTTCCCAGTTGCAAGGTCTGTGTCCCATGTTCCTGTATCTGAGCGCAGAGCACCCCCAACACAATCTATTGCTCTGACATGGCCTCACCGGTTTCTTCCCGGGTGACTTCGTGAACTGTGTCCCCTATGTCACCTAGGTCACCCTAGGTCAATGTGGTCAATTCTCCGTCCCATTTAGATGCCTCGGGCTTCTTCCGCGGCTTTGTCCATTCTGTCGGCTGCGACCATTTTAAGGGTGCCCCCGTGGTGGTTGGCGGCGTTCCTTCCATCCCTATATCTGTGGCCATCTCTGTGGGCACCTTTGGATTGCTTTCATCCTTTGTCATCATAGCCCCTCCTGCTGGTGCCTTGCCTTGTGAAGTCTGCGCCGGCTCTCGGGCCGCCCATACTTCTGCAGCATGTTGTTCGTTCCTCTTTTGTTGTGCTACGCGCTTAGCTTCAGCCTTCTGTTTTTGGATAGCGGCCTCATCGCGCCCCACCGCATCTGGTCCGCGCCATTCCGGTGGCCAGGTATCCAATACCGCATAGATAGCTTCGTCAATGGCAATGAAAGGAAGTGTGGTCCACGTCTGGTCGGGGTCCTTGCATGCCCGGATGTAGACAAAGTGCATGTTTGCTTTAAACTAGGCAATGTTTTTCACACTGGCATATATCTCTTCGGACATATGAGGTTGCTCAGTGATCCATTGTAAGACGTTTGCGTCCATCAGTATCTAGAAAATCTTGATGCCCTGGATTCTTGCAGCATCCCTCATCGCCTAGAGCGACATGTATTTGCCAGCTTCTGTCCAATGCTAGTCCAAGGAAGGGAACTGGCTGTCTTTGGGTAGTTCACTTGTAACCGGCATGATGGATAACAACAACCATGCATAGTGGAAGGTTTTACCCTCCTCTTGGACCTCCCGATAGTTGGTCAAGAATTCGTCACAGAGGAACTGCGCCCAATTGAACCGTTCCCCTTCTGCGCACTGCTCTACTAACACAATGACTATTGTTGGGACCTCGTTGGCGCAACATTTCCACATCACTTTTCCTGCCAGCAGTTGGGTAGCAACGCGGACCCCTTTGTTCATAATACTGTCAATAGCATACCTTCGTTTCTTCTTCTCCAAATTGTATTTCTTTTTCAAGGTTTCTTTCATCGTCACATCACCACTCATAGCAACTATTTCCATGGGATCCCTGCCTTCACAGGGAAGCTACGTGATCCTGTGAATAAGTTTGGTCGTGATGGGAATGGTTTTTTTAGTTCATAAGTATCCATCGTGTACCAAGCAAAGCAATTTTCGGATGACCAATATTGTGATGGGGGCCCGTTGAAAATGTGGGATGGACAGGAGACAAAGTAACCCAACCTCCTCCACCTTTCACAGCCACTTCCTTGGCTGGAGTGTCGTAACAGTTCCCTCCATACTTTGCTTCAAGAGTTTGCTGGTTGCGAAATGGGGAAACTTATTGGTATCTGCAAGGTCCCAGTCTTCAAACTTCGTAGTTGAGATGCAACCAGTTGTCATTCCTTCAAGCGGCACCACTTTATGAAGGGATGGGGTGATGAGTATGTTATCAACGTCATCCAGATTTGCAGGGACCTTAGCCTTTCCTTTGCTTGGAGGAACATACTTGGGTCATCTTACTGGTTGGATATATTCTTTTCCTTCTTCGTCTGGTTTGATTTCTTCAACATAGGTCGGAAGTCCCTCTTCCTCGTCGTCGCTTTCAATAGTAACGACTTTGCCCTTTTCTTCCATTGTGAGCTTTCTAAATCGCGGATTTCACAGCGACATCCTTACTGGTCCTGGTAACTGGGGGTCCTTCTTGGTCCATGGTGTCCTAGGTGATTTAGGGATTTCGGCTGCCTGTGGCATAGGATTCTATGGAACCTCCTTGGTGGGGGTTATCAACCTGAGGAATGACTCTTGCAATTCCTTTGGCATTGCCGGAAACCACGGGCTTTCTTCTAATTGTTTTTCATTCATCTTGCTCCTCGCGGCTTTAACCCAGGGTGTCCAATTCTTCGAATGATCAAGCTTTGTTGTGTGCCCCTTCACTTGCTTGTTATATACGATTTCAAATTCAAATTCAGCCTTTCGCCCTATTCGTGGCTCATTAATGCGATCTTAGCGATTACCCCTATGCCTTAATTGCCCCCCGCCCGCTCCACGGTGTCTTAAATGGGACACCTTATCATGAACAATCACTGCAACGGTTGCCTTCCATCCCTCCTCTGTGGCAGCGCAACCTCTGGTATGCGGATGCGTTCTATGCGTTTGTCTAGCCTTGTGCACCATCGCTGACTTGTGCGACTGTCCTACAACCTGTTTTATAGTCTTGCGCCCTCTTTCAACTACGTGGAGTGTTGAGACTGGGCCTCATACAGATATTCAGGTGGTCGCACCCTTCATGTGAGCCTTCCTCTTCCCTGCTAGCCCGGACTGCAGGCACCTTTTGTGCTACTTTGAGTCTGGAAGCGTATTACGGTCTATGCTCCCTTGTGCCCTAAGGTGTAGTCGCAGCCATAATAGTAGGGTCACGGCTTGTGCTAGTAGTGTAGGAGGGACGGCCAGGTCCGATTCCCTTAGTGGCTCTTTCGCCTAACCCATTTGTGTGACTCCGAATTTGATTTTGTCAATTTATTCATCCAGCCTCGCACTTTTCCTCCTTAGCGTGATCCCCGCTTCCTCTCGCTCACCAAGTCTCACGTTGCCATGTCGAATGGCTTCCCACGACTGCCGGATCCCTTCGTCCAAGTCTTCTTGTTCAGGTCGAACTACAAGGGTAGCTGCTGGGGAAATCCTCCTCGGTCCCATGATTTCAGCGCGTTTATTCACAGGTAGAGTTCTCTGTGCACACCCTGCTTGGTTTATGGTTTTCTTAGCCCAGCGAACCCTTGTGACGCACAGATGTCGTTGGGTCGATGGTTGCACCTCATACTATTGTGGGCTCCATTGTAGACGGGTACTTGAACTGCTATATCGTGGTTGCCCTGGTTGCCGCGGAAGTCCTCCAACCCGTAACTGCCTTCTACCTCCATGCTCACTCCACCTCATCTTCCTATGTGCACACCATACTGGTGTTCGAGACGCTTCTGTTGGACACAGATTGTCATTGTTTTCAATATGGAAATATTCAAGGAAGGAGACAGAGCCAAAGAAGAGGAGCACACAGCGCCAAGAGGAGCCAAGAGGAGTAGAGGTAGTTAAGCGTTGTATGAAGTTGCTGGTGAACACTGGTGAAGGCTGCTGCAGCTATTGAACACTATTGAAACACTTGGAGAAAAGTTGCTGAAACACCAATTTCTCTGTTGCTGAAACACCGACACTTAAGTTGCTGGCGAACACTGGTGAAGGTTGCCGCAGCTGTTGAACACTATTGAAACACCTGGAGAAAAGTTTCTGAAACACCAATTTCTCTGTTGTTGAAACACCGACACTTGTCAAAAATTTGCTGATACACCAGTTTCAGCGTTGCTAAAACACCTCCGCGACGACATTATATTTTCGTGACACCATCAATCAAAGATAATCATGAGGAAGATAAAGCGAATGGAGGAGGGAAGCCGGAAGGTCGAGCGAGTGTTGAGGAAGCCGAAGCTCAAGCGAGCGAGGAGGAAGCCAAAGAGCCATTGAGTAAGCGGAAACGAATGGACAAAGGCATGAGAATGTATAAAACAGTAAAAACAGAGAACTGTTGTTGTGGTTGGTGTGGTAAAGAACCAGAGTGTGAGGTAGTAGAAGCAGCAGAGGATGTAGAGAGAGAGTGAGACAATCTCAGTTGAATAGTGTGCAGCAGCATACCTGTTTATACCAAGGTTGGGTTGGAGCCCAAGAGGTTGGAGCCTCAGAACTGAACTGGACAGAAGTCATTGGGGGTAGGTGCTCCTAAGTGCAGGACCACTGCAAAACAGAGTTGGTGCTCTAGAGGTTGGAGCCTCACTGAAGTCCAAGTTGGAGCTTGGAACCTATTCACAATCAGATTTATACTTGTATTTATTTCATTGCACTATTTTGGTTTTTAATAAAAGCATTAATTACAGCTGTTGATTTCTGTGTTCTGTGTATACATACACATATCTATATATGTTGCTGTCAATCACTAAAATAGTTAAAATTATTTATATATAAATAATAGTAAGAAATACTGATACACCCCCCTCTCAGTGTTTCCAACAGCTTCTTTCATCGCACTATGTCGCTCCTGCTATATGATTGAAGTGCCAAGGTTGACAAACTGCTCCTCATTTGTTGTGTCGTTATCCGCTGGTCGTTGTCGTACTTCAGTGGTCATGCATCGCAATGATCTAATCATCATATTACAGTTGAGTGTTGTGACTTCATGCAATCGGTTCTTCCATCGTTCAATTTCCTCATTTGAATCAGATGTGCAGGAACTATTGTGCTCCCATGAGAGTCTTCCGTCTGTTGCGGGATTCACCTAATCCTAGTCTTGCTCTGTTATCTGGTAGATGCAGTCTAGTTCATCATCATTGTCCTAGTCACGCACCAGCTCGGTGTAGCGCGCTCCTTTAGTTAGGTCCAATGGAACTATGACATGGAGTGACTTTTTCTCGAATGTCATTTTTCGTATTTTTAAGTTGATGACCCTATTCATGTCAGCGGCCAAATCTATTCTTAGCAATGCAGAGTATGGGTTACTGTCATCAACAATTTCTATTACCTCAAAGTCAGTCTGCGTGCTTACTCCTTCAATGTCCATTGTTACCCCTTGTAGTCGTCCCATCAATAAGATCTTTTGTTGATTGGCCATTCGTAGTTGAATAGGAGACCACTGTAGTGCGGGCCTACCCATGTGTTCCCATGTTTGCTTAGGCAACACATTCGCATCTGACCCTAGATCCAGAATGATCTGGTCCATCTCGTATTCACCGATTTGTGTCGTCATTCGCATCTCCCGCCCGGTGCACAGGGCATGTTTCTCTAGTTTTTGGACTACGCGTGGTTCCCCTAATCCCATGCACCTAGTAATCAATTCTTGGAGTCCTTTAACCGTCTTATTGTCACGCAGCAACTTCATACATGTCTCTAAAAATGTGGTAAGCATAGAGGGATCTATTCCTGGCTCAATTCTAGGTCCCTATTACCTGGGGTAGAGATTTCCGTGAAGCTCTTCTGAGCTTCTTTAGACGTCCCTTTCTCCTATTCGATTTCCAAGTCAGGTCCCTTTGTCAGAGTGTCAAAACCCTTCCCATCTTCTCCAGGCTGTTTCCTCGCGTCTCCTCTGGTGGTTACGCCACTCCTTAGTACCATGTTTATGCTGGGGTCCTCTTCACGAGGTTTCGACCTCATCATTTGGACATTTTGAGTCGGAGTAGGCTGCAATACCCCCTTCTCGCACATCTGGGCAATAAGCGTCGAACAATCTACCATTTCATGGTCAAACTTCTCACAATATGGACAAGATATCCTCGTTGGATTAGTACAGTCGTGAGCGTAGTGCCCCGGCCCTCCACATTTATAAAAAATCAGTTGTCCACGCCCTCGCTTAAGCCCCATTCCTCTTCCCCATCCGCATCCTTGAAATCCCCTGCGTGGCCTGACGGCTGGGTCGAAACCTCGCACTTCAATCTACACTCAATAGGCCGGGGTCCTTTCCATCATTAAATCGTAACATTGACATGTTCACTTGTCGTGACCCACTGATCTACAAAAGTTGTAATATAGTTGCTACAGCGTCTGGGTATACTTCTATAACAGGTGGCAGTTGTCTATTGTGTGCTTTCCCCCCACTTGACAAATCGCACACCAGAGCACGGGTGCCACACTTGGCCCTGCTTGTACCTCCAGCTTTAATGGCATCGGGCCCCCTCTTGCCAGATAGTTCGCGAAGACGGGGCAGTGGTCCTTGTCATGTCCTTGACTTTTGCATTTAATGCACCCTACCTCTGTACGTGCCTCTGGTCAGGGCGCCCTTTCTTGCTTCAAGCTTTGCATTTCTAAACATAGGTTTTGTAGTTGCGCATGGATTTACTGAACTCCCAACCCCGGATCCTATATTGGAGTTTCATGCAACCTCATTGTTGTCTCTAATGCTTCGGCTTGGGTTGAGATCTTTCGCTGAGATAACGTCATCCTCAGATGTGGTGTCAACGATGCCACAAACCACGTGCAGTGCTACGCATCCGTCAATGTCATGTTAGCCTCGCGGATTGTGATTTTCAATCTCTGATCCAGATCCCACGGGGTTTCACCTGGTAATATCGCGATCTCCTTGAACTGATTGACCGACTACGTCCCTGATTTTGGCCGACTAAATTCTCTGTTCAATGCGTCCTAGATCGCCACTATTCCTTCATTCGGATGATCGCCCGAGTACTTTATATACCACATCAATGCGCGGTCCTATAGCGCACTAACCAAAGTAGCCTTCTTGATGTTGTCATCCGTTATGCCTTGGGCTTCCCATACAGCCTTTACCACAAACCAGAATTGACCTGGTTCCTCATTTCCTACGCCTCTAAATACCGGCAACTTGACTGCACTCGCCATCCAAACCTTCGGTGGTGGCCTAGGTGGGGTCGGTGAAGATGGATTTGATGTAGGTGAAATAGGTGATGCTATGGACAGTGGTGGTATTAGTGGAATGCGTTGCTTAATCAACCAGACTGTGCTTCTTAGAGAGAACCTTGCGAGCTCTTCCTCACTTTCTCGCAAAATAGAAATCAGAGGACTATTCTGTTGGCATTATGTTCTCTGGTATGGCTATATGTTACAGATGTTGTACTTGATGGCAACTCCCATGACAAGGCTCTCAATTTATTGAAAAATAAGAAGGACGCAGGAAATCAGTTCAAAAGGTGCGTACCCGCAGGTACACCTTGCAGGGACCGCGTCCAGAGTCGCAGGCCAGCCATTCAGGAGGTGCGTCCACCTAGTGCACACATTTCAAGGTAGAGAAAAGCTCACGTGGGGGTTTCTTGTGTTTTACTCTTGGTATCTAGCCGACGGTATTGTGTTATTATGGTGTCGGCTCGTGGTATTGTTCCATGATTTGAGGAGGAGCTTGCCTATATAAAGCAAAGGAGATCATTTGGTTTGAGCATATCTTTGGTTGAATATCTTATGAGGCTAGATCTGGTCTAGATCTAAAAAGGTGAATCTTCTGAAAGACTGAGATCTCTTTGGCGCATGATCAGATCTGTAGATCTGACTGTTTGGGTTACGCTTAAAGTCTTGAAATCATTCATACCCGAAGGTACGCAGGTACAGTGAAAGGCAGGTGCGCCGGGACGCAGTACAGAAGGAAGAGACCTGCGTGGGGACGCAGGGAAGAGCAAGATTCAGGTGCGTCCGGAACGCAGTACAGTAACAGGCGCACTGCGTGGGGACGCAGAGCATAATAAGGATCAAGTGCGTCTCTGAGCAAAAAGACGCGGCGCGATAGCATTTCTGGGTGTGTCCCTGTAGCAAAAAGACGCGACGCGATAGTGTTTTGGGGTGCGTCCCTGCTGCAACAGGACGCAGAGCAGTTGAAGGAACAGTGCATGGGCGCGCAGCGCAGCAGAAGGATCTCTACGTGTGGACGCAGGAAAGCAGAAGGTGAACTGCGTCTCGACGCAGGCCACAAAAGGAAAAATTGTGTCTCTATCTTAAGATGTTCTGTTGATTGAATTTCTCTGTTGATAAGGTGTTCTGGGTTAGTTCTGTTATTGCTGATCTGATAACTGTAGTGGACTGTAACTGTTATGTACTTGATGATCATTTGATGCTTTATGAAAAGAAGTAGGGGGTTGTAGCTCCCTTCCAGGAGTAGACTGGAAAACGAGAGAGAGAGAGAGTTGTAGCTCTCTGCAAGTTGCAGCCTGCGTACTGGTAAAGGACTGCACCAGTAAAAAATCATTGTAAAAGGAGTTTCTAATTTGAAAGAAGATAGAGACATATTGCAGCAGGTGGTTTTCACCCACTTTGGGTTTCCACCTTACATCTTGTATTCTTTGGTGTGACTATCTGTTTTTTTGTTCATGCTCATTATTTTATGGTACTGACATGCAAAGATAATTCAAAGATCAAATAAGGAAGATTTATTAAAAAGAGTTAGATAATACTGATTCACCCCCCCTCTCAGTGTTATTTCCAACAATTGGTATCAGAGCCGGTCCTTCAGAGAAGCTTGATCGCTTGAAGGTAGATCGTTCATCATGAGCAACTACGAGAGAGAAGCATCAATCAGGCCACCGGTTTTTGATGGGACAAACTTCAATTATTGGAAGGTAAGAGTTACTGCATATCTTCAATATCTTGGTACTGAAGTTTGGGACATTATAGAAACAGGCTACGCTTTTCCTTCAGCTACTCCTACAAATGCAGCTGAGAAGAAGAAGTATGAAACAAATGCGAAAGCTGTCAGTACTCTATTAGGATGTATATCCCAAACGGAATTCATGAAGGTAATGCACTACAAATACGCAAAAGAGATATGGGACAAAATTGTCACGAGCTATGAAGGAGATGAACAGGTAAAGCGTGCTAAACTTCAAACTCTCAGGATTCAGTATGAAACTCTCAAGATGTATAATGATGAAAGTGTGGCTAATTATTTTCTTCGGGTATATGAGATTGTTAATTGTATGAAAAATTTGGGTGAAGAAATAAAAGAGGCTATAGTGGTTGAAAAGGTTCTAAGGTCATTGTCCCCCAAGTTTGAATCTAAAGTATCTGCAATAGAAGAAAAGGAAAATCTACGAATTCTCACTATGTCTCAGCTACATGGAATTCTAATGGCTTATGAAATGAGAAAGGGAGGTCCATCAGACAGAAGAGAAGCTGCTTTCAAGGCATCAGGTAAAGAAGATTATTATGAAGCAAGCCACGTCCCAGAAGAAGAATCAAATTTTTTCAGAAATCTTCAAAGGGGTTCTGGAAGATTCAGAGGTAAGCTACCTTTTAAATGCTTTGCTTGTGGAAGAGTAGGTCATTATGCTGCAAAATGTCCTTATAAGGATAAAGGAAAGGAACCTGCTAGATGGAACAAGAAACAAAGTGCAAATAAGAAAAGCTACTACACCCATGAAGATAGTGATGGTCTATCAAACAGTGATGAAGATGAACGAGATAATGAATATAAGTTGTTAATGGCATTTGAAGATGATGATTATATGTATGTTGTAGATGTGGATAACCTTTATGAGGAAATTACTAGACTCAAGAGATGTATAGAAGAAAAGAATGTGATCATTGATACTCTACAATTTCAAATTGATGAAAAAGAAAAACATCTTGAAAAACTAGAAGGTGAAATTGTTGGTCTTAGAAAAGAGATTGGGAAAACAAAAGCTATTAATCTTAAGTTTGTCAAAGGATCTGAAACTTTGGATGAGATTATCAATGTGCAGCGGTCTCCTCTAAACAAGACAGGTCTGGGCTATAATGGAGAAACCTCTCAAGCATCCACCTCAAAGAGTTATCTTGATGCGGCAAGAAGAAATGGGCAAAAGAACAATGAATATCATCAGGTAAAGCAGGGACGAATTACAAACAGAAACTATCAGGGGCAATCCATCTTAAGGGTGAACAAAAGCTACAACCAGCCACATGTAAAATCTTCTCAATTTGGTTCAAGAATAGACGAAAATAGAAATTACAATCAGTTGGCTGGTAGATTCAATAACCGCAGAAGTTTCTTCAATGGACAATGCTTTTCTTGCCATAAATTTGGTCACAAAGCAGCTCAATGTGTTGCATATAAAACGATCATGACTAGAGAAGCTCAAAAACAAAGAAGTATGACAGGGATTACAAAAAGGACCTATAACAACTTTTCGGTTCTTGAAAATGAAGTTGAATGTTCTATTTGCAATAATTTTGGTCATGAAGACTCTGAATGCAGGAGCAGTTTTCAGCAGAAAAAGGAACAAGCCTCAAGCACCAAAACTTGGAGAATAAAGGAACCTCAAACAGAAAGATGCGGGATAGCCTTTTATGCAGAGGGACAGGAAAATCTATGGTACATTGACAGTGGATGTTCGAAGCATATGACAGGTGATAAATAAAAACTTGAATCTTATTCTGCTCTAGAAAAGGGAAAGAAAGTCTCTTTTGGAAATGATACTCCTGCAACTATAAAAGGAAAGGGCATTGCTCAGTTAAAAGAAAAGGTCAAGGCTGGAAATGTTTTGTATGTTGATGGATTGAAGCATAATCTTCTAAGTGTCAGCCAGATGTGTGATCAAAGAACCGAGGTTATATTCAGATCAAATGGATGTCTTGTTCGTGATCTTGATACAGGTAAAACAGTGATCAAAGGCAAAAGAACTCCAAATAATCTGTACATATTTGAAGAAGGACAACAACAATGCTATCTGAGCAAGGATGATGGGCACTGGTTATGGCATCGGAGGTTGGGGCATCTAAGCTTTTCACAAATAAGGAAAGCATGCAAATATCAGGCAATTCGCGATCTTCCAGATATCAAAATTCCTGACAACACCATATGCAAATCATGTCAGTTTGGAAAACAAACCAGAACTAACTTTCCAGAGAAGGAAGGATCAGCTAGCATGCCTCTCGAGCTTGTACATACAGATACATGCGGTCCATTCAGGAAAAGGACACCTAGAGGAGAAGAATACTTGATATTATTTATTGACGATTTCTCCAGGTTTGTCTGGCTAGGACTTATGAAGCACAAAGATGAAGCATTCGAAAAATTCAAATCCTTCAAAGCCTTGGTTGAAAATGAATCAGGTCACAAAATTAAGTGCCTCAGATCCGACAGAGGTGGGGAATTTACTTCAAATGAATTTTTCGATTTCTGTGATGAACATGGGATAAGGAGAGAATTCTCTACAGCTAGAACTCCTCAGCAAAATGGAGTTGTGGAAAGAATGAACAGAACAATCCAACAAATGGCTCGTGCTATGCTTGATGAATCAGGAACTCCCGCAACTTTCTGGGGTGAAGCTGCACATGTTGCGGTTGTTATTCTCAACAAAACAAATGTCCGGGTGAATAGCACTCAAACTCCTCATGAGCTTTGGAGTGGTAGGACTCCTTCGGTAAAGCGCTTCAAAATCTTTGGGAGAAAATGCTATATCAAGAATACTGATGAGCAGCTTGGCAAACTTGAACCTAGAGCAGATGAAGGCATTCTTCTTGGTTACTCTCCATATAGCAAGGCATACAAATGCTACAATAAAAGACTTGGCAGAATTGTTGACAGCATTGATGTAGTGGTCGATGAGAAGGGATACATTCCTAGGCAAGTACATCGTGAAGACATCGAAGAAGATGAAGGCTACCCTCAAAGACAGAATGATGAAGAAGAAGAATCTCAAGAAGAACCTCAAGAAGAACCAGAGGAGCAAACAAGAATAGAAGAAAAGACTCCATCCAGATATGTTCAGAAGAACCATCTAGAATCTCAGATTATGGGACAGAAAGAAGCAGGTGTACAAACTAGAAGAACAGTTGCAGAAGCTTCAAGCTATTTGGCATTACTCTCCTCAACGGAACCACAAAAGTGAAAGAAGCATGCAAAGATGAATGCTGGGTGAAAGCAATGGATGAAGAACTTGAGCAGATCGAAAAGAACAACACTTGGGAGCTGGTTCCTAGACCAAAAGATAAGAATGTTATCGGGACAAAATGGGTCTTCAAAAACAAATTGAATGAAAATGGAGAAATAATTAGAAACAAAGCCAGACTTGTCTGTAAAGGGTATGCGCAGCAAGAAGGAATAGACTTTGAAGAAACCTTTGCTCCGGTTGCAAGACTTCAGGCCATCCGAATGTTCCTTGCTCTCTCAAGTTTTCAAAACTTCAAAGTATTTCAAATGGACGTGAAATCAGCCTTTCTGAATGGAGACTTGGAAGAAGAAGTGTACATTGAACAACCAGATGGGTTCATTCTTGGAAATGATCCAAATCTTGTATGCAGATTGAAAAAGGCTCTCTATGGTCTCAAACAAGCTCCAAGGGCTTGGTACTACCGTTTGGACAAATATCTTCATCAACAAGGTTTTTCAAAAGGATCAGCAGATAGCAATCTTTATATAAAAGTTGAAAATGACAAATTGCTAATACTTGTTGTGTATGTAGATGACATTATTTTTGGGAGCAATGAAGAAGCGACGAGTCAAAGCTTTGCCTCGGTCATGCAGAGAGAATTTGAAATGTCCTTGCTAGGAGAACTGACATATTTCCTTGGTTTGCAAATCCAACAAAAAGAAGGAGGAATCTTTTTATCTCAAACCAAGTATCTCAAACAGATTTTGAAGAAATATGGTATGGAAGATGCAAAACCAGTATGTACACCCATGGTCACAGGATGTAGCCTCAGTGCAAATGATGAATCTGCAGCAGTACATCAACCAACCTACAGATCTATGATTGGAAGTTTACTTTATTTGACAGGTACCCGACCGGACATCATGCATGCAGTTGGAATAGTTGAAAGATTTCAGGCAAATCCGAAGGAGACTCATCTTCAGGCAGTAAAGAGAATTTTCAAATATCTTCAAGGGACTCAAAATTATGGCTTATGGTATCCTAGAGATACAGGTCTTACACTTCATGCTTATACAGATGCAGATTGGGCTGGAAGCGTGGATGACAGGAAAAGCACAAGTGGTGGTGCGTTCTTT
Organism: Pinus tabuliformis; assembly: GCA_031772625.1. Taxonomy (NCBI): domain Eukaryota; kingdom Viridiplantae; phylum Streptophyta; class Pinopsida; order Pinales; family Pinaceae; genus Pinus; species Pinus tabuliformis. Next base: position 2,081,371,567 of record CM062818.1, read on the forward strand.
ATGGGTTCCAGACTGGTATCTTGGTTCAGCAAGAAACAGAGTTCGATTGCCTTGTCTACAGCTGAAGCGGAATATATTGCTGCTGCATCTTGTTGCACTCAACTCCTTTGGATGATGCAGACTTTGCAGGATTTTCAAATCACTTGTACACCACCTATCCCCATCTTATGTGATAACACAAGTGCAATCAGCATCTCAAAGAATCCGGTTATGCACTCAAAAACCAAGCACATACCAATCAAGTACCATTTTCTCCGGGAACAAGTACTTGAACAGAAGGTCAAGTTGGAGTATGTTCCTTCTAAGGAACAAGTTGCTGATATTCTCACCAAACCATTGCCCAGGGACACTTTTGAATACCTCAGGCAAAAGCTGGGGGTTGTTGATGCATCATCTTATTGTTGAACCTTTCTGATTGATGGTACAGGTTCAGGGGGAGCATATAATGCATTGTTGGCATTATGGAGGATGGTCAGAAGGAGATCTTGGAAATAGCTGCAATATGTCTCTATCTCTTTCATGGTGGATTATGGTTCTTTGTTGCAGATCTGGGGAGCATGAGCTTAGGGGGAGCATACCCCTTTGCCCTTGATGTCAAAGGGGGAGAATGAAGCTGAAGTTTGTAAGGTTGCCATCAAGTCCAAAGGGGGAGATTATTGGCATTATGTTCTCTGGTATGGCTATATGTTACAGATGTTGTACTTGATGGCAACTCCCATGACAAGGCTCTCAATTTATTGAAAAATAAGAAGGACGCAGGAAATCAGTTCAGAAGGTGCGTACCCGCAGGTACACCTTGCAAGGACCGCGTCCAGAGTCGCAGGCCAGCCATTCAGGAGGTGCGTCCACCCAGTGCACACATTTCAAGGCAGAGAAAAGCTCACGTGGGGGTTTCTTGTGTTTTACTCTTGGTATCTAGCCGACGGTATTGTGTTATTATGGTGTCGGCTCATGGTATTGTTCCATGATTTGAGGAGGAGCTTGCCTATATAAAGCAAAGGAGATCATTTGGTTTGAGCATGTCTTTGGTTGAATATCTTATGAGGCTAGATCTGGTCTAGATCTAAAAAGGCGAATCTTCTGAAAGACTGAGATCTCTTTGGCGCATGATCAGATCTGTAGATCTGACTGTTTGGGTTACGCTTAAAGTCTTGAAATCATTCATACCCGAAGGTATGCAGGTACAGTGAAAGGCAGGTGCGCCGGGACGCAGTACAGAAGGAAGAGACCTGCGTGGGGACACAGGGAAGAGCAAGATTCAGGTGCGTCCGGAACGCAGTACAGTAACAAGCGCACTGCGTGGGGACGCAGAGCATAATAAGGATCAAGTGCGTCTCTGAGCAAAAAGACGCGGCGCGATAGCATTTCTGGGTGTGTCCCTGTAGCAAAAAGACGCGGCGCGATAGTGTTTTGGGGTGCGTCCCTGCTGCAACAGGACGCAGAGCAGTTGAAGGAACAGTGCGTGGGCACGCAGCGCAGCAGAAGGATCTCTGCGTGTGGACGCAGGAAAGCAGAAGGTGAACTGCGTCTCGACGCAGGCCACAGAAGGAAAAATTGCGTCTCTATCTTAAGATGTTCTGTTGATTGAATTTCTCTGTTGATAAGGTGTTCTGGGTTAGTTCTGTTATTGCTGATCTGATAACTGTAGTGGACTGTAACTGTTATGTACTTGATGATCATTTGATGCTTTATGAAAAGAAGTAGGGGGTTGTAGCTCCCTTCCAGGAGTAGACTGGAAAACGAGAGAGAGAGAGAGAGTTGTAGCTCTCTGCAGGTTGCAGCCTGCGTACTGGTAAAGGACTGCACCAGTACAAAATCATTGTAAAAGGAGTTTCTAATTTGAAAGAAGATAGAGACATATTGCAGCAGGTGGTTTTCACCCACTTTGGGTTTCCACCTTACATCTTGTGTTCTTTGGTGTGACTATCTGTTTTTTTGTTCATGCTCATTATTTTATGGTACTGACATGCAAAGATAATTCAAAGATCAAATAAGGAAGATTTATTAAAAAGAGTTAGATAATACTGATTCACCCCCCCTCTCAGTATTATTTCCAACATATTCTCTAATCCTTTGGTTCATTGGTAGCCTCTTCCACTCCGCGTTACGCCAGACATCAATAAATGCACATAATCTGTTTTTCACATAACAGCATTTTAATCCAAGTATTCAACAATTTGATGTACTTACCACACAGTGCTTGGAGAAAACGCCTTTATGCTTCACTATAACTCACAGTGGTGTCTATCGCGAACTCAGTGATAAACCCTCCTATTATCCGATCCAACCAGTGATCTACTGTGTGTGATTTTATCTTCAGATGCTTTTAGTCTACGCACCAATTCTGGAGTCCACACAATGGGTTGATCTAGTTTGCACCTTCCCACGTTGTCAGCTAGCCTCGCAATCCACTCGTGCAACTCTGTCGACAATGATGCAAAGAAGATCTCATGGATCTGTGTGTATATGTAATAATCCAACCACCTTTCTTCTGGATTTCTGTTTTCCAGAACCACAAACTCGTGAAACTTCTGATCCAACCAATCTTCAAGCTCTTTCTTTGTAAGGTTCCAATGTTCTGACATCAGACATCGCTTAGGCAGATCCAAGTCCCGGAAATGGAACCATTTGTTGGCTTATTGGGCCTTGACCTAGGTTCGGAAGAGTTATTAGCCAAACAAATCCCACAGCTACCGGCCCTTTCGGCGACAGCCCACTGAGCGTGGACTGAGGTCTCACCCGAGGTAGCAGGGGAGAGTGCTGGAACCAGGTTTTTTCACCCTTGGGAGGTCTTGATGTGGTTTGGAGGGGTCGCGATTCATATGCAGCCTTTCGCCACTCTGTACTACTCTTCAGGCGTTCGCATAGATCCGCACAAACGCACTTTCTTATTAATCAAATTATTACGGATCTAAGCTTTTTATTATAGTCTTTAAGCAAACATTTAAACTTAAACCCCGTGCACACAATTATGACAGATAATGCATAAATTCAGAGCATAAGCAATAAACAAATCTGCAAGCAAACACACAATGATTCAGAAATTCTTATCTTTATTGATCTTCTCTTTAGTACAACCAGATATGCCCTGCGCACTCAGCTGCAAGGGTCCGCGCACATAGTTGCAGACTCTACCAGGCCTCTGCACACACAGCTGAAAAGCCACTATCTATCTACCAACACACTTGACTCTCACATACAGAGGCTCCAAGACTTCTTTCTTCATAAACCCATTACATTCGTGATCCAAAATTACATACCAAAAAACTGCTCTCTAACCATAGAGCCTTGCTCTATTTATACATTTCCATGGTCCACGGACCATGGGCAGGGCGACCCATTTTACATTATTTTTTGGCGGACAACCCTTTGACTTGACTCATTACACTTCGCGCTCCGCTCATCTCGTAGAGTCTTTACCATACCTTTACCCAAAATTGCGGGCTTTGAGCCCCAAAACCGTTACGCGAGGCCTTTACTACCCAACAAAGGAATAAGATAAAAAGAGATTTGTAAGGGACATTTTTATTTTTTATATATGGTACAAAATTATTATTTGAGGCGATAGTCTTCAAAGGGCTTCCATGAGGATGAGATTTGCAAATATTATGATACACTTACATGATTATCTAATTTCTCTGTAATTTTATTTCCAGTTCTTGTGATGTGGGTTGGCAAGATCATCAAAATCGAAGGAAGGAGAAATGCTACTCATATGAGTAAGATTTCATATATCAAAATACAAGATAGTCTTCTAGTTTAGGTGAAATCTACAATTCTTTTGATTATTTTTATAACAAGTTGAGAATCTCCCACCCCATAACTTTGGTCTGGCCTTGAGTTTAGGAAATAGTAGTACATCTTGCAAGGCTTTCAATTTTACTACGTTATTGCTCTTATATCCCACAAAATTTATATAAATGTAGATATGGGATCCCAGAATATCCATGAAGATACACCCATATGCCACCATCCCTGGGTTACCTTTCCAAGCACTGTAAAAAAATGATCTTTAGAAAATTAAGGGGAGGAGGGACTGGAAATTGTAGCAGGGGAAAATATTATTTCCTAGAATATATAACTAACTATGAAGTAGCACGACCTCCTCACATAAGGTGTGCCAGTCTTTATCTATTGAGCTCTGCATGACAATTGATTCCTTTACATTGTTTTGAACTATGATCCAATGAAAGTTGTGAAGGAGGGAGGGATTCTTGAATATGTGATATTTCGTCTCTTTCCAAATATCTGCAAGAGGACACTTAGAAGTGTATCAAAAATGAGGTTTAAGTTATGATTGTTAAAATGACGAGCCCTCCCACTGTTAACAATGCAAGGGAGACTAGATAGATCACAATTTTATCTCTTCATGCTAGCTTGTAGATTTCTAAATAGATAATTTCAATAGGAAGAAATATTGCAGAAGCGCTCCCATTTCAGCTTCATGAAGGCACAAAGGATAGCAATATATGTACCTATGATTTCATTTCAGAATGTTATTCCAAGTTAAGGTCTTCCATTCAACTAGGGGCCATAGGAAGATGGAAATTTTTAGCATATATTTCTCTAATAGATGTTACTCAAAATGGAATATTTTAGAAATTATTTGAATTGCAGTTACAAGATAGGCCTCACAGATGGAAGGGAATCCACCTTGTTGGTAACCCCATTCTAGTTATCTACTAGGTTGGATAGAAGGATGATTCTTTACTATAGCTTCCACCAAAAGTTCGACCAAGCCTCTTGAACCGTGATTTTATTCCATTTTTCACAACCATGCATGCAAATGCAACAGCTACAACTCGAACTTTAGTCATTGGATGTTAAAGACAAGGTTTTCATTGAATTGTTCCAATAGTTATAAGGGCCATGTTTAGAAAATTTATAATTGTAAACACAATTGCACCTCTGTCATCTGTAATTTGTGTAATAAATAAATGGCTCCCTTCTTTACACTCGTCATTGTAAATTCCATTCCATTCTTCCTAGATGTAGTCACATTGAATTTAGTAGCCCTGTGAATCCTTTTTTTGGGCGCAAATTATATCAACATACGGTGAACAAGATGGTTGTATTATTTGAAGAAGCCTTCATTATATTGGAAAAATAATAATCAAAGCGATAGCACCAAAAATGTCAGAAGTTTGGTCTCATAGAACATGAACCTAGTCCTTTTGAGACAATGAAATGTAGTTGTAACATGTGAAAAAATTGATCAATTCAATTCTCGTACTTGTAATTCAATTCGAGTACTTGTAATTTTTCAGATAACACTTGCTATAACATAGTTTCAGATATCACTTGTTGCAAAATCTGTTTGGTTCAATGCGAAAACTATGCAAAGAAATAAGCTTGAAATTAGTGAGGTCCATGAAGTCGATTTCCTTCCCATGCTCTTTAAGCCCACCCGACTGAATTTGTTACCTAACCAACTAGGAACAACCTTTCTAACATCCTAGCTCTAGGGAACCTCCAAAAATTCCCTAACTCTCTGTGCCCAAGCCCTAATTTCCACCTATAATGTTTTCAAACCGTGTACTCAAATCGTCAAGTTCCTATAAAGTCTCTTAGCCTCCTTAGAGAACCCTTAATATCCAAACTCTCTCAACTTTATTCCTCTCCTCTCTCCCCAAAACTTCAACAAACCCAAATATGACAAAATGACCAGAATTCCTTCTCGCCATCCTCTCCTTCCAAGACTTATTCCCTCTCCTTCCCAAAAATATTTATTCCCTAGTAATGGCTCACCTACCCATTCTTTAAGTCCCATAACTGACATTCTCCCCCCGCCCCCACCAAATAATAAGAATTAATACATGATAAATAATCAATCAGTTTTAGTTATCTAATCAAAGTCAAAGAATCATGAGAGGGCCAAAATTAATTTAATATTAAATTATTCATAAGGTTATACTTAATAGCATAATCAAGGTTAATAAATCTTAACGCTAATCATAAGCTTAATCATTAATCAATCATCTAGCATAATATACCATAGAATACTAGTGTATCCATGTGATTTATGGGTATGTAGATAGCATACACATACCTTGTATATATACTATTAATACCAACAAGAAATTAGCAATCAATCAATCTCTTAGTAGGTAGGACAATAACTAATCATAACATAAAATGATTGGGGAGTGGGTGTTACAAATTGCTCCATTATATTTTATCTATATATCTTATATATTATTAATATTTGCTTATTACTTATTGTTGGGCGCGGGATCCCCCAAGGGAAGTTTTGGGGCTTAGAGCCCAAATTTTGGTCAATTTCGTAATTCCAATGTAAAGACTCTACATTTTGTGGGCGCGGAGCACGTAGTTTGTAAAATAGTCATAGGGTTGTCTGCCCTTATTTTGTTATTGTAATGTCGACTATAGAAGATCCACCCATGGTCCGTAGACCATGCGATTGTATGAATAGAGCGAGGCTCTAAGTAGTTAAGGCATCACGATATGGAAGAATCAATAATGTATGTGAGATAGATCTGAGGTATGAAGTCTAGTTTTGGGTCGTAGAGTAGGAAGAGGCTCTGCAACTGAGTGCGCAGAGCCTGAGTAGTCCGCAGCTGAGTGCGCGGACCCCTACAACTGAGTGTGTAGGGTGAATCAAAGTCTGTAATCATTTGGAAGCAATAATAAAGAGAAGTTTCTATCATTTATGTGTATCTATTTCTTGGTTTATGCATCTGTTACATTGGTTATGAATTTCAATTTTAATGCTTATATGATGTGAAAATTCGTATAATTGTATTGGTTAAGTGAATGCAAGTAAGAATATTTGTTTACACGAAGATAACTAAGATCAAATAATAAGATTAGTATGATACTTGGTATAGTTCGGGAAATAGCACAGTTCGTTGCCATAGTAGCACGAAAGCATCTCAGACCCTGGTTAGGGCTGCGTGAAAGCCGATCGTAACAGCTTGCGAATGTACTGAAAGTTAGAATAGAGTCTGAAGCGACCTGCACAAAGGCAGGTCTAGTTGGACTAAATCGACATCACAGACATCTCAAGGGTGCGGGAACTTGGTTCCAACATCCCCCCATACTGCTTCAAGTGAAACTTCAGTCTGCGCCCCGCAGGCTGATGCCGAAAGGGATAGTGGTGTAGGGATTTGTTTGGCTAAATAATTTTGAACCTGGGTTAGGCCCCCATAAGCCAACAAATGGTTCCGTTGCCGGAACCAAAATATACATGAGATATGTGTGATGTCGTATTATTGAAATCCAACTGAGAAGGAAATTGAAGGCTGGTTGGACAGAAAAATTCACGAGTTCGCGACACATGAGAATAGAAACCCACGACTATCAAAAGAAGAGTGGTTAGACAGCTACCTGTATATGGAGATCCATGAAATCTTCTTCACATCCTTCCCTACTAAGCTATACGAGTGCATCGTAAAGCCAGCAGATAGCCAAGGAAGGTGGAAGCTTGACAGTCCTATTGTGTGGACCGCAGAGTTAGTGCGAAGGTTGGAAGAATTGGAGGATAAGATCGTGCGCACCGTTGATCATTGGCTCGATCGAATTATAGGAGGATTCGTTACTGAGTTCACGGTAGATACCTATGTTAGCTACAACGAGGCAGAGCGACGCTTTCTCAAAGGACCACGCGGTAAGTACATAAATCTTTGAAAACTGGGATTAAAATGTTATTGTACAAAAAGCAAGTTATGCAGTTACCTTGATGTTTGGAGCTACACGAAGCGGAAAGGTTTACAGGAACGCAGGAAATAAGGGTCCAGAAAACATCCCCTTGATTTCACCTCCGCGAGGGGACGAGGAAGAGCTCGCAAAGGTCTCTCCGTGAAGTGATATCCATCTGTTAAGGCAAATAATTCTGTGAATACCACCTCCACCCACACCATCACCTCCATCTTCACCCATACCAACTCCACCACCACCGCGATTTAGTATGGCAAACACAGTGAAGCTGCTTGTGTTCAAAGGTTTGGAAAATGAGGATCCGGACCAATTCTGGTTCATTGTAAGGGTTGTATGGGAAGAACAAGGTGTTGTGGATGACCATATAAAGAAAGCAACGCTGGTTAGCGCCCTGCAAGATCATGCGCTGACCTGGTATATTAAGTACTCCAATGATAATCTAAATGCGGGAGTTGTGGATATCCAAACAACGATAAATAAAGAATTTAGCAAGCCTAAGTCTGAAGCACAGTCGATCATTGAATTCAAATAAATCATGATGCTACCATGCGAGACTCCTTGGGAGTTGGATTAGAGACTGAAATATAGGATTCGCAAAGCCAATATGAATCTGACAGATGGACAACATCGCGAATGGTTTGTAGCTTCACTACTACCACATTTAAAGAGTGCGCTATTGCAGCAGAAGATAACGACTCAGGAAGAGGCCCTAGAGATTGCTATGAGGCTACATGAGACCTCGATGCAGGATCCTAACCTAGGAGTTCAGCAGATCCATGCGCAGCTGAAGAATCTGTGCCTTGAGATGTAGACTCTGAAACGGGATAGGACAGCTCAATCAAAAGTGGGCAAAGAAGTATATTGTGTGAAATGCAAGGGTCAGGGTCATGACAAAGACTACTGCCCGGTTTTTACAAATTACCTCGCAGGAGTAGGACCGATGCCTTTAAGGCTGGAAGCTCAAGCAGGACCTAGCAGGACAACTACTTTGTGGTGTGCGGTCTGCCAAATAGCTGGAAAACATGCCACAAAGAATTGTCACTTGTTACAAAAGTATACGCAAAATTGGCAACAATTGTTCTGCAACTTTTGTATATCGATGGGACATGACGAGCGCACGTGTAGGAGTTATGAATTGATGATGGATAGAACACCCACCTACAGAGTTTAGCTGAAATAGGGCCCCTTGAACAAAATGCAGGAATGGCGCAAACAAGATTTCAGGAGTACGGACGAGGCCGAGGTGGAGGAGGACCTAGAAGAAGTCGCAGACAGTTGATTTCCTACAACTGCATAGGGCCAAGGCACTATGCCCGCGATTGCACAAATCCAACGCATCTGTCGTGCAAGTATTGCACGTTGTTTGACCATAAGATAGAGGATTTTCCTACGCTGATAGCTAGGATATGCAACAAAGGAGAGCTACCACCTTCCCCGACACAGAACCTGTAGATGATGAGGTCTGAGCCACGCGAGGAAGACCCGAATGTAAACACTGTGCTCTAAAGTGGAATCGCGATGCCAGATGACAAAGGAAAACACCCAGAAGAGAGTACTTGGGTTCGCAAAGCTTTGACGAAAGAAGTTGAGTTTGATTTCGAGCGCGCTCAAGAAACTTCATGGAAGCTAAGAAGAGCTTCGCTGATGCCTCCACTTCAGGAAGCAAAGATAAACTGGAGCCGAAAATGGACCCATCTATGCTCACAACGTTCCTAGAAACTTGTATGAAGTTATTGCCTGAGAGTAAGGCTTTGAAAGGGTTACAGGAACTCATCAATAGATGCGCTGGGACTAAGCCAAGAGAATCACACATAGTCCGCAAGATAGGAAAGCATAAGACAAGGACGAGACGAGAAATGAGACTAACCGTGGAGATTCGAGAATATGAAATGGATCAAGTCATCCTGGATTTGGGATCGGATGCGAATGTTCTACCAAAACAGAAATGGGAACGAATGGGGAGACCATGCGACAATGGTCTCCAATTCAACTAAGGATGGCAAACCAATAGAAAATAATACCCATGGGGCGATTACAGGGAATAATTGTGGATATCGAGGGAGTGAGCACGCTGGAAAATTTTGAAGTGAAAGAGATTGTTGATGACAGCAATCCCTACCCCGCACTCTTGGGAATTTTTTGGGCCATTGACATGAACAGAGTAATTAATCTGAAGAAGCACAATATGATTTTTGAGAAGAAATCACTACACGTAATTATACCCCTAGACCCCACTGAAGGATCGTGCTATATGGAACCGGTTCGTGACTATGAGAGTTATGATGATTTGGACTGCATCTATAAGATAACAGTGCGAGACCAAGACTGGGTAAATCCCATTGCAGATGGTAAAATTACATGGGAGCGCGAGGGCTCCTGTACTTCGGGTTATGATGAAGAAATAGAGCGATGGCATAATAGGTTACATGAGGTAAATACGCTAAATTGCAATATGATGACTAGGTCGTTGCACTGCGTGTCGATAGAAGTAAGAGATCTGCCTACTTATGATGGTCTAAATGAAGTATATACCTTCTTGGATTCATTTGAAAGGGAGGTGCCGAAAAAGAAACGCTTCCAAGCCTTAGACTAGGTACTGCGTGCTACGCTCGTGAGATGGTGGGGTATGCACAAAGGAAGCTTTGATGATTAGCGTGTATGTAGGAGGATGATGAGAGTACAATTTGGGAAGCCTAAGGTACGACTGATAGACAAGTACAATGGACAGGATGATCAGCATGCGCATCTAGCCAAGTGGACGCAGGCCTATGGGAAACAACCCTAACCTACGTAGATGCACATGTACTCCGCGCTAAAATACATGGTCAAGAAGCATGTGTTGGGGGGCGACCTTGCAAATGGCTCTTAATGTTGGGAAGACAGTATGCAGAAAGAGAAATCGTGCGAAAGATTCTACATGCAAGAAGCTGATGGGACAAACACCTTTTAGGCTTGTCTATGGAGTGGAAGTTGTAATGCCTATGGAGTACATCGTGCCTAGTCTGCACATAGCAGCACTCATAGGTATGATGGATCGTGGAGCCCTGGAGGAGAGGCTTGCGTAGTTGGATGAGTTGGAAGAAGAAAGATTTTTGGTTGGATTTCACTAGCAGGTCCAAATGCAGCGCGAAAATACCTGGCACGATCAGAATGTTAAGCTACACACCTTTAAGGTGAATGATTTGGTGATGTTGTATGATAGTAAGTTCGATAAATTCCCTGGGAAGCTCAGAATGCATTGGCTGGGGCTATATGTTATTAAGCAGATTACAGATGGTGACGAGGTGCAGTTGGTAAAGTTAAATGGAGAACCTTTCCCAAGAAAAGTGAATGGCAGTCGTTTGAAGCCATACACAGGTGGCCCGACCATCTGACTAACTGACAGAATCACAGTCTTAGTGGTACAGGAAGCTAAAAGGAGATGCAGGACTGTAAACTACTCTGCCCGAGAACTGTGCAATGACAGGACTGCGCATTGTAGCGAAGTGTCACAGGGTCCGCGATAGCTCGAGGGTAGCTGTGCTACAACGCATGTTGGCCAGAAAGTGACCGTTAAAGTCACTATTCACGAAGTGATGCTTGGTTTGAGTCCAAATGAAGCGGGCAGGAGGCATTTAAGGTGAACTTTATTGGATAGATTCTTGAAAATCTTCCACCAATCTAGCATTAATGGATCAAAGGTGGGGGGAACGGTCAAATTCAAATTCAAAAGGCGCTATGAATTACAAATGAATGTCTAGCAAACAACACTTGGAAATTTGAGAATTGAGTTGTTGAGCGCTCAGATATTTATGAACCAAGACTTGTTCAATAATCTGAAGGTGAATTCGTTACTTGAGCAATTACTGGAGACACTGAGAGAACTGTGGAATCGCACTATCGCAGCACCTGAAGAAGTGATGGATACCAGAGCAATGACCGTCGAGGAAGCCGCGCAGGAAATTATGGAAGTAAAAGCCCCAGAGAGTGTTGGAATAGTTGCTAAGATCCCTAAATCACCGTGCACGCCGAGACCCAAGAAAGACAAGCAGGCCACAGTACCGGTGTGCGTCTAGCTTAGAAATCTGCTGAGGACTAAGCTCACCATGGAGGAAAATAGGAAGGCCATCAATTTGGAGGACGATGAAGAGGAAGAGCTTGAAGAAATCCTGGTGGAGGAGGAGGATGTAGAGATGGAAGTCGAAACGAAGGGTGCAGACCCTCTCACCAGGCTGCCCGCATATGTTCCTCCGCAAAAGGGTAAAGAAAAGGTGCCCAAGGATATAGATGAGAGAAAGAGCTTTCTGCAAACTCCGTTGCTCCCTGACGACATTATTTTTTAAGGAGCGCACTTGGGATGGGTTCCCATATTAAAATTTGAATATTGGGACCTCACAGACCACAATAAGTTCCCACATTTAGCAACCGCACAGCTAATGCACCAGAAAAAAGATCTTCCGGCTGGATAATAGAGTTGGATCCGTGCAATGGCTCCGAGGTGTTGAGAAAGCAAGGTTGCTAAACCTGCTCTAGGTGTCGCATTACCACTGCGCCAGTGACCATTTTTGGCATCAGGCAACTACTATGCTTGGTGCATGATGGGTGCTTATGCCTAGAGGAGCCCATCCCCATCACAGATCATCTAATTCATAGGATTACATGGCTCCCTTACGCAGGGGAGGACCCAACGAACATTTCAGAAGGAAAGAGTGATGATTTGGCCATCACGGAGGCCATGAAAAATAAGTTTAAACTAGAGAATAAGAAGCGAGGTTACGTCATACACAGCATCAACAACCCTGCAGTTAAGGTCGCAACATAGATATTGGCAAGGAAGGTGATGAAAAAGTGTCGCATAAATGAGGTGCCCGCGCTAGTGGTTGAACTAGCAGCGCAATGTGCAGAAGGGGTCCAGTTGAACTGGGAAAACTATATATGCAGTGAATTCTTTGAGAACTTCTGCGAGGCACAGGAGTAGGGAAAAACATTTCATTATGCATGGCTTCTGTTGTCAATAGTACTGGTGGCATGGGAATTGCCAGAAGATAGCCAGTTCTCGACGATCACGCAGGACCTTCTAGAGGCAGCGAAGTACGCTTCATTGTGGGCAACCATGGATGCATAAAGGATAAGGGAGTGCAAGATATTTTGTATGCTCATGGAGATGAACATCAGAATGGGGATTAATTGCAAGCCGCGGTTATCACCCACGGTCTACAATAGTCTGCAGAGCTTCGCAGAGTTCAAAGGAGACTTCCACCATTTCTTCACAAGGGCGCAAAATGACCCCACAAAGACGTGGCATGAGCTACCATATATGGTGACTGACGATGTGATATTCGTATTCCTTGAGTCTTGGCCGCCGGAATGCCGTGCTCTAGCTAGCTCCGCGGTGGAATCAGAGAAGTCCTCCATGCAGCGGAAGAAGGAAGAGACGAAACTACAGATGGCACACCTGACAGAAAAGTGCAGGAAGGAAGAAGCCACGACTAAGGTCTAGGCGGCACACAACGCTGCAAAGTTGGCCGAGGAGCAGCAGAAGACAGCAGAAGAAGAGCGCGAAGGACAGAAGTCACCTTCGCCCGAGCCAGAGATAGATAAAGAACAAGGTGGTGTGGACCCATAGACAGCATCCACCCAATTGAAATGTCCACGCCCAAGAGATAAAGTAGGGCCACGAAAGAAGACAAAGTCCTCAAATACTACATTCGACCCAATCACCCTCACTGAGGGGAATCTACACGATATTGGCGAAACGGTGAGGGACGTCACCGCGGAGACCCTCCAACAATTTTAAGAGAAACACCAATTGGTATTGGGGAATCTTCGGGCACAAATATAGGAGTTGCAGGTGCGCAATCCACAAGCTAGCACAGTGTCCACCAGCCTCGCAGTCGGCACTTCAGAAGCCGAGAAAAAGCTATGTGCCAGGATGACCAACACAATAGCGCTGCCAGATGGAGCACTTGTTACAAAAAATGAGGCCGATAGGCCTATGGTTAGCGGGTTGAAAGGGATCAAGTTAAACATGGTTACGCTCCCTTGGGAGACGCCCTATATTTACAGGATGGAGTCACTACAGAACTACGTGCTAGGGAGAGTCACGCACTACAAGTAATGAGTAAGCAGCGCATCAGCATTGAGTTGTTGAGCCTACATCGCAACGAGGTAGTGGCGCAAGACAAACAAATAGTGCAGGTTGTGGAGGAGGCCTTCCAGATTGTCTTGGAATTGGCCATCCAAGCAGAGGAACCGGTGGAGGCGCGCGTCCTAAGTTACCAACAAGGGTGCATGATGCCAAAGCTAAAATGGCCAAGGTTCAGCTAGCGTTGAACCTTCAGATAGCAGAACGGAAGTTGAAGGCACAACCTTCAACTCCGTTGGAGGTTAAGGAACAACGCACCACTACGATCACAACAACAATGGCAGAGGTTAACAGTGCACTGACAAACTACATGAAGCTGTTCGAGCAGTCATTCGAGGTCCTCACCACCCTGCAGGACGACCCAAACATAGAGTACCTAGAGACATAGGCGCGCGAGCTGCAGCAGAGATACGATGAGGTAAAAGGGACCACGTAGACAGTTTCCCTTATGCAAAGGCTTTCCAGGATGCAGCAGGCAAAGGCGGTCAAGGAGCAGGTGTATGTTGCTCGGCATAAGGAAGCATTTTTGAAGGCATGCCTACGGTCGTGGATCGATGAGGCTTATACCATAATAGCCTCCATTGAAGAAAATCTAGCATCGCTGCAAGAAACACAGGAGAGGATTCAGGGCATAATTTCAACGAGAACAGTCACTGAACAATGCGTAGAGGAAGTCCAGCAGGTAGCCACTTAGTGCGCTACCAAACTTGCAGCGATCCAATCAGAGTTGGGAGGTCTTCGCGCAAAGATCTCCGTCATGAAAAAGTGACTCGAGGGTGAGTCACGATGTTTGTGTTGGGGGCCTGTTGGGTGTGGGATCCCCCAAGGGAAGTTTTGGGACTTAGAGCCCAGATTTTGATCAATTTTGTAATTCCAATGTAAAGACTCTACATTTTGTGGAAGCAGAGCACGTAGTTTGTAAAAGAGTCATATGGTTGTTTGCCCTTATTTTCTTATTGTAATGTCGGTTGTAGAAGATCCACCCATGGTCTACGGACCATGGGATTGTATAAATAGAGTGAGGCTCTAAGTAGTTAAGACATCACGATATGGAAGAATCAATGATGTATGCGAGATAGATATGAAGTATAAAGTCTAGTTTTGGGTCATAGAGTAGGAAGAGGCTCTGCAACTGAGTGCGCAGAGCCCTAGTAGTCTACAGCTGAGGGCGCGAACCCCTGCAGCTGAGTACGCAAGGTGAGTCAGAGTCTATCATCATTTGGAAGCAATAATAAAGATAAGTTTCTATCATTTCTATGTATCTATTTCCTGTTTTTTGCATCTGTTACATTGGGTATGAATTTCACTTTTAATACTTATATGATGTGCGAATGTGTATAATTGTATTCGTTAACTGAATGCAAGTAGGAAGATATGTTTACATGAAGATAACTAAGATTAGATAATAAGATAAGTAAGATACTCGGTCTAGTTCGAGAAATAATGCAGTTTGCTGCCATAGCAACACGAAAGCATCTCAGACCCTAGTTAGGGCTGCGTGAAAGCCGATCATAATAGATTGTGGAGGTAATGAAGGTTAGAACAGAGCGTGAAGTGACTTGCGTGAAGGCAGGTCTAGTTGGACTAAATCGACATCACAAACATCTCAAGGGTGCAAAAACTTGGTTCTAACATCCCCCCATACTGCTTCAGGTGAGACTTCAGTCCCCGCCAAGCGAGCTGATGCCGAAAGGGCCAGTTAGTGTAGGGATTTGTTTGGCTAAATAACTCTGAATCTGGGTCAGGCCCCCATAAGCCAACACTTACTAAATGAACTATTGTTCATTTCATATTTTTTTAAATGTTTTCCCTCACTCACCAATGTATTAAAATTGATAAGGGATATTGGTGGTGCATTGTCAATCCTCGTGGATTTACCCCCTTTATTGTTCTTCAAATGGAGTAAAATATTAACTGGAAACAAAAAACCAACTAGTAACCCTAAGGGAATTAATAACATTTTGTATCGAGAGCTCTATGAACTCTTTTGCAAGAGAATTTTCTAATTGAACTAATCCTTATTGCTACTAGCTCTTAACTAAACCTTTGATACGTTATTGTTAAAAACATTGAAATAAAGAACATGTATAATTAGTGGTTGATATATTTCAATTTATCAAATAACTTAATAATCATAATATCAATTAGTTAATAAGGGAAAATTTTATCAATGGCATGAGGAAAAATATTATTGAAGTAGCTTATTTCTATGGTGTGCATGGAAATTGTTTTATACCTCAATACAATTTCTTTTTCCATTTAGTCCAATAGGTTCCTTTCTTGAGAAACATATCAAGCACTAAAATTTATTAATGACTTCTAAATATATAAATCTCCATAGTGGAATGATATTTTTTCATATTGGAATTGCAATCCACTAGTGTAGAGATAAATCAATGAAATTTGCAAGTAGAAAGTTTTGGCAATGTTAGAGTGGGTGATATTTTCCATTTCATAGATACGGTGGAAACTTTGTTAAATTTATAGGGTTAAAACTTTGAAGATATGAATGGAACTATGCAAGTGATTATTCCATAGGATGGATCAATCAACCTTACAACAATGGAGGCAACCTAGCCAAAGGAGTCTTGGTAAGATGTTTTTGAGATGATAGGTTCAAAATTCCCTAGGGATTGATAGAGGTGAAAGGAGATCAATTTTGGTTTCTATTGAGAAGAGTAGAGTAGATTCTTGTCTTGTGTTTTAGAATATCACATAAGTTTTTGAAACTACAGAAAAATTTACGATGGAGTGGTCTACAACAATGACTCTATTGGAATTATTAAGATGTTTTTTCAGATATTGGAGTGGTCTGCGGCAATGACTCTATTGTGAATAATTAACATGTATTTCATATAGTGTAGTTGCCTGTAGCCTACATGCAAGACACTCAACCGACACAACTATCAGCCTAGACAAAGCACTTCGACTGGCACAACTATCAGCTAGCTCAACCACAAGGACTTCGTGGCAAATAGATATCAACGAACCATTCCTCCAACAAGCTAGCCACTTGTTCATTTACGGCGCAATAACTAGCCATCTAGTGAATTGAAATTTGTTTTATGGAGCGCGAGACATAGGGGAGCCGGCTGAAAATTGTTTTAGGGAGAGCGGGACACAAGAGTGTGCCAAATTTTCAGTGTCTATATGTGCAGGTTGCTTCCCATTGTTAATTTTGCAATTATGGCTTATATTGGGTTTGATCATAGAAAGCTAGACAGAGGAATCATTTGAGCTAGTAGCAAGAAACACAGCAAAGGCACGAGAATCATCTGAGATAGACATAGAAAGGAACACAACCAAGGTTCTTTTTTCCTCTTCATTATATTTCTCATTCTTCGACACAAAATTGTTTTACGTTTTCAAGTTTCAAATGCTATTATAGATAAAACCTTTTGGTCCTCTTTAAAACAATGAAAAATAATCATCTTAGAGGCCTATGATAAAACTCGTATGTGGTTATAGATCTAGAGGTTTTTCATTATCAAGGAATCTTATGCCATCATAACTTACCATGCTTCCATTCCCCGACAAGATAATTGGAAAATAATATGATGTCAAAATATGTGGTTGAATATTTCTGTGTACCTATGGTTTTTCTTGCATAGGAAGGCTTTAACTCATGACAGGACAAGGAAAAAAGGTTTTGAAATCCATTTTATTAACTTAGAACGAGATAAGGAAAATAAGTTTTGAAATATCTTTTATATGTTTCTTATGCAAAGATAGTAAGGAAGATGTTGAGCACCTCTTCAACTCTTAGCCTTTTCCAAAACCATTATGGGATAAATATTTATCTCTTTTCAATCAGTTAGATAGAACACTAAGCAACATTACGTCCATATTTTATTCTTAGAGGAATGCGATTTTTAAGAACCTAGTTATAAATAGAGCTTGATGTATGCTACCAGGTTGTCTCCTCTAGCATACATGGAAGGAATGAAACAAGTGCATATTTTATCCGAACTTAAACAGGAATGCAACAAATCACATATATAACCATAAATACAGGCATGCAGCAGAAATAAAATTTTGTTTCATTAATATCAAATACTGAAATATGCTTACAAACAGAATGGAAATAAACTAGCTCAAGCGATGATAGCTTATCTCTGAAAAGATATGTGGCGGCTACATGCCTCTGAACTGTGTTACAGTGTGGTTCAATGACCTATTTATTATTGAACAATAGGGGAAACCCATAAAAAACCAAAAACCTAACCCCAGGAGATGGAACACCAAGAGTTTGTGGGTTCCGCTGGGATTAGTTGGGAAGTCAACTTCTCGACGTCGTAACTCAGTCATATTATCTTCGTTTGGCGCATATGATAATTTGTTGGAAATATCTCTCTGAGTACTACATGATTTGTGACAAGCCCTTCCTAAGGCCACGAGCCTATTGCGGACCTCAAGAAAACATAGTTTAGGGTGTCAATACTGTTGCAAAAGTTCAAGACCCGAAAAAATGCTAAAAATAGCAAATGATGCAATAAAGAAGGATACAGATGAAATCGACTAGTTTTCTAAGGGGAATAGGTGGATGGACACAATATCTAATTGGATCAGTCCTCCCTCCTTAGGAAGCATCGGTCCCCATTGCATGTAGAACCTCCATTAGATGAGGAATTTTCTATTGAAATTAGTCCCTGGTGAGCCACATGCCTTGGTGAAGGAGTTTTCCTGCTTTGACAACTCAATATAGTTGGGTCCTCTATTGGTGATTGTTTTTTATCTTTGTGTCCATGATTTGATCATTTGTGGATTTTTCCATGTATTCTTGGTTTAACTTTGTTGGTTTGAGTTGTTCTGCAATGTTGGATGTGTCCAACAATGGTGGAAAGTATGGCTCAAGGCGGTCTTAATTGAACACTGAGTGTAGACCAAGGAGCGGTGGAATGTTGATCTCAAAGGAATTGTCCCCTAGAGCCTTGGTTATGGTGTATGTACCATATCATATTGGGTGAAGCTTGTGGTGGGGTCCAGCAAGGCACTCCTTTTGCAAATGTAGCCAAACGTATTCACCCACTTGGAACTTGTGTGACACCCGATGTTAATCATGGCGGTGCTTGTACTTAGCATTGGCTCTATCCAATATATCATGGAACTACTAGCGGATGTGTTGAATGCACTCAATGAAGTTGTTACCCTATTACACAAAATATTGTCACCATGACTATTTGCATTCAATATGGGTCTATCATCATTCATACTGTCCTCCTTAGCAAGTCTCAAACCTCAGCTCTTCATGTCAAGCTTTGAAAATGAGAGAAAGTCCTTAAAAATCAATAAAGCTCTGGTTCCGCACTTTCTCTTACTGTTACTTGTGGTCCCGCACCCCATGGTCATGTTACCTGCGGACCTGCCCGCTCTGTCTCTAAAGGAGTGGGTTCAGACCCCTATGAAAGTAAAAAAGGCGCAGGTTTATTCTTAAAAACTCACTTGTGGTTAATTCTGGATGATTCTAGAAGGAATCTTGACGTGGATGGTTCGCTCCTAGGTGGTTCATGCATCCCAAAAGTAAAGGAGCTAATCCCTTGATGAGAGGAGCTTATCCCTTTGAAGGAGGGTTTTATCCCTTTGAAGGTGGACCTAATAACTTCCCTCCATTGCACTATAAATTAAGGCATTGGGCTGGTTGCTAGGGAGGTTAGAAGCTGAACATTTTTTAAGATAAATGCTGGTGGAATTAAGACTTCCTAGTTAAGCTTGAGAGGAGAAATTACATACCTTTTGGCTTCATTGGGAAGAGAGTGAAACTTGTCAAAGTAGAGAAGACTTCTTGCTAGACCCTGGGAGGAGCTTGTACAGCGTCAAGGCAACAAGGTTGTAAAGTTCTTCTTTGATTAAAGTTAACACAATCAGATTAATTTTTCTCAACAAATTGTCTTATGTGATTTGCTTCATGAATTCTTTGATCATCATGATAAATATGCTTATTTATATTGGTTATTCAGGTGCTATTTAATGTGTGTGCTTGTTTGTGTTTGCAGATTCTTTACAAGGGAGCTCATTTGGATCAACGGAGCATGGCTTCTACAAACTTGCACTGGACCTAAGGTAAGCCTAAAACACTTGTTTGCCTTTACTTATAAATTGCATATTTAGAGAAAGATAGAATTTGTTTGGTTTGCTTGTCACTAGATATCATTAGACACTAGGGAGGTCGGTCTTGTCTGCAAGAACGACTTATCCGGCCGACAAACTGGCGACTCCACTGGGGACTTGAATTTTTTATTTTTCCTTTGCTTTTACTTTGACTTGAGAAACTGTGTCTTTGTTTCTATTTTTGGCTTGATGCGTGTGGGATTGGGTAGGTTTAGTAGATCTTGAATTATTTTTTGTTTTTCATACTTTTGGGAGAGGACCGCACCCTCTGCTTGTAACACATTGCGGACCTATCTGCACTTTTGCTTTACACACAGAGCGGTACCACACCTGGGTGAACTGCGGGCTTGCGGACCCTGTCAAAATTTTGAAAAACTTAAGATTTTCTCTTTCAGTTAGCTTAGGATTTGTTAATGTGTTTTTAGCCTCTGGCCAGATCTGCACGTGACTTGTCAGGAACTTTTATTAGGTCAATTCCATTGGAATTAGGGTTTTAGGTGAAATTCCTAGAAGTTTTGGTTGCCAGGCTTGATTTTCATTTTGATCTTGTAGTAACTCAGAGCTTAGAAGCCTTAGAAACCTCATATCACCTTGGTTTTTGCTGGCCTTCTTATGAGTCTGACCGTTTGCAAAAACTTCCTTTGTTGAGGAATCCATCTTGTTTTTCTCTTTGCGAAACTTTGAAAGGACTTGTGTTAAAAGTTTTGGATTTCATTTTTAGAAAAGAAAACAAAAATTGGTTGTTTTTTGACTGATTTGTGATTCTGGACAAATTGGTCCTTAGTTTGCTTATAGCTAAGTAAAACATCCTTGAAAAGAAATCTTGTAAGCTTTTACTTCAAATAGTTTTTTAGAATTTATAGATCTCAAGATTAGATTTTTCCATAGTTTTAAGTGTTTATAAAAATAAAAAATAAAATCTTTTGAAAAAGTTTGTTTTGTAGTATTTGAGTGTTTGAAAGAAAAAGGAAATTTTCGTGAGCATAACTAGTTGTCTCATTTTTTAGTGTATTGGAAAAGACAAAAAGCTCTTCTTTTGATTTGATTGTTAAGGAAAGATTTGTTTTTACAAGTATTTGCATTCTCAACTCTTTCTTAGCTAGAAATTCATCGAAGGGAAAATATTGTTTTTCATCTTAAGTGCATTTTTTAGTGATTTATAGTTGAGTCTTCACACCATAAGTTTCATCTCCGCACCTGTTGACTTAAGAAAAAACCAATAAAAATAACGCTTAAAGTAAAATCTATATAGTAATATTTTTATTTCTAGGGCTCTTTATCACCAACATAGCTTAGGCTAGTATCTTGGAGTAGAGAGTAATTAACTCTCCAAGATAGTAAAACAAACAAGTAGTTGTATCTTGCGGTCGGAGATAAATTCCAATTGTTACATCTATGCTCTGGGAAAGCTCCTCTTAAAGGAGAAGCACGAGTTCATATCTGAACCAGTGTGGGAATCAATCCTTCCTCATTGGGAACGATAGAAGATATTCACGTATTAAAAATGGTAAACCTCGGATTAACCATTGTCGAGGAGCCTGGGGTCACTTGTTGGTAAACCTTGGATTATGTCAAAGAGCCTTCAAGGGGATTGAGCTTGTTACTCTACCCTTGCATGCGTATCGGATCGTAGACTGTTCCCCCAGGTATATTTGTTTCCGTTGGTGACCATAATGACCATATTCTATAGAATTCTTTCCTAAGGTGACGGTGGAGGGAAGATTCCACTGTACCTAGAGCAGACGTCGGCTAGACTCACTTGGATTTTCTGGGGGGTTCTCTTCACTCGAGACGGTTTAGTGGAGAAACTTGTGTCAGTCTATTCATTAAGCAGGTTGTCGGGGTAACTGTTCCAACCACCATTTCTGTATTGAATTCTGCGACGTTGGATTTCATCACCAACTAGTGTTTTCGGTATGGAAAGTTACTGTTTGTGTGTGGTTTGACCTCCTAGATTCTTTAGGCGTGTGATTCAAAATTGTTTGGTTCTTTAGAGGCTTTAGGTGGTTTTCATTGAGATTTTTCTTTGTTTGCGTGTGAAGTAGTTAAAATATTTAATCGTGGTTGAATTACCGAGGAAGTCCTGTAGACTTCGGGGCCAACCTCCTGAGTTTTCACCGAGCCAGCTTGAAGGGATTCGAGCCCTTGTAACTCCTAGTGACAGTAGAGTTGGGTCACCTGAAGAAGGAGAGTCTTCATTGATTGTACATCCTGATTATCAAGCTCTAGTAGTATATTATAATCCACAATCTATTTCATTTTCCGAAGTTACTGGTAGTTTTTCATCTACTAGTGATTTAGCTGAGGAACCTGAAATATCTGAACCTGAAACTGAACCTGCTGCTACTCCAACATCAGGATCTGCCTCTCCAACTTCCAGTGGTCCTGGTTCACCCAGGGTAGAAAGAATCATTACCCAAAATCTTCCTTCTGGACTTATAGCTATTGAAGAACTTGTTACTCCGGAAGAAGGTATCCCTATCCCTGAAAATCAACCAGCTATAGAACTTAGGGAGCGTGAATCGATCTTTTACAGTCCACCTAGGAGGGACGCTTGGTATCTTTCATTGAACAATTTTTTGGAAAACCCGGGACTAAGTTTTTCACCACCTCGCATTCCTTTTCACCCAACACCTAGGGGTTATTATCCTCCGTTAAATATGTCAAGAAAATCGTCCATGTTTTCTCAATCTCCAAAAACCTTTTTATATGGCGGTCCTTCTGTTCCCTCTAGGTATCAGTCACTTACTGGTACTTTTTCGGGAGCATCCTCAACCTATTGAACAAGGGTTATTAACTAGTAATAACGAAACTAAGCCGTTGAGTGTAGAAGATATTCTTATGATGTCAGGTACTATTCCTAATCCGCAACCTCAAGGTGGCCAGGTACCGCCTGGGGGGCAACCTCAAGGTCCTCAATTATCGCCTGGGGGGCAACCTCAAAGTACCCAATTACCACCTGGGGGGCAACCTCAAGGACAGTACATACCTACGAGACAGTACATTCCTCAAGGTCAACCCCAGACTTAGTATGTACCTCAAGGTCAACCCCAGTATCAATATGTACCTCAAAGTCAACCCCAGTATCAGTACGTGCCTCAAGGTTATCAATCTCAAGGTCAGTACCCAACCCAAGGTTTCCAACCATCTTCCGGTCAATCATTTGTCCAAGGAACTGGAAATGTACCTTTGAATTATCAACCCTACCCTCAACCCGGTTATGGTCCTCAATATTCTCAACCTTCTATGGGTCCGTACCCCGAAATGAACTTAGTGTGGGATCCATCTCAATCTCAACAGATCTTGCAACCGAATGTGCAGTTGTCATCTCAATCTCGACAACCCTTGGTTTCTGGTTCAACCCAACAACCTGTTCAATCTACTATTCAAACTTCTACACCTTCTGTAGTTTCTCAGCCTGGGCCTAGTACGCCTCGTACTCCGCCTCAAACGACTGCTGCAACTATTGCAACCTCTGTTCAATCTACCCCACCTATTTCTGGAGTATCGACAGCTCCGGTTTCTACTATTCCTGTATCAACTCCTCAAGCATCTTTACCTCAGTCAGGATCCACAATTCAGACCTCAGTTCAAATGCCTGTAGGACAACCTAGTCCAAGTACAGTTGTCGCAAGTCAACCTCAATTTACTTATCAACCGTACCAGGGACAGTACCAATTCGGTCCTGCTGTGCAGCAGCCAGTCTATCAGTATCAACCGTACCTTGGATATACATATCAGCAACCTCAACAACCCCAGTATGGTCCGGTTAATCCTGGTTTTCCGGGAGGATATAATATCCCAAATGCAATTCGAATTCCTAGTTATCCTGGATATCCTCCTCCTGGGGCTGGTCTCATGACCTAGGGTTTCAGGGACCCTAATCGTCAGTTACCATTCATTGCAACTTTGGACTTGCTTGACTTGTCGCGCCTTACGAACAATCCAATTAATTATCTTCCGTTTTGGCCGCCAATGCCGAATAAGTTTCCTAGTGATATTCCTAAGTTTGAAGGAAAGTCAGGAGAGGACCCATCAAACCATGTGATGACTTATCACCTCTGGTGTGCGTCTAACTCCATTTCAGATGATTCAATCTGTTTACAGCTTTTCCAACACACTCTAATTGGTCTTGCGGCCAAGTGGTACATTGAGTTACCGCGAGCCACTTTTTATAACTTTAGTCAATTAGCTACTTCGTTTTTAACTCATTTTCAGTTTCCAATCAGATATGACAATGGCACGGAATTATTAACTTCATTAAAACAGTCAAGGTCCACTTACATTTCAGATCACATTCATGAATGGAGACGTCGACGGCGTTTAGTGAAAGTTTTTATTCCGGATCAAATCTTAGATGAATGGTTTGTCAAATCTTTATTACCGAAAATCATTGAGGATGTAGCTAAGGCAGGAGTCGTTACTGAAGAGCAAGTAATTGTTGAAGCTCAGTACCTAGACTTAGTTTATACGCAGTCAGGTACGTTACATGAGAAAATCCCCGACCTTCCTAAACAAAATCAAATAACTGCAGCTCCTTTAGGGTCTCATGCCGCTGATGGTATGATTGGTACAGTTAATACCAAAAGTAAGAAGAATTCTTCCAAGAATTCTTCTCCTATCATAACTTTACCAGATTCCCCGACAAGAGATTCTTCCGCGGAAATTTCCGCCGATATTCATGTTGTAGAGTCATCTATAGCTAAATCCAAATCTGGCGATAAAAAGAAATGGAAGAAGAAAAATAAAACAAATAAAAATTCAAAAGAGAAACCAAAAAAAACGAAATCGACTGATAAGAAACGCAAACCTCGTGATCCTTGTCTCATTTGTGACGAAGAGCATTTTACAAGAGACTGCCCTCATCGCGTTGAGGTTGCGAAAATCGTCAAAGGTTCTCAAACGCCTGCTATTTTGAAGGATCATTTTCCTAGTCAAGGCAGTAAGATGATAGGTTCTTCCTCAAATGCCTCAGAAGAACCCATAATGATGATGTCCCATGTTAGGATTGCGACTCGATCGCAAGATTATGGAAGTAAAATTCATGTTGGTGGTAAGGAAGCAGAATTTCTAATTCAAACCCATTAGCGTCAACTCCCGATTCCGATCCACTACAAATCGATAAACCTAACCCAGACTTAGTAATCAAACCGCCGCCAAGGGTATACTTCGAAAGTCAGCTTTCAATCCACATGCGAGAGTGGCTCAGAACTATAAAATTGTTGAATATTTGGCCATTTAACCTTCAACAATGTCAACTTTGGAGGTGCTGCAATCATGTCCAGCATAGCGTAAATTGCTATTGTCAGCTATAGGAGATGTTGATGTTCAGGACTTGAACCTTATAATTTTCAATCTAGAAAATAATACACCTCGCTTACCTCATCAAATGGCTTTCCAGATTCCAGTGTTAGTTAAAAACAGACCTTGTTATAGAACTGTGATTGATGAAGGAGCCTCAACGTGTATTATGTCGATCCAGTGTTGGAGATCGTTTGGTTCTCCTACACTTAATCAATCCCCGACAATTCTAAAGGCCTTTGATGGTCGTGGGTTCCATCCTTTTGGCATTCTATAGGATTTACCTATAGGAGTTGAAGGCAAAACTGTTAATCTAGATGTGGATGTGGTTGATGCCCCTCTAGATTACAACCTTCTCTTGGGTCGTAGTTGGTCTTATGCTATGACAGTTGTTGTTTCATCGGTCTTTCGACTTATAAAGTTCCCTCATAATGGAAGATCGTTACTATAGACCAGCTAACTTAATTTTCATCCGACCCAGCCTCTTCTGAAAGTATTCAACATGTCGGCAAAACAACTATCCCGTATAAGGATGTTGGAGTAGGACTAGTTAAAAATTCTGGTTTACTAGGAACTTTTCCTTTTTCTCCTATCAACACATCAACTTCTACTACAACCATTCATATGATTTCGTCAGACACTATTTTTTATGATGATCCTTGGATCGTACCTTCCGAATCTGAGATAGATTCAATTGGTGATGTTATGCCTTTGAGTCCATATGAAATTGCGTATCAAGCCGTGCAGTCATTTTCCGACCCTTCTTCAACCGAAATTGACTTAATGAATGTGGTCCATGAAGAATCACTTTCAACATCAAACTCAGATTCAACAACGTTTTCCGAACTTGTTCACACTGATGAGAAAATTCGTGAAATCCTGTGTGTTGATGATTTACCATGGGAAGATCTTCATCATAGATCTTCGTTTTTACCTGAGATTGATCGCTTTGAAAATGATTTTTGATCTATTTTTACAACTGATTATGTCAAGGAACCTCATAATCCCATGAAAAATCCTGATTCTGAGTTAAATTTGGGAAATATTTCTCGAACTATTCCTATTGACATTTTGGTTAAATCTGGAATTGTCGAAAACATTCATATAAGTGCCTCTTGTACGGAAAATTAAATTCAAACATATAAGGCCCTATTTCAAGAATTCCACGACGTGTTTGCCTGGTCATATGAGGAAATGCCAGGAATCGACCCAGCAATTGTTGTTCATGAAATCAAAACTTACCCGGATGCTAAACCCGTTTGGCAACGTTTGCGTCAGATCCACCCGCGAAAAGCTGCTGCTATTAAAGCAGAAGTTGAAAAATTACTTAAAGAAGGTTTCATTTATCCAATTCCGTTAACGGATTGGGTATCGAATATTGTTCCCGTTAACAAAAAGCAAGGAACAATAAGAATACGTATCGATTATAGGGATATTAATCGAGCCTATCCAAAAGACAATTACCCAACTCCCTATATCAATCAAATCATTGATGATTATGCTGGCAGTGAAATATTCTCCTTCATGGATGGTTTTTCCGGATACAATCAAATAAATATTCTACCTGCTGATCAACCAAAAACGGCTTTCATTTGTCCATGGGGGACATTTTCTTATTGAAAATTACCTTTTGGGCTCAAGAACGTCGGGGCAACTTTTCAAAGAGCCATGTCTTACGCGTTTCATGACATCAAGCACATTGTGCAAACCTATCTCGATGATTTACCTGCTCATTCATTACATCGAGCTGATCATCTCATCCATTTACAAGCAATATTTAAGAGGTGTAGGCATTATCGAATTAGGTTGAATCCACACAAGTGTGTTCTCTGTATAAAAACGGGTCGGTTACTGGGGTTTTTTGTTTCGAAAGTCGGCATTCGCGTCCATCCCTCGAAGGTTGAAGCTATTGTCAAATTGCCTCCTCCTTCGAGTCTTCGCCAACTCCAAAGTTTTCAAGGGAAAGCAAACTTTTTACGTCGATTCATTCCTAACTACGCCGAGATCACAAAGGGTTTTACCCAGTTGTTGAAACAGAATACTCCATTCTTTTGGGATGAGATAGCTGACAAATCTTTTGATGCACTAAAACACGCGTTGACCCATGCACCGTTACTGCATCCTCCCAACTACAACCAGGACTAATTCTTATATCTCGCCGCTTCGCATTCCACCATTGTAATGGTGTTAGTTCAAGAAGATGAATTCGGTACTGAACATGTGATATATTACCTTAGTCGAACCTTAAATCCAACTGAGCTAAAATATTCACGTGGACAAATTGGCTCTGACAGTTGTTCAAGCTGCTCAAGCTGTCCAACGTTTTCGTCATTACATTTTACTACGCAAAACTACAGTAATTTCCGATTGCAACCCTATGATCTATATTTTTACCAACCAATTGCTAGGGGGCAAGTACTCCAAATGGATTGTGATCCTCCAGGAGTTTGACTTGGAATTTGAAAAATCTAAGTCAAAGGAATCTTTAGTTTTTGCGGAGTTGATGTGTGACTTCCCGTGTGCTGACACGGAAACTGTGGCAGAGGAGCCCATTGCGGACGAATCCTTGTTTCTAATAAGCACTTTAAATCCATGGTATGGAGATATCATCATTTATCTCCAGACCCAATCCTTTCGGCCAGAAATTTTAAGATCAGAACGTCGAAAAATACGATTCCAGTCCCAACAATTCAAAATTATTGGAGATACACTTTATCGTCATGGGGCGGACTCTGTTTTCCGACGTTGTTTAACTCATGAGGAAGCTGAAAGGGTTCTAAATGACTCACTCTGGAGTGTGTGGCGATCATATGTCTGGGTTTGCCACAGCCCAAAAGATATTGCGCACTAGCTATTTCTGGCTGTCTTTGTTTAAAGATTGTATTAACGCGGTCCGAAAATGCCACAACTACCAAATTTTTTATCGAAAGATGCGCACTCCACCTGCTCCTCTCCACCATATAATTGCCATCGGTCCTTTTGCGAAATGGGGTATCGATTTTATTACATGTAACCCTCACTTCGTCGGGGGGCATGCGTATATCATCCTTGCGGTAGATTATTTTACCAAATGGGCCGAGGCGATGCCTACATTTGAGGCAGATGGAAAAACTGCTACGATTATCGTGTTCAACCATATAATTGCTAGGTTTCGTGTTCCACAAGCGATTATCACTGATCATGGGCGTCATTTTCGAAATATTATGATGACTAAGCTTACAGACCATCTTGGCCTGCATCACGATAGTTCAACTCCATATTATCTACAGGCTAATGGTCTGGTTGAAGCCATCAACAAAGTTCTAGTCATCATGATCCGACGAATCATTGGGATTCATAGGTTGAATTGGCATAACATGCTATTTTCAGCGCTTTGGGCATATCGAACCTCAGTAAAAACGTCAACCGGTTTCACTCCTTTCCAACTAGTTTATGGTTTGGAAGCTGTGTTACCCATTGAATGCGAAATCCCGTCATTGCAAATGGCCATAGAATTACTTCCAGCCACTTCCGAAGAGGAAAAACGTTTGTTGTACTTGGCTCAGCTAGATGAGAATCGATGTGATGCTGCATTAGCAATCGAAACTCATGCTAAACGTATTAAAGCTCAGTATGATCGAAATGTTACCCCTCGTAATTTTTCGGAATGAGACCTAGTCTTATTGTACGATCAAGCAAATGATAAATTAGGCGCTGGAAAATTCATACCCATGTGGCATGGTCCTTGTGTTGTTGAGCGAAAGCTGGCAAAACGGGCCTATGAATTGGTAGACTTTGACGGGGTCTCTTTAGGTAAACCCAGAAATGGTCTTTACCTGAAGAGATATTATGCTTAAATCTGGGTGTGGAGATTTTTTTAGTTAGGTTAGTTTTCTTTCTAGATGGTGTGTTTTAGATTTAAAAAGTATGCTTAGCTTAGAGAGTTTTTTTTGTCATTATTCCTGTTTATCTTGATTTACTCTTGATATTGCAGATGTCGACGTCTCTCCAAACATACATTGGTTTTGATGATGGTGCTTGTCGTAATACACGGAACATTTCTTCTGCAGCTTGGGTTATCTATTCGCCCTCTGACGAGTTAGTATCTATGCATGGGGTAAGCCTCGGTCAAACAACGAACAACATTGCCGAGTATAGTGCAGTGATTGAGTTATTCTCTGAATCTATTTCATTTAGGATTCGGAGTTTGATAGTGAGGTTAGATTCTGAACTCGTTGTGTTACAGCTTAATAGAGTATATGCCATTAGAAATCCAATGTTATTGAGATTATTTTTTAGAGTCCGTCTCTTGAAACGTGAATTTGACTATATTGAATATCAGCGTATTCCAATATATTTAAATACATTATCAGATACAATTGATTCTCGAATGTTAAGTAGACATTTGCAATAATCATACAAGTAAATTTAAAAACATTCCATAACATGTTTTACAAGATAAGCCGGTAATAGTGATATAGTATAGCATAGAAGTGTGTCAAATATACATCGTCTTCGATCATAGGTTGAAAAACACCTTATGATCGGAAAAAATGATAGTACAAAAAGCAAAAATGTCATATGAGTCTACAACAGGTAATCATCCTATCACTGGTGATGATCATGATAAGAAACCACTGTACGGGCCACCCTACAAAGGAACCTCCTGAAAGGTCCTGGGACCCCAATCACATAGCGCTGCAACCTAAGAAGAATGTCATCTATGCTGGTCTCCGAAATGTCTGCTGTTAAACGCTTTAGATGACTCTCCAATTCGGCCAAGGTCTCTGTAGATTCGTCCTGTGGGGCTGGTGCTGCTGCAGCTGGCTGTTTCCTCTCATAGGGCCGGAGAGTGGTTGGTTGCCGTGGACCTACATTTGCATTTGAAACTTTTACTATCAATTTTGGGACGAACAAAAAAAAATAAAAAAATTAGGAAATGTTGAAAATGATTTTACCTGAGTCATCCCATTGCTCTCCTGGTGGAAGAGCCATGTCTGGGTCACCACGATAATCTACCCCGGCATAAGGGAAATCCTAAATGGCAAATACTTAATTCTCCAACCAATGAAAATACTCAGGAGTAAATCGAACGACTTCTATTCTCTCCTCAGGATGACGGGCCATAACTGCAACCCAACGCATCAGTTTGACTCTCGGGGAAGTCAAGCTCCAACAATAAGATGTTGTGGGACCAACATTGGGACCCTCTCCAGACCAAAGCTCAAAACTAAAGCACCATATCCAAAGGTCTTCAGTTGTCCGTTCTTTGTTCTAGTCAATTGGCCTTTTATATTAGCCAACACAGCCTCGCACCAGTTGAAGATAGTGCCTCGAAAGCAGTCTACTGCCATCCGCATTTGGGATCCAGTGGCTATATGTAGTGTTGCACTTCCGCAGAGCCTGGTAACAGTAAATGCAATCACTTTGAGCTCAGGAAGGGATATGGTTTTGATATCTATCGCTTTGTCTCTAGTTTGGTCGTTGCAAAACTCTAGCCGGAGGCTATCGACAGACTGGCCACCTGGCCTAGTCCCGAATAGAGTCAAGTGTTCACCTTTCTTAGGCAAACCAGTCAAAAAGTAAATGTCTTCCAACTCCATTTCGAGCTGGTGGCCACCAATGAAGAAACACTGGTCCTGTATGTTCCACCTGTCTACCAACCACTGCAAAAAGTCCACCTGGGCCCTCATGCCAGGTATGGCCCAGAATTTGTATAAACCGCATGCCTTCAATGCATCAATCGAAGGTTGATGATTAATCGCGGCGAGATCTACATCCTCGTGCTCCCGTTCCCGCCAATCAAGCATGATGTATACCCTACATTCAATAAAAAGGCGGATTAGAATATCTAAAATCAAAATTTTTGGGTGGAATTTGAAAAATTTAGGTTTAAAAACCTTTGCTGCGGGGACTGCACCCTCTCTGTTAGAGACAGTGCGTGGGTCCGCACCTGCCGTGAACCCCTGACTTTTTTCCTTTTACGAAAAAGTCGGGGTCCGCAATTTCCCTGTGTTATGCCTGCGGACCCCCGCACGCGGATTTTAACCTAAAAAATTTCCTAAAAAACAAAATAAAGCCCTAAAAACAATTTTTAAATGGATAAAATAAAAGAGTATGATGATGTGGATTACCTGGAGGAGACGGCGTTCAATTCCAACGGATGGATTTTCCACAATCTTCATGAGAAGTTTCTGACCAAAAGCTCTCTTTTCTCACTCTGAAGTCAAACGATAAAAATGAATTTACAAAAGCCATTTTTATAAGCTTTTTTGAATAATTGAGTTTTTAATTTATTTATTTTTCACGTTAAAGAGGTAACTTTTGAAGCATTTTTATCTATTTTAAACAGGTATGAGTAATGTTTGAGTTTTTGTGCAAAATAACAGATTTTTCAGGCAAAATTGGTCATTTTCGACAAAAAACGTTAGAGTCGCCTTTAAGCTCTTTTCTGACTCCTAAAACATGAAAAGATTGCCGAGTTTTTCTTTTTAAGCTCGTTAAAACGGAACTAAAAAGATTGTCCACTTACAGCCCTTTTCTGACCGTAAAAACATGAAAAGATTGCCGGATTTTTGTCGTTTCAAATTTGATATTGGTCATAAAACGACGTGTCATTGGTCGCTTTTTTACTTTTTCGGATTAAAGGCACTAATTATGAAAAGTACTCTTTGGTCGTAATGATCAAATGGTTATCTCGAGTATTATTTTATACTTTTTCGGGCTTGGGAGACACAAATTTACAAAAAAGTACAACCATGGAGTCTTCTTAAGTTTTTTCAGACTCTCTAAAATTGAAAAACACCAAGTTTCTCCTATACTGGGCTCGTCAAAATTTAACAGTAAAGGACCTGTTCAATTACAAATAGGAATGGACCACTCCTTCTTAGGGTTCGAATTTAAACTAAGTTGGACTCATCCGAAGGATGAGCTTATAATCAAGCAAATGTTATCCTCCTCAAGCTTGTCAAAAATAAAGAGGCACTTGCCAGAAATGGTGTGGGAAAAGAGAGAAAAATGAGCCTATTTGTCATACTTTATAACCACTCTTGAACATGACATTGTTTATTCACCTGGGTTGGGAAATCCTTTGCCTAACAGTTGATCAAACCATATTGAAAGTCTTCAGCCGGTTTCTGGGTATTAACTTTGGGTTAATTGTCACCAAACCATCTGCTGTGTCGTTATGTGTTCAAGAGGTCAGTGCAAATAAACCATTCATCTGCAAAATATCTGTCATCCATCTTGACCATCCCTGAGTCAGTCCTTGCAACCGTATTTCTTCAAACTTGATCTATGATTTCGGGTTGTGGGCTTGCCTACGATGGATCACTTTCTATCGACTTCATTTCATTATCTAGAAAGATGATCTAGAAATCATCAGTACCTTGGGATCTGCATGCCTCAATGGCAGGTTTCTCGCCTTCGACGATAGGTTGCATCATTGACCTTCGATCAAAGGATTCCGTGATATGTTCGACATCAACACATCTATTCACATTTCATGGATTGTACTGAGTACTTTGAGAGCCATTGACATTACTGGTGGTTTCTCTCACACTTGTTAACAGTTTACATCATTGACTGGTAATCAAGTGGTTTCTACCATGTTCGACTTCGACACATTCATTCACATGGATAGAATCGTACTATTTCGGGAAGTAGAAATCAAGACCCTGGATCTAGTTTCCACCATCCAAGCTGCGAGGAATTTTGTATTCATTATACAGTGGACTATTCATAAACAGCGGGCATACTGTGTCTACATGTGTCTATACTTGTGATGTATTACAAGATCATTCCGATATCAGAGCAGTAGTTAGTTTTCTAGTCCGTTTTGATCTGAGTATGAGAATGCCTACCTCAGCGATGATATGATATCATATATATATTTTGCATTGAATGTTTTTACATGTTCCAACCGGACTCTCCACAAGATGATACTCGAAATGATAAAGTACTTCACTCCTCTTAGATGATAAATGAAATCCTCATCTACTACAGACTTCACACTTTACAGGGCAATCTATTACACAAAATATTGTCACCATGACTATTTGCAGTCAGTCTGGGTCTATCATCATTCATATTGTCCTCCTTAGCAAGTCTCAAACCTCAGCGCTTCATGTCAAGCTTTGAAAATGAGAGAAAGTCCTTAAAAATCAATAAAGCTCTGGTTCTGCACTTTCTCTTACTGCTACCTACGGTCCCGCACCCCATGGTCATGTTACCTACGAACCTGCCCGCTCTGTCTCTAAAGGAGTGGGTGCGGACCCCTATGAAAGTAAAAAAGGCACAATTTTATTCTTAAAAACTCACTTGTGGTTAATTTTGGATGATTCTAGAAGGAATCTTGACGTGGATGGTTCGCTCCTAGGTGGTTCATGCATCCCAAAAGTAAAGGAGCTAATCCCTTGATGAGAGGAGCTCATCCCTTTGAATGAGGGCTTTATCCCTTTGAAGGTGGACCTAGTAACTTCCCTCCATTGCACTATAAATCAAAGCATTGGGCTGGTTTCTAGGGAGGTTAGAAGCTGAACATTTTTTAGGGTAAATGCTGGTGGAATTAAGACTTCCTGGTTAAGCTTGAGAGGAGAGATTACATACCTTTTGGCTTCATTGGGAAAAGAGTGAAACTTGTCAAAGTAAAGGAGACTTCTTGCTAGACCCTGGGAGGAGCTTGTACAGCGTCAAGGCACCAAGGTTGTAAAGTTATTCTTTGATTAAAGTTAACACAATCAGATTCATTTTTCTCAACAAATTGTCTTATGTGATTTGCTTCATGAATTCCTTGATCATCATGATAAATATGCTTATTTGTATTGGTTATTCAGGTGCTATTTAATGTGTGTGCTTGTTTGTGTTTGCAGATTCTTTACAAGAGAGCTCATTTGGATCAATGGAGCGTGGCTTCTACAAACTTTCACTAGACCCAAGGTAGACCTAAAACACTTGTTTGCCTTTACTTATAAATTGCATATTTAGAGAGAGATAGAATTTGTTTGGTTTGCTTGTCGCTAAATATCATTAGATACTAGGGAGGTCGGTCTTGTCCGCAAGAACGACTTATCCGGCCGACATAGCGTTTTAGCTTTGGACTAGAAGTAAGCCTAATCTTCCTGAGTAGCTGCAAATGGTATAGCCACATCAATGGGACATAATGGCTGAAATCCCAGCGTTCCCTGAAAAGGGTTGGGGCTTGTTGAGTTGTGGAGAGATCTATTGTAGCTATGCTAGACATGGAAGGATTTCATCCCATATGCATGGATGTTTCGAGTTGTACATGCATAAAATGTGTACAATCATCCTATTGACGGCCTCTATTTGGCCATCAGTTTGGGAGTGGAAAGTCGTGGAATTAGTAAGTTTGGTATCCAACATCGACTAGAGACTTGACCAAAATGCACTTAGGAATCTATTTTCCTGATCTAGGACAATGGACTATGGAATCCAAAACTGTCCCCACACTCACTCAAAGAGGGCTTAGCAGTGATCTCTGTTGTGATACTCTTCTTGCAAACCGCCATAATGGCCATCTTAGAGAATCTGTCGATGACCACGAAAACTTAGTCGTTGTCCTTCTTAGTAGAAGGAAGGCTCGATATGTAATCCATGGATATGGATTCCCAAAGTCAACTAGGACTAGGCAGAGGAGTATATAGGGTTTACTTCTTGATGCTTGGTTTGGAAATGGCACAGGCAGTGTAGGATTTAATGTACATCCCAACATCCTGACAAAGGTTCGGCCAAAAAAAATTCCTCTGTAGTACTGACATTTTTTTCTCTACTCTGAAATGTCCAGCGACTCAACTATAGTGTACCTCCCAACTAATATTGGCACACTCGCTTGAAGGAACACAGACGTGTCCCAAGTGGCATAACTGTGCATCCCAAAGGTGAAAAATTGGAACTTGCTTACTTTCGATGAGTGTTTAGTATATGTTTCAAAATTTAGGATCGCTCTTGTAAAGTTGAGGCCATCCTGAAGTATCATGCCCACAGGAGTTGAGCATAGTGATCAATGCCATGACTTGTGGTTGGTTGAGGCAGTCTACAACATTTTTTTTGTTTCCCTTCTTCTACGTAATGTTCAAATGGAATTGTTATAGGTATGTATACCATATCTGATGGTGATCATTCTGCAACTTCCCTTGTGTTTATATGAACTTCAGGGTTGGTGATATGTGTGGATGGCCATTTCCTTCCCCAGAGTATAATGCTTCCATTGATGGCATGCCTACACAATGGAATACATTTCTTTGTCATAGGTGGGATACTTTCAGACTGTGTCTAATAGTGTCTCACTATGGCGAGCCACTGGATGCCCTTGTTGAATAAGAACTACTCCAACAGCATAGTCAGAGGCATCTGTATCAATCTGAAATGGTTGTTGCAGGTCTGGTAATGTGAGCACTGGTGCAGAGCAAAGGCATTGCTTCAACTCGACAAATGCCTTTTGTTGGGTTTCAAACCAAAAGAAATTTTCTTTCGCTCTGCCCTTGGTGACTTGACTTAATATCCAAGTGATATGAGAGAACCCCAACAAGAACCCGCAATAGAAATTGGCGAGGCCTAGAAAGCTACAGAGCTCTGTTAGAGTGGTTGTGGCTGGCTAATATTGAATAACTTGTATCTTGGCTAGGTCCACACGCATCCCATGCTCATCAATTATTTACCCTAGATATTGAACTTGGGTCATGCCAAAAGTGCATTTCTCCAAATTGGCACACAGCTTGTGTTTTCACAGGGTTTGGAGGACCTGTCAAATACGGTGGAGGTTCTTTTTGCAAATCTAGCTGAAGATCAAGATTTCATCTAAATACATCACCACAAATGCATTGGTGAAGGGTCGTAATATGTCGTCCATCAATCTCACAATGGTTGTGGGGGAATTCTTTAACCCGAAAGGCATGGCTAACTATTCGAAAAGGCCCTCCTTGGATTTGAAGGCAGACTTCCACACATCAAAGGGTTTGATATGCACATGGTGATAACCAAACTTTAATTCAATCTTGTTGAAATATTTGCCCCCATTGAGCTGGTCAAGAAGGTCATCAATCTGTGGGATTGGGTACCTATTCCCAATAGTGATCTTTCTAAGTGCCTAATAGTCAATAAAGAGTCTCTAGGTCCCGTCCTTCTTCTGTACCAATACAATCAGGATCCCACAAGATGATGAGCTTACTCTGATGTGCCCTTTTTTCAATAGATCCTGAATCTGCCTCATGACCTCATCGTTCTCCATAACAGATCTTCGATAAATGGGTCCATTGGGTAGTAACGCACCCAGGATCAAATCAATGGAGTGTTTGACCTGGCAGTGCAGAGGTACCCCCGTAGGTGAGGAAAAAATGTCCTTGTTGTTATCACTCAGAATTTCCTTTGAAGTTATTTGAAGAAGGCATAATCCGAGGTAACCACAAACAAATCTTTTAAGTATGGGTTCTAGCCAACCTATACTCAGAGAGGGCTCTCTCTTTATAATTTATCTTTGTTTTTATGGAATTTTAGGCTAGTTATTAAAGTTCTGTGAGGTTTTGGTTTTGAAATTGAGGTTGGGTGGTGGAATTCTTGGAGCAGATAGATAGAGCAAGGTCATCAAGCCATTGGGCTATGGAGTCAAATAAATGATAGCAGAACTGGACCGAATCATTAAAGGGAATGGCTATAGAGCAAGTTAGCAAAGCAAAAGGCAAATCTTTAGACCAAATGGGTGAAGAGGTTCTAACCAGGGTAAAAAAGAACTTAAATATCCTTAGACCGGGATCAGAATGAGGAACAAGGGATAATCATGAACAAAGGGAAATGAAGAATCCTTTGTCATAGATCACAGAAGGTTACCTAAACTAAAGAGAAATGAAGAATTCCTTAACTTAAGTATGTGAAGAAAACATTGATAAAGTATAACAGTCAAGACAGAGTGCATTAAAGCAATTTCTGAAGTATCATTCCATGTTATAACTTTTAGAATTTAAAGTCACATAAAATATTTATAGAAAACATAAGAAAACACAACTTTAAACAAGAGATGATACTTATTTGTTTCTCTCTTTACACAGGGATCTTGCAAAAAATCTGATCTGTATTCCTTGGTCTAGCAAGCGAATCCAGTCATTAATACAACAGAATTTTGAGTTGAGAGAAAAATTCTATAAAAATGTCTTTAAATCCACCCTACATACTTCGCAATGTGAAGTATTTATACAAAAATAATTACAAAATATCTCATAACAATCTAAGATTTAATCTAGGGAATAAAAATATCTTCCAACATGAAGATAGAGACAAATGGAAAACTACATCATGCTGTCCCTTTTATTGTGGTGTTGCTAGTTGTTTCTGTTCAGTTGTGATCCTTAGTTTTTTTGTTTGAAATGTTCACGGTGTATACGCGGATCCATTTACACACAATCACGTGTAGGGCCTGTGTGTACGCGGGTTTCATATATCCAACCCGCATATACGCCGCGGTGAAATTTTTGACAAAAAATTCAACCGTAAAACATAAATCAAAAATTATAAAACTAGTCACAATTGATTGCAAGACAAGTTTAAGGGTTACCTGGTGATTTTGGAAGGATTTGAACAGTTGAATTTGGCATATGGAAAAGTTTGCTCCTTTTGCTCCACTCCTTTGCTCTCAAACTCAAATGGTGAAAATGGTGAGTCCAAAAACTATTTTATAGGCTTTGAAAATGCACATTTTTTTCAAAAGTTGGTCTTGTTTGGTCTCATGTAAATTTTAACTTGGGAGCTTGAAATGTTGAAAATGGTTTGATTTTCAAGACATTTTGGACGTTTTTCGACAGTTTCGAGACAGTTTCATGACTGCTGACCCGTCATGGCAGGTATTGTTTTCTCACTGGCATATAGGTTAGAGAAGCATTTTTTACATTGCATTATGCATACTAGCCTCCATTTGTCGATACACTTGCCATAGGGTCGATCCCATTGTGTTATGGTTCGTAAACCACTTTCACTCGCCAATTTTTTAATCATGACACGATGGTAGAGCCATCCTTTTCATGGGCATCGTAGTTAGCGCCTCACTGACATTTTTTGCCCATGCTGCTCCGATCTGAGTAAGCTCGAGAGTCCTCTGTAGTCCCGCCATGACTTATGCGATGAAAACTCATTCCTCTTTGCTTCTTCGATTCGTTTTGGCCTTATACCCTAGAAGCTCCTTTGTGTTGAGTTGTACTACTGCATTGCATTTTGACCATTTGCACCTTTTGGCCTTGAGCCGGCTTCACTTGGACTCGTGTGTAAGCCAACTTTTGACCATGACAACTGCAAAATCAAACTTGCATACCTTTGACTTCTACAACTTGACACACCTTGACACGTGGAAGGAACACACCTTTGAGTGTCTTTGACCAGTTTTCGCCTCCCTGCATTAAGCATAGGATTGTCCCAATCCCAGGAACTAGATCATCTGTTTCACCGACACTCGTTCTTTCCACTGTACTATAACATTCTTTTATTCTTTTTTCAGCTTAAAAGAAAAAGAAAAAAAAAATTACATATCCCAAAAAGAGCTGGAACAGGACAATATTTCCATTTATTGTTGGCAGCTAGAGTCAATCGTGTCGCCCTTGGACAAAGCACTCAAAACAAAGTATTCTCCGTTTGGGCGGGATTTAGTTTGACTTAGATACGCCTTAACCTTGTTGTTGAGTCAGTTCTCCACCAATTGGTTATCTCTTCCAATCATATGGAAGGTTCGTTCGTGCCTCCTGCATGACAAACTTATAGAGAGTCATCATATGCTGCCGCATAGTCACATTGAGTCGTGCTTTTGTTCAAGGGAAGTTAGCCTGAGTCGGCCTCTCTGCGGTGTCTCTTGACTCACTTTTCAGTCGGCCATCCCTGATTTTCAGTATCATGTCTATCATCACATTAGCTATATTGGTCATTTACTCGTGCCGATTTGAGAAGGTCCCCATTGACTTCTTGCTGGCGGGTCTTTTCCTTATCGACGACGACATCTTGCTCTGAGGACAGGCCTAAAGCTGCACCCTGGCCCTATTTTCATTATTGATAGGTCACCTTGAGCTCAGCAACAATCAGTATCATGGGTCTTTGACTTAGTGGTTTCCCTTGTGTTTGACATCATCTTACATTATCACACATTGGGATTTGTGCAGTACCTTGGCTT
This sequence comes from Pinus tabuliformis, assembly GCA_031772625.1. Classification (NCBI taxonomy): domain Eukaryota; kingdom Viridiplantae; phylum Streptophyta; class Pinopsida; order Pinales; family Pinaceae; genus Pinus; species Pinus tabuliformis. The sequence goes on from CM062818.1 coordinate 2,081,410,914, forward strand.
CCATTTGACCCTATTGGTGGATACCTCGCCTCTGTGTCAGCTTTCATTATTGGTTGGTTCAAAGGGTTTATGTCGTGCACTAGCCACATCTTGTGTACGCCGGAAACGTGCTTCGGTCGGGTTACTACATCTTTTTCATCCGATTCATTCCACATTATTGGCCTACGTGTTACACTCGCGCTAGATTGATGAAGGATGCCTTAATGCCTTCCTTCTAACAGATCTTTCCCTATCGACTACGACTCATTGCTCTGGGCAAAGATCTAGAGTCCATTTGGCAGTACCTTGGGGTTTGCAGTCATTAGTGGCAAATCCTTCGCTATCAACAGTGGGAAACCATCATTGTCTCCTGATTAATAGATTCTTACAGGTGTTCGACTTCAGCTCATCTATTCACACTTGTTAGATTGTACTGGGTACCTTGACACTCATTATCATTATCGGTGAGTAGTCTTGCGTTTGTTAACAGTATACATCAATGACCAGTAATCAAACGATTTCTCACATGGTCGACTTCAGATCATTTATTCCCATGCTGTAGAAATGTACCATGGTGGTTGGTGAAGACCTCAGGTTGTATCAGCATTCACTAGTTCACTTGACAGTTGCTCCTGTTGCTGCTAGTTGATACTTTTCCACCTTATATGTTGTAGTCATTCATGACGACATCTTATACGCTGGCACCTGAGTTTGCAGTGTAGTACCATCTTATTCCATCATGTTCATTTGGTACCTTTTGGGATCAGTCTTTCATATCAGTGATCCGCTTCATCCTTCAGCATCAATGACATTTTTATATGTGATATTCAGACATGTACTTGTTCGATCGTGATCAGATGATCCATTATGTATTTTCCAGTTTTTTATACTTGTATACTTAGTGGATCCGCTTGTACTTGATATGCGGACATGCTGTACTTTCTCTGAGCATGGGTATGCCTGCCTCAGACAATGTTTCTTTCTGATCTCCTTTTGTGGCTTAGCAAGGCTGAACTCTCGTGAAGTCCTTCTCAGTTTTTTGCAGATTTCATTTCCATGAACTTGCTTAATACATTTTGGCCATCATGTACCCCTTCTGACCTCATATATTAGGGGGCATATGTTATAGCTCCAAAACTCACTCTTGATGTTTGTGATGCTGCACTCATGGCCTAGGGCAACCCCTCCTCCTAGACCTGGTCCAAAATTTAAAAAACAGTGTTTTGCTCCCTATACGCGACATTGCCTTGAACTAAACGCGTGTGTACACGGATCTGTGTATACCCAACCCGCATATATGTCTTAAAACACTTAAAAAAATTAAATCTCCTTAATTTCGGGCGGAGATCACGGGTTTCCCCTGTTGATTTCCTGTTAGTGCCCGTGGCCCAACTGTTCCCAACAAATTCCCAACTAAAAAACTACTTTGGGAGAAGTATAAAAAGGCTTCAATGGTAAGGCCTAAGGGAGGAGACAATAGAGAGAAAGATCACTCTGCTAATATTATCCCTGACCAAGTCTAAAGATCCTAGTGCTTCCAACACTTCCCTCATTTACAGGAAACCCTTGTTTCCTTGTTTGATGATGTCTTTATACTACTTGAGATATCATGGAGTAAGTCATGGAAAGAGTTTGTTGAAGGCTTGAGACCGGACAAATCCAGAGGACGATTCCGCTTGGAGCCTGCGAAAGGACGACTCGGGTGAAATCATTCCTTTCTGTACTTTAGTTATCTATAATAAAAGAAACACTTGCCTTTGTTCCTGATATAAATCTTCTTCATGTTTATGATATCAATGTTATGATTCACATATGAATGCTCGTTTTAATTGTGTAACTAACTACCTTTCAATATGCTATGAAGAAGATTTCTTTATGATGCTCGGTCCATATACTGTTGTACTTTATTGAATTGATTGTCTTACAAGTTGAAAGAGCAAAAGGAACTCCAAGAGGGTTTGGACCCTGGCTGGATCTTCCCAAACGAAAGACCCCTAGGTATGCCTCTCATCGTAGAGTTTGAGATATCATGGAGTAAGTCATGGAAAGAGTTTGTTGAAGGCTTGAGACCGGACAAATCCAGAGGACGATTCCGCTTGGAGCTTGCGAAAGGACGACTCAGGTGAAATCATTCCTTTTTGTACTTTAGTTATCTATAATAAAAGAAACACTTGTCTTTGTTCCTGATATAAATCTTCTTCATGTTTATGATATCAATGTTATGATTCACATATGAATGGTCGTTTTAATTGTGTAACTAACTACCTTTTAATATGCTATGAAGATGATTTCTTTATGATGCCCGGTCCATATACTGTTGTACTTTATTGAATTGATTGTCTTACAAGTTGAAAGAGAAAAAGGAACTCCAAGAGGGTTTGGACCCTGGCTGGATCTTCCCAAACGAAAGACCCCTAGGTATGCCTCTCATCGTAGAGTTTGTTTATATTAGCATCATGGCTGTGTGGAATGTGTGTTTCTTTGTGTAGATAACCTCTGATCTGCTAGGCTATCAACCCAAGACCCTAGGGGAATTTATCTCTTAAAAGCAAGGTTTGGAGTAGTTTGTTCTTCTTTTTCAATGTTTGGAGTCTCTTTTAGTGGATTTTGTAACACAATTTCTGGAGGTTGTTCCCCTGTTTCTTTGGAGGGAACTAAAGTGGAAGGTTGCTCATCAAAAGGTTGGTCGTTGGTTATATCTTCAATGGTGGGACTGGGAGGGTTCTGATTTGGTCTAGAGAGGATTTTGAGAGTTTTTGTGATGGGAGCTGCTTTAATCTTTTTAGGCTAACTTGGTATTGCTTTCTTGTTTTGGTATGGAGTGTTCTTTTTTCTCCTCAAATTGTACTATTTATGCACTTCGAAGATAGCAGAGTCATACCCTTTCTTGTAATCAAATGATTCCCCAGATTGGGTCTGCAATTGCTGCAGCATATGTAGTTCTTGATCATCTTGAGTTAGGAAGACTATATCTTCTTCATCCAATCCCATCAGATTTATCTGAGTGTCTAGTTAAGGGTCATCTGAATGTGAAGTTTCAACGTAATTATCTTAGAAAAGAGGCCTAATGTTTTGGTCAGGTCCATTCTTCCCAGTGTTTTGGTTTAGTTTTTTCCTAAAGTTTGGATTCCTTACTGGAGGAGCCTGTTGATTATCCCATTGAGATTTCTCTCCATACTATCTATCCTATTCATAAGTTTCTCCATACTTTTGGTAAGAACATATATTTTAAGGTCTGAAGATGAGGCTTCATCTTTAACTGGGATTCTCCTCTCATTTCTAGTCCTAGCTCTCTTTGCTAGCAGGTTGGCCTCCACACTCACAGCAACACTTCGCATGTCTTCTAAAGTAGGGGGATTTTGTTCTCTAAGTTGAAAATCCATGTCTGTATCAAATCCATCATGGAATCTAATTAAAGCTAAACCAGACGGGGGTCTAAGATCTACTGGTATGGCATTATATATGTTGTCAAATCTAGTACAGTAGTCCTGAACTGTTTCGTTTGGTCCCCTCTTGATGTTTTCATATTCAAAAAGGATTTGAAGAGGGTTGTTTTTCTTCTCCCACCTATTTAAAAATTGCTGGTAAAAAACTTTTAACTATCTATACTATTGTTATGAAGAGATCTAAACCATGTTATCACATCTCTTGCTAGAGTTTGGGAAAAAATTCTCATTTGGACATATCCAATGTCAATTTCATGTAATTTGAAATGGTCTGTCATTTTTCTTTTATGTTGTTGTGTTGTGTAGGATCGTGTGCCATTAAACAATATAATTTTACTCTGATAATCTTGTGGCATAACACCCCAATGGGGCTGGTAGTACTAAAGGATCATATCTATTTGCCATGGCTCTAAGCTGAGTGGGGCTAGGTTGTGGGGTTGAGGTTCTCAAAGATAATACAATAGTGGATGGAGAACTGGGAGTTGAGGTATTAGGGGAAAATACAGTAGTTGGTGGAGAACTGAGAATTATGGGTGTCTAATGGGAAATGATATGTTGATGGGGAAGTGATGGTATGAATGGAGGTTGGGAAACAATCTCGAAAATGGAAGGAAATTATGGTGAATTGAAAGGAGTGGATACTATTTCAGAAAGTTAAAGGGATTTCAACAATAACAGAGGATGACTAAGGTGAATTTAAAACATACTCACCAATTGGTTGGTTTTCCCTTTGTATTTCGAGATATGTAATGAATTCAGGGTCTAAAACAATCTTATCAAGAGCAGTTTCAGACTGGGTTTTAAACAAAGACAAATCAAAAGTAGCATCAAAAGGGAGTTCCTCTAAAAACAGAAATTCATCTGAACATGACTCTGCTTTAACTGAAGGTGTAGAGCTGACTGGACATTCTTCTCTTCTAGGTCTTCTCGAAATCAGGTTTGGATCATCACATACTGGGGTAGGGTTTGGGTCTGGGTTGGCCCTAGTATAGTGAGTTCTCCTTAAAGCCGGGATTTCAAGCTTTTCCAATTATCTTCTTTTTATAAATTTTATGAGTAACTTCAAACAAATCCTTGCATAAAATAATGATTTACAATTATCTCAAAGGCTTATTAAAACTGACGATCTGGTCTGCGAAACCAGAGATTCTGCGTTCGATCCCCAATATGGTCACCACTATGTTATCACTGAGAATTTCCCTTGACGTTATTCAAATAGGGCATAATCCGAGGTAACAAAAAACCAATCTTTTAGACTTAGGATTTAGCCAACCTAAGTCCAGAGAGGGCTCTCTCTTTATAATTTAACTTTGTTTTTAGATAATATTTTAGGCTAGTTCTTAGAGCTTATGGGATTTTGATTTTGAAACTGAAGTTGGATGGTGGAACTCTGGGAACAGATGGAAAGAACTAACTTGTTTATTTTGGGTATGTTCTATGCTTAGAGCAATTTATTTCAATTTTCACATTTAGCTCCATATCTTTTCCAGATTAGCAATCACATCCGCATTAAAGTAAACTGTAGATAGAACATAAACATAAATCGCAGAAGACAAGCCAAGACAAGAGGACACAAGATGTGGCGCTAGTCAGGGACACCCCAATGTGGGGAAACCCTTGATCAATTTTTCTTATATGTTCTTCAATAGTTCAACAGAGAGAGAGAGATAGTACGTTTACAACAAAAGTCAACACTTTGACTTATCTAGATAAGAGCATATATCATCTCTAAGAAGATGATACATGAGATCAGTTGAAGACATACTACTTCAATTAATTCTCCAAGGTGACTCTTTCATATTTGTTGTGATTCATTTCATCATCATGTTGCACCTCACCACGCTACACCATGTTGCACCCATCATCATTATGCTCCATCTCATCACGCTTCATTAATCATGACTATACCCATCACTGTACTGCATTATGTGCCATTGTTGCACCATGTTGCCATCCTGACCTATGTGTTGGCTGCACCTTGCTTGTCTGTTGTCCCTTGCATGCTTGTTGTTGCATGCTAGTTGTCCCTTGCATGCTAGTTGTAAAATTGCATGCTTTGTGTATCTGCTGCTAAGTACCATACAACTGTCCCAATGTTGGTTAGCTATCCCTTGCATGCTGCTCTCCTTTGGAGACATATGCTTCGGTTTTTTTGGCAATTCACGACAGTTCTGGCAATTCCGGTTGTTCCCAGTAGTTCCAGCAGTTCCGGTTGTTCCCGGCAGTTCTGGTTGTTCCCGATAGTTCCGACTTTTCTAGCAATTCCAGATTTTCCCACAGTTCTAGCGTTTTCGGCTTTTCCAGCTTTTCTGGCAATTCCGACTTTTCCGGAATTTCTTGCATTTCCAGCTTTTCCATCATTTCTGGCTTTTTCGGCGTTTCCGGAAGTTCCTTCTTTTCCAACAGTTCCGGCTTTTCTAGCAGTTCCTGATTTTCCGACGTTTCTGACTTTTTCAACTTTTCTAGCAGTTCCGGTTTTTTTGGCATTTTGGCGTTTCCGGCTTTTCCCGCAGTTCTGGCTTTTCCGACAGTTCTAGCTTTCTAGCTTTTTCGGCAGTTCCAGCAGTTCCAACTTTTCTGGCTGATCTTTATATTAATCCTACACCTCTCGATGAGAGGGATCCAAGAAAAATATCCGCTGCCATCAATAAGATAACCCACATGGAGTTTAGCCCTAGTTTCCAATTTTAACATAACTTCTTTAAACCATTGGGCTATAGAGTCAAGAAAAGGATGGCACAACTAAATCAGGGTATCAAACGGAACTTCACAGGGCAGGCTAGCAAAACAAAAGGCAAATCTTTAAGAGTTGATAGATGGAATGATTCTAACCAAGGTGAAGGGCACTTAAGAATCCGTGGACCTAGGTCAAAAGGAGGAATAAATAGTGATCATTAACAAAGGGCAATTAAGAATCCTTTGTTACATAGACTAGAAGGAAAACTACGGAAGCTAAGGAGCAATTAAGAATTCCCTAGCTAAGATAGTTTGGCAGAAAACATTAAGAATGTAAACAGTGAAGACAGAGTGCAGTAAAGCAGATTCTGAAATAATATTCCTTGTTGACCATTCAGATTTCATAGAAATACATATGATTATTGAGAAACATAAGGAAAAAAAATAATACACATAGGATAAAATACTTATTTGATTTCCATTTTGCACAAGAATCCTGTGAAATTTGAGCTTTATTCCATGATCCAGCAAAGCCAGTCCAGCCTTAGATACAATAGCCTTTTAGATATGAGAAAGTAGTCTATATAAATGTTTTTGAATCCACACCTAATACTTCGAAATATGAAGTATTTATACAAAATATCCCATAACAGTTTGGGAATTATTTTAGGAAAATAAAAATATCTTCAACATGAAGATAGAGACAGATGGAATAATGCTTCTTGCTATCTCTTTTATTGTGATTGTGCTGCTTGTTTGTAGTTCAAATTTGGCTCTTTCAGTTGACTGATATTTGTGTGTTGGAATCACTTTTTGTCATCAACCTAATGATACTCTTTACCTTCTACTCTATGACCTTGTTTTACCTTTTCATCTGGCTGTTATTTTACTGTGGTAACTTTATGGTAAATCTGTCAATTTTACCCACCATTCATCTTCAGGTAACTTTACTTTAAGCATCTTTCTGTAGACCTCATCTGCTTCAATATATTTGGAAAAATTTGGCTTATTGGCAAACAGGTGCTTTACCTCATGCTCCAAGAAAAATAGATTTTCCAAATTATCATACAATACCTTTCCTGTGGGAAACGCTTTAACTCCTGAAGTGCTTGCTTAGTCTTTGGCCAACTTGTGTAATCTATCAACATAGCCCTGTTGGGTCATAAGATTATCATTGATGACCATAGGACTGGGAAGGCCTTTTTCCCTCAAAATTCCAAACTTCACCATGAATCAGTCAATATCTACTTGCATGCTTTGGCATCTTTTTTCTAAATTGGTCACAAGGTTCATTTTAGTCAGAACCTTTTTTATTTCTATGATGGTTTCGGTTCTATCCTCTATGCCAATTTCATCTAGTTGATCCCTGCTCTTGCTGTTCAAGAAAGTGATAAGTTGGTTGGCCTCCATAGGTTGGTCTTCCAAGTCTTCCTTTGTCTTTTGGATTGCTTCGATGGCCACTTTCACCAGTTCTGTTTGCTAAAAAATTACTTGAATTGATGGCCAAACATCATTGACAGAGTCAATGATGTTGGCCCAGAGCATCTCCTTTATTTGTCCTAGTGGTTGTTGCAATGTCAAGTCCTTTTCAAGGAACTTTATCCTCTCACTCATCCTCAGGTTTTTTCTGTGCTTCTTCTTTTTGTTGTATTTGTGCTAGCTTACAGTCAGTTTCTAAGCTAGACACTTTTCCTTAAGTCTTTTAAGCTCTATAGTCTGGATGGTCATCTCCTCCATGGCTTTGACTAATTCTGTTATATTATCCGTAGATGTACCTGCATTTGTGGATTCTGCGGTGATTGGCATGGCTATAACAGATGGGGCTTTTGGTGCTAGTTTTGCTGCCAAGGTTGAAGGAACTGCAGTGGAAACTGTAGGAATAACAATCTATGGAGTGGTGGTCAACTCACTCTGTTTAGACTGAATTAAATTTCCTAGCTCCTTCTTTGTTTCTTTCAGTTGATCATTTAACTTATGGACCAATTCCATAAGCTCTTGTTCCTTCTGAGTTTCTAATACTTCTATTGTTTATGGATGATGCGATGGTGGAATTTTGAGGTGCCTTTTCAAGGCAGCTATGTCATCTTTCTTTTTCTTTACTAATTTCTTTGCAGCCTTTACATCCTTGGGATCATGTCCCAACTTAATGATTAAGTCCTCCAAGGACTTGATTCTTGTATCCTTGGCCTATGAGGAGGCCTTTTCTAATTGAAATTGCGTTGATATATTATTCAGCGATTTTGTAACTGATGGGTTGCAATGGCTTCACTGGTTAATGTGGAATACACCATTTCTCCTGTCTGTTTATGCAATTCAATATGGTCAATAGGATTTATATCCTTTGCTAGCACTTCAAAATCTGTCTTTAAATAGTCAGCGATTGACCTTGGTTGCTACACAGTAGACTTCATGTAAGTCATTTGCATTTTACCTTCTTTACATCAAGGGCTGACATAAGCCTTGTTTGATTGGTGGGAGCCATTATGAGGTATTGTGCATAGGTTTGAGCCTTCAACCTTTCATTCCTAGCCTTTATCTCTTTGTACTTTTATCTAATATCTTGGTCTTGGCCAGCTGGTGCTCTGAATGAGGAGACTTACATACTTTGTTGTTTTTCCAACACCTGAGTAGGTGTAATGGAAGGTACTTGTGTTCCTCTAGAGGGAGTAGCTTGCCTGCTCTCTACCCTTTCTGTGCCTGTGTTTCCAACTGTTTTTTCTGTGTATCCTTGCTTTGATAAAGGATTTAACTTTTACCTCTTGACATAAGTCTATGCAATTGGTATGCCAGAAGGAGTGGCCTCCTCCCTGTCTCTTTTGGGGTTCTTCTCCTCATTTAGAGGAGTCTACACAATAGGAGGGGTACTCATGATGTGTTCTTGCTGTGTTGTTTGAGTCAGCGCTTTTGATAAGTCTGGTTGCTCTGACTCTTCTTGCTCCTAAAGTTCTTCTTCTACTTGTGTTTCATTGTGTTGTTGTGTTTCCCTTTAGGCTTGGGATTCTTCTGGTACCTGTATGAAAGAATCTTCATCAAGTCTCCTCTCTAGATCAATTAATACATTATTGACAACAACTTCAGTGCTATCTCTGTCCACTAAAGTATTCTCCACCCATTCCAATTGATTTGCATATTGTTCTATCTCAAGAATTCTGTGGTGGATGTAAGGAGACAATTCAATTTGTTTTTCTGTATTCTATTGCAGAAGAAGTCAAAAGGGTTATATCTCCATATGAAGCTTTGTTTCAGTTTGAGATTTTGAAGGATTTGATCTGCTTCTCTTCCAACTTCTCTATTATTGCATACAAAGGGGCCTAGCTGGTCTTTTATTCTAAGTTGAGCCTTCTTCTTGGCCTTTACAAAATGTACCTCATTTGAGTTGATTATCTGCTTGGAGTACTTCAGAGCGAATAACCTCATTGGGATGTATCTAGGTAGTTTGTATGGTGCTAACTCATAGCTATAGATTCTGATTTCAGTGTGATTTTGGTACAAATACCAATCTCCCACTTTGTGTTGTTTAGATAGTTGTAGGATCCTTCTGATATCTGAACTGATCATTAGGAGAGGACTTCCTAATAGCATGGTAGCTACTGCATGCACAAAAAGGTCTATGAAGTCTGTGTAAGTATATGGAGAGTCATATTGGTGGATCAAAGGGGTCCAGAAGACCACTAACCTGGACTTGCCTCTAGTATCAAGCTTTTGCAGAGGGAATGAGAATTTATCAGCTTGATAGTAAAGGAAACTATGATACAAAACAGATGAGTACTTAAATACTCTTTCATTGCCAATTCTCATGAATTGATCATGCATTTTATCTGCTATGAGTTTGGCATAATTAAACATGATGGCAGGAGGCTGTCCAAGAGTGAAAATTGACATGAATGCAATAATGATTTCATCAACATATTCGCTGGTAGTATAGCCTAAGACACTAGATATCATTGACAAAATGTCCTGGCCAAGTTTGGGAAATATGGTCCACATGTATGGGGGAGGATCATTTGGGATATATTTCTCTTCCACAATAAAAGTTTGGAACATTTCAGCAAGTCTGGAAGTAGTAATCTTGGGGAATTTGTCTAATAGATCTCCAATAGGAATGGGAGTCAGATTTTGTCCTGGTTGCAACTGCAGCATTTCATTGATGGATTCAGTAGTGATGGTGCAAAGTACAGTATGGTCAAGGGATGCCATTGCTCTTTGGCTAGGATTGTAGTTTGCATGGCAATAATGAACGATTTCGGGAAAGATATGTACTCTAGGGAATTGGTACTTAGGCAAATTTGACTCCCAAAGACTTATTTTGTCTGATGGTTCAAGTACTGGTCTCTATACTGGCAGTGTAATTTCAGTGGGGATTCCTGAACAATGGTGTCCTTGATTTGGAAGTCTTTGTCCGCCAAAGGGAGATGGTCTAAATCCAGGTGGGGAGTGGAAAGTGGTCAAACATCCATGGCGATGGGAGTGGCCATTCTTAGTTCTTATGCATTTACGAAGGGGGAAAAGGGTTTTTAGTCAAACTGGAGCAATTTAGTTCAATTCATAGTAGTTTGGGGTTTTAGGGTAATTTTTTTACTTAATTACTTAATAACTTAAAGCAATTGAGTAACAGGTTTGGGAATGAGAGAGGGTTTCTTGGTGAATTTGAATAAATACCTGGTTTTGGCTCTGAATGGGCTGATGGACGACTATGCACAGTTACAGGAGGTGTAGGTGACTGAAAAGTGGATTGGAAGTTTAGCGGCTTCTACAGGTTGGCGACCGGACATGGGTTGGCAGTGGTACGTACTCTGTAGCTTGCATGGAGGCCTGAGTGCCTTTTTCCACGATAAAACAAAAAATAATAAGTTTTTTCTTAGTTTTCTTCGCAAAGTCAACTATTTGGCGGGTTTATGGGAATAGGTACGTTTGGCTTTTAGTGGGAGATGGGACGTTTTGTCATCTGGCGGGAGGTGGTAAGCGTGTTTGATCGCACATCTTTTAGGCTAAAATTGTTTTGGGGGCACGCCGTCGGATGCCATTCATCGGGCGCCACGTAGCATCAGGGCCCAACAAGAAAATGACCCATATCGGGTGGGCAAAGGTCAAACTTCGGAGGCTGCCCGATATGATCGTCCATTGTTGGATCAAAGGGGGCCTAATCGTATGGTGATCGAGGAGGAGTTTTGTCATGAAGCTTAATGGAGGGGTCCGACGAAGGTTTAAGAGTAACGGGTTTTAATTAATCACGGATTATGGTGGGTTAAGGGTGTCGAGGGTGATTTCATTGGTAGAGGTTGATTATTAATTAACCGCAAATCGATCAATTAATTCGTTTTATCGGGGGTAGGGTTTTATTGTAAATTTTATGATTCAAACTTTCGGTGCAGGTATTAATATAAGGGTTTTATTTATAATGATATACGGGAAGGGTTATATTTCTTTTTTGGTATTTTAATATATAAAGTAAAAGTTAATATGAATTGAAAATGGAAAATAACTTAGCGCTAAGTTAAATGTGTATTCATAATTTATTTGCTTTTATAAACACATTATAACTTAGACTTAGTGTTGTTCTTGTGAGTTTCTTTGGAAAAAGGGGTTTTTTGATGGGGGGTGATCACTTTTTCTAGGATAACAAGGTCTTATCCTTAGAGAAAGGGGTTTATTAGGGGGGAATGACTTTTCTTTAGGAAAATAATGTTTTTTCATGGGAAAAGGGGATTGTTGGGGAATATGAGTGTCTTTAAAGGGGGTGAATGTTCATGAGGGGTCTTTTAGTACTTAGGACCTATAAGTCATTGGGCCGAGGTTCTAGTCCCTCCAGAAGTCAAAGAAATGCTCTTAGACCCTTTGACTTAAGATTTTAAGTACTTAAGAATTTTCTTGGAAATTAGTTATGTGAAAGGTGTAATGAGTGAGGGAGGTTAATCAATTTGACTTTGTGGATTTGAGACATGCCCAATTTTATCCATATTTATAACTTTGATGATGAGTATGATAAATATGCTTTTATCTAACAACCATCACAATTCTGCAACCATTCTTCTACTTACCCACCTACTCATCTTACCATTTTTCATCTCTTTATTAGGGTGCACTTAAGCTGGCAAACCCTTATCAAAACATTTTCTTTTTTTTACAAAAGTAAGCTATCTAAGTCTAACCTTATTATATCCAAGGACTCAGATTAAACTATTGAGCTCCTTTTATTTACTCCACCTAATCTAATTATCTGCCAAGATTAAACAGTTTGGTCATATTTTATTTTCTATCTATAACATGAAATTCAAATCATGGAGTAACCAAGATTAAACTATTTGATTACCATGGATTGTGGCATGAATAACTAGCTGCACACAATCATTATTATGCTTCATAAAAAGTAAATGGTAGTGGCATTTTTTGTTTGCACACTTTCATGGTCTTATTTTCTTTTATTGGGGTTCATATTTTTCATCTTTTTTAACCTTTATATTTTTTTTTTCCTTTCATTTTTCTTTTAGGACATACCCTCTTTACATTTTTTTATTTTTTCTTGAATATGGAAAACATTTGCACAAGCAAAGGTATGTTACATGTTTAATCCTAATCATTCGAAAATTATGACTTCTATTGGTATAGGAATCTAACAGACTGCAGAAGAAATTGTCAAAACAAAATACTGAAATTTCAGCATTAAGGAAGCAGCTAAAATTGCCAGCTTCGAAAGACCCAATGACTAAAGAGATTGAAGAAACTGAAACTCAAAAATCTGTCATAATGAAGCTCATCATGGAACAAAATCTGCAAATAAAACAAATGGAGGAGAAAATGGAGAAACTTGTCAAAGAGAAAGAGGAAACTGTAAAAAGGACCAACATTCCAATGGATGTAGTTCCTCTTAAAGCAGTCTCTATAACTACAGCGTCTGCCTCAGGCACATTAGCAACTACAGGAACAATAGTAGGAGCTGTGCAAAATCTATCTATTTAGACAAAGGAAATGAAAAAACTACAGGATCAACTGAAGACATTACAACACATGAAATCAATTACATACAATTCACATGCAACTGAGTTAAAGAGGGCAAAAAGTCAAATTGAGGTATTGCATAAAGAAATCAAAGAATCTTACCTTGGAAATAAAATGGGTTTGGTAAAGGAAATGTTAGGGAAGAGAATACTGAATCAATCAAATATATCATGCATATATCAGGATAATCTTTGATCAAAAGGACTTGTTGGAAAAAGCTCAGAAAGCTATTGAAATCTCATTCTTCAGGTGTAGGATAAATGCAGCAGTGTTAATGTTATAGTTCAACGTTTTTTCAGTAAGTTGGAACCCTTGACCAGCAAGGGTTTTCCCTCTATGCTGGTGATAAATGATAGATTAATGCCCATTGAAGACTATGTTTGAAAACTTGTGCAGAATCTGTCTATTTAGACAAAGGAAATGAAAAAATTACAGGATCAACTGAAGACATTACAACACATGAAAGCAATTACATACAATTCACATGCAACTGAGTTTCAGAGGGCAAAAAGACAAATTGAGGTATTGCATAAAGAAATCAAAGAATCTTACCTTGGAAATAAACTATGTTTGGTAAAGGAAATGTTAGGGAAGAGAATATTGAATCAATCAAAGATATCTCCCATATATCAAGATAATATTTGATCAAAAGGACTTGTTGGAAAAAGCTCAGGAAGCTATTGAAATATCATTCTTCAGTTGTAGGATAAATGCACCAGTGTTAATGTTATAGTTCAACATTTTTTCAGTAAGTTGGAACCCTTGACCAGCAAGGGTTTTCCCTCTATGCTGGTGATAAATGATAGATTAATGCCCATTGAAGACTATGTTTGAAAACTTGCAGAGGTTAGTACCAATGCAGCTATAGTTTCAAACATAAGAGGTGAAGCAACACCAAAGGTTGTGTTGAATGCACTCAGAGATACCTTTTCCATCCTAAATGAAATTAGACATATATTTTTAGTGAAACCCACTTTTACTAAAAATATAGAAATGGATGAGGTTTTTCGAAGGGTGACCAAGTTATCTATCCCAAATAAGAAACATTGGCAACAGTTAACTAATTTACCTGACTAAAAGGAGGATCACACAACAATCAACATTTCTAGGGACAGTCATCAACAGTCACCAACCGTTCAACACCAAAATAATCTAAGTTCATATTCTTGATTTTGTATTAATCTATTTTTGTAAATTTGTTTAAGATATTCTCTTATCTCTAAGATTGTATAAATAACTCTCTTTAACGAGTTATTAAGAGTGGCACCCTTGAAGAAACATTTGTAATCACTAAATGTACTCAGATTTTTCTAAATCATTAATACCAAAGCAAAGGATTCTGAATTTTGATTCATACAGGTTCGTATTCCCTATAAGTTTTCCAATTTTCATTCACTTGTTTTCTTCATATTCTTAAGTTTTACAAAGATAACGATATAGGAGTAGATGAGTTTCAATTCACTCTTATAAGCTTTCTAAAAAGATCACCTTTAAAGAGAATGAATTATAAAAACTGTTTGTTTAAGTAATTTCCTCTAAACCATAAAATCAGCAGTATTTTTGTAATCTTGGGAATATTTTGTCAAACTTTCTGAACATTGTTTGAAGGTTTTCGTACTTATGGTTATTTAATTTTCTATTTGAAAACTATAATAGTCATAACATTTTTTTGTCTCTACTCATCACCATATAAGCTAAATCATTGTGTGGATTTTAATAGCAGCCCTTTGGTTAATATTAGTATTATTCAACAACTTCAGTCATCACTGTTTTAAATCTGTTTCGAACATTGGTCCTCCAAAAATTAAAATAAAACCCCCCAAAACAAATATCTTAGATACCCTAGCATGATCGCTGACCATTATCATCTCATGATATTTTGATATTTTCTAGATCAATTGATGAACATTTTAAGCATGTACATAAATTTAAACAAGTTTTCAAAAGTAGTGATTTAATTATAAAAAATAATAATATGGAAATCTTCTAGACCAAGGTTAAATTCTTTGGACACTTCATTGAAAATGGCGAGATCGCTCTTTAGCAGCAGGCAATGGCATTTGCAGAGAAATTTCCTAGATGAAATAAAAGACAAAACCCATCTTTATCTTTGGTTGTCTAAACTATGACTGTAATTTTTATAAGGATAGAAAGGTTCTAAATCAAAGACTAAAAAAAACCAGAACTATGGAGTATGGAGCACTTGAAAAGATAAAAGAGAAGGTAAAAATTCTTCCTATCCTCTATATTTATGAAAGTTTGCCAAAGAATGTTGAAATGGATGCAAGTGATATAGGATGGGAAGTAAATTATGAGTTTGCCTCACTTGTGTGGAACCCTCGAGAAAAACTATTCGACCATTGAAAAAGAAGTGAAAAATGCTTAGAATCGCATTGGTAAGTTGGATATACACCTAATAAATAAAAGTTTTTTCTTGGAATTGATGCTTCAGCCATGAAGAAGGTGTTAACCAAAAATATCAAGAAACCAATAGAGTCAAATTTTGTTGGATGAGAAGCTCTCTTCACAAACTTTGATTTTGAAATTAAACAGGCCAAGGGAAGTAAAATTTACATTCCATATTTTCTAAGTAAAAAAAAATATTCAAGAACAACCACATTTAATGGTTATAGCAACTGAATGGAATCATATTCTTAATCCTGAAACTTTCATAGAAGTAAAATTTGCATTCCAGATTCTCTCAGTAAAGAAAATATTCATTAACAACCACATTTAATGGTTATAGCAACTAAATGGAATCAAGCTACTGAAAACCAACTCAGTAGTTGAGAAACACATGGAAATTTAGAGCATTTGACATATGGAAAATTTAGCAAAAAATACCTTAAATATTCACTTTAAAAATATAGATATAACTTGGAGAGAAGAAAATAATAGACTTAATAATTTTCACAAATATTTTGTAATAAACAAAGATACACATCCAAATTTCCATCAAACACTCTTGTGGCCGCACCATTTTCTAGAGCCTTTGGCATTTACAATTAATATAAGTCTGCATGCTCTCGAAAAATAGATAAGTCGGTTGTGGTTGCAACACACCCACCCACAACATACATCTCTACGTTGGTGTAATGTAAAAGATATAGAGAGACACAGAAATAGAGAAATTCTGATGCAAAGTCTGTAATGTTTGATATGTTATTCGATAGTGAGAAATGGTAATGAAGTGTGGATTTTGGATTTCTCTTTTCAGGAATCCGATGGACATTGTTTAGAATACAAATAAACTGATAACTTCATCATAATTTTTCTTGTAATGTTTTCTTCTACATTACCGACTGTGTGTATCGAATAATAATTTGTTCCCATTGAACATTTTCGTTACCTCGCAACGTTTAAATTGGAAAATCAAAAATTAGTTATGCAATTTTTTGAATCCCATAGAAACTCATTTCCTCTTTCACATGGATTTATTTAACCTAACTTCATTCTCTTTCAAACATATTCCTTTTAACTGAACTTCGTTACGGAAGGTGAAGAATGTACTCTTTTGCAATTTGTTATGCTATTTCTACTGATGCTATTAATCCTCGACCATCCAAAAGTTGGAAATATTTAAGCGATAGACTTTGGGTTTAATACGCCATCCCAAAGTTAAAATTGTTGAAGTAATGGACTTTGGATTTTTCTTTTCGGAACCGTTGAACATAGTTTAGAAAAACAAATAAACTGATACTCAACGGCAAGTCTTTCTGTAATGTCTTCTTGCCCGGTACTATTTCTGTGATTGGATTATATACTACGTTCTCCATTTTAACTTTTTTCACAACACACCAGCAAAAGAGAAAAACTAATTACATTAGTTAAGATTATCGTAATAATATAACTAATTATGTTCAGTTTGTATTGTAATCGGAATTTTCATGGTCTCTTTCTCTCCTTTTTTAAGGAATATTTTAATATTATCAAGAACTAATCTTTTTGGTCAAAATTGTTTTCCAAATGATGTTTTATATTTATTTATGTTTCATTTAACTGTTACTATTATATTTATTTTATTATTTTTATGTTTGTCATTTAAATGTTATTATTATTTTTATTGAATAACTAAAATACCTTTCAATCTTATTATTTTATCACTATAAGTTTTTTATATAGCATAAAGATTGGCTACGAGCACGAGTTTAAACCCCCAAGCTTCACAGTTTAAGGTTCAAGGTGCATGGTGTGGGATTGCATGATGTGAATTAGGATAGAGACAAGCATTTTGTAGCATGCCCAAAAACCCATAGTTTGTGTAGTAACGAGCCTACTGCTACACCATGGTTTATCTAAGAGTTTATAAATACCATGCAATATGTGCTTATCTTGGAATTTTATCTTGTATTTCCCCAATCCAATTGGGAGTATGCTTATATCTAAGATATATTGTTATAAAAATAGATGCAAGAGATATATCTCTTTATCATGCAAGCATACATATAAAAATGAATATTCCTCACACACATATATCAAATTTAACCATTGTTACCCTCTTGACAAAACATCAAAAGGCATATTTTTTGACTAGTGTTTAATTACTGGAAATATCTAATTACAAAATATAATACATTTAATATGAAGCGTCGCTGCTTAGTACCTGCCTTATGCAAAAAAAATTGACAACCAAAGTTATTGGTCCCAAAAGTTAATATTTAAACACTTTTTAAAATTTTATTAATTCCAAATCAAATGACCAAAATTATAAAAATACATAAAGTTTATAATTATTATCACTTTACTATGTGGGAGTTTCAACATATTTTGAAATTTTTTTGTAACTAGTAGACATATAGTGAAAATAAAGATAATTAGGAATTCTTTTACAATAAATTTCTATGTAGATGGTGGCCACCATTTTTATATAAATATTTGCTTAAACTATGGTGGACAACTATCACATGGCATTCTTGCATAAAAAAAAAATGGTAGATAGCTATCTACCTAACATTTTTTTGTGCAAAAACTGAATAGATTTTTTTTAATATATATTTTTATATCTTATTATTTAAATTAAAACCAAACAAAAATAACAATCAACTAATTAGCAAAAACAATTTATATTAAAAAGATCAAATTTATTTTTTAATTTACTACTTTTATATGGAAATAATTTACTATTTTTATATTGAAAAGATTAAAATTTATTTTTTTTTATTTTCAAAATATTTAGCGTAATATTTTTTTTTTAAATCTTAATAAACCTAGAATCGGTTTAAAAAGCAATTTTTTTATTGAACAAAAGAAAAAACAATATAATCTCCGGTTACTAAAAAAACATAATTTTAAAAACATCAAATGGCATAATTTCAAACTAGCCATTATAGGAAACATCCAAAGTCAAAATGTCAAAAAGATTATAATTCGAAGCGGAGAAGTGCATGGAAATGGAAACTTCGCATACCTGCTTTTCGATATCCACTGCGCAGCGAAGGCGTAGTGGCTCGCTTTGATCTTCTCTAACAATACATCGAGCCATTTCCCGGACTTGATTATGCATTATAAGTTTTGAACTGCGCTTCGTTAAAGCTACTGACAATGATTGCGATACCTCCTCCTCCGGAAAATGTTCCGGATGTTGTGGCCAAACCCCCCTTACAAATCGCCGCCACATTTTAGTTTGCCCCCATATTTTAGTTTTATCTTGATGATAGTCCACGTCGTTCTTGAAACTTATGAGGTAAGTTTCACAGAGCCTTCTGAGGGAGTAGTTAACGTCCTTCGTATAATCTAATCCCTCTAACACTCGAACAGCCAGTTCCTCGTCTTCTCCCACCAAGAAATGAGCCACGTCCAAAAGCATCCTTCGCTGTTCGCAGTCCATATCTTTGCAACTCGATTTTAATAATTTAGTTACATCATTTGCTTCGGGCAAACTCGCTCCTTGAGAGTATAATTCCAACTGCCGCTCCCAATGCGTTCTATCAGAATTGCTAGATACCTGCTCCCCCAAAACTTGTAAGCAGAGAGGCAAACCCCCACAAATTTTCAAAAATTCCTCCACCAAATCTGCGCACCCTTCAAGTGAATTTGATTGACGGGTAGCATGATAGCAGAACAATTCTCGGGCATGCTTGTTCTCCAATGGCTGTACATCATACACGAATGAAGTGTTTTTATAAGAGGCCCTCACAACATCTTTATCACGAGATGTTACGAAGATCAGACTACCCTCTTCCACAGCATGTACATCCAGTACGCTTTCTATTTGGTGCCTGTCATCCACATCATCGAAAACAATCAAAACCTTTAATCCTTTTAGACTCTCTCGTAACATATTCTTCGCGTTCCAGCTAGATACCATATTTTTACCCAGCAAATCACGACAGAGCTGCTGCTGCAAAACATGATCATCTGTTTCTCTGACGTTAAACAAATAAGAAGCCCTTCTAAACTCCGAACGGCTCAATTCGTTGAAGATATGTCTCGCCAGAGTTGACTTCCCTATACCGCCTAATCCGGCAATTACTACTACCTTTTTGGAGCTTTGTTTCTTAATTTGATCATCCAAATCCTTCCAGGCCTGGTCTAGTCCAACTGGGCGAGGCGGCAACTCAAATGGGTCCCGTTTGACGTGTTCTATTACAATGTTTTCAATGTTTTTCACAAGCTTTCCATAGTCACTGTAAACAAAAAAATTATTTGCAGTCTATCATAGTTAGAAAAATTGATGATTCAAGATTCACCAACTTGATAGATGATAAATAAGTGAAATATCTCTTTTGTGATATGATAATAAGTAAAGTATGTATTCACCTTTCCTTCCAATTGAACACTGTATCAGCATTGCCTGCGGCTTCTACGACTGCTTTCTTCCCTTTGAACACCTTACCACAAATGTTTGCAGCTTTTCTGAGTATTTTCGCCCATTCATCCACAAGTTCCTTGGATTCTCTTGCAAGGTGTTTCTGAAAGGCTTTGGCATAACATCCCTTCTCAATGAAACGAAGCTCCACAGGCTCAACGTCACAGAATATGGGAATAAACTTGGGCCCATGAGATGATTTCAACATCCAAAGCAACTCATTTAAGCACCAGCGTGATTCAGCATAATTCTTGGAGAATATTGCAATATGAACAGAGGAACTGCTAATGGCTCTTCGGATTTCAGTCTCGATGGTATCTCCCGAGCTAAGTACGTACTGATCCAAAAAGACTCGCAACCCATAGGGTTCGAGGGCATGGTAAATGAGGCTGGCAATATTCTTCTTTGTATCCTCTCCCCTGTGGTTGATGAAAACCTGGTATGGCTGGCATGATTGCTTTGCTACTGCCTCCATACTTGATACCTTGTAGTTTGGAAGGTGGAGGAAACGCTTGTCACGGCAATGAAGATGAAGATGAAAAACTGGAGAAGGTGGAGGAAACGCTTGTCACGGCAATGAAGATGAAGATGAAAAACTGGAGAAATGGCCGGTCGAAAAGCTAATAGGGAGGTCGAAAAGTAAAATCACCGTCGTGACGAAGGTGGGAGGTCTTCTCTAAAGATGTCGTAATATGAACGGCGCGTAGTGGGAATTTCCAATAAATAGTACGATGCACCGGCCGACCACTCTTAGTTGCCTTCGTTTCCAGGTGAAGGCCCACTCTAACCGTACCATGTGTCACCCACGTAGATTGTGGGTGTCGTATTATAATCGGCGCGTAGGGGAATTTCCAATAAATGGTACGATGCACCGGCCGACCACTCTTAGTTGCCTTCGTTTCGAGGTGAAGGCCCCACTCTAAGTGTACCATGTGTCACCCACGTAGATTATGGGTGTCGTATTATAATCGGCGCGTAGGGGAATTTCCAATAAATGGTACGACGCACCGGCCGACCACTCTTAGTTGCCTTCGTTTGCAGGTGAAGGCCCCACTCTCAGTGTACCACGCGTCACCCACGTGGGTTGTGGGTGTCGTATTATGATGGGTGCGTAGGGGAATTTCCAATAAATGATACGATGCACCGGCTGACCACCCTTCGTTTCCTTTGGGCTTAATCTTCCGTAATCAAGTGGGCATGTGCAGCAATTGTTGACGCATTCGTCGTGGTAGTTCCACCATACTCGTTCATTGCCTACCAACATAGACTTAGGTACACGCGGAACATAGGCATAGGCCTAGGTACACGCGGAATTTTTATTCACTAATATACTGAACATTTTCTAAGATAGAAGATCTTCACAGTGGAAATTCACATCTTACATCTGTCTTTCACCAATGGTGGCTCATCCATGATGTGTGGACTTAGTGCACGCGTAATGCTTATTTGCTACTTTAATGAACATTTAGCTTTGATGGAACATGTTTATATATTGTTAAACATTTCTTTAGTCTATAATTTTTTTATAAATTTGCATCCACATTTCCACAACCTATTAATTGCACTCTTCCTTTACCAAGTCGACTTCACTTTCATGTGGCTTGTTGAATAAGTTTTTTTCACTTTCCATTTTAGATGACTTTGTCGTACCTTAGCTACTTCACTTGTATGCAAATTCATTATATTCATAATACCTTATATTGCCTTGTGAGTCTCTCTTTCATAACCTTACATTTAATCATTTTAACATATGTTTTCTTTTCATATGTAAATGAGGGAGTCATTGACTCATTTCTCGACAATATCTTGTCTCCCCTCTTACAACCTACATTGAGCAAGTAAAACAATCAAACTAGAAACCAAAATCAAATGTATATTAATAATTTCAATTAATGATGTACAATGTGTACATATTAATACATAAAGGAAACATTTGAATTAGTTTAGGAGTGTTCTTGGACTCCAATAACTACCCAAACTTACCCATGCCTAATCCTAAGGATTAGCTATCTAACATTCCCCCCTTAATCTGAAGGGATGTACCCAAGCCCAAGAATGAGAGCACAAAATGCAGAAATGCAACTCAACCAAGAGATCAACGTCTCTCAAGAAATGGTTTTTAAGGATGACCACAAACCAATATGGGAGAACTCAAGGTCTCAACCAACACCAACTCTAGAACTTTCATAGCAATTCTTAGAACAACAAAAAATGTGGTTTTAAGGTGACCACAAACTCAAAACTGTCACAACAATTCCTCGAACAATTCCAAATATGGAAATGCTCAATCAACTCAACTCTAACTTATGCTCGCTTGACATCTTGAACTCGAACCTGTAGTAGACCATCAACAATCCCCCCTTATTGGATACAGGGTGAGAAATACTCTTCATCACTGCAAGGTTGGTCATCACTCTCAAACATATGCTTTGGTATGACCTATAAAACTTCTTGGTTATTTTCATCCAATCCCAAGAAGAAATCCATCCGAAAGTTAGCTTCTCTCTTGTAGTAGTCTTCTTTTTGGAGCATCTATTTGTATGATGATTTCACTTTCCACAATGTTCACACGGGTGTAGATCAAAATATCGATCTTTCACATGTCCAACTCTATTACACTATTGGCATCTATCAACTTGTTCTGGAACAACACCATCCAAAAATTCAGCAATTCGGAATTGTATAGGTTTAGCAAAATCTGGAATGTGAAAAGATACATTCAGAGTATCCTTTTTGTAGTTGAAGTGAAAACTTCTTGATAAACAGAAATATATGTATAAATCTTTTATTAAAAATGAATTGACAGATGATGATTGTTACATTGGGGTTTCCTGGCTTATATATCGCCATGGGCACCCTTTGGGGAAAGGGCATGATCTTATGATCATGCCCTTTCGTCTACTTTAACCTAAAATTAAATAATAAATTTAAAACTAACTAATTTTTTTTACATAACATTGTCTTCCTCTCGAAAGAATGCTTTGTCCTCAAAGCATACGTAACAACGAATGTTTTTGACAAAATGCTTCATTTCCAAAAAAGCTTCTTCTTCGGGTAAGTCCTTCCACTTGATCAGATATTCCTTGATAGTATGATATCGAAGCTTTCTTTCTCTAGTAGACAAAATACCTTCTGGTTCTGGAATGACTCTTGCCTCATCATCTAAGGATGGAAGCGTTGTTTGATCGTTACCTAGTGCCCTTTTAAGGCAAGATACGTGGAAGATGTTGTGAACACGACTTGTCTCTAGAAGGCTTAAACCATACACAACTTGGCTAATCTTTTTTTTTATCTAATAAGGTCCATAAAACTTTGGTGCCAATTTGGTTTTTCCTTTTTGTTTTAAGGATAATTGTTTGTATGGTTGGAGCTTAACAAATATCCATTCTCGGACTTCAAACTCTCTTTCGCTTCTGTTACGGTTTGCTTGTTGCTTCATACGATTCCTTGCATTATTCAAGTTTTCTTTTAATATTTGGACGATTTTTTGGGTTTCTTCTAGTTGATCTTTAACAGCAGGTAGATTTGTCTGGACAATAGCTAGATCCTTCCATTTTGGGGGTTCATACCCATATAAAGCTTGAAATGGCGTCAATTTTGCTGATGTATGATAAGTGGAATTATACCACCACTCAGCGATATGTAACCATTGAGCCCACTTATTTTGTTTTTCTGTAGCGTAGCAACGTAGGTAGGTCTCCAAACACTTATTGACAACCTCTGTTTGGCCATCTATTTGAGGGTGATAAGTAGAACTCATATTTACGTAGGTTCCTATATCGCTGAACAATTCCTTCCAGAAATTACCTTTGAACTTTGCATCTCTATCACTCACAATGACTTTCGAAAAACCATGTAACTTGTATATATTTCTGAAAAATATTTCATCAATTTCTTTTGCTAAGTATGACTTCTTTATTGCCATAAAGTGAGCATATTTGATGAGTCTATCAACTACTACGAAAATCTTGTCCTTGCCTTCAGATATTGGTAATCCTTCGATAAAGTCCATCGAGATTTCTTCCCATTTCTGATTTGAAATGTTTAAAGGGTGAATTAATCCTGGTGTCGTAATATTTTCACTTTTATTCCTTTGATATGTGTCACATTCTTCTACATACTTCTGAATATCACGATTCATTCCCTTGCAAAAGAAGGATTGACGTGCATTGTAGTAAGTCTTAAAGAATCCTACATGTCCAGCTGATGGTGAGTCATGTGATTCCTTGAGTATCTTAAACTTAAACTTGGAATTTGTGTTTAGATAGATTCTTCCCTTGTACCATAGGATATCGTTCTTCCACTCAAATTTTGAGTTGTTGGGAAGGTTATTGATTATTGCCATTATTTTTGGATCCTTGGCATATTCACTTCAAATTTCGTTAAGCCACTCAGGGACAACAACCGAAATTGCAAGTAGTGTTGGTTCTTCATCTTTCCTAGATAAGGCATCTGCTACCACATTGTCCTTACCTCTTTTATGTAGTATTTCCAAGTCAAAAGTGGCAATTTTTCAATCCATTTTTGTTGTTCTTCGGAAAGTGTTTTTTGTTGAAGGAGATGCTAGAGACTATTGTGGTCTGTTCGAATAGAAAACTTACTTCCCAAAAGATATTGCCTCCACTTAGCTAGTGCATGCATGATAGCGAGCATTTCTTTGTTGTATGTGGATTTTAGGTGTTCTCTTTTGTTGAGCTTCCTACTTTCAAAAGCTATTGGATGTCCTTGTTGCATTAATACTGCACCTATACCGAATCCAGAAGCATCACAGTCAATGATAAATGGTTTAGAAAAATATGGTGTTGCTAATACGGGAGCATTAGACATAATTTCCTTTAATTTTTCAAAACACCTTCCTGCTTCCTCATCCCATAGAAATGGATTCTTCTTTAAAAGATTTGGTAGAGGTGCAGTTATATGTGCATAGTTTCTAATAAATCTTTGGTAATATCCAGTCAAACCTAAGAACCCTCTTAGCTTGGATATATTAGCAGGTTTGTTCCATTCTTTTATAGCTTTGATTTTATTAGGGTCCACCTTTACGCTTTCATGGGATATAATGTGTCCAAGGTATTCTACTTCTTCCTTTTCGAAGGTGCATTTGGATTTTTTGCATAAAATTGGTGTTCTTTAAGTAGTGTAAGAACTTTGTCCAAATGTTGCAAGTGCTCCTTCCAAGTTTTACTGTAAATTAGAATATCGTCAAAGAATACTAATACAAACTTCCTAAGATGTGGACGAAATAATTCATTCATGGTTGCTTGAAACGTTGCTGGTGCATTGGTTAATCCAAACGGCATTACTTTAAATTCATAGTGACCTTCGTGTGTTCAGAATGTTGTTTTTGGTATGTCCTCTAATCTGATTCTAATTTGATAGTAGCCTGATCTTAAGTCCAATTTTGAGAAATACTTTGCACCATGTAGCTCATCCAACATTTTGTCGATAAAGGGGATTGGGAACTTGTTTTTGATTGTTATTTTGTTTAATCCCCTATAATCAATGCATAGCCTGAATGAACCATCTTTCTTCCTTACCAACACCACTGGAGCAGCGTAAGGACTTTTACTTTTCGAGATGATCCCACACTTTAAGAGGTCTTGGATTAATCTCTCAATTTCTATTTTTTGGTGATGTGGGTATCGGTATGGCTTGATGTTGACAGGGTTTGATCCTGCCTTGACTTCTATTGTATGCTCAATTTCCCTATTAGGCGGCATCTTCATAGGTAGGTCTTGAAATACTTTTTCATGCTTCCGAATTAGATCTTGTATCTCTGGTGACTCTTCATTGGTCATATTTGTAGATAACATTTCTAACTGGTGACATTGTACTACATAAGCGGGTGCTCCTTTTTGAATCATCTTCATCATCTGAGATGATGATACAATTTGATTTTCTGGTGCTTGGAATCCATGTAATTTGTATTTCTGACCTCCCCATTTGAATTTTATAAATTGTACTTGGTGGTTAGCAGCGTAAGTACCTAAAGTTCATAACCACTGGATACCTAAGACTACATCTACTCCTCCTAATGGTACTGTGAAAAATGGAGACTCTAACTGAAATCTTGAATCTGCAATTTAACCTTATGGCATTTCCCCACCTTTTCAATCTTCTTACCGTCAGCTACCATCACCTTCATGTTTGGTAAGGGAAATGAAAAAATATTGAGTCTCTTTGCCACGGTTGCATCTAAAAAATTGTGTGTGCTACCAGAGTTGATGAGAACCACCACGTTGTTCTTCTTTATGTGTCCTTTTAACTTTAAACTCTGATGTTGTGATATACCTGTCATGGCTAATAATGACACTTGTGGAATACTTCCGTCATCTAATTCTGGTGAGAATTGTGTGGCATCTTCTGTTTCTTCTATGTCAGAATCTTCACTGTTTGACTCATTGGTTGCTTCACAATTATATAGGTTCTTTGGTTCTTTTCCTTTAGCACACCTATGTTTGGGGTCCCACTTCTCACCACAGCGCTTGCATTTACCCTCTTTTATCCTTTGCATTTCCACATTAGATTTTTCATCTTCACGACAATGTGGTGGGATTATCTTGTATTGTTTGCGTCCACATACTGGGGTATTCTTCTTGAATATGTTTTTTTGGATTTTGACCAAAACATTTGTTCAAATTTATTTTCGACTGTTTTAGCTTTTCGTCTTGCTACTTTTATTGATGAAATGTCATGCATCTCAATTTCTACTTGTAAATGGGTTTTGAGTCCCGAGACGTATGATTGAATTAGACGAGATTCTGATAACCCAGGTACTCGTGTTACTAAGGTCTCCCATTCTTGAGTGTATTCGTCCACACTTCCTTTTTGTCGTAATTTGATGAGTTTTGAAAAAAAACTCTTCTTCCCTTACACCTTGGAATCTTTTAAAGAATGCATCCTTAAATTTTCTCCAACAAATGACGTGTGTTGTCTTTTTCCACCACATATACCAATTATATGCTTCTCCTTCCATTTTCATGGATGCGTGCCTGAGATTTTCATCATCGTCATTGATGTCATATATCTCAAAGTATTCTTCTGCTTTATTTATCCATGCAACATTGTTTTTTTCATTTCCATCGAATTTAGGCATCTCGACTTTTGCCCTTCACTAGTATGTTGCTAATCGTTGAGCGAAAAGGGGCGTTGATTGGTAAAGGTATCCCAAAGTTGCTTGTTTGTAAGAGTTGCATTACTCACTTCTTGGTGGGGTGTCACTGATTTTTTTGGGGATTCAACTTTTTCATGAGACTCTGTTGACTTTGTTGAATCTGATGAGATGTGATCTTGATTCTCTTCATTTTCTTGTAGTAGTTGTGCGAGTGTATAATTCGCCTTTTTACACAGAATTTTTAGCATTGTTAAGGCCTCTCTGATGTCTACTTTTGTTTGGACATGTTGATTTTCCATCTTTATTTCTATTCGATTTGTCGTATCCTGAAGATTTTTTATTTTGTCAGCCTGATTTTTGATATTGTCAGCCTGCCTCTCAAGCTTGATCTGGAATTCATCTAATCTTTTACTGACCTCATCGTGGTTGCTATTTACCTTATGCTCTGTGTCAATCAATTTTTTTGGAAATCAGCCATTGTCATTGACATTGAGCGAGTATGTGGAGGTGTGTATTTATCTGCCAGCTTAAATTTATTTATTTATTTATTTTTTAATTAATTTAACCTTATATATATATATATATATATATATATATATATATAAATTAAGGATATATATTTAACATTATAAATATATATTTTATTTTATACATAAATAACGTTATGTATATTTAAAAATATATATTGGACGTTATATATAGGTTATATATTTTTATTTTTCGCTGACCATCACGTCCGTTGGTGGGGGCACCTCCTGTAGCAAATAACACTTCTGCAGACCGTTCAATAGAATCCTGGTGGCAGATAACACTTCGAGCTCCCGCAGAAGTTATTCCACGCAACCACAGGTCACTCGCACGAAACCACTGCAAAGATTTATTCCGTGCAGCCGCAGGTCCCCCACATGGAACCACCGTAGCTGGGTTTGTAAGAGGTTTTAGTCACTGGGAGCCAAGTGTGGGCCGCGGAACTGAGACCGTGTAAGAAAATAATGACGAACAACGGAAGTTTGAATAGGAATGAAGACAGGGACATGGGTACGGACAAGAACAGGGACAACAGCAGGTTGATAGGGATGCAGATGCGTGTGCAACAGCTAGCGTACGGAATGGACAGCGGCAGAGTGCGAACAGTGTTGGGGTGGACGGGTTTGTGTGGAGAATTGTATGATGAAAGAGGAATTGGCGTGAGCTACAAAGATGAACAATGAGCACAATGGAAGTGGGGGATAACTAACCGGCTCTGATATCAGATGAAGTGAAAACTTCTTGATAAACAGAAATATATGTATAAATATTTTATTAAAAATGAATTGATAGATGATGATTGTTACATTGGGGTTTCCTGGCTTATATATCGCCATGGGCACCCTTTGGGGAAAGGGCATGATCTTATTTTTTTTGCTGAAGCAAGAGTATTACCTTCAATATCATTAAGCCAACAAAAATTTACATAGTGTACAAAAGTCCACCAACACCATGGACTCTGACAGAAAAATGCTAACCGCCTAAGGCATTACCCTAAACCTAACAGAGATTACTTCCGAACCCTTGCAAAAACAAACAAAGTTTGCGCCACGTGGACATAAAAATAGAAGAAACTCGTGGAGTCATCCGAACTCCTGCTCCACTGACATGCATAATTGATCTTAACCGTCCAATCACCCCGAGAAATCCACCGACAGAGGAAGAAATCGCCTGACGAAGTAAAACGACGTTTAACGGTCTAGCCCCACCAAACTGCACGATCATTCCAAACTGTGGATCTGCCCTGCGAAATCCAACGGTTGGGAGGCAAATCGCGTGGACTGAGGAATCTGAACATGTCAGACCAGGAGTAACTCCAGACTTGGCAGAAAAACTGATTCGTTTATTTCATTAGGTAGCTATTGTTATATACATGAATGTGACTGATCAGTTCATCTTCTTGATGACTGTTCACATTCCAAATTCACCCAATCGCAGAGGATTAGGTGTCAACATTCCCCCCTTAATCTGAAGGGATGTTGGTGAGTCCAAGCATCGTTCTGAATCTTTCAAGCTTTTCTCTTCCAAGCGCTTTGGTGAAGATGTCTGCAATTTGCTCATTTGTGGAACAATGACAGAGATGGATTGTTTTGGCCTCAACATGATGTCGGATCAGATGATATTTAGTATTGATGTGCTTTGTACGATCATGGAACTTTGGGTTCTTGGCCAACTTTATTGCAGAGGTGTTATCAATCATGAGTGGAGTTGATTGTACTTGTTTTACCTGCAAATCTTCAAGAATTTTCCTGAGCCACACAATTTCTTTCGTTGCTTCAGCTGCTGCCACGTATTAGTTGTGGAATCTGCTGGAACTGATTGTTTGCATGATCTCCAGGAGACAGCTCCTGATCCAAGACTCATAGCATATCCTGAAGTAGATACCCCAGTTTCTTTGTCTCCATCGAAGTCTGAATCAGAGTATCCAATCAAGCTGAAGTCGTCCACCTGTGTATACTTGATTCCAAGGTCTTGAGTTCCCTTCAAGTACCTTAGAACTCTTTTTGCAGCAGACCAATGTCCCTCACAAGGCTTTTGCATGAACCTGGAGAGGATTCCAACAGTAAATGAAATGTCTGGTCTGGTAGTAGTGAGGTAGATGAGACTTCCTACAAGCTGTCTATACTTTGTTGCATCCTCAAATTCCTTTCCTTCAATAGATGTGAGCTTTAAGTTTTGTTCCATTGGAGTAGAAAGAGGATTGCACTCTGTCATGCCAAATCTGTTTAACAAATCTCCAATGTATTTCTTTTGAGAAAGAAATATGGATTTTGGATGTTGGGTTACTTCAATGCCAAGATAGTAATGAACATAGCCCAAATCAGTCATTTCAAAACTTTTCCCTAATTCCTTCTTTATGGATGCAATGTAGCTTTCATTGTTCCCTGTCATTAAAAGATCATCTACATATACCACAAGATACACAACTGTTTTGCCAACTTTCTTGACAAATAAAGTTGCATCATCAAGATCAAAATGATTGAAGTTGAGTTTCAGAAGATGCTCAGTTAGTTTTTCATACCAGGCTCGCGGTGCTTGTTTGAGGCCATACAAGGACTTTACAAGTTTGCATACTTTATGTTCTTGTCCTTTCACAGCAAATCCTTCAGGCTGGGACATAAAAACATTCTCTTTTAAATATACATTCAAGAATGCAGTTTTTACATCCATTTGATGGACTTTCCAACCGTTCTGAGCAGCTAGTGCAAAGAGTGTCTAGATGGTGGCCCATTTTGCTGTGGGGGCAAAAGTTTCCTCATAATCGACCCCTTCCTTCTGTGCAAAGCCTTTTGCCACAAGCCTAGCTTTGTGCTTGTCAAGTGAGCCATCAACTTTGTATTTGTTCTTGTAGACCCACTTGCAGCCAATTGGTTTGGTTCCAAATGGAGGATCAACCAGCTTCCAAGTGCCATTCTTTATGAGAGCATCATACTCCTTTTGCATCGCTTCTTTCCATTCATCATGAGAAGCAGCTTCTTTGAAGGAAGTTGGTTCAAAATCTGTAGACAAGTTCAATTCACAATCATAAGTAACATCCATATCAACAGGTGAATTAGAGTCATCTACATCACCTCCATCTTTTTGGTTTGAATTTCTGGTTCCTGTTTTTCCAATTTCATCAGGATGAACACTTTCAAGTGTCTTTGTCAGCCACTTTGGGGGACCTTTCTGAGATGGTCCAGGCTGCTCTGTTGATTGAGTTGGGACTGAATCAAGATTGAGTCTCCCAATTCTATCAATTACATCACTTAAAGCATCATCCGTTGTTGGAGTTTCATGCAAGGGAGATTGTTCTTCAGAAGAAGATTCCACATGTTGATCTAGTATAGGAATCCCCCCTTCAAGATGTGGAACCTGATTATCAAATTCTTGAAATGATTTTGTTTTTGCGAATCTATCCAAGTGATCAAGTTGCTGCTCAACAACATTGTCAGATTTGGATGATTCAAGAAAAATGACATCTCTAGATACAACAAACTTTTTATTTACTTCATCATAGAGGCGGTATGCTTTAGAGGTGTTTGAATACCCCAGGAAGATACACTTACGACTTCTAGCACCAAGTTTGTTTCTATGTACCTTTGGTATCAAAGCATAACAGGTGGAACCAAAGATCTTGAGATGTTTTACCAAAGGAACATGTCCATACCACAATTCATAAGGAGTCTTGTTTCTTATAGCATTAGATGGACATCTATTCTTTATATATGCAGCACATAGAACAACATCAGCCAAAAACATTATCTTTACATTTTTGAAGAAAAGCATGGATCGCACCATATTCAAGATTGTTCTATTCATTCCTTCAGCTACACCATTCTGTTGGGGATTATAAGGCACAGTTGTTTGATGTTTGATCCCATGTTGGCGAAGATAGTTTTCAAATTCATTTGATGTATATTCTTTTCCATTATCAGTGCGAATAGACCCAATATGAGATTGTGCATCATTTTCAATCCATTTGTGAAAATTCGTGAATGTTTGAAAAGCATCAGATTTGTTCTTCAATAAATAAACCCAACACATTCTGGTGTAATCATCAATAAATGTCATGATATATTTATTTCCATTTGCAGAAGGAACAGGCATTGGACCACATAAATCTGAATGAATGAGTTCAAGCTTCCTATGTGCTCTTGAATGTGAATCATGAAAAGACTGTTTGCTATGCTTTCCTAGAATGCAAGCATCACATTGCTTATGTTTCCTAGGAATTGTAGGCAAACCAACAACACCATTTTTCTTCAATAAGCGGAGACTGTCATAGTTTCAATGTCCAAATCTAGCATGCCATAATAAACTTGATGGAAGTGTACCTTCATCATGATGAGAAATATATGAGAAATGTTGTGCAGGAGCAGAGGTTCCTTGCAGTTTGAGAAGCCTTTCTTCTTCTATTCCCCTCATGACAAGTGAGTGGTCAGATGCTTTTCTTACCTCAAGCTTGCCATCAAACATATGAATGGAGTGACCTTGCTGGTGAATGTGGACCAAGGACAACAAGTTTCTCTTGAGCTGTGGGAGATATATAACATGATCCAGAAGAAAGTCTGGAAGACCAGGCAGTTTAAGCCTGATTGTGCCAAGCCCTGATGGCTTGATTTTTGACTGATCTGCAAAGTATACTACTCCATCAACATTGTCAGTGAAATATTCAAAAAAATCTTTCCTATGAGTCATATGACAGGTTGCTCCTGAATCAAGCAACCAATCATTTTTTGAAGAAGCAAGTGAAGCATTAAACAAATCTTCATTTACTCCAATGTTACATTGTGCCTCAATATAGTGAGAGGATTCAGGTGCTTTACCTTTGTCTGTATCATCAGTTTTACCTTTCTGCTGGTTTCTTTTCTGCTCAATTTTGTCCCATGGTAGCTTGCATGTAGAAGCATCATGTGATCCATTTCGTTTGCAGCGAATGCAATGCAGATCTGCTTTTTCTGCTTGAGAATGTCTGCCCCCCTGCCTCTGAAGTATCTTCCTCTTCCTCTTCGTCCACCTCTTCCTCTTATAGAATCTTAAGCATGATGCTTTTCTTTATGAGCAAGGCAAACAGTCTCTTCAGAAGATTCAGGGACTGTATTCTTTCCAAAGGCTTTCTCTCTTTTAGCAAACGTTTTCACAAGAGAATCAAAGGTTATATCTTTAAGATTTCCATTTTCTTGTAGAGACTCAAGATAATTGGAGTAAGTAGGGTAGAGTGCCTTGAGAAAAGCAATAAGAGGGATATCTAGCTCAACCTTAGTGGATTTTATATCATGCATTATAGACTTTACTTCAGATGCAAGAGCAAGAGGATCATTATTTTGCAGTTCAAGAGTGAAGAGTTTAATCATGAGTTGGACTACCTCAAGTGCAGAATGTGAGTCATGGAGTTCTTTCAGCTTTTGTAAAGCTTCAAAGGCAATTGAATATGATGAAATATGGCGACTTACTTCTTCATTTACAGATGATGCGATTAATGCATATGCTTTGTTGTTCTTGTTATCCCAAATGACGAGCTCTTTGTCTGATGTAGGCTGCACTGGGTCATTTTCTCCTTCTCCGACACAGACTCCTTTCCACAACTCATTGAAGATGAGGGTGTGTTTTATCATCCGGGACCATTCAGGATAGTTCTCCTTGCCAGTGAGAACTATTCCTACCATAGAGATGATTGAATTCATTCTGTGAAAAAAATAACTTCTGCTGATAGAATAATACTTCTAATGGCAAAAAGAATGTGTTTTTGTGGAGAGAAAAAAAAACTTTTGCTACTAAAAGAATGATTCTGATTCTGCTACGCCATTTATATATTATTGACTATTGAAATGAATGCTGATAACATGCTACCACTGTAACATATATCACCACATATATATCACCGCATGAACAATTTGAGCGCTTGTGTTAAACGCTGCCACTGTAAAATATGAGCACTGTGTTGAACGCTATCACCGTACCATATATCACAACATATATATGTCACATAAAAAATGAGCGCTGCTACTGTAACATATACATAAAAATTGAGCGCTGCATATATCACCGCATATATATATATATATATATCACATGAAAATGTAACATATATCACCGCATACATATATATCACATGAAAATTTAAACGCTACCCAAACCATGTCAGTTCATACCAATCTTTAGCCGCATTCGATACCATTCATAAGTATTGATCAGCAGTATTTATTTGAAACAGGCTCCGATACACGAATTCGATACCATTCATCCAATCTTTAGCCACATTCGATACCATTCATACCATTCAAGTGCCTCAAGGCATGTTGAATGCCAGACGAGCTGACGAGAAATACATTATACGATCTCTGACACCAAGCTTTTCACAAAGTTTGAGTCGGAAAACCACTCTTTTCTGCTCATGAGCTACTGCTCCGGAGGGGACCTCAATACGCTCAGGCAAAGGCAGAAGAACAGGAGGTTTTCTGAGTCTGCTGCTAGATTCTATGCAGCAGAAGTTGTGCTTGCACTAGAGTATTTGCACCAGCATGGAATTTTGTACAGAGACTTGAAACCTGAAAACATATTGCTTCAAGCAGATGGGCATATCATGATCACTGATTTCGATCTCTCGCTTATCATCAACAATCCACGAGGAGAGTGTAAGACAAAGGATTCTTACAGGGATCAAAATGGATCATTTAAGAAGAAGAGCAAGTCACTCATGGCGAAGTTGAATCCCGGGCATCAGTCTTTACAGCGTACCCATTGAAGAAGGTACCGACAGGGGACGTGTTCGAGGCTTGATGTGGAGCGCCTCAGGTATCTTGACTGTTCAATTTCAGATGTCAGGCCTATGCAGGTTAGAGACAAGCGTTATGGACAGAGCGCAGTGGCAGAGGCAGATTATTCTAAAACAAAAGGGAATAAAGCAGAGGCAGAGGCAGAGGTCAGGACAGAGGAGTTACAAGGAGCATAATAGCTAAAACAAGGAGCTGGCTCTGATACCATGTCAGACCAGGAGTAACTCCAGACTTGGCAGAAAAACTGATTCGTTTATTTCATTAGGTAGCTATTGTTATATACATGAATGTGACTGATCAGCTCATCTTCTTGATGACTGTTCACATTCCAAATTCACCCAATCACAGAGGATTAGGTGTCAACAGAACAATAGTGCCCTGGGAGGGCAGTATTCATTTCCACCCCCCTGCCACGTGTAGGAAGCCTAATGGAATCGCTCCCAAAACACAAAAACAATTTCTCGCCTAAGTGACGAGCGATCACCTAAAAACCACCATAGCAGTGGTTTTCCTTCCTGAAAAAGAAGATAACGGAACTTGCGATTGTCGAAAAAGTCATACTCCCCGCCCTTTGCAATCTCTCGTCAGTGCCAGCCATGAAACCCTGGTATGATGTGATCCTAACCACGGTGCGCCCACCCTGAACACTGAGAATGTTAGAAAATTATATATTACAGAGTAATGGAACACATAAAATATTGCAGAAATATAAACATAGAAAACGCATAAAACAAGAGAGACACAGATATACGTGGTTCACCCAATTTGGGCTACGTCCACCTCGAACAGCCAGTCCTTCCTTTCTATTATCCAACAAAATGAGGAGACACAACCTACAACAGATCCACTGTAATATCCTCTGTTTTCTCTCACAATCTCACCTCTTGCTTCTCGCTCGAAGAATACACATATATTACACAGACTCAATACAATGCCCTCATACAAAGAGAGGGGTTGCCTTCTAGAGCAAAAAACCCTAAACTAAACATAAGTTCTACCGTCAGATCATCTGCCTAATGAACGGCCCAGATTGACTAGAAATTACTATACTTTTACAAGGCAATTTTATATCTGTTTTTAGCTTCGGGGGCACTGCCCCCGAAACCCACCCGCCAGGGGGGGCTCCCCAAAGGTTGCAGGCCCCCCCCCCCGGACCCCCCCTGCAGCGAATATTTTACGGGAGGCATTGCCGCCCCCATTTCGAACTGGGGTCCAATGTGGCGATACCTTTGAATACATAAGATAATCAGGCTCCACACCCAACAGAGAACACCCGTTAACTAAAACAGTCTGAAGAACAAAGGAGGATCCTTCTGTGAGATAGTCATTTTGTACTCTCCTCCTTAGTTCTTTTACGAAATACCTCCATATCCTCGTCCGCTTGCTCGGTGCAAAGAGCCTTTAGTTTACTCTAAGACATCTCCTGCCACTTCCTCAAAACCTTGCATTCTGTACAACACACTCCTTGATTGGCCAGAGTATCCGCAAGTTTATTGGATTTTCTACGGACATGGTTGAAACTTACTGTGCAAAGACCAAGTAGGTGACTTTGAATTCTTTGGAAAACCCTGATGAGCCTCCAGTGTTTTGAAACTTTCTCTGGCACAGCTCCACAGCTAATTCTTTTCACTGAATTAATGGTTAACTTGGAGTCTGCTTCTATAATTACATTTAAGTGGTTGTCCTGCTTCAGAAACTCTAAGCATTGTTCCAAAGCCATTAATTTGGCCATGTTGTTGGTAGCTCTACCTAAATGGCAATGGAAGATAAAGAGAATGTTTCCTTCTTCATCCCTTAAAACCCCTCCAAAACCAGCAGTTCCCGGGTTGCCTTTAGAAGCACCATCAATGTTGAATTTCAAAAAACCTATCAGAGGAGGATGCCAAAAGTCCTTCTCCGCTACCTCTGTGATCCCCAACCTATCCAGGCTTTGAGGAATGAGCCCCTGCAAACCTAGATGTGTGAGGATTCTTAAATCAGCCTCTGAGGGAGGATTCTTGGGGTGATTACGAACTGTGGAGCCAACTGTCTCCTTAAGTTGTTTCAAGGTTAGCTCAAACAGTCGCTGAGGGGGATTCTTTTCATCCTTGAATATTCTCTTGTTCCTTTCTTTCCAGACATTCCATATAATGAAGCTTGGCGTTAGGGCCCAAGCTGAGTTGAGGAATTCATTGTCCGAGAAGTTTCTACTCCAATTATTTAGGGTATTAATGATACTCTCTTTATCCCTATCGGTCTTTTGGAAAATGGAAGCGAATGAATCCCATAACCAGGAGGTGAAAATACAGCTATTGAGAATATGCTCCATTGTCTCCTCATGAGTTTTACAGAGCTGGCAAATAGAAGGTCCCAGAATACCCCTCTTTCTGATATTGTCGCAAGTCAAGATATTCTTTTGAAGAACCAGCCACATGAAGAGTTTGATCTTCATCCACCCTTGGTGCCTCCAAAGGTTCTGCCAAATCTTATCCGGAACATGGGAATCCAACTCTAGGAGAATTCCTTTTGCTTCCTTTAGATTGAAGGTGCCTTCTTTATTGTTGCCCCATCTTAGTTGGTCCTGCCCCCCTACTACTAAGATCATCCTTTGATCCAACATTCTCCTAAGTTCTTCTGCTTTTGTTTTCAAGGGCCTGTCTTCTCCGCAATTAATATTTCTCCAGATTCTCCACTTTTTTGTATTCTGAGTATGATCCCAGAAATCCTTCACCTTGTTTAAGCCTTGGGTGTCTATTTCATTCTTAAGGCTCAAAAAGTCCTCTTTTAGCAATGTTGGTTCTTGTTGCCATCTATCTTCCCAGAATAGTGCTAGATCTCCCTCTCTAATTTCCCAGAAGCTGTTTTTTTGTACTAGGCTTCTATTCTCCCAGGCTTTGTTCCAGATGTATGACCCCTTTATATTTCCGGACATTCTTATGAGGTCACTTGTTTGCCAGGAGTTGGCATATTTTTCTTTCCAAATACTTGCCCATTGAGCTTTTGGATCATGAACCCAACGCCACCATAGTTTGGCCCCTAAAACATTACTGAGAATCTCCTGGTCATCCAAACCAAGGCCCCCATAGTGCTTGGGTCTACAGATTTTTTCCCATGAAACTAAGGCCCATTTCTTCCTAGTCTCCTCTTTACCCCAGAGAAAGTCTCTTTGGATATTTCTGAATTGCTGCAGAACTCCTTTTGGAGCTGGGAGAGCTGATAACATAAAAACAGGGATAGCTTGTAGAATAGCCTTAGTAAGAACCAACCTACCTACCAAATTTAAAGCTCTATTGGTCCATTTTCTGACTTTGTCTTGCATCTTATTGATCAATGGTTCCCAAATGCTCTTGTGCATCGGTTTAGCAGTTAGAGGGACTCCCAAATATTTTGAGGGGAGGGAGTCCCGTTGAAAACCTAGAATTCTAGAGATATTTCTCTGAATAGCAATATTGGTATTAAAGAAAAAGATTTTTGATTTGGAGAGATTGACTTCCATACCTGTAGCCTTGGCAAAGACATTCAGGATTTGTTTGTAGGCTGTAGCTTCTTTAACTGTGGGGATTCCCTGTAACATGGTATCATCTACAAATTGTTGATGAGTCAGAGCCTGACCATTCTCTGTAAGTTGGAGGTCCTTGATCTTACCTATTGCTTTAGCATGCTTGATAGACCGACCAAGTCCTTCCATCATGAGGATGAAAAGAAATGGAGAAAGCGGGTCTCCCTGCCTGAGGCCTCTAGAAGGAATGAAAATCTCAGAGGGAGAGCCATTCACCAATATTGAAAAGCTGGAGGAAGTCACAAGGGCCATAACCCATCTAACCCAATTATGATCAAAACCAAAGGCAATTAGAACTTTCTTGATGTAGGTCCAGTTCACCTTGTCATAAGCTTTGGCAATATCCAGTTGCATGATCATTCCTGCCTGCCTCTTGCTAGTTAATGAGTGAACCACCTCGTGAGCTTGAATAATGTTATTTAGGATTTGTCTTCCTTCCACATAACCTGATTGCTCCCCTGAAACCAGTGAAGGAAGTAGAGGTTTGAGCCTATTGGCTACTACCTTGGATATGATCTTGTATACCACATTGCATAAAGCTATGGGTCTGAACTTGTCAGGAGTTTGAGCAAAGTCCTGTTTAGGGATTAGGGAGATGAAGGAGGTATTGAGCACTTTCAGAATAGTTCTGTTCAACCTGGAATCCTCCACAACATTCAAAATATCATGTTTAACAATATTCCAGCAAGCTTTAAAGAAATCCACATTAAAACCATCCGGGCCGGGTGCTTTGCCATTCTGCATTTCTTTGAGGACCTCGCTGACTTCCTCTTCCTTGACTGGCCTGTTAAGGTTGAAATTGTCAGAAAGGGCATGATCTTATGATCGTGCCCTTTCGTCTACTTTAACCTAAAATTAAATAATAAACCTAAAACTAACTAATTTTTTTACATAACAGTAGCCCAAACTAGTTCCGTGTTTATTGGCTGTAATCTCTTCCCATGGTATTATAACAGGTTTCGCATCGGGTCTTCTAACCGCATCCAAATCTTCCCCTAAAATCACTTCATTTTTCTGATCATTCTCTGACCGATGACTAAGATCAAACAAAATGTTGTTATGAACATGAACAGATTCATAATTCTTCTTCTGTAATTCATGTAGTTCATCTTGCTGAAAATGAGATTCTAGCTCCAAGAATTCAATTGTGCTTTTAGCATTTTGCAAACATGATTGGATGTGAGAGAGTGTGTCATTGTTGACTTGGACACTGTTATGAATAGTAGACGACATTAAATTTTTCAATAACTGTAACAAATCATCGAGTTTGGCCATTTTCTCCAACAATCAACTTAAAAAAAGGGATATCAGCTACCACCAAAAATGCACCTAGTACAAAAAAAATTACGAGGATTTAACAAGTTGTCAGGTTCAATCGATCATGCACCAACTTACAACATAACTTTAACTTTGAATCTTCAATTCAAACTCTAACTTTTCAACTTTAACAAATTTTGTGGTAAAAAACACAATTTTTTTTTAATAATTATGTCCTCAAGGATTTGAACCTGTGACCTTCAATCAACCAAATAACTATATAAACTTCACCAACCACAATACCTCCTCTACAACTTCAATATGATCACATATCTTGAATATCCATATATCCCAAATATTCTAATTCAAACTCACAGAACAGTGAATAAACCTCATACTTCAGATTTTTCAAATTTATTTGTATTCACTGAATTAAAATTTGTGTACCTTTGTCTCACTGTGGTTTCACTGCTCTCGATAGGAAAGTGTATGTGAGAAATATGAACACTTTGATGTGCCTTAAATACATATACCACTGTATGAAAACTTTATTTCTTCTTCTCATCAAAATGAATTTTGTTGAGAAGTTTTATGTTTGCAACGAACATTACTCCTTTTTTATTATTTCTACTAGTGATCCACGTGGATCTTTAAAGAAGTACTAGTGGCATGGTAAAAAAACTAAAAAATCATAGTGGTAGAATTTGGATAAAATTAGCATCGCATCGAAGTATTCCTCATCCTAATTCCAACGGTGCGAACGACACTCAAATCTGTGTTCATATGAAGAAGATAGAGAAAGTCAAAGTTTATGTTTGACTTGTCCAGGTGGCAGGAGGAGATGACGTGGCAGACACTCTTAGTGAATGGGGATGTGCCATTTGGAAGGTTGCCACTGGTCCCGCATATCGTAGATTGTAGAAGAAATAAGTCGCAACTTAAGGAAAATCGACCATTGTTGCAATGCGATCAAATTGCAATCGCATTTCGCAAGGGTTAAAGAATCAGCCTCGAAGCAAGCCAAGTTGCGATGCGATTGCAAATTGCAAAATCATGTTGAAATTTGTGATGTCGTAAGTGAAAGAAGTCACATGTCGTATCAAACTTGGGTTTTCACTAATTGTGATTTGCGATATCGACCTCTGGACCTGATATATTATATATTGTGGTTAATAAGTTCGTCGAGTCCGCGGTTATCATACGGCGATTTTTTTATGGGCTTTGGGTCTACTCGCCGATTGGAAATGTCGAAAGGGGAAATGCCGATAGTAAAGGGTCGCTAGGTTAAACATGTAGTTAAAAGAGTTTTTCCATATTTGAAAGAGTTGTTGCGGTGTATTATTCAGGGCCGAGATTCTTTGTATTATTAAATCAAACCCGCCAGCTAACTTTGTCGTTTGTTTGGAACTTCCCAGGTATTGAGGTATTTTACCACTAACATATATAAACGATTGTCTGTGTCAAAGAAAGGTAGAGAGGACTAGCAGATTAGCACAGAAGCTATTGAGCATAATAGACCCTGACCTGGCAGCAAGCGAGACCTCGCCTTGAAGAGCAAGGAGGTTTCGAGAAGGTGCAAAAGGCCCGATTATCCGAATTGGGTGTTCGGATAGGTGGTTTTGCACGATTTTTCGCCAAGATTTCAGTGGTACTGTTTGTTTTTGAAGCTGGTCTCTCCATTTTTCTTCCATCTTCCAGCTTGGAGGCATAAGGATTGTAAAGAATGTTTCTTGTACTTTTATCTCTTTTTATTCCACTGAATGAAAGAAGGTCTCCCCACTATTGAGTAGGGCCGGAAGACATAGTCCAAATTGGACGAACTTCTTAATCAAATCTTTGTGTCATGGTTTCTCACTTATCGTGTTATTTCTGCATTGTTTTTTGTGCTTTTAAGTTCCATGTTTTATAAGCTTTGTTTCATGTAATTCTGATGCATCTATAAGTAAAATATCTTGGATCAAGTTTGGTATCAGAGCAGGTCTTTGTTGATGTGAATTACATGAGTATATGCTAACCCAGAACAAGCTACAAAAAGGAGAAGGAAAGCTTAAGTCCCTTGATCTTGAAGCAAGACGTGCACAATGAAGAAGAAACATGGAAAATGAAGAAGCTTGTTTGGAAGAGAAACAAAATTTCCGTAAGGTATTCTACAATATGGCAAAGAAAGTGGTCAAGTTGTTTTCAGAGTATGAGAAGACACTTGGGCATGAGAAGGAAGCTGTCGATGATAATAGATCAGCAAATCATGAAGGTGGTGGAGAATATCCTCCTCCCTTTCCTTCTTCAAGTGATAGTTCTCATCAAGATTCCAAAAATACATCTAAGAAACCGTTCTTCAAGATAGATGTAAAGTTTGACCTGCCCATGTATAATGGAGAGTGTAGTGCAAAAAAAATAAAAAATTGGATAAGACAAATAGAGGTTTACTATCAGATCCAATAGATCGAAGAAGATGAGGCAAAGGTCTAGTTAGCATCTCTTCGGTTGAGTGGCATTTCTCTCGTTTGGTGGGAGAACAAGTTGTAGAAGGGCAGCAAAAAGTTGGGTAACCTTATTTCCTCTTGGTCTAGTTTTATTTCTGCATTGAAAGACAAATTTTACCCTTTGGGTTATAAACAAAAGGCACTAATGGAATGGAAATATCTAAGGCAAGGTAAAGGCCAAAATGTGTAAAGCTTCACTGAAGAATTTCATAAACAAGCATTGAATTTGGGCATCTCATTAGATTTGCCCGAGACTGTAACTAAGTATGTTGGTGCACTACATAGTTACATAAGACACTCACTGTTATTGTTCAAGCCTACTACGATTGATGCGGCCAGTGTAAAGGTGATTCATCTTGAAATCTGAGGCAAGAATGACATAGATGATCAAGCCAAGAAAACACCGTTCAACCCTCAGCATGGAAAATTCTAGAAGAAAGGCAAGGGGAAGGCTAAGAAGACCGTTGTAACCAATAAAGAGGACGGAGCAACTCCATCTTGCACGCATTGCAAGAGAGAAGGTCATGACGAGGACCACTGTTGGAAGCTACATCCGGAGTTGAGACCAAAGAGATTCGGCAGAAAGGAAAAGCAGAAGATAGTGGCAACAATGCAATAGGACCTTGGATCAGATTTTGGCGATGAGACATTGATCACAACGATGGGTGCGAAAGGTACTCCTTCTATTAATAATAATTCTGATTCATTGCCAAGTACTAGATATTTGAATGAGCCTGTAAGTAATGAGAAAAAGAGAATTAAATTATTCCACATTAGAGTTATTATAAAACACACAAGGGTGGAAACTCTGTTCGATTCAGGTTCCCAAGAAAATTTAATCTCAGAGTCCTTAGTGAAAAAGTTAGGCCTTGAAACTAAGCCTCATCCGAGTCCATACCCTCTTGGTTGGGTAAGTGATAAAGTAAAATTACAAGTAGCCAAGTAATGTAGGGCCAGATTTGTTATTGCTTCTAAATTAGTTGATGAGGTAGAGTTATATGTTGCGCCTTTGGACATATATGGAATTATCTTCGGAAATTTGTATCTATATGACAGAAAGGCAGTTTTCTTTCGGCACGAAAATAAATACCACCTCAAAAAGGATGGTGATCAAGTGATCATTATTTAGCTCAAAAATCAAAGTGCTCATAATTTCTCAAACATTGAACAATTGCGTTCATCTTGGTGATACGATC
Organism: Pinus tabuliformis; assembly: GCA_031772625.1. Classification (NCBI taxonomy): domain Eukaryota; kingdom Viridiplantae; phylum Streptophyta; class Pinopsida; order Pinales; family Pinaceae; genus Pinus; species Pinus tabuliformis. Next base: position 2,081,453,693 of record CM062818.1, read on the forward strand.
CCAATGCAACTCGTTTCGCTCAAAATGGAACTCGTATGAGGAAGATATTGCATTCTATTCACTTTGCCAAACAGAGGAATTAAAAAAAAAGCTACAGTCACTCCATAGTCAACAGTCTGTACTGATGATGTGGTAGGTGACTAGGTAGGTCAAGGTTGGTCAATGGCTAATGGGATCTCGTCAAGTGGTGCATTGTGGTTGGTCTGTAGTGTGGTGAGTTGGTGGTTTCTTATTGGTGGAGGAAGGACCAATGAGAAGGCAACATGTGGCACCAAAGGCTGACACGTGTCCCTCCCCAAAGCCTTGGCATCAGTGCGCATTGTGGCAAAATTTTATGGCAAGCTAGGGAGTCAAACTCGTGACCTGCACTGCACTATGCCCACGTCTTACCATTCTACCGCGTTGGTGGTTCTTACAAGGCTATGGTCGCAAAATGTATTTGGTGTGTTAACACTTGGTGGCTGGGGGAGGAGAGGGCTAGCCCCCTCCCATGCGACCACTATTATATAACCACTAGTTAACGGTTAACCAAAACACACCAGATTAAGTGCTAATAAGGTTTAACATTAATTAATCCGAGATTACCCATTAATTAATGCACAGTTTAGTTTGGTGGAATCTATGGCATCCCTAAATTTGGCACTAACTCTGGATTTAATGGAGTTAACTAGAGTTCCTCCGGTTTTAGTGGAGAATTCCTAGGAGAAACTGTTTTGGCCATAACTTTTTTAATTTTTAACCAAATTGGGAACAAAAAGAGTCATTCTTAGATGATTTTGATGTTCTGAGCATGTTGAAGTAGGTTTTAGGAGCAGCAGAGCATTGTAAAAAACACTCTTTCTTTTTTTCTTTTCTTTTTTTTTTTTTCATTTTGAACTAATACAGAGACCCAAGCCATGGAAAGTGGACCAAGAAGATGTAGCCCAAGAGGGGTGAACTCCTTCATCAAAACATTGTGTTAAGAGTTAATTTTGATGTTTTGTTGTACATTTTTTTGTTGGTGTTCAACACTTTACTTTCATGCTATTTTTCTCATGAATTTGACATAAAACTTGACAAAATTTCCCTGTTCATTCACAAACACCATAAAGCAAACCTATGCACATGAAGCAAATGATAAGATTTTTTTATTTTTTTTAATTCTGAAGTTGAAATTAGCACAACAAAACTAACATTCAACAACATATCAAGTTGGTATTAGAGCAAATGTTATTTGCTTGATTGCTTGAGTTTTGTGCAGGTAGGGTTTTAATGGTTGCAAATTTGTGATGCTTACAAGGTTAAAGTTGGAGAGAGGAGAAGGGAAACTATTGGTTGAAACTCCTGAGGTAATTCCCAAAAGAAGGAGATCCACAAGGCCACAATCTCCTCCCAAAGTTCCAATTCCAACTGCACTTGAGGCACCTCAAGTTTTACCTTTAATTGAAATAAGGAGGTACAAGCAGTACCAGAAGTTGAGCTTGAATCTAAAGCCATCATGTCTGGAGTAGGAGAGATTGAAGGTCTTTTAGAAGAGGAAGCATTCAAGAAATCTTTCTATGACTTAATTGACATGGTTAGAGTCCTCTATGAAGAGAGGAATACTATAATTGATGGAGAGAGTTCTAAGTCCCCACATGGAAAGGGAAGCTCAGAAGATAAAAAAGATGAAAAGAAGGATTCAAAGGGTAATGAAGGAAAGCCTCATCCATCTTCATCGTCTTCCTCATCATCTTCATCATCCTCATCATCACAAACAACATCATCTTCCACTTCCACCACAAAAATTGTTCATACTCATTCAAAAACCCCAAAAGAAAAAGCTCCCTTACTCAAATTGAACATTAAGTTTGAACTTCCCATGTACAATGGTGAGGTCAATGCAGAAAAGTTAGATAATTGGATTTGACAATTGGAGGTTTATTGCAGAATTCAGAACCTTCAAGAAGATGGAATTAAGATCCAGTTGGCTTCATTGAGCCTAGAAGGAGAAACACTAGTTTGGTGGGAAGCAAAGACTCAAGAGGAAATGTGAATTCATGGTAAGATATCCATTTCTTTGGTTCAATTTATTTCTTAAATTAAAAGACAGTTTTATATTTATCCTATATGCAAAAAGCCATTATGAGTTGGAAAAATTTTAGGCAACTCAAGGACCAAAAAGTTCAAGACTATACCCAAGAGTTTTGGAAGAGGGCTTTGTTGTTAGAATTAAACTTGAAATCCCAAGATACACTATTGAAATATATTGGGGGTTTACATTCCTACATAAAACACACTATCCTTATGTTCAATCCAAGCAATTTAGATGAGGTATGTGTGCAAGCCACACACCTTGAAGCGAGAGGAAAGAACATTCAAGAAGAGGGTAGCAAGAAGAATCCATTCAAGGGTAAGGAGAAAGAGAAGGGTGGAAAATGGAAGGGAAATAAGAATGCAAGTGTAAATAAATAAGGGGAGAAAACTATATGCCAACATTGTTCCAAAGTGGGGCATGATGAAACCCCCTGTTGGAAATTACATCCTGAATTAAGGCCTAAGAAACCAAACAATAAGGGGAAACAAAAGACGACCTCTCACACACAACATGATCTTGGATCTAATTCTGGTGATGAGACCAAGATTTTAGTCATGGTCACAAAAGGAAAAGAAGTTATTGCAAGCACTAGTTCCTCACATAGTCACAACAACACTCTAAATGAATAATCAAGGATAGAGTTGTTCCATGTAAGGGTAATTTCAGATCATACAAATATTGATGCATTATTTGATATCGGGTCACAATCGAACTTAATTTCAAAAGACTTGGTCAAAAAGCTTAACCTTGAAATTGTACTTTATCATAATCCATATCCCTTGGGTTGGATAGTCAATAATGCAAATTTACAGGTTACAAGGAAATTCTTATTTAGGTTTACCATTACTGAAAAGTTCATTGATGAAGTTGAGTTAGATGTAGTTCCACTTGACATCTCAAGAATCATTTTGGGAAGTCCATATTTGTATTTGTGGGATGAAAAACTTCCTTATGTGCAACATGCATACAATCGAGAAACACATTCATCCACACAGAGTTCACCGTTTGAGACATGTTTTGGTTATACCAAGGGATCCATTAGACATGGTCTTTGGGAAAGATGAGGATGGAAATGAACGAGAGGATAGGGACAAAGCACGAAAGTTTATTCAATGGATACAGGTGATTCATTAGGCAGTACAAGAGCAGTTAGAGAAGAGTCAAGCTTAGTATAAAACTCGACATGATAAGCATCGAGTTGACCATCAGTTTCAAGTTGGGGACAAGGTATGGCTCCACATTAGCAAGAATAGAATGAAGGGAGAAAGAAATTGATACCCATTTGACATGGTCACTTCACCATATTGGAAAATATTGGAGACAATGCTTTTCATTTTGACTTTCCCGATTATATGCAAATGTACTCAGTGGTAAATGTTGAAAACCTGAAGCTTTATGAACCTCCATTAATTATGGATACTGAAGAGTTTGCACATATTCCTACAATGGATGATTTTTCATCTTAGAGTCCTTAGTGAAAAAGTTATGCCTTGAAACTAAGCCTCAACCGAGTCCATACCATCTTGGTTGGGTAAGCAATAAAGAAAAATTACAAGTAACCAAGCAATGTAGGGCTAGATTTGTTATTGCTTCTAAATTAGTTGATGAGGTAGAGTTATATGTTGTGCTTTTGGAAATCTATGGAATTATCTTAGGAAGTCCATATCTATATGAAAAAAAGGTAGTTTTCTTTCGGCGCAAAAATAAATACCACCTCACAAAGGATGGTGATTAAGTGATCATTATTTAGCTCAAAAATAAAAGTGCTCATAATTGTTCAAACATTGAACAACTGCATTTGTCTCGACGATACGATCCCAACGCAGCTTGTTTCACTCAAAACGGAGCTCATATGAGGAAGATATTTCTTTCTGTTCACTTTGCCATACAGAGGAATTTTTGAAAAAAAGGTACAGTCACTCCATAGTCAGCAGTCTATACTGATGACGTGGTAGGTGACTGGCTAGGTCAAGGTTGGTCAATTGGTAGTGGCATCTCGCCAAGTGGCGCATTGTGGTTGGCTTGCAATGTGGTGAATTGGCAGTTTCTTATTGGTGGAGGAAGGACCAATGAGAAGGGGACATGTGGCAATCCCAGAGGCTGCCATGTGTCCCTCCCCAAAGGCTTGGCATTAATGCGCATTGTGGCAAAAGTTTATGGCAGGCTGGGGAGTCGAACCCATGACTTGCACTGCACTATGCCCACATCTTACCGTTCTACCGTGTTGGTGGTTCTTACAAGACTATGGTCGCAAAATGTATTTGGTGTGTTAACACTTGGCGACTGGGGGAGGAGAGGGCCAACCCCCTCCCATGTGACCACTATTACATAATCTTCAGCTAACGGTTAACCAAAACATGTCATATTAAGCACTAATCACGCATAACATTAATTAATCTGAGATTACCCATTAATTAATGCACAATTTAGTTTGGCGGCATCTTTGGCAGTCCCATAAATTCAGTGCTAACTCCATATTTAATGGAGTTAACTAGATTTCCTCCAGTTTTAGTGGAGAATTCATAGGAGAAACTGTTTTTGCCATAACCTTTTCAATTTTTGATCAAATTGGGATCATAAGAAGTCATTCTTAGATGATTTTGATGTTCTGAGCATGTTGAAGCAGGTTTCAAGAGAAGTAAAGTATTGTAAACGACACTTTTTTTTTTCATTTTGAGCTAATACAGAGGCCCAAGCCATGGAAGGTGGACCAAGGAGATGTAGCCCAGGAGGGTTGAACTCCTTCATCAAAACACTTTGTTAAGAGTTCATTTTGATGGTTTGTTGTACATTTGTTTGTTGTTGTTAAACACTTTAGTCCCATGCTATTTTTCTCATTAATTTGACATAAAAATTGACAAAATTTACTTGTTCATTCACAAACACCATAAAGGAAACCTATGCACATGAAGAAAATGATAAGAAATAATTTTTCTAATCTGAAGTTTAAATTAACACAACAAAACTAACATTCAACAACAGATCAAGTTGGTATCAGAGAAAAGGTTATTTTCTTGATTGCTTGAGTTTTGTGCAAGTAGGGTTTTAATGGTTGCAAATTTGTGATGCTTACAAGGTTAAAGATGCAGAGAGAAGAAGGGAAACTATTGGTTGAAACTCCTGAGGTAATGCCCAGAAGGAGAGCCACAAGGCCACAACCTCCACCCAGAGTTCCAATTCTAGATGCACTTGAGGCACCTCAAGTTTTACCTTCATTGAAACTGAGGAGGTACAAGCAATACCAAAAGCTGAGCTTGAATCCAAAGCCATCATGTCTGGATCAGGAGAGACTGGAGGTCTTTCAGAAGAGGAAGCATTCAAGAAATCTTTCTATGACTTAATTGACATGGTTAGAGCCCTCTATGAAGAGAGGAATACTAGAATTGCTGGAGAGAGTTCTAAGTCCCCACATGGAGAGGGAAGTGTTGGAGAGGTAAATCCCCTCTGCGGACAGAGGCGATCCCACTATCCCAAAATGGGTCTAGCAACAATCAATTAACGCTACCATGTAAGTTCCTAGTTGCAAACTGAAAGTGGATTATGAGAACCAACCTGGAGTCCAACGCTAGTGTCGTAGAAGAGTTGATACTCCCGTTCCCTTGCTTCGGCAGGTCACGATCCTCACGATCTCCGCGAATGGATACCTGCACATGCAAAGAACAAAGCGAATACAAGCATAAAATCCACTAAATACAACTATATATCAGTCAGAAAAGATATAGATCAAACATTATCATAGCGAACAGTAAGATCGGAACCATAATGATAGTCGTTTATTAATGAATAATCAACAAAGAAAAGTACAACCAAAGTTCTGACGTTGAATCTCTCCTCTGGCTGGGCGAGCAGCTACATATGTCTTGCAATAGACCTTTCTCTCTCTTTGATGATGAATACACAGCTCAGAATTCTGGCAGCATAACCTCCCTATACTCCAAAACTCTTACTATCACTCAAGACAAGCGTTATCACTACTAGCACTATCACCACTACTCAAAAACTAGCTTGTCAAATGCATGAGGACAGACTTTTATAGATGGAGAACGGGAAGAAAATACAATGAATCAAGACACCCATTATGGATTGGCATTATCTCCAAAAATCCGTTGTGGATAGATGTAAGGGATAGATGACGAACCTCGACATCTAGAAGATTAGCTTTATCCTCAAAAGACTTCATGACTTGAAGGGAAAAAACATCCGGGCGCGTGTTTGTTAAAAATCTTTTCCAAACTTCATTGGTGTGGGTGTTACTCTAAGACAGAGCGCCAATGGGCGCGCCTTCTTTTGAGGATCTCGTTCATTGGCGCGGGTAGTACATTGTGGACCCGCGCTAATGGAAAAAGGGCACTTTTCAGGGATATTTTGCAGGAGGTGTTTTCAGGGCACATGAAGTCCATACTTAGGGGAACATAATGCAAGTGTTTTTAAGTTATGTCACTGCTCACAGGTCCCGGAATGAGTCCTCCAAAGTACGGGAAAGGGGTAACAGGGACGGTGACCAACGGTGACAAATTACTGTGTAACAGATGCCCCCTAAAGCATGAAGTCCGAGAGGGAGAGAGGGGTGAAATGCTTTACAAGAACACATGTAGCTGTCGCCGAGAATCTGCATCGAGAGATACAACTGATAGCTCAAGTACATGATATATGTGGTATGGTCGCAGCCATCCATAAGAGAGTACATAATAATCTAGATCCATAGTATGGGCGCAGCCATCTGGTTAGGATTAATGAATCGACTCAGGTATGGTCGCATCCATCCAGTGAATGAGTCATGTAACAAGAATCACGCGTGGATTACAACAGACAAAATCCAGGGTCTTGCGCTCCATCTCGACCCGAACAAAAGTACAAGTTCAAGCATGCGAATATATGAGCTGAAGTCGAACATGCATGAACATCGTCTGATTACCAGTCAATAATGAAAACCGTTAACAGACGCGAGAGGTACCACCAATAATGACAATGGCCCTCAAGGTACTATAGGTACAATCTACGGCGTGTGAATTAGTGATCTGGCGTTGAACACCCGTAGAATCATTCGATTGGAGGCCAATGATGAAAACCTCACGTCGAACACGAAGCACCTACCATTGAGGCATGCAAGCTCCAAGGCACCAGAAGGGAGTCTCTAGATTAGCTTCCTGGATAATGAGCTGAAGTCGACAGGAAGTGACCTTGATCGAAGGTGGGCCATGATGTTTCCCACATCAGCGACACGAGACAGAGAGATAATGTTGTGAATCTGGATTATGTGAGCTATCAGAGGGAGGTTGTTTTTCTGCAGAGGTCAACTTCTCTTGAACATATCGGCGGCACGATAGTGGAATTGGCAGTATTTGACATCAATGGATCAGAGATCATGGTGACGAGGCAATGAGCAGATGAGAGGTCAAACAAGATTACCCAAATCCACGGAGGCAAGTGAAAAATGAGATGAGATATCCCTACCCAGACACGAAAGCAGACAAGTGCCATGTTCAAGAGCAACATATTGCCGACACGACAATAATTATGGTTCCATTTTTCCCCCGCCATTCCTGGCGAGTACCCCAATTATTTTTAACAAGCTTGATGGGGATAGCATATGCTTGTGGTGCGTCATTTCGACAAAATCCAATGTCATCAGGTTTTAACGAGTCTGACAAAGGAAGAACTCGACGTCTTTTCATGTTTAGAGAGTTTGAAAAGACAGCAGAAAAGGAAACTTCAAGGGTGTCCTTTTTCGTAACGTTGTGTCTCTCGAGCCCGAAAAAGTATAAAACAATGCTCGAAAGAACCGCCCGACCATTACGATCGAGGAGTACTTTTCATAAATAGTGATTTCGACCTGAAAAAGTAAAAAAGTGATCAAAACCACGTCGTTTCGTAACCATTAACGAGTCTGAAACGACAAAAACCCGGTAATCTTTTTATGTTTTAACGGTCGACAAAAAGAACTTAAAACGACCGCCCCTTATTAAAGTTTAATGAGTCAAGAGGAGTAACTCGGCAATCTTTTCGTCTTTAAACGGTCAGAAAAGAGTTGAAAGCGGACCTCAAAGTAACCTTTTCACATGTTTTACCGAGCTTGAAAAAGTAGAAAAAAGGAGCTCGTTTCGTCGCTTGAGTTGCACCAACACCTGTCATCATACCAAAAACAGCGTAAAACCCATTTTGATATAAATATATTCAAAAATACCCAAAAAATAATATTTTTAATGTATTTTAGGTCAAAAAATGCTATAAAATAGCGAAATGGTAAAAAACAAATTCACTTTTTACTTTTCACCTTGTGAGTTTACCATTGGAGGGTTTTGGGTGCAAACTTCAACCGTCGATTGTGATCAATCCAGGAAAGCAATCGAGCCGCCATCTGGAGCAGGTAAGAGGTCTTGTCCTTAGCTTCATTTTCGTTCCATTTTTTCAATTTTTCATCCACAGACGGATCCCCTGCAAGGGGATTTGCAAAATTTAGGGTTGCGCCATTGGCGCGGGTTTCCCACTCGGGACTGCGCCAATGGGATTATTTTCCAAAAGGGGGCACGCCATTGGCACGACTGTTTTGAAAACAGTCGCGCCACCCGCGCGACCTAATTTTCCCGTGGAATATACCGTTAACTTTGCAAATTTCCTTGAATTATGGTTTCACCAGTGATCTAATGATGGTATTTTCGACTTTATGGTTGCAGGGATTCGTCAAAATGGTTGTAGAATGGAGAGAAAGAGAGCATGATGCTATAGATGCTCTGGCACTAGAGGATGAAGCCTGCATGGATGCTTTGAGGGATTGCGGCTTAAAGCAGTTTTTCCTCACCTCCTATTTGCGTGCACAACCGGAGATACTACGATTTATCGTGGATGCTTGGGACATAGAGGATCAGGTATTCCGCTTGCGAGATCAGACATTGGAGCTGGATGTTTCCGATGTCTATTTTATCACTGGGTTATCGCGGAGAGGTGCACGACCCATTTTGACTGGAAGTAGGCCTTCCGGAGAAAAGATGGGGGAGGTGATGGAACGGGTTTGTCCGGGGGCACAGTTTGGATCGAACAGTGCCAAGGTAGATATCGTCACAGTTCCAGACCTAGTGCTACGGGTGATACTATTCACTATCACACGGACGGCTAGGGTACAGGTGCCCCATGAGGCCAGCAAGAATCATTTACTGCTGGCAACCGAGTGTCTCAACCCTACTCTGTTTGACTGGGCCACAGCTGTGACCCTTAACATCAAGAGACAGCTTACGAAGTGTAAGCGTGGGGGCAACAAACAGTTCGGGTATGGATCCATTGTGGTATCCTTCTTCTTGGAGCGACTGCTGATTTTCCGGATTCAGGGAGGTATAGTGGCAGATCCAGTGCCACGGGAATCGAGGATGACTCGATGGGCAACACTCATGCCCAGAGGAGGAGGGGGCCAGCAGATGGCCTGGAGGCCCGAGTTCTTCATATGGCTTCATCACCAGATGATCGTTATAGAGGATTGGCCCTATGCGGGCACCGATTTTACTGGAGACCCAGATCTCCCATTGCCTGCGGGAGAAGACTGGGATGAGGAGCTTGGTAAGAACTCTTTGTGTTTTTGATGTTTTTAATGTATTTAATAATTTTTTTTTGTAATACATGCATGTCTCTGACAACAGCTATATATATGTATGCAGATGTTGGTGCAGAGCGACCAACTGGTCTGTCTCACATAGCACGGAGGGTACAACCCGCAGTCGACCCTCAGGTAGAGGGTGGTGTGGGTGAAGAGCTAGTACAGAACCTTGAGGGATTCACTCGAGGGATTCCAGACTATGCCAGATTGGCGGATGTGCCCTTCGCGTACCAGAGGCACACAGTGGGAGTACCAACTCGCGTCCACCGTCTGCTGAGACGTTTGGTGTGAGCGGTGACATGCTATCATGAGCATCACCGTGATTAGACGCCTAGGTTTCATTTTTGCATATTTTTGAGAGACATGTTGTCTCCGGCCATATGAGATTCAAACATGTATTAATTTTTGGACTATGTAACGCGCATGGCGCAAACATTATGACACACACGTATATATATAGATATGCCTATGGTTTATTATTGTGTTTTTATGTGCTTGCTTGTATAATGTTTTGATTACAAATTACGCAAATGTCTATCTAATACATGATTAGCCAATGCATCAGATAATGTGTTTAATTGTCGTGGAATATGCTGATATGTGATAAAATCAAAGTTCCTTTCTAACAATCTCACACGTAAATACAACCTTAGAATGCGATGGTCTCTGACGGAATATTGCCCGTTGAGCTGGTGGACGACAAGTTGAGAGTCCAGGTTCACTACCAATGCACGAATGCCGAGATTAATTGCTTCAGTAAGTAACTCGATTACAGCACAATATTCGGCGACATTGTTAGTGGTACGACCCAAACACACACCTTGAAAATCTATCAGCTCGCCATGAGGATCATAGATCACCCACGCCGTAGAGGACAAGTTGCGAGTACTACGGCAGGCACCATCAGCGAAACTAACATAAGGTGCATCAGACATCTGCAGAAGAAGCGAAAGACACAATAAGTGGCAGTTACGCCTTTAAAACTAACACACATACACACAACACACTTGCTAGAGTACATGTATGTACAAAATAAAGTGTACAAGCATCATGCATAGTACTTTTTCAAATACAGCCCGTTTCGGGGCTTCCCGAGAGGGTTCCCTTCATAATCAATTAGCTCGTAGGCCCCTTTTTGCAAAACTTTCTTGACAATGTAAGGGCCTAGCCACATAGGCTCGAGCTTTCCTGCTCCTAGCTTATCGTTTGCCTGATCGTATAGCAGGACTAAATCTCCCTCAACAAAAGAACGTGGATGTACAGTCTGATCGAAGTGAGTCTTGACTCACTTCTTTTGTGTTTCGATGGCCAAATAGGCCAGGCGACGGGTCTCATCTAGCCGTTCCAGGTAAAGAAGGCGTTCTTCTAATGGAGTAGTGTTGGGAAGTAGCTCGACAACCAATTTTAATGAAGGGATTTCACACTCGATTGGAAGGGTAGCCTCTAGTCCATAAACTAGCTGAAATGGAGTGAAACCAGTGGCGTCCTTCACGAAGGTTCGGTAGGCCCACAAGGCAGGGAACAACATCAAATGCCAGTTAGACTTATGCATGCCAACGGTACGCTGAAGCATTGTAACCAAAATCTTATTGATAGCTTCAACTTGGCCATTGGACTGAGGGTAGTATGGAGTCGAACTATCGTGCTGTAAGCCTAGCTGGGTTGTTAGTTCCGACATCATATGATTACGGAAATGCTTCCCGTGATCAGTGACGATGGCTTGAGGGACGCCGAATCACGAGATAACATGGTTGAATAAAAATTGCGCCGCTGTGTGACCATCTTCAGTTAACGTAGGCATCGCCTCGGCCCATTTAGTAAAGTAATCGACGGCAACGATAATAAACCCATGCCCTCCGGCCGAGCGAGGGTTACAGGTCATATAATCAATGCCCCATTTTGCAAAAGGGCCGACGGTGACAATAGGGTGCAATGGAGCGGGAGGCGCTCACATCTTCCGCTGGTATATCTGGCACTCATGACAAGAACGGACGGCAAGAATGCAATCCTTAAAGATAGAGGGCCAAAAGTAGCCAGCACGGAGGATTTTTTGGGCAGTAGCATATCCGGACATATGACCACCACAGGCACTAGAGTGGCAGTCATTCAAAACACGCTCAGCTTCCTTGAGAGTTAGACATCGGCGGAGAACAGAGTCGGCGCCGAGGCGATAAAGTGTATCCCCAATGATATGGTATGGTTGAGACTGATGACGAATCCTTCGCCGAGCATCTTTGGACACGCTAGGGCAAAAGGAGGACGTCTGCAGATATATAATGATATCCCCGTACCAGGGGTCGAGGGTGCTAATGAGAAATAAAGTCTCATCCGGAATTTGATCCTCTTTATGAGAGGGCGGGGAAGAAGATGGCAAAGAGCAAAGCAACTCAGCAAAGACAAGGGATTTCTTGGACTTGGCAGTGGTAAATTCCAAGTCGAACTCTTGGAGGATGACAATCCACTTTGAGTACTTGCCCCCCAGCAACTGGCGTGACAAAATATACGTCATGGGGTTGCAATCAGAAATCACGGTAGTAGTGCGCAACAGAATATAATGACGGAAACGTTGGACAGCACAAACGACCGCCAAAGCCAACTTCTCGACATAAGCATATCGAGTTTCCGTATCTAAAATATTGCGGCTGAGATAATAGATAACATGCTCAGTGTCATCATCGTCAGTTTGAACGAGAACCATGCCGATAGTGGTGTCGGCGGCAGCCAAATACAGAGTGTAGTCATGATAATAGTTCGGAGGACAGAGCAATGGAGCAGAAACAAGGAGACCCTTGAGACGCTCAAAAGATTCCTGAGCAATGGTATCCCAATGAGAAGGGACATCTCGCTTTAGTAATCGTGTGAAACCTTTGGCCACCTTGGCATAGTTTGGAATGAAACGTCGTAGAAAATTTGCTTTACCCTGCAAGCTTTGCAATTGTTGTAAAGAAGCAGGGGGAGGAAGATTCACTATAGCCTCGACCTTAAGGGGATCCAAACGGATACCCTGTCGGGAGACGACGAACCCGAGAAGTCGGCCGGATTCAACACATTTGTGAGGATTGAGTCTGATTCTGTAGTATCGACAGCGAAGAAAGATCTCGCGAAGGTGAGTAGGGTGGTCCTGACGTTTGGCTGAATGAGCTGGAAGATCATCCAGGTATGGCTGTACAATGTGTCGAATGTCATGAAAAGCATAGAACATTGCACGTTGGAAGGTAGCACCGGCATTTTTGAGACCGAAAGGGAGCTTCTTATAAGCAAAAGTGCCCCATGGGCAGATAAAGGCGGTCTTGCCTTGATCAGCGGGAGCAATATTGATCTGGTTATATCCAGAAAAACCGTCCATAAAAGAGTACATTTCACTTCCGGCACACTCGTCAATAATTTGATCAATGAATGGTGTGGGAAAATTATCTTTAGGACATGCCTAATTTATATCACGATAATCGACACAAACACGGATTGTACCCTGTTTTTTATTCATAGGTACGATATTGGAAACCCAATCTGTGAGCAGGATAGGATAAATAAAACCAACTTTAAGAAGCTTCTCTACTTCGGCCTTAATAGCTGCAGCCTTTCGGGGGTGTACAGGGCGTAAACGTTGACGGACAGGCTTAGCACCTGGGTACGTGATTATCTCATGCACCACTATGCTAGGATCAATGCCGGGCATTTCTTCATAGGACCATGCAAAGACGTCACAAAATTCGTGAAAAAGATTGGAATAAAGTTGAATCTCCTCCGGAGTACAAGTGACTCCAATGTGAAGATGTTCGACAATCCCTGGTTTCACAGAGATGTCGATGGGTTGGGTTTGCGTAATGTTCACCATATTTCCTTCAGAGGACACTTGATAAACTTGGATAGGTGTTTGAAGGATTTGAAATGGGAGACAAGGAGCAAACCGCTTGAGACAAGTAAGCATATCCTGAGGGGCAGATCCCACTAGCACTATCATGACATTCGACAGAGGCGATCCCACATAGGCGATTTGTGGGCTAGCCCACAAGCGTTATCACTACTAGCACTATCATGACATTCGACACATTGTACAGCCATACCTGGATGATCTTCCAGCTCATTCAGCCAAACGTCAGGACCACCCTACTCACCTTCGCGAGATCTTTCTTCGCTGTCGATACTACCGAATCAGACTCAATCCTCACAAATGTGTGTTCTGCGTTGAATCCGGCCGACTTCTCGGGTTCGTCGTCTCCCGACAGGGTATCCGTTTGGATCCCCTTAAGGTCGAGGCTATAGTGAATCTTCCTCCCCCTACTTCTTTACAGCAATTGCAAAGCTTGCAGGGTAAAGCAAATTTTCTACGACGTTTCATTCCAAACTATGCCGAGGTGGCCAAAGGTTTCACACGATTACTAAAGCGAGATGTCCCTTTTCATTGGGATACCATTGCTCAGGAATCTTTTGAGCATCTCAAGGGTCTCCTTGTTTCTGCTCCATTGCTCCGTCCTCCGAACTATTATCGTGACTACACTCTGTATTTGGCTACCGCCAACACCACTATCGGCATGGTTCTCGTTCAAACTGACGATGATGACACTGAGCATGTTATCTATTATCTCAGCCGCAATCTTTTAGATACGGAAACTCGATATGCTTATGTCGAGAAGTTGGCTTTGGCGTCGTTTGTGCTGTCCAACGTTTCCGTCATTATATTCTGTTGTGCACTACTACCGTGATTTCTGATTGCAACCCCATGACGTATATTTTGTCACGCCAGTTGCTGGGGGGCAAGTACTCAAAGTGGATTGTCATCCTCCAAGAGTTCGACTTGGAATTTACCACTGCCAAGTCCAAGAAATCCCTTATCTTTGCTGAGTTGCTTTGCTCTTTGCCATCTTCTTCCCCGCCCTCTCATAAAGAGGATCAAATTCCGGATGAGACTTTATTTCTCATTAGCACCCTTGACCCCTTGTTCGGGGATATCATTATATATCTGCAGATGTCCTCCTTTCGCCCTGGCGTGTCCAAAGACGCTCGGCGAAGGATTCGTCATCAGTCTCAACCATACCGTATCATTGGGGATACACTTTATCGCCTCGGGGCTGACTCTGTTCTCCGCCGATGTCTAACTCTCGAGGAAGCTGAGCGTGTTTTGAATGACTGCCACTCTGGTGCCTGTGGTGGTCATATGTCCGGATATGCTACTGCCCAAAAAATCCTCCGTGCTGGCTACTTTTGGCCCTCTATCTTTAAGGATTGCATTCTTGCTGTCGTTCTTGTCATGAGTGCCAGATATACCAGCGAAAGATGCGAGCGCCTCCCACTCCATTGCACCCTGTTGTCACTGTCGGCCTTTTTGCAAAATGGGGCATTGATTATATGACCTGTAACCCTCGCTCGGCCGGGGGGCATGGGTTTATTATCGTTGCCGTTGATTACTTTACTAAATGGGCCGAGGCAATGCCTACGTTAACTGAAGACGGTCACACAGCGGCACAATTTTTATTCAACCATGTTATCTCACGATTCGGCGTCCCTCAAGCCATCGTCACTGATCACGGGAAGCATTTCCGTAATCATATGATGTTGGAACTAACAACCCAGCTAGGCTTACAGCACGATAGTTCGACTCCATACTACCCTCAGTCCAATGGCCAAGTTGAAGCTATCAATAAGATTTTGGTTACAATGCTTCAGCGTACCGTTGGCATGCATAAGTCTAACTGGCATTTGATGTTGTTCCCTGCCTTGTGGGCCTACCGAACCTCTGTGAAGGACGCCACTGGTTTCACTCCATTTCAGCTAGTTTATGGACTAGAGGCTACCCTTCCAATCGAGTGTGAAATCCCTTCATTAAAATTGGTTGTCGAGCTACTTCCCAACACTACTCCGTTAGAAGAACGCCTTCTTTACCTGGAACGGCTAGATGAGACCCGTCGCCTGACCTCTTTGGCCATCGAAACACAAAAGAAGCGAGTCAAGACTCACTTCGATCAGACTGTACATCCACGTTCTTTTGTTGAGGGAGATTTAGTCCTGCTATACGATCAGGCAAACGATAAGCTAGGAGCAGGAAAGCTCGAGCCTATGTGGCTAGGCCCTTACATTGTCAAGAAAGTTTTGCAAAAAGGGGCCTACGAGCTAATTGATTATGAAGGGAACCCTCTCGGGAAGCCCTGAAACGGGCTATACTTGAAAAAGTACTATGCATGATGCTTGTACACTTTATTTTGTACATACATGTACCCTATCAAGTGTGTTGTGTGTATGTGTGTCAGTTTTAAAGGCGTAACTGCCACTTATTGTGTCTTTCGCTTCTTGTGCAGATGTATGATGCACCTTATGTTGGTTTCGCTGATGGTGCCTGCCGTAGTACTCGCAACTTGTCCTCTGTGGCGTGGGTGATCTATGATCCTCATGGTGAGCTGATAGATTTTCAAGGTGTGTGTTTGGGTCGTACCACTAACAATGTCGCCGAATATAGTGCTGTAATCGAGTTACGTGCTGAAGCAATTAATCTCGGCATTCGTGCATTGTTAGTGAACCTGGACTCTCAACTTGTCGTCCACCAGCTCAACGGGCAATATTCCGTCAGAGACCATCGCATTCTAAGGTTGTATTTACGTGTGAGATTGTTAGAAAGGAACTTTGATTTTATCACATATCAGCATATCCCACGACAATTAAACACATTATCTGATGCATTGGCTAATCATGTATTAGATAGACATTTGCGTAATTTGTAATCAAAACATTATACAAGCAAGCACATGAAAACACAATAATAAACCATAGGCATATGTATATATATACGTGTGTGTCATAATGTTTGCGCCATGCGCGTTACATAGTCCAAAAATTAATACATGTTCGAATCTCATATGGCCGGAGACAACATGTCTCTCAAAAATATGCAAAAATGAAACCTAGGCGTCTAATCACGGTGATGCTCATGATAGCATGTCACCGCTCGAACCAAATGTCTCAGCAGACAGTGGACGCGAGTTGGTACTCCCACTGTGTGCCTCTGGTACGCAAAGGGCACATCCGCCAATCTGGCATAGTCTGGAATCCCTCGAGTGAGTCCCTCAAGGTTCTGTACTAGCTCTTCACCCACACCACCCTCTACCTGAGGGTCGGCTGCGGGTTGTACCCTCCGTGCTATGTGAGACAGACCAGCTGGTCGCTCTGCACCAACATCTGCATACATATATATAGCTGTTGTCAGAGACATGCATGTATTACAAAAAAAAATTATTAAATACATAAAAAACATCAAAAACACAAAGAGTTCTTACCAAGCTCCTCATCCCAGTCTTCTCCCGCAGGCAATGGGAGATCTGGGTCTCCAGTAAAATCGGTGCCCGCATAGGGCCAATCCTCTATAACGATCATCTGGTGACGAAGCCATATGAAGAACTCAGGCCTCCAGGCCATCTGCTGGCCCCCTCCTCCTCTGGGCATGAGTGCTGCCCATCGAGTCATCATCAGTTCCCGTGGCACTGGATCTGCCACTATACCTCCCTGAATCCGGAAAATCAGCAGTCACTCCAAGAAGAAGGATACCACAATGGATCCATACCCGAACTGTTTGTTGCCCCCACGCTTACACTTCATAAGCTGTCTCTTGATGTTAAGGGTCATAGCTGTGGCCCAGTCAAACAGAGTAGGGTTGAGACACTCGGTTGCCAGCAGTAAATGATTCTTGCTAGCCTCATGGGGCGCCTATACCCCAGCCGTCCGTGTGATATTGAATAGTATCACCCGTAGCACTAGGTCTGGAACTGTGACGATATCTACCTTGGCACTGTTCGATCCAAACTGTGCCCCCGGACAAACCCGTTCCATCACCTCCCCCATCTTTTCTCCGGAAGGCCTACTTCCAGTCAAAATGGGTCGTGCACCTCTCCGCGATAACCCAGTGATAAAATAGACATCGGAAACATCCAGCTCCAATGTCTGATCTCGCAAGCGGAATACCTGATCCTCTATGTCCCAAGCATCCACGATAAATCGTAGTAGCTCCGGTTGTGCACGCAAATAGGAGGTGAGGAAAAACTTCTTTAAGCCGCAATCCCTCAAAGCATCCATGCAGGCTTCATCCTCTAGTGCCAGAGCATCTATAGCATCATGCTCTCTTTCTCTCCATTCTACAACCATTTTGACGAATCCCTGCAACCATAAAGTCGAAAATACCATCATTAGATCACTGGTGAAACCATAATTCAAGGAAATTTGCAAAGTTAACGGTAAAATCCACGAGAAAATTAGGTCGCGCGGGTGGCGCGCCCCCTTTTGGAAAATAATCCCATTGGCGCGGTCCCGAGTGGGAAACCCGCGCCAATGGCGCAACCCTAAATTTTGCAAATCCCCTTGCAGGGGATTCGTCTGTGGATGAAAAACTGAAAAAATGGAACGAAAATGAAGCTAAGGACAAGACCTCTTACCTGCTCCAGACGGCGGCTCGATTGCTTTCCTGGATTGATCACAATCGACGGTTGAAGTTTGCACCCAAAACCCTCCAATGGTAAACTCACAAGGTGAAAAGTAAAAAGTGAATTTGTTTTTTACCATTTCGCTATTTTATAGCATTTTTTGACCTAAAATACATTAAAAATATTATTTTTTGGGTATTTTTGAATATATTTATATCAAAATGGGTTTTACGCTGTTTTTGGTATGATGACAGGTGTTGGTGCAACTCAAGCGACGAAACGAGCTCCTTTTTTCTACTTTTTCAAGCTCGGTAAAACATGTGAAAAGGTTACTTTGAGGTCCGCTTTTAGCTCTTTTCTGACCGTTTAAAGACGAAAAGATTGCCGAGTTACTCCTCTTGACTCGTTAAACATTAATAAAGGGCGGTCTTTTTAAGTTCTTTTTGTCGACCGTTAAAACATAAAAAGATTACCGGGTTTTTGTCGTTTCAGACTCGTTAATGGTTACGAAACGACGTGGTTTTGATCACTTTTTTACTTTTTCAGGTTGAAATCACTATTTATGAAAAGTACTCCTCGATCATAATGGTCAGGCAGTTCTTTCGAGCATTGTTTTATACTTTTTCGGGCTCGAGAGACACAACGTTACGAAAAAGGACACCCTTGGAGTTTCCTTTTCTGTTGTCTTTTCAAACTCTCTAAACATGAAAAGACGTCGAGTTTTTCCTTTGTCAGACTCGTTAAAACCTGATGACATTGGATTCTATCGAAATGACGCACCACAAGCATATGCTATCCCCATCAAGCTTGTTAAAAATAATTGGGGTACTCGCCAGGAATGGCGAGGGAAAAATGGAACCATAATTATTGTCGTGTCGGCAGTATGTCGCTCTTGAACATGGCACTTGTCTACTTTCGTGTCTGGGTGGGGATATGTCATCTCATTTTTCACTTGCCTCCGTGGATTTGGGTAATCCTGTTTGACCTCTCATCTGCTCATTGCCTCGTCACCATGACCTCTGATCCATTGATGTCAAATACTGCCAATTCCACTATCGTGCCGCCGATATGTTCAAGAGAAGTTGACCTCTGCAGAAAAACAACCTCCCTCTGATAGCTCACATAATCCTGATTCGCAACATTATCTCTCTGTCTCATGTCGCTGATGTGGGAAACATCATGGCCCACCTTCGATCAAGGTCACTTCCTGTCGACTTCAGCTCATTATCTAGGAAGCTGATCTAGAGACTCTCTTTTGGTGCCTTGGAGCCTGCATGCCTCAATGGCAGGTTCTTCGTGTTTGACTGAGGTTTTCATCATTGGCCTCCGATCAAATGATTCTACGGGTGTTCGATGCCAGATCACTAATTCGCACGCCGTAGATTGTACCTATAGTACCTTGAGGGCCATTGTCATTATTGGTGGTACCTCTCGCGTCTGTTAACGGTTTTCATTATTGACTGGTAATCAGACGATGTTCATGCATGTTCGACTTCAGCTCATATATTCGCATGCTTGAACTTGTACTTTTGTTCAGGTCGAGATGGAGCGCAAGACCCTGGATTTTGTCTGTTGTAATCCAGGCGTGATTCTTGTTACATGACTCATTCACTGGATGGCTGTGACCATACCTGAGTCGATTCATTGATCCTAACCAGATGGCTGCGCCCATACTATGGATCTAGATTATTATGTACTCTCTTATGGATGGCTGCGACCATACCACATATATCATGTACTTGAGCTATCAGTTGTATCTCTCGATGCAGATTCTCGGCGACAGCTACATGTGTTCTTGTAAAGCATTTCACCCCTCTCTCTCTCTCGGGCCTCATGCTTTAGGGGGCATCTGTTACACAGTAATTTGTCACCATTGGTCACCGTCCCTGTTACCCCTTTCCCGTACTTTGGAGGACTCATTCCGGGACTTGTGAGCAGTGACATAACTTAAAAACACTTGCATTATGTTCCCCTAAGTATGGACTTCATGTGCCCTGAAGACACCTCCTGCAAAATATCCTTGAAAAGTGCCCTTTTTCCATTAGCGCGGGTCCACAATGTACTACCCGCGCCAATGAACAAGATCCTTAAAAGAAGGCGCGCCCATTGGCGCTCTGTCTTAGAGTAACACCCGCGCCAACCAAGTTTGGAAAAGATTTTTAACAAACATGCGCCCGGATGTTTTTTCCCTTCAAGTCATGAAGTATTTTGAGGATAAAGCTAATCTTCTAGATGTCGAGGTTCATCATCTATCCCTTACATCTATCCACAACGGCTTTTTGGAGATAATGCCAATCCATAATGGGTGTCTTGATTCATTGTATTTTATTCCCTTTCTCCATCTATAAAAGTCTGTCCTCATGCATTTGACAAGCTAGTTTTTGAGTAGTGGTGATAGTGCTAGTAGTGATAACGCTTGTCTTGAGTGATAGTAAGAGTTTTGGAGTATAGGGAGGTTATGCTGCCAGAAGTCTGAGCTGTATATTCATCATCAAAGAGAGAGAAATGTCTATTGCAAGACATATGTAGCTGCTCGCCCAGCCAGAGGAGAGATTCAACGTCAGAACTTTGGTTGTACTTTTCTCTGTTGATTATTCATTAATAAACGAATATCATTATGGTTCTGATCTTATTGTTCGCTATGATAATGTTTGATCTATATCTTTTCTGACTGATATATAGTTGTATTTAGTGGATTTTATGCTTGTATTCGCTTCGTTCTTTGCATGTGCAGGTATCCATTCGCGGAGATTGTGAGGATCGTGACCTGCCGGAGCAAGGGAACGGGAGTATCAACTCTTCTACGACACTAGCGTTGGACTCCAGGTTGGTTCTCATAATCCACTTTCAGTTTGCAACTAGGAACTTGCATGGTAGTGTTAATTGATTGTTGCTAGATCCATTTTGGGCTAGTGGGATCGCTTCTGTCCGCAGAGTGGATTAGCTTTATGATCAGAGATATGCGTAGCCGTTGTCTGTCTTAAGGATGTCAGGAGGTGTGTACCCGTTTCATATCGAATGGGCAACTGAAAATGAGTAAGAAATGCCATAGCCAACGAGTTGAAATCCTGAAAGGATCCGTGATTGAGCTCAATATACCACTTAGCTGCAGAGCCAGTGAGAGTCCTTTGAAAAAGGCGAAGTCGAATTGAATCATCAAGCCATGAATTGGATGAACACCACAGGTGATAAGTCATGACCTGAGCTTGTGGATATTCATTAACTTTACCATCAAATTTTGGACAATCACCAGGAATTTTCGTTGGAACCAGAGGCCAATATGGATTATGTAGAATAGGATCATTGGTCAGTTTGGACACATCCGGTAATTCTAAAGTCGCTAAGAAAGGTAACTGAGGATTGAAGGACATTTGGGGCTGCTGGTGGGATGGAACACCAGGGTTCCAACCAACTGGCGGTTGCCCCCAAGGGCTTGGTCCGGACGGATTTGGCCCCATAGGGTTTTGTTCGTAGGGATTTGCGTTCTGCCCCCCAGCGTTCCATGGATTACCAAACGGTCCTGCAGGAGCACCATATGGTTGCGGATAATTATGATAAGGATTCGCCTACAGTTGTTGATAATTTTGATATGGGGCAAACGAAGGTTGCCCTTGAGGTCGCTGGTAACCATACGGGGGCTGGACTCCAAACTGAGTTTGAGAAACAGGCTGAGTTTGATAGACTAGTTGGGATTGAACTCCAACTTGCATTTGAAGACCGGATGGGGTCTGGGGCCCAGCCTGGGGAAAAAAACTGGGTTGAGCAGCGCCAGAAGGATGTCTTGTAGGTTGGGCTATCTGGCCAGAAGGATGACCTTGTTGATATTGAAGTTGGCCTACCTGCCCAGAGGGTTGTGCCTGCTGGGAGTGGAGTTGTTGTTGCACAGCTGAAGGTTGTCCTAACGGACCAGATGGCTGAGTGGGTTGGGCCGGTGGTTGGCCTACCTGGGTTTGAGGCTGACCGACTTGCCTAGAAGGTTGACTATACTGGACGGTGGGCTGACCATGTGGTTGAGTAGCTTGTCTAGATATTGGACCATACTGGACATTGGGTTGGTTTGGGTTAACAAATGATTGACTAATTTGTCCAGTAGGATAACCTTGCTGGATACCAGGTTGGGCTTGTTGAACAGAAGATTGACCTGAGTTACCAGAAGGTTGACCATAAAAGGGGAAAGACGGACCACCAGAAGCGAAAGGGTTTCCCTGGAAGGTTTGCCCTTGTTGGTCTTGATGAGGTGGTCTTTGGGATTGCGCAGACGATACTTGGCCACCATGAAAAGAGGTGGAGCCCCAATCAATTGACAGCGGAACTGAAATCTCAACAATCGGTTGAGACGGCAAGGGTCTACCAAGATGTGGTAAATATTGATCGTATGGCCCCTCTGCTGGGACGTTTGACGTAGGATCAAAGACTCCGAATAAAGAAGCCGAAGGACGACTGAAAATAGGAGTGGAAGAAGCTACACATACCGTTGGAGCGGTTGTGATTGAGGTAACAGACGTACTGCGACTTTGTGGAGTAAAAGGCTCTGTGGTGGGAAAAGCGAGTTGTGACCAAATAGAACTCGTGAAAGGAGTTCCAGAGGACATAACATCCTTTAATGCTTTATAGCCTGGAGGTAGTCTCCCAGTAGTAGGAGTGCTACTAACAAGTGTAGGTTCCGTTGCGGTGGGAATTTCACCGCTCGTCACAACGGATTCTTCAGTCGAAGTAGAGGATACGTCCTCCATGTCGGAGGAAAAAGGTGGGACTGAAACACGAGGAGAAGTGTATTCCCAAAAAGGGATACCGTCCTCAGAAGGTTCCCAAACAGGGTTCCAATGAAACTCGTAAGTCTCGTCGCCTGGAGCACGAGAATTAATCGGTTGTATACTCGGAACAACAGGAAGAATTTCACTCACAACCGGTATCTCGGCAAAGGAAGAAGACGAAATTGGTAATTCCGCCAGGATGAAACTTCACAAAATCCTAGGGAATCTAACGAGACAAAACCCTACTCAAACTAATGCAAACAAAATCTAACCGGGTAAATGTGTATCGTGGCCGAATAAATTTTAAGACAAAGGAACTGAACTTGATCTTTTCATGTTTTAAGAGTCGAGAAAAGGACAAAAAGATGACTCTAGTCTCCTTCGAATGTTTAATGAGCACGAAGTGACAAGACGCTCACTGGCACCTTTTCTTTTAAGGAGTCCGAAAAGGATCAAAAGTGACTACTCTGGAGACTCTAGGCAAAGGGTTTACCAAACAATCCGTAAAAATGCTTATACACCTTGGCAATCAGATGAAAACCAAGGACTTCCCGTACGGCAGTCAATCTTCCCGAATGCTGTGTTCAGTGCATTACGGCTTGTAAGGCGGCAGAGAAAGCTTCCTGTGGATAAAGGATGATAACCTAGTGGGGTATCCACATATACTCGACGGTACGTGGGAGCACAAATCCGTGCTAGACCACTATCGAGTCACAAAAGGAGGAATCACCCAACCATAATGTGAAACAACAGTGACTAGGTTTAACGACGCCGGAACACATCTCTAGCCTAGACCTCTAGAATGTATGCGTTAGGTTCCAATGCGTTGTTAGATGCATTCGGTTTATTTTACAGTTGATCTTTGATTAGGTTTCAGTTTCCAGGTCCTACCGTATGTGATCTCTCAGAATTTCCTAAATGCAAACTATATGCCAAAATATATCATTCCGTTCAATGAATGCTAACTACAGAAGAGTTGAGATTTTCAAACAAACAAAATGATCATCAAACAATCAACAAAGATCCTAATGCAGCTAATAGCAATAAATGAAATTTTTCCTTTCTTTTTTTTTAAAAGTGACTAATTGCCAATAACAATGAAGAATGCTAACTAATATAATGCAAAAAGATCGTTTTTTTTTTTTCTTTTAAAATGGCATAATGCACTTAAACAAATCTCGAGAGATGTTAACAAGCGTAAATAGGCAAATTTCACTCAATGCAAATAGAACCAACTCTGAAACACCAAGACAAACTGTCAAAACAAAGAGAATCACAAAGACCAAGCAAAATCCAAACGAGCTAGAGGTGAATTGCTCGAAGCACAGAATAATAAGTTTTGACAACCACTAAACAAGTGCAGAAAACAACCAAAAAGTTGACTGGACAATCAAAGAACCAAAAACTCCCACGGAAGGCTCGATATACAAAGCGACTAGATGCTCTAGGGCTGGGATATAAAATCGATGGAAATAGGCAAACACCCGAAGGATAAAGGTAAAAAACCAGTCAAACAGAGTTCTGACACACTCCAGTAGCTGAAAAAGATGTAAAAAGACAGAAATCTGAGTTTAAAAAGCTTCCAACAAACACACTGGCAACGTTCACAGGACTGGCGCGATTGTCAGCCTGTAACTCGCGCTATTAAGGAATTAGCGCGAGTTGCTTTTGTGCAACCTGCACCAACTGGCGCGCCTGTCAGGTAGAAAAACGCGCTAATACAGTTTGCTGGCCTAAAAAATAAATCAAGCAGTCCAGGGTCTGGTCGACAGTATTCAGACAGATGAAACAACAAGAAACAACTTAAAAACTAACCCAGAAAGCTTATTTACGCAAGCAAGCAAGAGAGAACCAAAATGCAAGACAAACTCCAAGCTGTTCAGTTCGTAAACCAAACCGGAGATTGACTGAAGTGGCGTTGATATACTTCGCTAATGCAAAGAAATAGCGTTTCGAAGGCTGCCTGGCCATACTTCAGGCTCCGTCCAAGGTTTATGAATCAAACAACAAATAGCTTCCCCAGCGGAGTCGCCAAATTGTTGGAGAGGTAAATCCCCTCTGTGGACAGAGGCGATCCCACTAGCCCAAAATGGGTCTAGCAACAATCAATTAACGCTACCATGCAAGTTCCTAGTTGCAAACTGAAAGTGGATTATGAGAACCAACCTGGAGTCCAATGCTAGTGTCGTAGAAGAGTTGATACTCCCGTTCCCTTGCTCCGGCAGGTCACGATCCTCACGATCTCCGCGAATGGATACCTGCACATGCAAAGAACGAAGCGAATACAAGCATAAAATCCACTAAATACAACTATATATCAGTCAGAAAAGATATAGATCAAACATTATCATAGCGAACAATAAGATCGGAACCATAATGATAGTCGTTTATTAATGAATAATCAATAGAGAAAAGTACAACCAAAGTTCTGACGTTGAATCTCTCCTCTGGCTGGGCGAGCAGCGACATATGTCTTGCAATAGACCTTTCTCTCTCTTTGATGATGAATACACAGCTCAGACTTCTGGCAGCATAACCTCCCTATACTCCAAAACTCTTACTATCACTCAAGACAAGCGTTATCACTACTAGCATTATCACCACTACTCAAAAACTAGCTTGTCAAATGCATGAGGACAGACTTTTATAGATGGAGAAGGGGAAGAAAATACAATGAATCAAGACACCCATTATGGATTGGCATTATCTCCAAAAAGCCGCTGTGGATAGATGTAAGGGATAGATGATGAACCTCAACATCTAGAAGATTAGCTTTATCCTCAAAAGACTTCATGACTTGAAGGGAAAAAACATACGGGCGCGTGTTTGTTAAAAATATTTTCCAAACTTGGTTGGCGCGGGTGTTACTCTAAGACAGAGCGCCAATGGGCGCGCCTTCTTTTGAGGATTTCGTTCATTGGCGCGGGTAGTACATTGTGGACCCGCGCTAATGGAAAAAGGGCACTTTTCAGGGATATTTTGCAGGAGGTGTCTTCAGGGCACATGAAGTCCATACTTAGGGGAACATAATGCAAGTGTTTTTAAGTTATGTCACTGCTCACGCGTCCCGGAATGAGTCCTCCAAAGTACGGGAAAGGGGTAACAGGGACGGTGACCAATGGTGACAAATTACTGTGTAACAGGAAGCTCAGAAGATAAAAAAGATGAAAAGAAGGATTCAAAGGGTAATGGAGGAAAGCCTCATCCATCTCCACCATCTTCATCATCCTCATTATCACTAACAACATCATCTTCCACTTCCACCACAAAAAGTGTTCATACTCATTCAAAAACCCCAAAAGAAAAAACTCCCTTACTCAAATTGGACATTAAGTTTGAACATCCCATGTACAATGGTGAGGTCAATGCAAAAAAGTTAGACAATTGGATTCAACAATTAGAGGTTTATTGTAGAATTCAGAACCTTCAAGAAGATGACATAAAGATCCAATTGGCTTCATTGAGGCTAGAAGGAGAAAAATTAGTTTGGTGGGAAGCAAAGACTCAATAGGAAATGTGAATTCATGGTAAGATATCAATTTCTTGGGTTCAATTTTTTTCTTCAATTAAAATACAGTTTTATCCTTTAGCTTATATGTAAAAATCCATTATGAGTTGGAAAAAGTTTAAGCAACTCAAGGGCCAAAAAGTTCAAGACTATACCTAGGAGTTCACGAAAAGAGCTTTGTTGTTAGGAGTAGACTTGAATTCCCAAGATACACTATTGAAATATATTGGGGCTTTACATTCCTACTTAAAACACACTATCCTTATGTTCAATCCAAGCAATCTAGATGATGTATGTGTGCAAGCCGCACACCTTGAAGCAAGAGGAAAGAACATTCAGGAAGAGGGTAGTAAGAAGAATCCATTCAAGGGTAAGGCGAAAGAGAAGGGTGGAAAATGGAAGGGAAAGAAGAATGCAAGTGTAAATAAATAAGGGGAGAAAAATATATGCCAACATTGTTCCAAAGCGAGGCATGATGAAACCCCCTGTTGGAAATTACATCCCGAACTAAGGCCTAAGAAACCAAACAATAAGGGGAAACAAAAGACGACCTCTCACACACAACATGATCTTGGATCTGATTCTGGTGATGAGACCAAGATTTCAGCCATGGTCACAAAAGGAAAAGAAGTTATTGCATGCACTAGTTCCTCACATAGTCACAACAACGCTCCAAATGAATAATCAAGGATAGAGTTGTTCCATGTAAGGGTAATTTCAAATCATACAAATATTGATGCATTATTTGATAGAGGGTCACAATCGAACTTAATTTCAGAAGACTTGGTCAAAAAGCTTAACCTTGAAATTGTACCTCATCATAATCCATATCCCTTGGGTTGGATAGTCAATAATGCAAATTTACAGGTTACAAGGAAATGCTTACTTAGGTATACCATTACTGAAAAGTTCATTGATGAAGTTGAGTTAGATGTAGTTCCACTTGACATCTCATGAAACATTTTGGGAAGCCCATATTTGTATGATAGGAAAGCGGTATTTTATCGCCATGAGAACAAATATCTATTTCTCAAGGATGGAGTGGAGTATATTGTGAGAGCCCATCGCAAAAAGTTAAACGGTTAATGCAGGGCAGATGAAGAGACTCGTAAATGCAAGTAAAATTTCTGTGCTTCTCATGATCAAGAAAAAGAATGATATTGATTATGAATCTTTTGAAGGTTGTGATGATAAGTTAAAATATGATTCGTCTGATGTGGTAAGAAAGAATGGTGATATGTGTCAAGAACCAAAGGTGTTACCTCCCAAGAGGGGAATTCAACATGAGATACAGCTGCAATAGGATGTTCCACTTCCAAACATTGGCATGTATCACATGTTGATCATGGAGAGTATGGAAATCAAGAAGAAAATTCAAGAATTTTTTAACAAAGGTATCATACACCCATCTACTTCGCCATGTGGTTCATCCATTGTCTTGGTGCCAAAGAAGGACAGGACTTGGCGCATGTGTGTGGATTTCCATGCACTGAATAAAATAACGGTAAAGAATCGTTATCCACTCCCAAGAATTGATGATTTGCTTGATCAATTGAGGTATGCAAAGTATTTCACTAAGTTAGACTTATGAAGTGGTTATCATCGAGTTAGAATATCTGAAGAGGACATTTTGGAAAACTGCATTTAAAACTAAGCAAGGATTGTTTGAGTGACTTGTTATGCCTTTCAGTCTTACAAATGCTCTAGTTACTTTCATGAGAGTTATGAATGATGTAATGAGACAATTTCTAGATGGTTTTGTCATTGTTTACTTAGATGATATTCTCATATTCAACAAATCCAGAAATGAAAATGTCATGCATGTGAACAAAGTACTTGATGTCTTGAGAAAAGATTATATGTTTTTAAACATGTCAAAGTGTGAATTTGGCAAGACTTCTTTAGTGTATTTGGGACACATTGTTGGAGGAGGTGAGTTGAAGATAGATACCTCTAAGATTGAAGTCATTGTGAATTGGCCCAAGACCAATACAGTTACAGAGGTAAGAATCTTTCTTGGGGCAACACAATATTGGAGGAAATTTATTGCTATTTTTTCTTCCATTGCAGATCCACTACATGCACTGACAAGTGTCAAGAAAGTCTTTCATTAGGGAGATGTACAGAAAAAAGTATTCGATGCTTTAAAACAAAATATCAGTTCAACACCAGTATTCGCTCTTCTGGATCTTAGACAACCATTTGAGATTCAAATAGATGCTAGTGATTACACCATGGGAGTAGTTCTTATGCAGCATGGTAAGCCCATTTCATTTCATTCTGAAATTTTTAATGGTGTTGTGAGTAACTATCCCACTTATGACAAATAACTTTACACATTGGTACAAAGTGTTAAGAAATGGAAACACTACTTGATGGGGAAGGAGACCATTATCCATACCAACCATCAACCATTGCAGTACTTATAGTCATAGACAAAGTTGCAGCAATCATGACACATCAAATGGATGGGTTTTCTACAACAGTTTCATTTTGTTATCAAATACAAAAAAGGAATCTACAATAAGGTAGCTAATATGATTTCTAGGCATATTGTAAATTCATCTATTATACTCAAGCACAATTATGTTTTACATGAAACTTACATTGAGAAATATGTATATGATAATGACTTTCAAGGTGTGTGTGCAAGCTTGAGGCAAGGAAACCAAATTGAAGAGTTAGATTACCATGTGCATAATAGTTTGTTGTATCACTTGGGAAAGTTATGTATTCCACGGAGAGAAAGAAACAATATCATAAGGGGGGCGCACACTTCATTGATTGTTGGACATTTTGGTGTAGGAAAGGCAGTAGCGAATCTCCAAAGGTATTGTTATTGGCCATGCATGTTTGATAATGTATCTCGTTTCATTAGAGGATGTTATTTGTGTGCAACAAGTAAGCCTAGCAATAGGAAACTAGGATTGTACACTCCACTTCTGGTACCTTCATGTCCATGGGAGAGTATCTCAATGGATTTTGTAGGAGGTCTTCCATTGTCAAGGAAAGGTCATGATTACTTGTATGTAGTTGTAGATAGGTTCAACAAGATGTGTATTCTAACACCATGTAAAAAGAAAATTACAGCTGAACAAACAACTCATCTTTTCTTTCAAAATATTTGGGTTCATTTTGGTCTTCCTACTTCCATTGTAAGTGATCGATATTCTCGATTTGTTGGGAATTTTTGGTCAAATTTGTGGGACATGATGGACACTAAGTTGAAGAAGAGTACAACCTTTCATATGCAAACAGATGGACAAACCGAGGTGGTCAACAAGACAATCATTCATCTTCTTAGAGGATATTGCAGCAAACATCCCAAGTTGTGGGATGAACAGTTGCATTACATACAACATGCATACAATAGGGCAAAGCATTCTTCCACAAACACATTGCCATTTGAGGCATGTTTTGGGTACTTGCCAAGATCGCCATTAGACTTCATATTTGAGAAATATGTCACCATCGATGGTCATAGCGACATCAAAAAGACAAGGAAGTTCATTGAGCAAATGCAGTTGATACATCACACAATGTACTAATAGCTTGAAAAAAGTTAAAGAAGCTACAAGGCAAGGCATGACAAACACCGTGTTGATCATAAATTTCAAGTTGGAGACGCATTTTGGTTATATATTAGCAAAGAGATACTTCGAGGGGAAGGTAAAAAGCTGAAGCCAATCCGTTATGGCCCTTTTAAAATTCTGGAAAAGATTGGTACAATGTTTTTAAGCTAGATTTTCCTCCTTATATGCAAATTTGAGATTGTTTGAGCCTCCTTTGATTGATGATCAAGGAGAGCATGTTCAGCTACCATCAATAGATAATTTCTCACTAGAATATCTTGATGAACTTCAGAAAGATCTCATACTTGACAGAAGAACCAAAACTTCAAAGAGAGGGAATGTCGAATACCTTTGAGTGGGACTCAAGGGACAAAATCCTTCTAAAACCAAATGGATGCAGATCGAGAATGTGAGGGAGTTGTATCCTCACTTGCTGAACAATTGATAGTATCTTTTGAGGTGCAAAAGGCTTCCAGTGGGAAAGAACTATCAGGTGATTAATATTTAGCTCAAAAAAAAAAGTGCTCATAATTTCTCAAACATTGAACGACCGCGTCTATCTTGGTGATACGATCCCAAAGCAACTTGTTTCACTCAAAATGGAGCTCGAATGAGGAATATATTTCATTTTGTCCACTTTGCCAAATAGAGGAATTTTTTGAACAAAAGGTACAGTCACTGCACATTTAGCAGTGCGTACTGCTGACATGGCAGGTGACTGGGCAGGTCAAGGTTGGTCAATGGCTAATGGGATATCACCAAGTGGCACATTGTGGTTGGTATGTAGTGTGGTGAGTTGGAATTTTATTATTAGTGGAGGAAGGGCCAATGAGAATGGGACACGTGGAAAGCCTGGAGGCCACCACGTGTCCCTCCCCAAAGGTTTGGCATAAGCGTGCATTGTGGCAAAATTTTATGGCAGACTGGTATTCAAACCCATGACCTACACTGCACCATGCCCACGTCGTACCATTCTACCGCGTTGGTGGTTCTTACAAGACTATGGTCGCAAAATGTATTTGATGCATTAACACTTAGCGGTTGGGGGAGGAGAGGGCCAGCCCCCTCCCATGTGACCACTATTACATAACCGTTGGCTAACGGTTAACAAAAACCGTGCCAGATTAAGTTTTAATCATGTTCAACGTTAATTAATCCGAGATTACCCATTAATTAATGTGCAGTTTAATTTGGCATCATCTTTGGCGGTCCCTTAAATTCGACGCTAACTCCAGATTTAGCGGAGTTAACTGGAGTTCCTTTAGTTTTAGTAGAAAATTCCTAGGAGAAACTGTTTTAGACATAAATTTTGGAATTTTCGACTAAATTGGGATCAAAAAAAGTCATTCTTAGATGATTTTGATGTTCTGAGCACATTGAAGTAGGTTTCAAGAGAAGTAGAGCATTATAAACACCACTTTTTCCCATTTTGAGCTAAATTTACATAGGCTTAAGCCATGGAAGCTGGACCAAGGAGATGTAGCCCAGGAGAGGTGAGATCCTTCATCAAAACATTGTGTTAAGAGTCCATTTTGATGGTTTTCTGTGCATTTATTTGATTTTGTTCAACACTTTACTTTCATGCTATTTTTCTCATGAATTTGACATAAAACTAGACAAAATTTACCTATTCTTTCACAAACACGATAAAGGAAACCTATGCACATGATGATCCAGGTGGATATTGGTGGCCACTCGTCTATTCCACTTGGACCCCCACCATTGTTTCTTTCAGTTTTTCAGTTTCCTTATTTGTAGCACAATTTACTATTTTTTGCAGTTTTTCGGGTCCTGAACTTTCGGAGTCGTTTGGAGGCCCTAAACGACATTTTTTGGGAAAATCGGGAGCAAAATAAGTCATAAATTGATGTTTCTCACTCAAAAGTTGTAGTCCTTGGAAAGATATTTATAACGAGGTATTGTGTGCGTCAAATGGAGATTGTATGCCAAAGTTACGACCCTGAGAAGTTGATGTACCAATTTACCCAAAAG
Organism: Pinus tabuliformis; assembly: GCA_031772625.1. Classification (NCBI taxonomy): domain Eukaryota; kingdom Viridiplantae; phylum Streptophyta; class Pinopsida; order Pinales; family Pinaceae; genus Pinus; species Pinus tabuliformis. Next base: position 2,081,485,562 of record CM062818.1, read on the forward strand.
AGGCCCATAGTTTGGTGCTTCATCTCCTAGGGTTAGGTTTTTGGATGTTTAGGGTTTTATGTTGTTTCTCAATAATAAATAGGCCATGGAGCCTCATTGTAACACAATTCAGAGGCATGTAGCCACCACATCTCTTCTTAGAGATAAGCTACCATCACTTGAGCTAGTCTTATTTCCATTATGTTTGTAAGCATATTTCAGTATTTGATATTAATGAAATGAAGTGTTATTTCTACTTCATATTTATATTTATGTTTATACCTATAATTTGTTGCATTCACATTTAAATTTGGATCAGTGGTATCAGAGTGGTCTGCTCTTTCTCTGTTTTCTTTGCATCCCCAACGAGGTCGAGATATAAGGAGTTAGGGCTTGAATTGGTCGAATCTTTGCAAGACCAACCTCGCAAATTCCGATGGCCTCCCATGGTGGATGAAAAGAAAGACGAGGGCGCAGGAGATCCTATCAAAATCTTGCTCGAAGAATCCCTCGAGCAACAAAGGAACGCGATGATGGAAAACTTTACCCAGATCCTTCAACGGCTACCTAAGGGTGACGCATCTACTTCTGGTAGTTAATCTGGAAGTGCCACACCCTTTAAGGTACAAGTTATCTTTGACATTCCCATATTTGAGGGTCATATAGATGCAGACGATGTAGATAAATGGTTAAATGTACTAGAAGGATATTTTTCCGTTCATGATTTTTCTAGCCGGGAAAATATCACTTTTGCACTTCTCAAAGCAGCCCCCCACATCAAGGACTGGTGGGAAACCTATTACGAGTAGAAGGATGAAAATACGAACTCACTATTTTCAACCACACCCACTTGGAACTCATTTAGGGATGCCATCAAGGATCAGTACTACCCTGTCGAGAGCTATGAGGATAAATACATAAAGTGGACAACGTTGTGACAAGGAAGGGACCACGACGTTCCAGTGTTTACCAATGTTTTTCATACCCTTCACACAAATTTGGGTATCAAGGATTCTGAGAAGCATTTGGTTCTCAAGTACCGCGACTGCCTACATAGGTACATCTAGGATGAGATGGAGTTCCTAGACATCTCCTCGCTTGGCATGACATACCAATATGCTGTCAAGATCGAGCAAAAGTTTTGACAGAAGAAGCGAGACTTTGGATTTGTGAATCCAAAGCAAGGGAAAGGTTCCCCCAAACCGCAGAACAAAGGACAAAGCCAAGGCGGGGCGGCCTAGAACAACCCACCAAAGTCGCAAGCAAATCACGACAGAGCTGCTGCTGCAAATCAAGTTCATCTGTTTCTTTGATGTTAAACAAATAAGAAGCCCTTCTAAACTCCGAACGCCTCAATTCGTTGAAGATATGTCTCGCCAGAGTTGATTTCCCTATTCCGCATAATCTGGCAATTACTACCACCTTTTTGAAGCTTTCTTTCTTAATTTGATCATGCAAATCCTTCCAGGCCTGGTCTAGTCCAACTGGGTGAGTAGGGATCTCTAATGGGTCCCGTTTGACGTGTTCCATTACAGTGTTTTCAATGTTTCTCACAAGCTTTCCATAGTCATCACTGTAAACAAAAAAATTTATTTTCACTCTATCATAGTTAGTAAAATTGATGATTCAAGATTCACCAAATTGATAGATGATAAATAAGTGAAATATCTCTTTTGTGATATGATAAATACGTAAAGTATGTATTCACCTGTCCTTCCATTTGAACACCGTATCAGAATTGTTTGCTACTTTTCCGAGTGCTTCCTTCCCTTTGAACACCTTACCAGAAATGCTTGCGGCTTTTCCGAGTGCTTTCTTCCACTCATCCACTACTTCCATGGATTCTCTTTTACGGTGTTTCTCAAAGGCTGCGGCATAACATCCCTTCTCAACGAAACTAAGTTCCCAAGGCTCAACGTCACAGAATATGGGAATAAACCTGGGCTCATGAGATGATGTCAACATCCAACAAAGCTCTTTTAAGCACCAACGTGATTCAGCATAATTCTTCGAGAATATGGCAATGTGAACAGAGGAACTGCTAATGGCTCCTCGGATTTCAGTCTCGATAGTATCTCCCGGGCAAAGTACGTACTGATCCAAAAAGACTCGCAAACCATAGGGTTCGACGGCATGGTAAATGAGGCTAGCAAGAGTCAGCTTGGTATCCTTTCCCGTGTGGTTGATGAAAACCTGGTATGGCTCCCATGATGGCGTTGCTACTGGCTCCATACTTGATACCTTCTAGTGATCGATCGGATCAGTTTGGAAGATGGACGAAACCCTTGTCACGGCAATGAAGAGGAAGATGAAAAACTAGATAAATGGCCGGTCGAAAAGCTAATAGGGAGGTCGAAAAGTAAAATCACCTTCGTCACGAAGGTGGGAGGTCTTATCTAAAGATCTCGTAATATGATCGGCGCGTAGTGGGAATTCCACTAGTCTTCGAGGTGAAGGCCCCACTCTAACTGTACCGTGCGTCACCCATGTGGGTTGTCGGGGTCATTCCACAAGTCTTCGAGGTGAAGGCCCCACTCTAAGTGTACCATGCGTCACCCACATGGGTTGTCGGTGTCGTATTATGATCGGAGCGTATGATGGTACAATGCACTGCTGACTACTGTTCGTTTCCTTTGGGCTTAATCTTCCGGAATCAAGTGGGCAGGTGCAGCAATTGTTGACGCCTTCGTTCATTGCCTACCAACATCTTCACTGTGGAAATTCACATCTTACTTCTGTCTTTCACCACCGATGGTGGCTCATCCACGATGTGTGGACTTAGTGCCCGAGGAAGGCTTATTCGCTACTTTACTGAACATTTTCTAGGTTTGATGGAACATGTTTTTGTTCTATCACTATCTTCTAAGATGTGAATCTCCAAAGCTTGGGTACGGATAAAGGTTATCACGGATGACCCAGAATCACTAGCATGGTGTTAATTATGTTATTGAAGTATAGGGAAGAGTTTTTGATAAAATGTATAATGTAAATGTATATATTTACAACATTATGTAGAAGATAGAGTTATTATACCTATTTAATATTGAGTATTTAAAGTGTATTTATTATAAATAATTTTATGGTTAAATAATTATTTATTAAGCTGTGAGGCTCATTCTATAGCATAGTATGATGTGTACCCTTCAACTCGGCCACCAGTGATTTCTTGGCCCAACACACACTTGTGTTATGAGTGGAGCTCTTATGGAACTCGCACCACTTTCCCTTGTCCTTCTTTATTTTCGTGTTGTTATTCTTTGCTTGCGGCTTCAGCGGGTTATCCTGGGTTTCCCCGCCTTGGCTTTTTCCTTTGCTATGCGGTTTGGGGGCGCCTTTCCCCTGCTTCGAATTCATAGATCCAAAGTCTTTCTTTTTTTGTTTAAACTTATGCTCAATCTTGACAGTGTATAGGTATGTCGTGTCAAGCGAGGAGATGTCCATGAACTCCATATCGTCATGGATGTACATGTGTAGGCAGTGGCGGTACTTGAGTACCCAATGCTGCTCAGAATCCTTAATACCCAACTTCGTACGGAAACATTGGTAAACTCTGACACGTCTTGGTCCCTTCCCTGTTGCAGCATGATCCACTTTATGTATTTATCCTCATAGCTCTCGACAGGGTAATACTACTCCTTGATGGCACCCCGGAATGAATTCCAAGTGGGTGCGGCTAAAAATAGTGAGGGTGTACTTTCGTCCTTCTTCTCACAGTAGATTTCCCACCAGTCCTTAACATGGGGGGCGTCTTTGAGAAGTGCTAAAATAATCTTTTCCTGGATGGAAAAATCATGAACAGAAAAATATCCTTCTAGCATATTTAACCTTTTTTCTACGGCGTTCACATCTATTTGACCTTCAAATATGGGGATGTCAAAGTTAAGTTGTACCTTGAAGGGTGTGGCGCTTCCAGAGTAGCTGCTGGAAGGATATGCGTCGCCTTTGGGTAGTCACTAAAGGATCTGGGAAAAGTTGTCCATCATCGCGTTCCTCTGTCATTCGAGGGCTTCTTTGAGCAAGATTTTGAAAGGATCTCCTGCCCCTTCATCTTTCTTCTCTTCCGCCATGGGAGGCTGTCGGGATTTGCGAGGCTGGTCTCGTAAAGGTTTGACCACTTCGAGCCCTAACTCCTTATATCCCGACCTCATTGGGGACATGCAAAGAAAAAAAAAAAAAAGAGAAAACCCCCCGGATACCACTGATCCAAACTTAAAAAGGAATGCAACAAATTACATATATAACCATAAATATAGAGATGCAGTAGAAATAACACTTCATTTCATTAATATCAAATATTGAAATATGCTTACAAACATAATGGAAATAAGACTAGCTCGACCGATGTTATCTTATCTCTGAGAAGAGATGTGGTACTACATGCCTCTAAATTGTGTTACAATGGGGCTCGAAGACCTATTTATTATTGAGAAGCAATGGAAAACCCTAAACATCCAAAAACCTAACCCTAGGAGATGAAGCGCCAAAACTATGGGCCCCGTTTTAGTAAATTGGTACATCAACTTCCCGGGGTCGTAACTTTGGCATACGATCTCCATTTGACGTGCACAATACCTCGTTTAGGGCAAAAAAACATCATTTATGGCCTCAAAATGGCTCCGAAAGTTCAAGACCCGAAAAACTGCCAAAAATAGTAAATTGTGCTACAATTAACAAAACTGAAAAACTGAAAGAGACAGTGGTGGGGGGCCCAGTGGAATAGGTGGGTGACCACCAACATCCACCTGGATCACCATTTGTCTTTTCTTCATTTCCATGACTAATCCTCAACTGTCCCTACTTTTGCAAATTTGAAAGGCTCTAAAGGATGACTACATTAACTTCTGCTTGCTTTTCCTGAGCTTTGGCAAGTCTTTCCTATGCCTCAACCAACTTGTTATTATCTGCCTTACAACTTCTGATTTTTTCCTTCAAACTTCTCAGTGTATCTACTATATCAGGAGAGTACTCTTCTCCTTGCTGATCAATTGACCTTTCCCATTCCACTAATTTCATATCAAGCCTGTAAGGGGAGTCATTTGAACTGTTGTCCACTAATATTTGATGTTCTATTTCCTGCAATCATACCATGTTAGATAAACCAAATAGAAGACATAATCAAGATCATACCTCAGTGTATCTCAGTGGAGGCTATCACATCTGCATAACTCAATCCCTATTAGTACAACACATTATCACAAGTATACCGATGCATACATGAATATAATAACCATAACCATCTGCGCAGGCCAATCCAAATTAGCATGATACATAATAATATCAAGAACTTAACCGCAATGACAATAATCATCATACATATGACTACAATGCATATAACAACAAGTTAACTATCATGCATGACTAGCAGATGCACTTGCATATGACTGCACTAATCAAATAACATCTATCATGCATGTATCCACAACAATAATAGAATGAAAGGCATGCATATAACTTCGATGCATATAAAAACCATTCACCATCATACTTGCATGCCCAACACACAAACCTTTATGATTATCTACTTTTACTCTGAGGTCTAGTGCTACAACCTCGCTTTGATACCAATTTGTAACGCCTCCTCCCACATCTACCCACTTTTACCAGCTTGCCAAGGTAAACATGACAATAATGTCACTATGATATGACCTGACCTCCAATTTCCAATTATGGAAGTGGGGCTGACACACTGACAACTTACAAACATTCCTCATGGACTACAAACCACCCAGGAGCCTGGAAACCACCCCAGGTGATCAATCCCTGAGATAGAGTTATTTTCACAAGGGTAACTCCCCAACAACACGCACAACACAACATCAGTGCATTTATGAGGTCCCAACCGCACGCATAGACCTGCTTCCATGTAGTTATGACCCAAAAACTCTAGTTTTTTGTCAATGGTTCTAAGATCTTATCCACTTATTTAGGCTAGCCTCTAGACCACTACACAAAACTGCTTGTAACATTCCAAAAACAAAAACAAGATGATGACAAGGCCAACCAATCAAAGCTCAAGCAATAACTTGACCCAGACATGCCTAATCCATGATATACATTTCATCAAACATATAGTAAACATAGAAGCTACATGTCATGAATGCATATTTGATCATAAGAGTTTGCACTTCATCGAGAATCACCAAGAAGGTCTAATACCCTCTCAAGATAGTTGTAATAACACTTGTTATTCCATGCATTCATCAACCATCTAGCAACTTATCAAAACGTGTCAAGAGCCATAGATAGAATATATCATATAACCAACATATAAACAAAATGGAAACCATGGAAAATCAGCCATAAAATCACCAACATAATCACTATAGTGCTCATAGATCATAATAGGAAAATATCTCATACTAACGTATAAAAATGTCAACCAAGTCAGGGACTTCCACGTACCACCAAACCATAGATTTAGTTGAACCAAATCTCTCTTTCATCCAATCACCCCTGTGCCACATTCCAAGCATGAATGTGGGAGCATAAGGGATAAATCAAACCAAAATCAACCAGGGCTTCTAGAAGCCAAACCACCTCAACCCTCAACCATAGTGATCTCACCTATACGATCCAAAAATCACTAACATCAACCACATCGGTCTCTACCCAAGCTTTCCAAGGTTCCAAGAACTAGTAACTCAACCCATAGCTAAATGAGGGCTCCAGAGTGTTTGTTCCAACTTGTGACTCCAATGACTAGTAACTCAAACCCCAAGGCTATAGAGAATTTGTCCTAACCTGCAGGCTTCAGGAACTAGTAACTCAGCCCAAGTTGTTCTAGGGCTCCAAAGTGTTTGTTCCAATCCACAACCATAGGGAACCTACGAACCAATCAGAAAAACAAGTGGAAACCCCACAACACCATAGCTATCCAGGAAATGACAAGGCAAGGTTGAAACCACTTTCAATCTAGGAAAATCTCCATGCCAATGACAACACATAACTAAGGAAGCACATGCATATACCATGCATCCAAAAATCAACAAGGAGATCACACATGCAACTTGTTACCTGCAAAGTAAGCCTGTTGTAGTTGTTGATCCAACTGTCTCCTTGCACTTCCTTTCTTTCCCTTTCTTGCTTCTCCATTTTCAAGTGAATGCTAGAGTGCTCCAAGCATGCTCCAATAATGCTCTAATTGTGCAAGAGTGTAAGAGAGCCAAATGCTAAACTGACAAAAGTTGTGCAAAAGCCATGAGTTGATTCTTTGACACCTTTTTATCATTGATATCTCCTTTTTCTTCATTTTCCTTTAATTTCCCTTGCATGCAAATCTTTGTCTCTTCATCTTTTTTTCTCCTATTTTCCTTTATTTTCATAATTAAATGCCATTTATTGTCTCTTTGTCTTTGCCAATGCCTTTGCCAATTTTCATAGCCATTAATAAGTTGCAAGTGATGCCCATTATGATGTTTTAATCACTATTCAGCTTGGAATACGTATCCCATGACCTTGGTCTTATTTTTATTTACATGAAAGATCAACCAAGGGATGTTACAATTATACATTGCTATATCTAAATAAAACTAATTAAAAATTAAAAATATTTATTTATTAAATTCATTTAATTAACATTAAAATTTTTAAATTCCATCTTTTCTATTGACAATATATTTTTTTCAATCACTATACATCCCAACAAAATGTAAGATGTTATACTCTTCTTATTATAATTGAACTCATCACGATCATGAAATAACACATAATCACTAATTTAAAATCACTTTGTTGTTGGTAAATTCGATTGTCCAACACAATGGTTGTAGGTAATGTCCATGCCTTGAATGGATAGAATAAGGAAATTCTTAACTAGGGAAATATATATAGTATGGAAGTAGAAATTTATTTAGTAATGCATTTATACAACATTTAAACCAAGAATTAACGCACAACTCATAAGAAAGGACAAGAGTTAGTGCATTATTAATTCAACTTTGAATCCATTGAATGAAGGAATGAAGGAAAGTCTTGTAGGTGTTTAGCAACTCAAAAGTCAAACACTTTTAGTGACTGAATTATGGGGATTAGTTCATAAGGTTCACACAACCTAGAACGACTTGTTGATTATTAACATGGAATAACATCTAGTACCAATAGTGCTTCTTTACTAATGTTTCTAGTGACCTAGTAACACAACACTTAATTATTCTCTCCATGCCACCAATCAAGCAATTGGAGGATTGAGCTATGGGTTTCTTCCATCTATTCCATTGAATAAAAATAGGTGATGACATATGTTTTAAATTATAGGAACATAACACTTAGTCTTAGTAATTCGTTGACCACATAGATTTTCAATGCACCATAAACATAGAGCATTTTTATCCATGTAAAGCCCAAATGGAAAAACCAGATTTTATGGAGATTTTATTATGTAGGAATTGATTAGAAAAGGGTGGGTTGTACACAGATTGGGTGTAATATTACTCACTAGTACGAAATTTGCAGATGACTATGGCTTAACAAAAATCCTGTTTCATTATGGGACCAAGTCAATGTCTTATTCTATTATGATCATCAAGCATACTGCTTCCTTGAGCTCTCATCTCTGTTATTTTCTTTCTTCATTTTCTCCTCTTTGTTAAATGCCCCACTTCTTCATCACAACCTTCATTTTTAAGGGGCTACATTGGAAGGTCAACCATCACAATGGTTCAATCCAACTTCTAAGTAAATTTTTGGGCATTTCCTCACTTTGCTGAAAAAAAATAATTAAAAGCGTATTATAAAATTTGCAAAGAAATGGTGTTGAGGATTCAATTCGGGACTTGCCTCCATTCCTTCATTCCTCCCACATGCATACCCATGATACCAAAAACTTTAACATTGTTAAATATCCTTTACAAATACATCTCTTCTCCCTTTGTGATCTTTCAAAATATTTTTGTAAAATTCCTGCTAAATTATTGCAGCTTTTACTTCTTTTACTTTGGAATCCATTCTAATTGAACTTCATATTTATAGGATTTCATGTTTATGTTTTCACATTAAAGAGAATTTAATTTAGTAGTTGCATTCATAATTTCTACGTTTAATGAAATAGCTATTGAAATATAAAGCAAGGAATTTCAATACAGTAAGAATGATGATATGAGGTAGAACAATGTTTGTAGTAGTCGGTACCTCGTAGTAAAGTATTCAAGGCTAAAAAAATGTTTGTGGCACCATATAAGGTTAAATAGCCTAGAGTTCAAAAATCCCCATAAATGAATATGAGTAGATTGATATTTTATTCTCACACACAAATTTTATTTGTTGCTTGATAATAATATACATTTTAATTAATTAATTATTATTTTTTTAATAATAGTTCAAAATAGCAAGGCGTATTCCTTATAACCATACAATATTGTTTTTACATTTTTATTAAAAATATAAATAAATTAAATATAAATATTGAAATTCACATCAAAATATGTAAAAAAAAAATTGAAACAAAATATCATTCATACTTTATCTTGGAAAACCTTAAAATACAAAAAGTGTAAACAATTTTCCATATAACTAATTAAAATAAAATTTATCAAACATATAAAACCAATAAAACTGGTCAACCATATAAAGCAAATTTCAAATATATTAATCTTGAAACATTAATCAGCATAATAAATCTAAGCTTGAAATATAATCCCAAACCTTTTTTATAAATTAAAAATATTAATGAGCATAATAAATTTTGAGAATCTATTAGTCAACCTAATGAATCCTTACAAAGCATCCAGTAATTGTTTGCTTTCTTACCTCACATACAATCTAAGCTTGAAATATATCCCCATTATAAAAGATATTAATTAGCATAATAAATCTTGAGAAGATATTAATCAACGTAGTGAATCTTTACCAAGCATCTAGTGATGGTTTAACTTCTTGCATCGCATACTAACTCCACATAATTCCTATTCCTTTGATATAAAATTAATTAATAAAATTCGCTATGGCATTCCCATTCCCTTCCTTCAATGACACTATTTATGAAAATAATGTTTAACGTATAAATCTTAACCAAAATTAGGATTAGTGGTTTTAAATTAATGTTGTTCTCAATAATGCATATCTTGAAAGAAAAGAAGGCAGGCATAATTGGCCGCAACCCACTTTAATGTGTAAAATTCATGTTCGGTGCAAAAATTCGTGTAGGATGGATGAATTTTAAAGGCAGAATGCATAAAAGCAGGGAAAAGAAAAGAAAAGAAAGAAATAAAATTATTTTAATTTTTACGAGGTGAAAGATAGTTTATTGGATAAATTATTTTTTTTTATCAAAGGCGTCTCTCTTGCTCAGGAAATCAAATCAAACTGTAGAGTGAATAACTTCTTGACTGTTGTAGCAATGGATGAATGCTCAAACTGAGACGATGGATATGGTCCGTTAGCCCCATGTACCACTACAACAACAATTTATTTAATATAATACTCAATGTTATGGAAAATAATCGAATTATGGATGAAGGGAAGAAGATAGCGCCAAGAGAGTCGAAACCTGTTCCTTTGTCAATCCATGGCGAAATCACGATAGTGGGGACTCGAACCCCTAACCTATCGAATTTGAAAAAGAAGGGGTCGAGGCCGATAATGTCGTTGGGGCTAGGCACGTCCTTCATAGGTGTGGGAATGTGATCGAAGAATACGCCGTGCTCGTCATAAGTTATAAGGAACAACGTCTCATTCCACTGAGGGCTGGATCTGAGCATCTCGTACACCTCCTTCACGAATTTCTGGCCCTTGGCTACATCGTGCGAAGGATGGTCATCGTTGGTGGGGAAGAGCTTGGAATCCATGTAGCGCTGCTCCACAACCACATAATTGGGCAACTTCCCATTCCTGGCATGGGCCTTGAATTGAGCCGAGTAGGAGTGGAAATCGCCAATATACTTGAGTTTTCTGAGATTTCTGTAGAATAGAGTGGCCGGGATGTTCTGGTAATAAATCTCGAACGACAAACCCGACTCGACTATTGATTCAAAGATGGTTTTCTGTGGGTATCCGTCGGCCAACAACTTGGGGATATTGCTGGTGGCTCCATGGGAAGTCGCAGAATGAATGTAGAGTTTGTTGAGTTGAGTCAAGGCCGGTACCGAAGCAAACCACCGATCGAATACTGCGAACTCACTTACGAGAATGTTATATACGAGAACAACCTCGGGTCTGAAGCCATTCATGACAGTCTGAGACATGTTGGGACCGCCCAAGGAAGTCGCCTGCTGGGCGAATCTGTTCATGGGTGCAGGATCTGCGGAGGTGTTCTCGGAGCCAAAAATCTGGTCTCGTATGGCCTGAAACGAGTGCCCCAAATCCAGATCCACATACTCTGCCTCATCTTTGAAGAAAAGACTCGCAGAATTGGGATCAGTGGTGGATATGGAATTCGACTCCTGGCTGATAACCCCATCGATCCCATCGATTTGTGGATTCAGCCGCTTCATCCACGGCCAAATTCAAAATAATGTGGGCGGGCATCAATTTGTAGATTCAGCCGCTTCATCCACGACCAAATTCAAAATAATGTGGGCGGGAAAATTTCAACACTGGTTGGGAAAATTCAAATCTCGGTAGTGCTTTAAATTAATTCAATTCACATGTGTAATGCGCATGGGGATGATGCATTTCGCATTGGCATAAGTCATAGATGGATGATTTACAAAGACATTAACCCAATCCCCATAAAGTATTTACCGGAGAAATTATGTCCACGAATTGACACTCAAAACTATGTCAGAGTCCTTCTCCAAAAGCGTCACTAGAGGATGTATTAATGATTCTATAGAGGTGAAAATAGGCCTTGCCGAACTGTAAAACAGGAAGTGGTGCTCGCTGTTAGAGAAATATTTATTTAGACATTATAGCAGTGAAAGATCTATCTTCCCACCGGCCAATATCTATCTTTCGAAGGGTTATGTTTGAAAGTTTCTTCCTGAAAATACGATACATAAAGCGGGCCCTCTTTCCAAGGGCATGTTTCAACGCGTTTTCCTTGGCATCAAAACCAACCCATCTCTGTGCGTCCGGGGGCAGTGAATATGCTGTACAACTTGACACCATGGGAAAAATTGTACACCGGGTGGGGCCCGCATAGCTGAACCATGTGGACAAAGACAAATCTGTGTGTGTCTGGGTGAAGTGAATATGGTATTACGATCTGCAGTAAGGGAGAAGGGAGAACATGGTAGGCCCCAGACAGCTGGAACTTTAGCTTTCACCTGCGTAGAACGACAAAATATGAACTAGTATTCGCGCATGGGCATGCAGGTAATGACGACAAAAATATAATCACTCTACCGCGTAGGTAAAAGAAGAAGATTTTTGAGACGACCGATGGAACCTGATTTTGAAAGCGGTGTCCATGGACCAAGTTTTAACACGTTTTCACAACCCTTATTTCTGTGTGAATATGGTGGGGAAGAGATATGAATTCATAAAATCTTATATAAATAGTTATGAAGGTAAAATATGAATTTAACTTTCTGAAAGGTAAATGTTCTATTATATAGATAAATGCTGTAGCTTATAACCTCCCTCTTGACCCGGCCTAGAATTATTTTTAGCCTTTAGCTTTGACGTGCAATATAAGGTAAATGTTCTATTATATAGATAAATGTTGTAGCTTATAACCCGACCTGGCCTAGAATTATTTTTAGCCTTTCGCTTTGATGTGCAATATAGATCAACTATCGGTCAAAATGATGTCCAATTTCAAATTGAAGGACACATGATATCGCTCACTTGTTATCATGTGGAGAGAAGAAGAAAGACTTTTGAAGCTGGCAGAAACTTTTGCTCGTGTATATAACTTCTCATACAGTTCTTATTATATAACTTCTCATACAGTTCTTATTATGATGGAGGTACATTTCCATCATGTCTTTTATGGCATGCTAGATTTAAACACTTGAATTATGACAACTTTCGTATGTTGAAGAAAAGTGGTGTTACTGGTTCCCCTACAATTCATAAGAAACTTAAGCAATGTGATGCTTGTATCTTAGGAAAGCACAACAAACAATCTTTTCATAATTCACATTCCAAAAGACATAAAAAACTTGAACTTAGTCATTTAGAATGATGTGGCCCAATGCCCGTTCCTTCTGCAAATGAAAATAAATTTATGATGACATTTATTGATGAGTACACCAGAATGTGTTGGGTATAATTATTGAAGAACAAATTTGATGTTTTTCAAACATTCAAGAACTTTCGTGCATGGATTGAAAATGATGCACAATCTCATATTGGCTCTATTCGCACTGATAAAGGAAAAAATACACTTCAAATGAAGTTGAAAACTATCTTCTCCAACATAGGATCAAACATCAAATAAGTGTACCTTATAGTCCCCAACAGAATGGAGTAGCTACAAGAATGAACAAGATAATCTTAAATATGGTATGTTCCATGATGTTTTACAAAAATCTAAAATTGATGTTTTGGGTTGATGCAGTTCTATGCGTCGTGTATATAAATAATAGGTTTCCATCTAATGCTATTAGAAACAAGGCTCCTTATGAAATGTGGTATGGCCACATTCCTTCAGTAAAGCATCTCAAGGTCTTTGGTTCCACCTATTATGCCTTGATACCTAATGAACAAAGAAACAAACTTGGTGTAATGAGTTGTAAGTGTATCTTCTTGGGGTATTCAAATACCTCCAAAGCATACCATCTCTATGATGAAGTTAATAAGAAGTTTGTAATGTCTAGAGATGCGATCTTTCTTGAATCTTCCAAGGTTGACAATGTTGTTGAGCAGAAGGTTGATCGCTTGGATAGATTCAGACATGCCAAGTATTTTCAAGAATTTGATAATGAGATTCGACATGTTGAACGGGGGATTCCTATACTGGATCAATTTGTGGAATCTTATTCTGAGACACTCTCCCCCAATATGAAGCTCCTGCCACTGATGAAACTTTGAGTGATGTGATTAATAGAATTGGAAGACTCAATATTGATTCAACCCCAACTCCGTCAACTGAGCATCCCGAGCCATCTCAGAAAGGTCCTCCAAAATGGTTGATAAAGACACTTGAAAGTGTTTGTCCTAATGAGGTTGGAAAGACAGGAACAAGAAGTTCCACCAGACATAATGGAGGTGATGTAGACGATTTTGATTCACCTGTTGATATGGATGTTTCTTATGATTGTGAACTAAATTTGTCTACAGATTTTGAACCAACTTCCTTCAAAGAAGCCTCTTCTCATGATGAATTGAAAGAAGTGATGCAGAAAGAGTATGATGCCCTTATAAAGAATGGCACTTGGAAGTTGGTTGATCCTCCATTGGGAACCAAACCAATAGGTTGCAAGTGGGTCTACACGAACAAGTATAAAGTTGATGGCTCACTTGACAAGCACAAAGCTAGGCTTGTGGCAAAAAGTTTTGCACAGAAGGAAGGGGTCGACTATGAGGACATTGTTCCCCCACAACAAAATGGGCTAACATCTGACACTCTTTGCCTTGTCAACTCAAAACGGTTGGAAAGTCCATCAAATGGATGTAAAAACTGTTTTCTTGAATGGTGATGTGAAAGAGAATGTTTTTATGTCCTAGCAAGAAGGATTTGTTGTGAGGGGTCAAGAAATTAAAATATGCAAGCTTGTAAAATCCTTGCATGGCCTCAAGCAAGCATCGCGAGTCTGGTATGAGAAGTTAACGAAGCATCTTCTGAAACTCAACTTCAAACAATATGATCTTAATGCAACTTTGTTTGTCAAGAAAGTTGGAAAAATAATTGTATATCATTTTGAGGAGTTACCTCTTAGCCTAAAAATTCGTTCACCTGCCGTCATTACAAGCTTTTCAATACATTTTTGCTTGTTTGGCCCTTCGGGTAAGGACGAAGTCATTCAATGTTGCAATATCAATATCATATCTCACGAGATGAGTGACTAATATGTTTTTAACCCGATATGAAATAAAGATTTTGCAGGGCACTTACGTTGCAACTCAGTGTATTGTTATCGAGAGACACAGTTTTCAAAGTGTGCCAGACAAAGGACACTATCAATATCATGGAAAGGAAGCTTACAATATCTACATTGACATTGGAGAGTATTTGAACTTCAAACAAATGAGTTCAGTAAGAATAGAGGTGAATTGGATTTGAATTTACTAGAGGTGAAAGCATAATTAAAGAAACTGAGTTAAGAATGGGTAGTTAAATCACCTCACTCCAGGAGCAAAATGTTGATTCCTCGTGGATTCCAACATGTTAAGAAACTAAAACAATGGCTTGGATTGAAAGAACGGATGAAGGATTCAATAACGGTGTTGATAGCTAAAGGCTCTATTGTTTGATGCACTCAAATTGATGATTTAAACTTTTTTGGGTGAATACTCAAACTGGAAACCATATGTTTTGAAGATAACCATGTGTATATGTTTAATTTTCCAAGTGAAAAGTAGAAAATATGTTTTTAAGATAACCACGTGTATATGTTTTTAAGATAAAATTGTGTATATGGAAGGGAGCCTCCTTGTCCTATCCACACACAATCTTTTCATGTTAGATTTTTGTTGGAGTTACAACCTTTTATCAATCAAAAATTAGGAAATAAAATAAATCTAAATAAAGTTTTACCAATGGCAATCACTGTGAATAAAAAAGCACTGATCAATTTCAAAAGAATTAACTCAAACTTACATCAAAATGCTGAGCCAAATATGTTTATGTCTTTACAAGACTAGGGCCTATGCACAAAAACCACGAGCTACACTATCCGCACTATCTAATGCAGGTAAATTGTGATAACCAGTGATAAAAAAGTCATTTTAAATATTTGTATTATTTTGGAGTTTGTAAAAAATTGTGATCTTTTTGGGTTTAAAGTTGGAATCTAAGAACCAGGAGAAAAAATTATTAAGCTCTTCGAGTGGAAAAGGTCCCCATTTCTCGTTGAATGCCTCATGGATTCCATTGAGGTATATTAATTTATAGATAATTCTCCATTAGAACTTTTCATATTCCTTGGGTTCCTTGCTCAAACAGTCCTCTCTCTATCTTTGTCGATTTATTAATATTATTTTTCATAGTTGTATGAGTTGATTTATCATTATATTTTATCTCTATTAATTTTAATACTAGCATAGCCCCAAATCACGATTTATTAATATTATTTTTCATAGTTGTATGAGTTGATTTATCATTATATTTTATCTCTATTAATTTTAATACTAGCATAGCCCCAAAGCAGGGAAGGGAACACCAAATATAAATAGTTTAAATTTTAGTATATGTAAATATTTTGAATACAAAATTAAGAACACTTAGAAATTATGTTTTAGAAAATTTGTATAGAACATTACATTGCGTATTGGTTAATGCTGAATTAATAGTGGTTAATCGGCAAATCAAATCCTATAGTCTTGATTTGGTAGGAACTAATAAATTGAGATGTCTATACATTTATAATTGTACTCCTACAAAAATAATGGTGGGAAGTAACTCTTGGTAAGTATATTTTTTACATCTTATTCTTTTTTTTAGTGCAAAGGCTTTGCTTAAATTATGGTATTATGGTGGGAACTGATGGATTTAGTTATGCAGCCACAAAATGCCAAGAATCACTGATCTACCAATCTACCAGTTGTAACAAACAATTGCAAGGCAAAATTTCTGTCTACAAATGGAATTTGTTGCAGGTTAGTTAAACATTGAGGGATAAATCATTGTCTAAATAAGTTTTCTACCACACCATAAACTTTGGGGCAAGCCTTGTCATAGAAATTTAGTGCAAATCCACCTCCTTACGTAAAAACACAAAAAACTCACAATTGCATTAAACATATTTCTTGTCGACTTTTGCAACTCAAACAAGAAGGCTCTATGGGAACTATTACAATTGCAATAGAGAGGTAAGACAAAGTATCATAGATGATACATTTCTCATGCCATACTGCAAAATAATTGTTCATATAAAATAGTAACATGTTCTGCAACCCAACTATAATTAAATGATGTTTTATCTCCATACATCATCCAACTTGTGGAGGTATGAACATAATTAGAGCATATTCTTTCAACATCTATGTCACTTCCACCATAATCATCATTTATATTATTACGATGATCAGACCATATATTTTGTGTGTCATCCCTGGACTTTTACAATGAACGACAGATCCTTGAACGTCTCCAATGACCACTTATGGTCGTTTACAAGATACATTTAATAGATTTAGACCACTATATATATTTTATATAAATAATAATAATTAAATTTATTTTATGTTTGATTTAGTCAATTATATTTAGGTGAAATTTCATGAGGGTTATTAGAATACAAAAAAAATCACATTGTTAAGGGTTGGTGTGGCCCAACATGAATGTTATCCTTGGTACAATTGAGTCATACTTTTTTAAATCATAAATTAGTCTCACAAATCACAATTAATTTTAAAAAAAATATTTTAACATTAAAATTAATAAATTTAAAATAAATAAAAATCAAATATTTAAGATAATTATTAATTGCATATGTAAATGAAAATTCATTCAAAATTAAAACAATGGTCAACCTTATATATATATAGATATATATATATATATAACATATTTTTAATATTTAATTTATTTTAATTTTAAATTTATAATAAAATTTAAAAACCAAGTAATTAAAATACGAAAATTTAAAATTTATATATTATTTAATTCTTAATATATTTAAAAATATTATTTTATTTATAAAGAATATATATATAGTCAAGATGTAATTTAAATTAATATTTTATATAATTTTTTATAAATAAATTTAAAAAATTATTTATACTAAAAATAAAACAATATAATCATTTCCCAAAAATGCAAATGCTCATCTAAATGCTATCCTCAAGACCTCTGACATCACTGCATGCCATGTGAAATAATGATGATAACAACATTAAAAAGCTCAATAATCTTAAACTATTGCCTTAGACCAGAAAATTTTCATAATAGTTGTTAATTTTAAGAAATATCAACAAGCTCAATATAATACATAATTATTTTCCCCACCCAATTATTGTATTATATTTCAAACAGCTTTTGAAATAGTTAAGCAAATCAAAATATTCAGATACATACTAAGCATATATGTTATTATTATTATGTAATTTGATTTATTTTTCTACATATATAATAATTTATTTTAAATCAATGTCTACCACCAACTCTAATAATACAAAAATTATAATAAAACAAAACCAAAATGCTCTAAATTACAAATTTAAATAACATAATACTACATAATATGACTTATCATCAACGGCTTGGAGTATGCCGTAAAACTGCTTCTGCTTGGCTAAGAGCTCGTCTTCCTCGGACGTAAGGAAACAGGTTAACGGCCCAAGACCCAGAGGCATCTGGCAGGAGTGAGAGCCTGCTCCCGATTACGGACCACCAGCAGGGTTGTGCCAGGTGGCGTGGTTTTCCTATTTAACAGTGATGAGTCAAACCCAGCATTCGCGGATAGCAGCCAGAGATGGCTGTCCTCACTGTTGGTTTGACACCTGAGTTGATAGGTTTTACCACCTTCGGAAAAAAAAATATGACTTATCATCAATTAAACTAATCCCAAAAACTTGATATTTTATATATTTAAAATTAAAATAAACATATATTATTTTAAACGAATCAAATTAATATCACCTCAATTAAATATGAGAATGCTTTTACTATATATATATATATTTTTGTTTTTTGTTTTTTTAATATTTAATATATTTAAAATTAGAGTAATACCACTTACTTTAAATATAAACATTTTCCAAATGATGTTCCAAATCATTTATGATATTTTTCATTTTAATCTAAGAAAAATTATTTTTAAATATTAAAATTTTAAAAATTGTAAAAATGGAAATATTAAATAATCAATTAAAACTATAATTTCTATTAAATTAATTTTTAAAAATATTTCTAAAAAATATTTAGTCATAAGTTTATTTTTCAAGAACAATTTGAAACAAAGTTTTATTAAAAATTTCCAAAATTAAAAATAAGCTTATTAACACAAAGTCCAATGGATTGATTTCCCCATAATTTATAATAATGTTTTCTTTTATATTAAAGAAAAAATAATTTTATATTTAAAAATTTAAAAAATGGAAATATTAAATAACTATGATGACTGTTAAGTTAATTTAAAACAATTTTCAGAAAGAAAGAATTATTTAATTATAAGTTAGTTACTTTTTAATAAGAGTTGAATCGAACTTTTGCTGAGAATTTCCAAAAATCAAATAAAGTTATGATTTTAACAAATTAATTAGAAAAATAATAAATTTCAAATAGCAATAGATTGCCCACTCACGCATATATACCTTTCCTGAAGATTTCACTGGCACTTGTGGATTGAAAGATCTGATTCTAGATCTTTTTCACTTGCATTCGTTGATTAAAAACTAGTGATTTTGTATGTGTTACAAGTGCTCGAGAATTCCATGATCAAAACATAGTATTATGTGTATTTTTATTAAATATTGAAAGAGATATTTATACAATTAGATTTGAAGGAGACACTAATGTTTCTATAACTAAAAAACACTGGAAATACTTAATCTATTTCCTAATCATAATTATAAACAAAATCCCGAAGGATTATTCAACATTTCTCTCAATTCGAAGGGACATCTCACATACCAAGTAAAGATTTAAAATTTTCAAACTTTTCACACCCAAATGCTTTGGTAAAGATATTTGCAATTTGTTATGAAGTTGGACAATGTGTCAGATGAATTGTTTTGACCTCTACATGATATCAAATAAAATGATACTTGGTATTGATATGTTTGGTTCGAACATGAAACTTTGGATTCTTGGCCAATTGAATTGCAAAAGAATTGCCAACAAATATAGGAGTTGAAGCTTTTTGTTTCTCCTGCAAATCTTCAAGTATTTTTCAAAGCCAAATGATTTCTTTTGTAGCTTGAGCTCATGCGACATATTTAGCTTCGGTGGTAGAATAAACAAGAACAATTTTCTTGCGTGATCTCCAATTGATGGTTGCTGATCTGAGATTCATCAAATAACCACGAGTAGAGACTTCATTCTCCCTATCTCCATCAAAATTAGAATCTAAATAACCGACAAGATGGAAGTCTAAAACTTTGGAATATTTTATGCCATAAGTTCGGTTTCCTTTTAAGTATTTCAAAACTCTTTTTGCTGCTACCTAATGCCCCTCACACGGTTGATGCATAAATATGGAAAGTATTCCAACAACAAAAGTTATATCAGGACGAATAATAGATAAATAAATCAAACTTTCGACAAGTTGCCTGTACTTTGTTGGATCTTTAAATGCTTTGCCTTCTTTTGAAGTGAGTTTCAAATTCTGCTCCATTGGTGTAGCAACAATATTACAATCGATCATACTATATTTGTTCAATAACTTTCCAACATATTTGTTCTGAGAGATAAAAATATGTTGTCGTTTTTGATCAACTTCAATTCCAAGATAATAATGAAGTAAACCTAAATCTTGCATATCAAAAACCTTTTTCAATTCCTTCTTAATAGATGATATATATTCATCATTGTTCCTTGTGATCATCAAATCATCAACATAGACAACTAGATATACAACTGATCTTCCAACTTTATTAACAAAAATAGTTGCATCATCTAGGTCAAAATGCTTATAATTTAACTTAAGAAGATGTTCAGTTAGCTTCTCATACCATGCACGTGGTGCTTGTTTCAAGACATACAAATACTTCATTAATTTGCATACCTTTTGTTCTTTCCCTTTAACAGAAAAAAATTATAGTTGAAACATGTAAACATCTTCTTTCAAATCCCCATTTAAAAAAGTAGTTTTAACTTCCATATGATGAATTTTCCATTCTTTCTAAGCTGCAATAACAAACAGAGATATAATAGTGCCCCATTTAGCTATAGGGGAAAATGTATTTGTATAGTAAACACTCTCTTTCTCTGCATATCCCTTTGCTACAAGTCTTGCCTTATGATTATCAAGTGAACCATCAGCTTTATACTTAGTTTTATAAACCCATTTGCAACCAATAGGTTTTATGCCAACAAGAAGATCCACCAGCGTCCATGTGCCATTTTTTATGAGAGCATCATATTTCTTTTCATTGCATCATTCCTCTGATCATAACTAGCATCTTCTTTCAAACAAGTAGGTTCATAATCAACAGAAAAATTAAATTCACGATGAGAATAGTTACCTGAAGAACTTCTTGTCTCAAACTCATCATATTTCCTTAGAAATGTTCTAATACGAGTTGATCTTTGTAGAGGTTGTGAAGGAAGTTGCTCATCTTGTGAAACAAACTCTTCATTATTTTTTGTCCTATTCTCAGTTCTTATTGTCTCTGTCCCTGTTTTCCCTGCAGAAACACTTGCATCAACCGATTTCTCTTCAGCAATAGAATTATTGTCATCATTGAGAGAAGGAAAATCCACATACTGATCTAATATGGGAATCCATCCTTTAGGATGTGGAAGAATATTATCTTATTCATGATCAAACTTCTTAGGCATAAACGTTTCTAACTGATTAAGTTTCCTATCAACAGTGAGTGTATCTTTATCAAATTCAAGAAAAAATATATCTCTTGTCAAAATAAACTTCTAGTTTTCTTCATCATATAATCTATATGCCTTAGATGTCATAATTAACTCATGCATGTCATATCATAGGAAGACCCAGTTAAGATTGGAGTTCAAGGAAAATGTACTGACAGTTGTAAAATCATCTAAATTAAATAGATGGTGCATGCAATCAGAAGAGGGCCTAAAATAAATCATTCCTTAATTAGAAAACTCACTAATTTTAGCCATTCAAATTTCCTTTAAAATGGGGAATGAAGGCACAAGTTTAATCATTGTTTTGGTGAGCACAAGTTGGTGAGACCAAGCAATAGGAAGCATAAGTTTGTGTGTGGAGCTTGTGAGAGAAATGTGTTCCAAGAGAAGCTTCTGCACAGGGTGGTAGTGAGATAGATAGAGATAATTCAAAGTTTCTCGGGCTTGAACAAAGCATTGTAATATTCTCAAATTTTATGATTAATGAAATATACGGATAGCAAGGGTTTTTAGTTGTGGCTTTCCCCAAAAATTATTATGTTATGTGTGATTGAATTCTTCCTTTCTCTGCTTTGTGATTTCATCGATCAATTATTGTTTCCTCTTATGAGTAGAGTAGATTCAAGTCAATTTTTTTTAGCATATTACAATCTGCAGTTTTGAATCTACAAGGAAATTCTACATGGTATCAGAGTTGAAATCACTATAGAAGAGGAGAATACAAGTTTGTCCTATGCAGGAGAAATCAAATTTGCAGTATCATACTTCAGAGCCAGCATGATGTCGTTCTATAGATTGAGACTCGAATATGCCCCTGGGGGTAGTTCGAACTATATTACTTGGAAGGATAGGATGGAGGCAGTGTTAGAAGACAACGTGATTAATGAATTCATATAAAGGGATATTCCTAAGTTAGTTGATGCTCAAGATTTGGTAGAGTGGAGAAAGTGCGGGGCAAAGGTGAGAAGGATTATCCTAGAAGGATTTCGAGATCATATTGTCTCGAATCTCCATGGTAAGGAAAAAAAATTACAATGTGGAAGGTCTTGACATACCTGTTTCAAAATAAAAGGGACCACAGGAAGCTAGCACTAAAGCAAGCTCAAAAATATCAAGATGGAGAAGGGTGACACAATCCCGAAGTACTTGAATAGGTTCACCCAATTTCGGGATGAGCTTGGAAGTGTCAGCGTTATATTTGTTGAAGATGATATGGTTAGGCTAACACTTCTAGGCCTTCCCAAGAGTTGGCACAACTACCAGGACTTAGTTAATATTAAGGAGAAGCTACCGGAGTGGGAAAAATTGTGGTCTAACTTGGTACAAGAAGAGATTCGGCGGAACACCATAGATGGGACCTCATACAAAGAAGTGGAAGAGGACTTTGAATTAGTCATAAAAGAAAATAAATCCAAGGGAAATAATTCCCAAGGCGAGGAGGGAGGAAAGTAGAAGGACTTGTGGAACATCAAGTGTTTTCACTATCACGAGTTCAGGCACTATGCCAGGAAATGGCCATAGAAGAAAGCAAGCAAGAAGGATCTTGCAGTAGCAACAGTAGGTGAAGCTCTATATTGACAATTCAAACTTGATTTCACTCTCATTTCATGCATGGAAAGCACTTTACTAGGAAGCATGTGGTATCTTGACAATAGTGCCTCGTTCCATATGATAGGGAATAAAGATCTCTTCAATGACTTGGAGGAGAAATACCTCAAGCAAAACATAGAGTTTGGAGATGATGGGAGGTATAACATGACCAATATTGGTATAATTAATTTTCATAGGGAGTTTGGCTCCCCTCTCAGACTCACAGATGTGTTTTATGTTCCAGGACTAAAGAAAAATCTTGTTCCTGTCGCGGTATTGGAAGACCGTGACTATGATGTGATATTTAGCGAAGAAAAGATTTTCCTTAGAAAAATCGCCACGGGACAAGTGAAACAGATCAGTGTGCTAGTCAAGAACCTATATGCACTTGAGGTACAAGATGCATGCAAATCCTTGAGGAGCAAGTCAAATTTTAGAGACTTAGTGGTTGAGAGGGAGCATGAATTAATTTGTGGAGTAACCACAATTGGAGAAGCAGAGAGGAGACAGAGTGGACACATCCACTCAAGTAGAGACGTCCAGTAGGGGGGAATTTTGAGTCAAGTGGGAAGAAGGAGCACATACAACCATACCTCCAAGTGTGAGGTGGGGTGATATGAAATCATAGCCCCAAGAGTGCAGAAATTTGGGCAGGGTCCATTGAGGTGTTTTTTTGTCTCATGGATCATTACCTTGCTATGGGGGGGCACAATATTCAATTCCAGGAGGATCTCTGTTAGTAAGATATTGAGGAAGTGTAAAGCAGAGTTAACAACAAAGAAGGAGGCTCAGTAGCAGAGTCAGCAAAAACACAATTTTCCTAGTAGACAGTTGCAAACACAGTTGATTCTGTTTATTTTGTTTCGATTTTTTTTGGTTATATATGTTGCAATAGCAAAAACAACAGTGGCAAGAGCTACACACAGAACATTCCAAAGGTACTGGATCAGGATATAGTAGAATTCCTTTCTTGTTGAGAGGGAGTGTTGAAAATAGGAACAAGAAATGTTAAAAATTACAGCAAGAAAAAACCTAATTTAATTTGTCCTTGAATTAAATTGTAATTATAGTTCTCATAACAACTTATAATAGTTACCTATGTTAATTTGACTTAGTTGGCTTAGCTAATTCAAGTTAGGAGCCTATATAGAGTAATGTCGAATCATGTAGAGTCATATACATCCATATAGAGTCATGTTGCTAAGCTGATTGTCTGCTGCATTTGTTGCATACTCTTGAGCGTGCCTTCCACAATCTGTGAGAGATGCCATGCTTCTTCTTCCCAAGGCTGCATCCGTGCAGTGATAATATACATCTTCTTCCATAGCTCCTCGATATGTTCTTGTAGGGATGTATCCTCTTTCAATCAGGCGAACACTTGCACATGTGTTAAGGTGCACGTTGTTTCCTTTATCTCATCATACTACAGTTTCTTATCCTGGATGGCTACTTCAATATTTTTCACCTGTGGGTCCTCCTGTAGTGAGACCCAGAGTTCCAGCGTTTCTTTAAATAGTTGGCTATAGTCCTTGACTGTAGCATCTAGATTTTACCTATCTATTTTGATGGAAGCCTCGCGCTGCTCTTGGATCTCCAGTGGTGTGGTGGGTTGCAGCTTTAATTGAAGCTTAGTAATTTGAATTTGCAGATCAAAATGAATCTTATTTTTCCCACGCCTTCGATTCTCTAATTGCATTTTCCAGCTGCTGCACTTTGTCTTCTGAAGCGGCCTTAGAATGAATTTGCAGCTCTGGAAGCTCACTGCATACTCTGGAAATGGTCTACTCCATTTGTTTGTCTTCGCGTAGCTGCCTCATCACGATCTTGGAGAGCTTTGTGCTTTTCATCGCACATCTGTTGACTAGTGATCTTCACATCTTTAATCACCATGAGAGTTCGTTTCTCTCGCACCTTAATCTCATCTGCTACATCCTGGAGTAGCTCATGAAATATGTGCAAAGGGAGGCTTGCGAGTTTAATACTCACGTTCTTAGGTAGTTGTGTGCGCTCCCTATCTTCAACATTGTTGAGGTGTAAAGATCCATCAAGTATGGGTACAACGTGAAGCTCTGAGGTGAGTACTGACTGCACACTCCCCGATGTCATTGTTTCCATGCTCGCTTGAGACCGACTCACTTAAACCATGCCCTCTTGAACCTGGCTTGCCTGAAACTGCAATTATTTGAGGCCCTCTTGGACCTTCGTCAATACAGACTCATATTTCTCTTCAATGTGTCCCCAGATATCTTCTGTCGCGGACCGGACAATATCTCCAATTTCATTAAGGTCCCCCTCAATGAGGACCATGGCCTCCAGACTGGTGGACTTATCAGATTTGTGCTTCTTACGTGTGCCTCCCACACTTGTCTTCTGCCTTTTCGTAAGAATAAATGGAGAATCAACATCCTACGGGTCTACATAGGCATCTTCGCCACCCTGATCAGGTTCTTTGGTATGTTGTTCCTCTTCTTGCTCGTGCTCTAGTTCTTGTGCGGTATTATTTTCTATGTCGATGGTCACCTTCTTCTTTTCCTTCGGTGCATCTTTATTGGTCCTTGTTGCACCCTCTACAATGTCTGTCGGAAGGAGCTAGTCAGTCGGCCACTGAAGGACTAGCTAGGTGATATCTTCCTTAGTGACTAAAAAAGGCAATGCCGTCCACTTCTTCGTCAAATCACGCCTCGTGTGATATACATATGGTGGAAATCGGCCTTGAAGTCACCGATGTGTCGATATTCCTTGAATAGACTTGGTGAAAACCTTTTCTTCTGGATGATCACCACTCGCAGATCCATTTTGAATAATACCCATAACATCTTATTTTATATCACTCGAACATGATCCTTTGTTTCCCATAGCAAGGCAAATTTGGTAGCCTCACACAACTTCTGATCTGTAGTGGGGAACTGTGAATCCTTTGGTGTCCTCCAAGTTATCAGCACGATCAACAATAAGAGCCACGCATAGTGGAATTCTTTTATGTCCTCCTGCACTTCACGACAATCATATAGGAATTCCTAGCATAAATAATTTCCCCAATTGAACTAAACCCCCTTGCTGCACTGCACAACCAAGGATACCACTGGTGCTAACACTTCATATGCATGACACTTCCTCATGATCTTTCCTACCAAAATTTGTGCAGCAAATCACATAGATTCATCTGAGATGGAACTGATAACATATACCCTAGATTTCTTGACCAACCCGAAGTTACTTTTCATTTGATCTACGAGTTTTTTCTCCTGTGACTTCCCCACAAAATCATCTGCGGGGTTCGTGCCTTGATAGGGAAACATTGTGATTCTCTGGATCAACATGTCATCAATTGGGATGGGCTCTCCCAACCATAGGCACCCATCATGGACTAGCGCCAAAAACTGGCACATACAAATAGTGTTGATGTTTCTTTGGATGAAGTGCGAGATGTTCATCATGTTCAGTTATCCTGTGCACTCAATATCGGCCGCCCATTTCATTGGTTCAAGTCTTGTGAGACCCGCCTCCTCATAATACACTGTCTTTAGATATTTGTTGGGTTCCAGCTACAAAAATTTCTCATGGTCGCCCAAATCCCATTCTTCCATGCGGAGCTAGGGTACCCTTGCCAACAAGTCACCTTCAATGGGTACTTCCTCTGACAGAAACAATGTGAATAGCTTAAATTTTATAGAGTCAGGATCCTTAGTCACCTTTGAGGTGGGCTTCCATGGTGGCATATATGGCGACAACCGAAAAATTGGCTCCGCTTCTTCTGCACTGATATCCTCAAACTCCTCATTTAACTCTTCTTCATCCAAGTCCTGTGGCTCCATTGGTTGCTTGTTTGTATCCATTTTTCCCTCCTATCTCTGCTCTGCTGGAATTTTTCTGTGGTGATTGCCAAACCGGGGTCTGCTGCTATTTTTTATGCTTTTTCTCTCCTCCTGTGGAGGCAGTAGGATTTGGCCTCGGTGACCTGGGTGCTGTAGCATGGATTGGCGGTGTTGCAATCATGATGTTCCCTAATCCTCTCTTCAAAAACTCTTGCTCAACTTCCTCCCAACTCAGGTAACCAAACATGCAGCAACACACTCGGCTCTTTAAGCGCAAAAACACATAGCAAATTCTCAAGAAGCAAAGTGTCCCAATGTGGAGCGAGGTGTGATATTTATAACTGATTTCAAATTCAAACTATCTATTCCCCCTCATATTTTCATCATAAATGCGAATTTGGTGGCATATTTTCATATTTATGCTCCTTAATTGCATTTCCCTCGCTCCTTTCAACGATAAAATCATTGTCAAATCAACTATAGTTGTTCCAATTGTAACTTTCTAGGCAGGCTGCATGGGAAGCTGCGACATCTTCCAAAACATCACACAACCCTATTTCTTCGATAATTTTTTTCCTCGGTAGAGTAGTTTATAGTCATGCGTTGTCTTTCAACTAGTAGAAGCACTAAGACTATCATGATGTCATGTAGCCATTGTGCAGGGGCGGGATCATTAACCCTGCCAGGAAATACTTCCCCATTCAGCTTCGCGAGATGAACTGCGCCACCATCTGACATATCCTAAATCACATACGGTGCTAACCAATGCATCTGAAACTTCCTTGGAAATTTGGTAAACTTGTTGTCATAAATCAGGACCAAATCACCATTCTGGAAAGTGTGCTGCTTAATGTGATGATCGTGCCACGCCTTTTCTCTAGCTTTCTGCACCCTTTGATGAAAGCCAGCCCAAAAGCAGTCTTCTTCTAACGCAAGAAGTTGCACTAGGTGTTCCTCCATCACGTCGCGATCCACCATCTCAGTTACTGCTACAATCCTGAGGCTAAGCACTATATATTCCATCCCAATCATTGCTTCTTGTCCATAAACTAGTTGAAATGATGTTTGCTTAGTCAGTTTCTTGTAGGTTGTCCTATAGGCCCGTAGAACCGCTGGTATGTGCACATACCAATCATTCCTATTAACATTGCAGGCCTTTGTTAGGGTATTCTCCAAGATCTTTTTGAAAGCTTCGACAATTCCTTTCACTTGGGGATGATTGATGAGCACCAGTATTGCGGCAAGAATGTTGCAACTCTTGGGGCTACCAACCTTAATTTATCAACCCGGGGTTCGTACAAACTTGGAGGTGACAGTGCTATATACACAAGCAGATGTGATGGGTCCACTCTAATTCATTGCTAAGTTGGCAATAGACCACTATGGTTTCTCAAACCAGCCTTCTATTGATTCAGAAGAAGCTTGATTACCAATGAGGAAAGGGGAAATTTGCATTAACTGAAATCTTGTCTACTGTAGTAAGGAAAGTTTGAAATCAAATGCTCAAAAACACCATTCATATAACTAAGTGATAAGAGGCTTTGATTCAAAAGAATGCTAAGTTAACATGTGTGTAATCCTACTGTCCTAGACATGCAATTTGAAATAACCAAACACTGTACTGTTGTGCATGTAAATGAACACAATAACTCTTTTTTCCTTTTTGTTTTTCTTTGTGTGAAAAATATGACTGCTAAATCCTTTTGGTGATGTGGCAGGTGGGTTAGAGATGGTGGTGAAAGGTCAGATGGATTGGTAGGTAAGTAGGGGTCTTCTCCTATCTTCCTAGATGCTTTTTCCACAATTCGACCTCAAAACAGGTCACTACAGGTC
This sequence comes from Pinus tabuliformis, assembly GCA_031772625.1. Taxonomy (NCBI): domain Eukaryota; kingdom Viridiplantae; phylum Streptophyta; class Pinopsida; order Pinales; family Pinaceae; genus Pinus; species Pinus tabuliformis. The sequence continues at coordinate 2,081,514,308 of CM062818.1, forward strand.
GTCCCATAAGATGTCCTAATGCTTCCTACAGAATGTCCTAATGCTCCTACAAGATTCGGATGAGATAAATAAGAGTGATTTGGAAGGTAGTGTAGGGCTTAGGGAAGGTGAATGGTGGGAGAAATAAGGCAAGGGAGTGGCTAGGACTCCTTCAGAGCTCAAAACAAAGTTTGTAAGATGGTTGGATTTGCTCAACAACCCTGGAAAGTTGTTCTTATGGAATGATGAATTGGGTGAGGGACTTAGTGGCTTTTGATGATCATGGATGGATGAGGTTAGGTTGGGGTTGCTGGTCATGAGATCTCCCTGCACTGTTGAAACTCCTGCACTGCATCAATCACTGGCATTTATCCATGAATCATGTCAAACAAGAAAGATTTTCAATCAACTAAGAAAATAGAATTTCATTATCTAGTTGCCTATTTCATGCATGGAAAATCTTGTAGAATAATGTGAAACACTATGAGATCTAATGCAAGGCTGAAGATATCAGAAATGACAATTGAATCCTATTCTTGAAAACTGAAAAGATGCTGACCTAAGTAGCGGAAAACCCTAAATTCCATAAGAAATTAGAATTCTATCTTTTTGGGGATGCATATGAGTTCTTTCCTCAAACCATGATCCCTGAATGGAGGAGTGAGGCCAATTCCACCTACTAACAACTTTTTGGTACTCCTTTATCTTTCTAGGCTACTGCTAAAGAAATGCACAAATGGAAACAAACTAATCAAATCCACAACTACTTGCAATGAAATAATGTTAAAACCAATTCAACCATTAATCTATGAAATCAACTAAGCATACAAGTACAAGAAGAATAGCCTTTGCTGCTAGGGTTGGGCCCTAACCCAAGAGCTTTAGCCCTTTGAGTCAACTCAGCGTTGGATCAACAAAATGCTCATTCTCATTAACATATCAGAAAAATTACATAACAATGTCTTCCACAAGTTGTACAGTATATTCACTGCCCCCGGACGCACAGAGATGGGTTGGTTTTGATGCCAGTGAAAACACATAGAAACATGAGCGTTGAAATAGCATGCCATTGATTGTATTGGACGGTGGAAAATTCGTAGAAACATGAGAGTTGAAGGTGCAAGCTATTGACCCATCTAAAACGCGTGGAAACATGACGATAGTTGATTCTCTTGCTTGTTCAGTGGGTTTATACATCTTTCAACGGTTTAATGTTCTCCAGTTGTATGAAAGTGAAAGTAATGAAAAATTTTGATGGTGAAACTTGAAGCATAACGGTCACTGAAAAACAACTAAAGTAGAAAACATGGCAATGTACAAGTTTGTGGTAGGTAAGCAAGAGTCACATTGTTTATTTTGTCTCTGCCGACCCGGTACCGCATCATTAAAAGATAAAAATCCAGCTAGGCAGGTTCCGCAACAAAAAAATATTAGACATACGATAGTGCATTAAATGAAATGAACTGATGTTGTATATGCGCAACGTTACATTTTTCCGAGGCTAAAATCAAACGGTGAGTATATATAATCCCATTTTTTTAATGCATTAAATGAAATGAATGGCAGTTATATATGCCCATCGTTGCATTTTGCCAAGGCCAAAATCAAACGGTGGGTATATATAATCACATTCCTTTAATACCTACTTGTTTTCAACGATGCAAGGCCCACCAAGTGTACAATTTTTCTCATTTCCTTGAATAGTGTCAGTACACCATATTCACTTCACTTTGATAGATGGATGGTGTAAAGTTGTATGGTGTAATTTCTCTCATTTACATGAATGGTGTAAAGTTGTACACCATCTTCACTTCAATCAAGCCCATAGAGAACACAAAGATATGGCTTATCTAAGAAAAATATTGTTAGTGTATTTAAAGTTAGTAATATTAAGAGGAATGTATAATTATATAAAATTAAATGGTTTTTAAATATTAATGTTAATGAAAAATTTCTATTGCCAAATTAAAAATCATAAAAATTAATTAAATTATAATTTTATTATAAATAATAATAATTATTATTAATATTAATTATTAAAAGAATTAATATATTAGTTAAAATATATATACATATTTAAAAACATGTAACAAGATTTTCAATCATGGAAATTCACTCTTATTTTATCATGGAAATATTTTATTTATAAATAGATTTTGCTAGAATATTATGGGTTAATATGATGGCTTATCAATACACTTGTTCATATGACTTTTTTTAATAAATAAAACAAAAACAACATAACTATTTTTTAGATAAATCTCAACCTTTGATTTGTGCCTATTACTAAGAATATACTAAAAATATTATGTAGAGGCTAAATCTCTATCATCCACCTAATAATATTTATAATAAATTAAAATTTTGATAGTTCTATTCCAAAATAAACAAGCCCATTAATATAATTATATAATGTGCATAATAAACATTTTCAGATATTTGTAGAACATCTTCATGGCCTTAGATCTTTCCACCTTCTCATATGAACAAAAAAAACCCTAAAAACTTTGGAAGAGAAAAGGAGGATCTTGTTGCTGAAGAAAGAAAAGGAGTGGTGCCTAAAAAGAAAAGCCTTATGGCTTTAGGTGGGGAATGAAAACACAAAGTACTTTCATAGGGTGGCAAATCATAGGAAAGACATCAATACTATCTAAGAAATTAAGAGCGAATGGTTCAAAGGCCTCCATTTTCAAAGATACAACAATGAAATGATGCTCATATTTCAAGGAGATTTTTAAAAAGAGCGAAAGGGAAAATATAGATAAATTCCTTTATATGCCAAATTTATTCCCGATACTTGTCAATGAAGAAGAAACCTTGGATCTTATGAGGGAGGTCACAAAGGAGGAACTTGAAATGGTCCTAAAGATTTTTTAGAAACACAAAATCCTTGGGCCTGATGGGATGACTATTGAATTCTATTTGGCCTGCTTTGGCTTCATTGGGGAAGATCTAAGGGGGTGTTGAAATACGTAACTAGGTTCGGTCTTTATAATGACATGTGTAATCATGACTTTTTGTAGCTGATGTAAAGAAGAAAAATAAAATTATTTATGTTATGCTTGAATCATGGGTTTCATGATCAAAGAATTTTATTTTATAGATGAAGCTCCCATTAAGAGCTATTAGGTTTAGTCATTAAGTCATAAAGTCTATTGAGTCAATGTTATGTATTGAAGACCCATTTGGGCATGTTACATATTGTAAAAGAGAAATTATTTGAGTCATAAACCCTCCATGAGCTTGTCACAAGCACTCATTCAAGTCAGCCTTTCAAAAGTGCTAGAGATCATTCTAGAAGAGGATGTTGGCCTACACAATAGCACAAGTCATCTTATTTCATGGGAATACTACTATATAAAGGAGGTCTCGACCTCACTTGGAGAACATTGATTCAAGCATCTAAAAATAGAAGATCAAGTGAAAGAAACACATGAGAAGAAGCATGTCATTAAGCGAAGAAGGGTGAAGAAGGAGACAAGGTAATTCTCATTCGTTTTGGGAGAAAGTACCTCTCACACGTGTGAAGAAGAATAGAATAATCCACTGTAGAAGAAGCTGAGTTAACTCAACTATCCTAGGAGGCCAAATCAAGTTAATTTACAAGCCAAATTGCAGAAGAGAGAGACTCCATCCAAGCAAAGGTAATAAAGGGATAAAATTATTGTTTATCCCTCTCACATGTTGTAGCTAGGGTTTCTGGTGAGGTCGAGAGTTGCAAGTCTGAGTCAATAGGCTAAAATATAAAGGAAATCTGAGATCTAAGGTGAAGCAAGCAGTTTGACTAGCGTTGACTCAAGGAAGAAGAATTGTTTCAAAGAAGTCTTCTGACTAGGTCTTGGAGAGGTTGTGAGGTCAAGGGTCTTAGTCTTGGAATTCACTACTTGGAGATTCTATAAGAAGAAGAATTCATTTGGGTTTTCTTGTCAAGTTGGAGATGCTTTGGCCTTGGATCATCACCTACATCTTGTGTCCCTTGTCTCAATGTTATTTACATTTTGATAGCTATTTGATAAAGATAACACTATAATAATCAAAGCTAAAGAAGAATCTAATAAAAAAAGTAAAAAGAATTCAGAAGCAGTTATCATCACTAGAGAAATCACCTCTTGCCTCTACCTTAGATTTCTCAATAGGTAGTTCATCGAATACTCTAAGAAAACTGGTAGAATGTTGGCCCCCTTTGGGTTAAACTTTTGTGAGAATTGCTAGCGAAAAATTCATATTTGTACTATTTCGGTTGAACTCATTAATTTTTTGGTTGAACATCTCAATTTATTGCTCGGCCGAAAAATTGGTCATTGAAACTAACAAAAACTATAAAACAAATTTTTGCCTGATGGGGGAAAAATCTGGCAACTAGATTTTCAGTCAAACTAATTGCCCAACCGAAAATTTAGTTCGATCGAAAAATTTATTCGACCGAACAATTAGTTTGGCCAAAAATCTATTTATATATTTGTCGACTATGAGTCTTGCTCAGACTTTTCGGCAGATGCTTTGGTAGTTGGCGTGGTAGTTGTTGTGAGTCCTTTTCAAAAATTTGCAGTTGTTTTGGCCATTGTTGTGGCATTTGTTGCGCTGGAGGAATTTTTGAAGGTATAGATCATTTATATTTTGGTTTTCTTGGTTTTTGTTGATTTTTTGTCATGATTTATTTTATTTTTGTGTTTTGTTTTTGCAGGATGGGTGGCCACCAGAAGAGGTCATGTAGCTAGTCTGTGCGGGAGGAATTCTCTCTCTCTCTCTCTCTCTCTTCCAAAAACAGTGATCAAGGCCTCGACTGAGTTGACCTTTGTTCTAGGTGTGCAAAGTATTTATTTAAACTTTGCAATTATTAAACTGCTTAATTTTGTTAAATTTGAGTTTTATAATACAAATTGTCTGTTAATATGTGATAAGCATAGTAGGCTTCTTCAAATTAGGCATTTTTGTACTAGTACTTCATAAACTAATCTACCCAATTAACAAACATTTACCAACACACTAGCCTGCCATGTTAATATGTGATAATTGTGTCTAGCCAGAATTTTAATGAACTCAAGATCTTCGAACTTAAAATGTCACCCCTTCCCTTAGAATTCGGTGTAGATAAAATATCCACTTAGACCTTATGCCTGATGCCCTTATATTCGTTGTAGATAAAATAGGATGGATGATGCCCTGTCTAAACGTGGTTTGCTCCTCTATTTTGGCAATATGGCATTTGAACTATTGATGGATGGATCTATATGTGTTGGAGGAACTTTTGAATTTTGATCTGAGGTATATTTTGATCTTCTTATACCTGTCTGCCTGTAGATGTTAGGATTTTTCTTTTTTTGGTTTTGTTCTTGAATCTAAGAATTCTAGCTATAAGGTATTGAGAATTTTACTCGATGTTATTGTAATTTGCATGGTCATCTGCAAGTTGTAGAGGACTGGTGTTTTCCATATGCTATGTCCAACACTTGATTAATAAAGTTTTTTGTTTTTTGTTTTTTGTTTTGTTTTGTTTTTTTGTTTTTTTTTGTTGAAAAAAAAACCTTATGCGTACTTAAATAGATCGCTACCCACCCTTATGTTTTGGCCTTCTTGTGCCTGTATGCCTGTAGATGTTGGGAGTTTTCTTTTTTTGGTTTTGTGCTTGAATATGAGAATTCTGACTGCAGGGTATTGAGATTTTTATTGAATGTTATTCTAAGTTGCATGGTTGTCTGCTAGTTGTAGAGGAATGGTATTTTCCATCTGCTGTATCAAACACTTGATTAATAAAGTTATTGTTGTTGTTGTTATTTATTTATTTTTATTTATTTATGTTAAAAAAAGAGCTTATGCGTACTTAAATATATCACTCCCTACCCATATATTTTGGCCTTCTTGTGCCTGTCTGCCTGTAGATGTTGGTAGTTTTCTTTTTTTGGTTTTGTGCTTGAATTTGAGAATTATGACTATAGGGTATTGAGAATTTTACTGGATGTTATTGTAAGTTGCATGGTCGTCTGCAAGCTATAGAGGACTCACATTTTCCATCTGCTATATAAAACACTTGATTAATAAAGACGTCTTTTTTTGTTTTTTTTTTTGTTTTATTGGAAAAAAATACATTATGCATACTTAAATAGATCGCTCCCCTTCCGCTGCACACTACCATACCATTGGGCTAGGAGCTATCTCTGCCTCCACTTTAGCCTACACTTTATTAGCTACTTTAGTTGTTGCTTCCCCCATGGCCTTTGATAGATAACCATACGGGTCCATAAGCTAGGTCGTAGCTATGGGTCCATTCACTGGTTATTATGTTGGGTCATCAAATGGCATGAAAATTCATCTTCTACTTCATTTTTCTATCACCTCTAATGCCTTCTCCTATGCGCCTGGTGCCTTTGTCTTTGCTTCCTCCACTTCTGAGTAAATGAGGTACACTGGCTCTGAATATATAGGCTCTGAAACATCATCAACCACGTTTGAAGCTATGGACTCTGACACTGGATATAAAGCCAGGTGAAGGGAAGTTGGGATAAGAAAAGATGCCATGGGCTATGGCATTGGGCCCACTCGGTAAACAAATGCCTCTGTCTCTATAGCCCTGCCTTTGCTCCTGTTGTTATCTCTCTTGCCTTTCACTATGCTACCTTAGCTACCTTAGTTGCGACTTAATATAATAATTGCATCGACTAGCTTGAAAACTGGTACTGGATCAACAATACCAGGCTCTATATTAGCATCACGAAAAGAAGACTCTCTATCTCGGACATCAGACTCTTCAAAAATGCCAAATCTTGATGGTGGTGATTTTCATTAGGTGGTACGTCTATTGGGAACGTATTAAATATCGAGTGGGAAACTCTGATTTCAAAGCAGGTGAGAACATAATGGGAACCTATGAAAAGGTGGGAACGTATCAAATATCTATATCGCATGACCTAAGTAGCTTATGACCTATGGCTGATCAAGTCATTAAGGGAATTCCAATGAAATAAATCTTAAAGAGAAATCCAATGAATGGAAGTAGATTTTGCAACACGATCTTTACGAGTCCTTAAGACCTAGTGTGAGTAGTATAGCTAGTTGTTGTTGACCGAGACCTAGTGGAATAGATTCCATCACAATATATATTTATTTTTCATAATTCTCCCATAATCTAAGGCATTTGCAAAAAGAAATATATTATTCATTTAATTGAATTTGTTTTTTACAGGGATCAAAAAACCCATTAAACATGATTGAAAAATGGGCATTATGCATAGAACTTGCTTGTTATCCAAATCCAAGACAAGTTGTGATTACTTATGTATTATACAAAATTGCGACAAACAAAGTCCTCCATAGGAAAAATAATTTACTTGGAAGGACAACAAACAATGAAGCATATTATATTGCATTGATAGAAGGCTTAGGAACAACTAGGGAGTATGGATCCAATGGAACTGTAGTCTTCACCAATTCTGAACTTGTGTGCAACTAGATTAAAGACATCTACCAAGTCAAAAAGGAGAAGTTAAAACAACTACATCGAGAAGAAAAAGGTATTTCTAGTCAATTTCAATCATTTAGCATAATAAATTGTGCAAATGTTAATAAGATGTCTAGTGATTTATTGTATGGGGCAATGTTGATTCAAGATTTGTGTGTGAAAGATGAATTGGTGTCAAGAAGCTCTCCATCAAAGTTTATTGATGAACATTCTAAGATATCTTTGATATGTGTGTGTTTTTTAGTTATAAATGTGGTGTTTTTAATGACCATGTGTTTCTTTCAATACTATACTAAGTGTGCCCCCACTATGTAAGCACAACTTGGTGAACCTAAAATGTTTTAGAAAAAAAAATATATTTAATTCTCAAAATGTGCACTTCAACATTTTTGTTTTTAGTCTTGAGTATATTTGAAATGAAGAATTTACAACAAATAATTTTGAAGAAACCCTTGGATAGTTACATTTATTTGTCTTATTAATTTTCTGAATTCTTGATCTTTTTAAATAGCAATTTTAAATATTTTTAAAGGCATGAGGTAACATGGGTTTTTTTTAAAGATCATATCGCTATATATATCCATCCATGAATATGGATCGAGGGCATGGATCATTAAATGAGAAGTTACCACCTGATTCTTCGGGGCGTAAACGAGATAGAGCATCAACTGAGTACCATGCATCGACTAGAGGACGACTTTGTATGCATGCTGAAAAGTGATCTGATATTCACCCTATGAGTGACATCAGTTAAAGATTTATTAAACAAAGGTATTACAGACTCATGTGCTGGTGTGTGTGTTCTGTGTTATTTAAGCAATGGATCGATCAGATTTCCAATACACAGACATTTAAATGGAAAGACAACAGAGAAATACAATAAGCAAACACAAAGACACAAGAAATTAATAAGGAGTTCACCCTATCCTCCAGGGCTACATCTCCAGTCCAGCGTTCAGTGGTGGCCTTGTTTTATTATGTCTTAAGCAAAGAATTACAATGCAGGGACTTAATGTGAGTTCTCCTGAAGCAGGTTTGCTTGGTAGGGTGGTCCTTGAATTCCCCAAGCCACTGGAGTGCACAGAATCTGTTTGCCTACCAGCTCTATGACCTTCTGGTCTACAATGGGAAGAGCCCAATGTGGTGCTCAGTCCGGACAGATCCTCTCTGGGATGGCTTGAATCTATCAAGCTCTCTGGCGCTCGATGCTGCCTTTGGTCAGCTCGGCCCTCTTTCTTCTGCTGCTTTTGCTTCACTGTCTTCTTCTCTTTGTTTTTTGTCTTCTTGTGTTCAGTCCTCCTCTTGGGGTTCACTGTTCCACTTCTTCGTCCGTGTTCTGTCTCTGTTCATGGCTTTTAGGCCATTCGTTCCAAGAATATTTGGTTCCTCTTCCACCTCTATCGATTTTCCTTCTGTAGCTGCGCTTGAAGTTCCCTGTTCGGCTTCATCATCAACGCTCAGGGAGTGGCCACATGTCCTCCTCTAAATGGCGCCAGCCTGCTCCGTCAGTTTGTTTCTTCAGTTATGTCGTGGATGAAGTCTTCCTCCACCGTGGCGGTCAAAATGGACTTCAAATCCTTCTAAATCACGGCTCGTTCCTTCATCGATTACGCTTCCTCCATTGGGCACGATCTCAGCCGTCCGATCTGGGGCCTCTAGATTCGACACCATATGCACGTTTTGCGTGGTTGACTTGCTCGATCATTAGCACGCGATCAACAATAGTTTTCTCTCACCCCTGCTTGCCATGCGTCGATCGTTTAATGGAATCACTCCGCTTTCGTCCAAAACGACTTACCGTTTGAGGGCACCCTGATCAATACCGCTAGTTTCTAGACCGCGGGTCCCGCCTTTGTCCTTTTAGCGCTTTTGCCTTTTTTCCCGCGGTTCTCTGGCTTCCCCACGTGTCTGAGTGCTCGAGTTTTTCCATTATGGCCCTGTTCACCCAGCTAAGCACTAATCGTGCATCAAAAACCTCATTATTTTCCCGATTCGGGCCTCCCAGGGGCTACTTTGACCTCTCGCGTAGTCTCCATGGGCCTCGGTCAGCGCGCTTTGACCAAGGTCCTCGTCGTTCCACGCTGGATACCATTGCCATTGGTTCATGGTGTTTTTGATCGCTGTTTTGGAATTTTTAGAGATTTGTCCTGACCTGATATAGTCATGGTTCCTTGACGGTTCTTTTATGGATCCAATTCGGATCAACAAGATTGGTCATGGATCGAGGAGAGTATCGGATGAATCAGGGGATGGCCATCATTCGTTACATCATGATCGTGGTATATATATGTTTATGTGCAAGTTCTTAATGATATTTGTAGAATTGTATGTACATACATATTGATTTTTGTTTTTTCAATTTAACTTTATTAAGTTATAATAAATTCCATATTTTTTAGGAGCATCTATCACTAGGTCGAAGAGGGTATCAGATCAATCAATGGAGGGCCATTGTGCACATCATCATGGTATGGTATTGTTGTATTATTCAACAACCCCCCCATTTATTGATTTAATAGTTAATATTCTATTGATAAATGGGGACCCTTTATAAATATTCTCCAAAAAACTTAGCACTTAAGCGCTTCCTTTTTGAATTATTAGAAATAAATTTCTAAATAAACATAAGGTATCAAGCCAAAATCCCTTTGTGACTAGATATTCTCGCTTTATCGCATATCGCTGGACCATGTGTGTCAAAGGTTAATTAACAATCAGGATCTATGAATTGCGATAAGAGGGACCACCATAATAGACTTATGGTATCATTAAACTTTTCATTAAAACTAAGGCTTAAAGTATTTCTTACAAAATAAAGTACCTATCGTAATCGCATAGTGGCATTCACAAAAGCACAAACAAGAAAAACCGAAAGTGTGATGTTGCGATATTGCGACATAACAAGCTGAACACTCATCGCATCACAGTGCTTACACAAAGGCCAATATTATGAACCATGAAAGGTTACGAAATGCGATATGACCCAGACCCGATGAAAGTATGTGATAATTGTTATAACTTTGGTTAGGTCCGGCGCATAGTAAAAGTCACTTTATGCAATAAGTATTCATTCAAGCAAAATGCGCTCAAAACAATAAAAGGTACGCCACTCACATCGCATGTCACAAAATTCTAAATAACTTCGAAATAATGCATAACCAAAAGTGCAATGTTGCGATATTGCGATAATATTTATCGCAATCGCATAATCGGCATTGCGCACTTCAAACTCATCAACTTGAAGTTTTTCTTACACATTTGCGATGCGATGGCTTAAATCAATAATAAAGGAAATAATAAAAGATCTTATTGTGTATTTAATGAGTTTTAATGGCATTTATGTTTAAAACGACTCGATGTGATTTGATATCTTTCATCTGCATTTTTAATTAAAAGCTTCTTCCTTGTCATATTTTGGAATTAACTGTATCATTGCATTTTCTTTATCATTTTCGCGTTGTGTGTTTATCCGATAATCTTCATTGCTCAATTTCAGGGAACCTCCGAAGGAAACAATGTTTGAAAAGATGGTGAAGAAGGGAAAAGCTACTATATTTGAGAAATCAAACATGATACCACTCTTCTTTGATACCACCTGCAGCAAAGACGGAGCAACCACATCATGGGAAGCCATGTATAACCTACTGGAAGAAGAGAAACCCAAGCCACTAGAAATAAAGGCAACAACTGATGCCGAAGAATCATCTAACGCTTCCTACTTTGAGGTAACATGTTTGTTTTTACACAAAATAGCTGCAAGTCCTAAGATATTACCATACACAGATATGGTAAAATGGGTGATTGATAATGTGAATATCTCAGACAGAACTTTCAGGAATGAAAGACATGAGGTCATGGGGTCTTTCACACCAGACAACTTGCACCAGATGTACCATCTACCAGAGCCTCAAAAGCTCTATGACAAAGATTTCCTAGAGCATTTTTCCAAAGAGAACGAGGACCCATTGGATGTTACATGGACTTGGAGGTCAGGCTCGGACAAATTCAAATGGGAGAAATCCGGTATGTACCCAATTGCATCCCTCTCGGCCCCACATAATTTCGCAGTTGTGATGATGTGTATATTATTTGGTAAAGCTGATAGTACCAAATTTTATATAGAGTGGCTTCCATTAATTGATGCACGGTTAACACAATGATTGTCCCAACAAATAGTGGAGGCATTTTCCCAATAAGCATAAACATGAATCTTCTGGTATGTACTCCATGGATTCTTTGGCATCTCCATATTGTTATGCTGCTGCTATGGTATGTAGGCTCTTTGGAACCCCTGACCCTGCTAGATTTTCTATAGAAATGGTTCCTTTGAAGCAACAATCAACTCCTTTATTATGGATTGGGCAACCATTCTATCAAATAAAACGGCCAATCAAATATTAGAGTATAGAAGGAATAGATTTGTCACCACCAGAGTCATGCCCCCATTTTATATGAGTGCCTACATAATGGACACAATCTGTTTTAATTCCGACTTTCCCATTCTAGGTTGGAAATGGACAGTCCAGGATCCAACCCCCATTCATATTTATCATAAGTATTTATGGAAGTCTGACTACAAGAATCATATATACAGAATTTTCCATGGTTTTATTTTACCTATTCATCAAGCCATTTTTAACAAACTTGCTCCTCGGGTGTCTGACGAGGTGAGAATTGATTTAACTTCAATCGGCAGCTGGTTTGGGGAGGAAAATTTCACTTATATTAGGGTTTTTGGTAGTATTACAGACCCCCATGTCCTTCCACTCTATATTCCAGATAAGCTATTAGCTAGGGAAATAGCATACCAGATAGTGGAAAAGGGGATGACTAGAAACCTTAAAGACTCTAAAAAACAAGTATGGCCTTCATTTCCCCTCCGCTGTGGCACTTACACATTGCATGATTTTAAGCATGCTGAGAAAGAAGTAGAGAAAACTAAGGATCTGAATCTAGTAGTGATTCCTAAAAGACAGTATGATCCAAAAAAGGTCGCTTACAATTTCACCAGTCAGGTGAAAATTAGTAAATTTATACATGAGGAGGATGAGTTTGATGATTTATTCGCTTCAGCACAACTATTCTCACAAGTAACTCATCTGGAAAGATTCAAATTGGGAGCCAAAAAGATGAATGAATTCATGGAATATAGGACATAGAGGTTACAGACATTACCTCTGGATTTATTGAATACTACCCCTACTGTTCAGCAAGCAGAGCACAATGGGGAATAGACTATTCAAAAGATTTTCATGGAAGGGGAAAAATTTGAGAAAACCAGTGAACCCCTTAGCACAGATGTTAATATTGACCCCATCTTGATCAGAGAATGGGAGCAGTTTGATCAACAGATCAAAAGCTAGAGCGACCCCCAAAACATCATCGCATCAACATCGCCTGCAACAAAACAACCCATTGTTACTGATAGTGCAATTGAAGGGACACCCAGTACAGACATGGCTCAGAAAGAGGTTGAAATAATCCCTGAAAATCCTTCAGGAGAAATTACATTAAATATTGAGGAAATACCACCCTTGGATGTATTTTACAGCCCAAAGCACAGGGCTGTAGTCAAGAGACAAAGGAAAAAGAGGAAAATTGACCAGACATCATCCACAACTCCTCAATCTGAATTCATGAATGTTATATGGAAGGATTCAGAGGTCAATCCTTCTGAGGACTTGACTAAGTTGTCCCAATTTGCAGGGGCATATACAGCTACCACAATTGATAAGGCCACTGAAGTTAATCTATTGATCAAAGAAAAAAATCAAAGGATTACTTAGCTTGAAGAACAAACAGCAATAGAACAACATAAGATTCATCGGCTTGAGGAACAGTTGGCAGAAGAAAAACAAAAGAATGAGCATCTTAAAGTGCAATTAAACTTGGAGAAATAAAAGATTGACCAACATGCCATCCAAAAACAACAAAAATTGTCCGAACAGCTCGAACAACTTCAATTGACCGATCAATAAGAAATGAAGGCTAAAGAGGAGCAAATGTCACAACTAAAACTATATAGAACAATTCAGAGATTATCCTAAGGTCGAATAATTTAAGAAAGAATCTCTAGAAGCAAGTAAGGCCTTAGCGCTATAGCTCAAACTACTTTGCCATAAAATATCGCTTGTCAACCCATTATGAACTATAACTACATCATTGATCAATCAAGCAGTCAATACCAGATTAGAATTTGAGGACGCAGATGATAAGGTCACAAATTTCCTCTCCTGGCAAAGCACAACGGAAGGTAGAGCTGCTAACCTACCAAAAATTCAAGAGTCACATAAAGAAATATTATTTTTGGAATGGGAAACACAACTGATAAAGGAAGAAAGGGCTACTTCCAAAGCCAGGGCTACAATGAACAATGTGATTGAGTTGGTAAATGATAATTTATATGGAGCAAATTTGATTTCTAATTGTTCCCTGGTGAAGCTTCCAAAATCAAAAGTGTTAGAAAAACAATGGAAGCAGGATTTGGCCACTAAGGATGAACAACTCAGCAGAGTACAAAGCCTTACTTGGGATGCTTATTGGTCCTTTTTGGTCAAGCCTCACAGCCAACAGATGACCATCAAATTCCTTGCCAACGTTGTTGATCGCATAGTGCCCGAGCTTTCAGATGCCACATACACGAGACAACTACACTCCACGGTGATTCATCCTCCGGAAATTCAAAGCATGCTCTCAATTTGTCAGTTACAGATACAGGAGAAGAAATAGATACAATGAATCTTTTCAAAGGCAATTGCACTACTATTTTTTCAATTCAAATCCCACATTTTAATGTTCACAGTTCCAACAACTCTAAGTCATTTTCGTTGACAGTTTGTTTTAATTCTATTATATAAACCCTTTCATGCTATTGAAGAAGGGGTCCTCAATTTGTACAAAAACTAGACTTGATAAGTTGCACTTTTTCACTTCTAAATTTATTTTTTATGAGCAGTGGATCAAGGTTTCAAATTTTTGTGAAAGAAATTTTTCAAGACCTGCATTTTTGTATCCCCTGAAAGTTTCTGGAATAAAGAGGTGGAACTGGAATGTTATTTACATATCAAGACTCAACGCATGTGGTATTTCTATCACGGTTCTTTTGCCTTGATTTAATTGGCATTTCATTTAACTTGTTATAAGCAATTCTATATTGAGTCACTTTTGAATGGTTTAGAATTGTTAAAATCAGAGATATATGTCAGCAATATATATTATCATGTCATGCGATATGTTTTTATAATTACTTTGTTTAATTTCTTAAACAAAGTAATCATTATTTAAATTCATCTTTCTATAGATAAGAAAATCATCTATATGATTGTTTGTTTACTAGGAATTATCAGAAATAGCATTGTTATAAGATTACCCGGGTTATATAGGTATATTTGTATACTTTAAAGTCATAGATTAAACCATCTACCATCTTTGATATACATTTTAAAACACTCATTCATTAAAACCACACATTATTGGGAAACTGGTCCCATAATATCCAGTCGGAGCCACCATCCCAAACGGAAAAGGAGTTGTACTAAGGTCCAGACTGGGTGGTTATCCCCCAATGTTGGTGCTACGATTTTAGAGGCATCAACACAACCATATAGGGGACTTCGACCCTCAGTCTTATAAAACGTTAAGGAAACCTTAAATTTAATCTTAAGCCTCTTGAGGTCATTTTCGAAAGTTGTTCTTAAAAAGTTTCATAAAAAAACAGTTAAAAAGTTAAAGTTTTGGCTCCCAAGAAGAGTCACTATACCAAGGAAAATACAGATCCAAACCCTGCTACCATAGTTAATGGCCCAGACAGAATTTTAAGAATACCTAAAAAGGTAGAAAATTAGGCAAGTAGTAGCCAGTTAGTCAAAGAAAATTCACTCCCTGAGGAGTTGTCAAATTTAGAGGAAATCCCTTTTGATTTGTCATTTGACCTCTCATTATTTAGAACTAAATCAGAGAATGCTATCCATGAAACAGTGTTAGACCTTGAGTTTATTCAACTCATTGAATAAAAAAGGGTGATTATCAATCCAGATTTACATAAATTTGTTTTGGAGACATTTGACAAGTTAGAATCTTTGACCTCTACATTGATAAGCCATATAGATGATGCTTAACTTCAACAATCTGTTGAACTAGTTGCCCTCAGTACTGTTGCCACTGAAATTTCTGCACAATCTTCACTCACTGTAAATACACCTTCTTTTACCACAACCTCACCAATAGTATCCACCACAGTCCATTCCCCTAAACCAGTAATTCATCAACCATCCTCATCCTCATCATCATCTAGTTCATCTCCATCAAGTTCAAGCCCTTCCTCAAGCACCACTTCTTTACCCCCTAGTCAAACTAGAATCTTAGCCATGGCAGACCGATATGCACCTCTGGTTTTACCTGCACAACTCCATGCCATGCCCCAAGATTATCATAGCAAAATATTTTTGTTTGATGCTACTGGTCAGTACACTACCCAACAACATGTAAACAAGATGACTGACTATTTTGAGTTGCATGAGATAGACGAATAAGATGTCCAAATGAGGTTGTTTTCCCAAACATTAACTCAGAATGTTAAGCAATGGTTCAAAGCTTTACCTACCCATCTAATTGCAGACTTAGCTAATTTTCATAGATTATTCATTGATAGATGGGAGAGAAAGAAAAACCCTCTGCAAATGCTTTTTGAATCTAACAACATTAGAAGAGCTCCTAATGAGTCAGTCCAATATTATTTTACTACGTTTAGTAGTATCTACATTGCAATCCCAGCCAATATTAAGCCTCCACCTGACCTAGCATTAATTAAATTCCCTGATGGTTTTGACATTGACATGTCATACCAATTAAGGGAAAGAAACCCTGAAACATTGGAACAAATGCAAAGCAATGCTATTAGTGTAGAGGCCAACCTATTAGCCAAGAAAGCTAGAATGAGAAATGAAAAGAGAGTTGCAATTAAAGCTTCTGATGGAAGGATAGATAGTTTATCCAAGAGTGTAGAGAGAATAATGGATAGATTAGAAAACATGGAAAGGAAAACTGAATGGGAGAATCAAAAACCACCCCCAATAAGAAACCCCAACTTTAGGAAGAACCCTAACACTGGAAAGAATGCTATACTAGAGCAACAAATTAGACCCCCCTTCCAGGAGAACTATGCTGAGGGTTCACAGGGCCAAGAAGGAGAGGATGACACCCAGATAAACTTACTAGGACTAAAAAACAAAGATGTTGTTTTTCTTACTCAAGAAGAACAGGAGTTGTACATGTTGCAACAGTTCCAATTAGAATCTAGTGAATCCTTTGAATTTAAACAGGGATATGATTCAACTATATATGAGGTACACAAACAATATTCTTAAGAAGTAAAAAGAACAATGAAACTCCCATTAAGAGATCAATCCAGACCCAGACTAAGAAAATAACAGAATATCCTATTACCAAAGTCTTACAAATCCTCCCTAGGGGAACACTGGAGACTTCTACCCCAAAAATTGTAGATATAACCTCCACTGAAACTCAAACTGAAACAATTATTGAAATCAATCCAAACAAGAGAAATCAAGGAAAAACAGTTGAAACACAAACTGAAATGCCTAGTACTGAAAAACAAGATAAAAACACACAGAATTCATTTTTTAAGGAAGATCTCATCCAAACAAACAAAGCTCAACTCCCTTTCAACATCAAAACTGAAATAGAAAAATTAAAGATATCAGTTCCTTTGACCGAATTAGTAAAAAATGAATCCTATAGATCACAGATAACTGAAACTTTAAATATAGGAGAGGGAGAAGATGTTGTCAATTTGAATGATGATCAACCTGAATTATTGTTTGGCCCTGAGGTGAATGACACTCATCAGCAAGGGGGAATCCCTTCTTTCTACATTAGCCTAAAGATTCATGAAAAAATATTACATAACGCTATGTTAGACTTAGGGGCATCCCATAATTTGATGCCAAAAGCAATCATGGAGAGACTAAACTTAGACATCACCAGACCATATAAGGACTTGTTTTCCTTTGACTCTAGCCAAGTTAAATGCCTTGGTTTGATCAAGGATTTATGTGTAACTCTAGTCCAATGCCCAACAAAAAGTATTGTAATGGACATAGTAGTTGCAGACATCCCACCCAAATATGGAATGTTGTTATCTCGCTCATGGGGAGAAAAATTTCAAGGATCCTTGTAGTTAGATATGTCTTATGCCACCATATCTGTTTTTGGCCAACAAAGGAAATTATATAGAGAGACCTTGATGAAATACATGGTGAGTAGTGCTGAAAAACCACAAAAATTTCCCATATACTCCATGCATTCTGATATGGACTCTTTCATCTTGTACAATTTAGAACATGACAATAATCAAATCACAGCTAAAGAACTGAAATACAAAACAGCTGATAGTGAGAACATTTTTCATGAGTCCCTATGGCATCTAGATTTTGATGGATCTGTGAATAGACTAGGGGCTGGTGCAGGAGTGTGGATCCATAATATGGAGAATAATCATTCTGAGGGACATGCATTCAGATTAAACTTCAAGTGTACAAACAACATGGTAGAGTATGAAGCTTTGATCTTAGGATTACAAATGGTTAGAAAACTTGGAGCCAAGAGAGTTTATATACTTGGAGACTCACAACTGATTATTAAACAAATTGATGGTGAATACTCTATAAAAAATCCCATACTTAGTCAATACAGGGAGATTGTCCTAGATTTGATTACATACCTCCTGGAAACAAACTTTGTTTTCATTCCTAGAAAACAAAGTATGCAAGCTCATAGTCTTACCACTTTTGCTAGGAGCTGCAAATTTCCCTTTCAACCCAACCATCAATACACTGCAAAAGTGAGACATAGGCATGTTATACCAAACAACTTGAAGTATTGGCAGATTTTCTCCCAGGATTCTCAGATTTATGATTTCATGAATGCTGAAGGTGAGTTTCAAAATTGAAAAATAGATACATACTGTATAGTAGAAAATAACATAGATAGTGGCATATATGCAAATATTTTTTATATAGGTAAACCCACTAAATTCACTAAAATAGAAATAGATAGCTTAGAAAATGTAGAGATAGAAGAAATAATCAATGATGATCCTGAAATTCTAAACCTTAAAAATATTTTTTTGCCTAAGGGATTAGTCCCATTAGAAGATTTGTTTGACTCAAATGATGTAGCTAGAAAACCGAAAATGGAACCTTTAAGAGCAGATATAGAAGAATGTAACATAGGAACTGAGGAAAAACCAAAACTCATTAAAATATCAAAAGCTTTACCTCCAGAGGAAAAGATTAAATACATAAATATATTTAAATAATTCCAAGATGTTTTTGTCAGGATTTATGAAGACTTGAAGTCTTATGACACCAACATAATTTTGTTACACAAAAATTGTCACCATGACATTCTGCAATCTGCGTGAGTCTATTCTCACTCATACTTTCCTCCTTTGCAAGTCTTACGCCTTGTTCTTCATATCAAGCCTTGAAAATAAGATAAAGCCCTCAAAAGTTTATAAAACTATGGTTTCGCACTTTCTCTTAGCATTACACGCGGTCTTGCACCTAAAGGTCATGTCCCCTGCGCACCTAACCACTCTGTCTCTATGTTATGGGTGCAGACCCCTGTAAAAGTAAAAAAGGCGCAAGTATATTCTTAAAAACTCACTTTGAGTCATTTCTAGAAGCTTCTGGAAGGAATCTTGAGGTGGCAAGTTCACTCCTTTAAGGTTCATGCATCCCATACCTTAAGGAGCTAACCCCTTGATGTTGTACAAGCTCTTCCCAGGGTCCAAAGTAGGAATATCCTCTACATTGACAAGCCTCACACTATTCCAAATGAAATCAAAGAGGTATATAATCTCTCCTCATAAAAGCTCAATTATGAAGACTAAGTTCCAACAACATTTCATCTCAAAAATATTCAGCTTTCAACCTCTCTAGAAACCAGCCCAAGGCTTCATTTTATAGTGCAAAGGAAGGAGGTTACAGGTCCACCTATGAAGGGATAGAGTCCTCCTTCAAAGGGATAAGCTCCTCACATCAAGGGGTTAGCTCCTTAAGGTATGGGATGCATGAACCTTAAAGGAGCGAACTTGCCACCTCAAGATTCCTTCCAGAAGCTTCTAGAAATGACTCAAAGTGAGTTTTTAAGAATATACTTGCACCTTTTTGACTTTTACAGGGGTCCGCACCCATAACACAGAGACAGAGCAGTCAGGTGCATAGGGGACATGACCTTTAGGTGCGGGACCGCAGGTAATGCTAAGAGAAAGTGCGAAACCAGAGTTTTATAGACTTTTGAGGGCTTTCTCTTATTTTCAAGGCTTGATATGAAGAATTGAGGCTATTATTACTAATCATGGGAGTCATTTTCGAAACATCATGTTGACTGAACTGACATATCAACTTGGCTTGCGTCACGATAGTTCTACTCCATATTACCCACAGGCTAATGGTTTGGTTGAAGCTATCAATAAATTTTTAGTCACTATGATCCAATGAATCATTGGTATTCATAGGTCGAATTGGCATAGCATGTTATTTTCAGCACTTTGGGCATATCGAACCTCAGTAAAAACATCAACTGGTTTCACTCCTTTTCAACTAGTCTACAGTTTGGAAGTAGTGTTACCCATTGAATGCGAAATTCCGTCATTGCAAATAGCCATAGAATTACTCCTAGCCACTTCCGAAGAGGAGAAACGTTTGTTGTACTTAGCTCAGCTAGATGATAATCAACGTGATGCTGCATTAGCAAGTGAAACTCATGCCAAACAAATAAAAGCTCAGTACGATTGAAATGTTACACCTCGTAATTTTTCGGATGGAGACCTAGTCTTACTATACGATCAAGCAAATGATAAGCTAGGGGCTGGAAAATTTGTACCTATGTGGCATGGTCCTTATATTTTTAAGTGAAAGCTGGCAAAAGGGGCCTATGAATTGGTAGATTTTGATGGTGTCTCTTTGGGTAAACCCAGAAATGGGCTTTATCTGAAGAGATATTATGCTTAAACCTTGGTGTGGAGATTTTTGTTAGATTAGTTTCTTTCTAGCTGGTGTGTTTTAGATTAGAAATGTGTGCCTAGTTTAGAGAGTGCTTTTATCATTATTCCTGCTTATCTTGATTTTACTCTTGATATTGCAGATGTCGACGTCTCTTCAAACATATATTGGTTTTGCTGATGGTGCTTGTCGTAATACACAGAACATTTCTTCCGCAGCTTGGGTTATCTATTCACCCTCTGATGAGTTAGTATCTATGCATGGGGTAAGCCTCGGTTAAACAACAAACAACATTTCAGAATATAGTGCAGTGATTGAGTTATTATCTGAATCCATCTCATTTGGGATTCGGAGTTTGATTGTTAGGTTAGATTCTGAACTCGTTGTATTACAGCTTAACAGGGTTTATGCCATTAGAAATCTGGTATTATTAAGATTATTTTTTAGAGTTCATCTCTTGGAACGTGAATTTGACTACATTGAATATCAACATATTCTGCATATTCTGAGATATTTAAATACATTAGCAGATGCAGTTGCTTCTCGAATGTTAAATAGACAGTTGCAATAAAAAAAGAAGAAGGTAAATTTAAAACATTCCATAACATGTTATATAAGATAGCCGATAATAGTGATACATCATAGCATAGAAGTGTGTCAAATATACATCGTCTTTGATCATAGGTTGAAAAACACCTTATGATCAGCAAAAATGATAATACAAAAAGATATAAAATGTCATGTGAGTCTACAAAAGCGATCATCCTATCCCTGGTGATGATCACGATAAGAAACCACTGCTCGGGCCACCCTAAAAAGGAACCTCCTAAAAGGTCCTGGGACCCAAATCACGTAACGTTGTAACCTAAGTGGAATATCATCTATGCTAGTCTCTGGAATATCTGTTGTCAAACGCTCTAGATGATTCTCCAATTTGGTCAGGGTCTCTGTAGATTGGTCCTGTGGGGCCAGTACTGCTGCAGCTAGGTGTCTCCTCTCATAGGGCTGGAGAGCGGCTGGTCACCGTGGACCCACATCTACATTTGAAACTTTTTATTATCAGTTTTGGACGATTTAAAAACAAAAAAAATTAGTTAAAACTTAGAAAATGTTGAGAATGATTTTACCTGAATCATCCCACTGCTCTCCTGGTGGAAGAGTCATGTCTGGGTCACCACGATAATCCATCCCAGCATATGGAAAATCCTGAATCACAAAAAGTTGGTTCCCCAACCAACGAAAATACTCAGGCGGAAATCGAACAACCTCTGAACCCTCCTCAGGATGATGGGCCATCACTGCAACCCAACACATTATCCTAGGCTCTCAAGGAAGTCTAGCCTCAACAGAAAGCTGTTGTGGGACCAACATTGGGACCCTCTCTAGACCAAAGCTCACAACCAGGAAACCATATCCAAAGTTTTTTAGTTGTCCGTTCTTTGCTCTAGTTAGTTGGCCTTATACATTCGCCAACACAGATTCGCACCAGTTGAAGATGGTACCTCGATAACAGTCTACTTCCATTCGCATCTGGGATCTGGTAGCCACATGCAATGTTGCACTCCTACAGTCTGGTGACAGTGAACGCGATAACATTAAGTTCAGGACGGGAGATAGTTTTAATATCGATCCGTTTGTCCTCTATTTGATCATTGCAAAACTCCAATCGGAGACTAGCAACAGACTGGCCACCTGGCCTAGTCCCAAAAAGAGATAATCGTTCACCTCTCTTGGGAAAACCAGTCAAAAAATATATGTCCTCTAGCTCAATTTCGAGCCGGTGGCCACCAATCATGAAACACTGGTCCTGTATGTTCCACCTGTCCACTAGCCATTGCAAGAAGTCTACTTGGGCCCTCATGCCGGGTATGGCCTAGAATTTAAACAGTCCACATGCCCTCAATGCATTCAATGTGGGTTGATGATTTATTGCAGCTAGTTCCACATCCTCATGCTTGTGTTCCCGCCAAATGAGCATTTTGCAAAAAAGACATATTAGAACAAAGTAGTTCAAAAACATTTTGGGCGGAAATGGAGAAATTTCAAATTTTAAAACCTATTTCGCAGGGTTCGCACCTACTGGTTAGGGACAATGCATAGGTCCGTACTTGTCATAAGCAATAGGTGCGGACCCACGACTTTTTCCTTTGTAGGAAAAAGTCGGGGTCTGCAGGGGCCGCATGTTGCACCTGCGAACCCCCGCGAGCGTTTTTCTAAAACAAATTCTCCTTTAAAAATCAATTTTAAAGCCCTAAAATGAAATGCAAATGGTTGAAATGAAAGATAAGGATGATGTGAATTACTTGGAGTTGACGGTTTTCGATTCCAACGGACGGAGTTTCCGCAATCTTCATAGGAAGTTTTTTACCCAAAAGCTCTCACTTTTCACTTTGAAGTCAAACGGTAAAAATGAATTTACAAAAGCCCTTTTTATAAGATTTTTTGAATAAATGAATTCTTAATTTATTTATTTTTCACTTTAAAAAGGTAAATTTTTGATACATTTTTATTTATCTTAAACAGGTATGAGTAATGTTTTGAGTTTTTGTGCAGAATATTGGATTTTTCAGGGAAAATTGATCATTTTCAACAAAAAACATTGGAGTCCTCTTTAAGCTCTTTTCTGACTCATAAAATATGAAAAGATTGTCGAGTTTTTCCTTTTTAAACTCGTTAAAACGGAATTAAAAGGACGGTCCACTTACAGCTCTTTTCTGACCGTATAAACATGAAAGATCGCCAGACTTTTGTCGTTTCAAGTCAAATATTGGTTTTAAAATGACGTGTCTTTGATCGCTTTTTTACTTTTTCAGATCAGGGCCACTAATTATGAAAAGTACTCCTTGATCGTAATGGTCAAGCGGTTCTCTCAAGTATTATTTTATACTTTTTCGGGCTTGGGAGACACAAACTTACGAAAAAAGGAAACACATGGAGTTTCCTTAAGTTTTTCTTCTGACTCCATAAAATTGAAAAACACCGAGTTTTTCCTATACTAGACTTGTTAAAATTTAACAGTAAAGGACCTGTTCAATTTTAAAAAGGAACGAACCACTCCTTCTTAGGGTTCAAATTTTAAACTAAGTTGGACTCATCCAAAGGATGAGCTTATAACCAAGCAAATGCTATCCTCCTCAAGCTTGTCAAAAATAAAGAGGTACTTTCCAGAAATGGTGGGGGAAAAGAGAGAAAAATGAACCTGTTTGTTACACTTTGTGCTTTAGAAAAGCAGTTAACCACTCTTTAACACGACACTTTTTGTTCACCTGGGTTGGGAAATCCTTTGCCTAACAGTTAATCAAACCATATTGAAAGTCTTTAGCTGGTTTTTGGGTATTAGCTTTGGGTCAATTGTCACCAAACCATCTGCAGTGTTGTTATGTGTTCAAGAGGTCAGTTCAAATAACCCATTCCTCTGCAAAATATCTGTCATCCATTTTGACCATCCCTGAGTTAGTCCTTGCTAAATATATTTCTTCAAACTTGAACTATGATTTCGTGTTGTGGGCTTGCCTATGCCAGATCGCCTTCTATCGACTTCAACTCATTATCTAGAAAGATGATCTAGAAATCGGCAGTACCTTGGAATCTGCATGCCTTAATGGAAGGTTTCTCGCCTTCGACGACAGGTTACATCATTGACCTTCCATCGAAGGATTCTATGACATGTTCGACATCAGCTCATCTATTCACATTTCATGGATTGTACTGAGTACTTTGAGAGCCATTGACATTACTGGGGGTTTCTCTCACACTTGTTAACAGTTCACATCATTGACTGGTAATCAAGTGGTTTCTACTATGTTCAAATTCGACACATTCATTCACATGGATAGAATCGTACTAGTTAGGGATGCAGAAATCAAGACCCTAGGTCTAGTTTCCACCTTCCAGGCTATGAGGAATTTTGTTATTCATTATATAGTATACTATTCATAAACAGATGGCTGCGCCCATACTGTGTCTACATATGTCTATACTTGTGATGTATTACAAAATCATTCCCATATCAGAGCAGTTTAGTTAGCTTTCTAGTCAGTTTTGATCTGAGTATGGGAATGCCTACCTCAGCAATGATATGTTCACATATAATATATTTTGCATTGAGTGTTTTTACATGTTCCGACTAGGGTGTCCACAGGATGATCCTTGAAATGATAAAGTACTTCACTCTTCTTAGATGACAAATTCTATCTTCATCTATTACAGACTTCGCACTTTAGGGGGCAATCTGTTGCACAAAAATTGTCACCATGACATTCTGCAATTTGTGTGAGTCTATTATCACTCATACTTTCCTCCTTTGCAAGTCTTAAGCCTCAATTCTTCATATCAAGCCTTGAAAATAAGAGAAAGCCATCAAAAGTCTATAAAACTCTTGTTCTGCACTTTCTCTTAGCATTACTTGCGGTCCCGCACCTAAAGGTCATGTCCCCTGCGCACCTGACTACTCTGTCTCTGTGTTATGGGTGCGGACCCCTGTAAAAGTCAAAAAGGCGCAAGTATATTATTAAAAACTCACTTTGAGTCATTTCTAGAAGCTTTTGGAAGGAATCTTGAGGTGGCAAGTTCGATCCTTTAAGGTTGATGCATCCCATACCTTAAGGAGCTAACCCCTTGATGTGAGGAGCTTAACCCTTTGAAGGAGGACTCTATCCCTTCATGGGTGGACCTGTAACCTCCTTCCTTTGCACTATAAAATGAAGCATTGGGTTGGTTACTAGAGAGGTCGAAAGCTGAATATTTTTGAGGTGAAATGCTGCTGGAACTTAGTCTTCCTAATTGAGATTTTGTGAGGAGAGATTACATACCTCTTTGATATCATTTGGAAGAGTGTGAGGTTTTTCAAAGTAGAGGAGGTTCTTGCTTCGGACCCTGGGAAGAGCTTGTACAACATCAAGGCACCAAAGGTTGTAAGGTTCTTCTATTTCAAAGTTAATGAAAATAAGTTTATTTTTCTCAATAAGCTGTGTTTTATGGTTTATTTTATGGATTCCTTAATCACCATGATGAACATGATTTGTTATATTATCTATGCAGGTGTTATTTGATGTGTGCTTGTTTGTGATTGCGGGTTCTCAAAAGGAAACTCTTTCGGACAATTGAAGGATGTCTGCTACAAACTAGAGTTGGACTTAAGGTAGGGTCTAAACACCTCTATAGTTTTTATTAGTGAATCGCAATATGTTTAGAGAAAAGTAGGTTTTCTTGTCCTGCTTGTTGCTAGATTTCTTTTGATACTAGGGAGATCGGCCTTGTCTGCAAGAATGATCTATCTGGCCAACAAATTCAACACAAAATACCTCTCAAAGAAGATCATAAACCTTTCAAACAGAAACTTAGAAGAATTAATCAAGTTCTTATGTCATCTATTGAGAAAGAAGTTAAAAGAATGTATGATGCCCAAATCATAGCTCCCATTAGATATTCAGATTAGATTTCAAACTTAGTCACTACTAGGAAAAAGACTGGAGAAATCAAACTTTGTGTTGATTCCAGAAATTTAAACAAGGTCTCATTGAAAGACAACTATCCTCTACCAAAGATGGACCATATCCTTCAGAGGGTAGTAGGCTCATCCAAAATTTCATTGCTTGATGGATTTTCTAGATATAACTAGATCTTAGTTCAACCAGAAGACTAAGCCAAAACTGTGTTTACTACTCCTTAGGGTACCTTCATGTATTTGAAGATGCCTTTTGCATTAATGACCACAGAAGAAACATTTCAAAGAGCTATCGATATAGCTTTTGCCATGGAGATCCATGACTTCCTAGTAGTATACCAAGATGACATCACTGTCTTTTCTAAATCTGATAATGAACACCTAGATCACTTGAGAAGAGTTTTCATCAAGTGTAGGAAATTTGGGATTTCTTTAAATCCTAAAAAGACACTCTTTGGTTTAGAAGAGGGTAAAATGTTGGGACATATAATATCCAAAGATGGAATTATAATAGATCCTGCTAGAATAGAGGCCATTTTGACCATTGCCCATCCTAGAAACATTAAAGAGTTACAGTCATTTTTAGGCAAGATAAATTTTCTTAGGAAATTGATTTCAAATTTAGCAGAATTGATTAGAGAACTAAATAACATGTTGAGAAAGGACTTAGCACTTAAATGGACAGTGGAGGCCAAACATTCCTTTGAAGCCATCAAGGAAGCCTTAACCAAAACTCCAGTCCTTATAAGTCCTAATTTTCAAAAAGACTTTATAATTTTTTCTTTTGCTTCAGAACACACCATTGTGGCAGTCTTGCTGCAAAAGAATGACCAAGGATATGAACAACCAATTGCATTTTTCAGTAAATCCTTAAGAGATGCCACACTCAAATACAATATTATGGAAAAGCAAGCATTAGCTTTGGTAAAGGCTATCAAAGATTTCAGAGTCTATATTTTGTATTCTCGCATCATTTCTTATGTTCCAAAATCAGTAGTTAAGGACATTTTGACACAAAATGGGCCTGAAGGAAAGAGAGGCACATGGATTGCCTCTATATTGGAATATGACATAGAAATAAAGCCTACTAAACTTATCAAAGGCCAAGGTTTAGCCAAACTCATGGCTGAATCGAAATGTCAAGCCCTAGATATAAATTTCATTGGTGCCCTTGATGATCAGGAAGAGATGGTGACTCCACAGATCAGTGAACCTTTTACAGATTCACCTTGGTATGCAGATACCATACTTGTATTACTAAACTTACAAGCTCCTCCTCATTCGACAAGAACTAAAGCTAGATTTTCGAAAGTGAAGTCATTAAACTATTGTATCATAGATAATGCTTTGTTTTGGAAAGACAAAAGTGGTATTCTTTTGAACTGTTTATTGAAATATGAAGCTGATAAAATTATGCAAGAATTTCATGCAGGGGATTGTGGAGGACACTTGTATTGGAAAACTACTGCTGAAAAAATCTTGAGGGTTGGTTTCTACTAGCCCACTCTTTTTGCAGATGTTAAAAAACATGTGACCTCCTATCATAAGTGCTAGATATTTGAGGGAAAAAGAAAGATTTTACCTTTACCTCTCAAACCCATCTCCATAGAAATGCCATTTCAACAATGGGGGTTAGAATTCATTGGAGAAATACACCCAGCCTCCTGAGCCCAGCATAAGTGGATTTTGACAGCCATTGATTATTTTACCAAATGGATAGAAGCCATCCCTTCTAGACAAGCCACAGACATTGTCATTATATCATTCCTAGAAAATAATATCCTATCAATATTTGGATGCCCCTAAAGCTCATTAGTGATAATGTAGCTGTCTTTAAATCCAACAAAATGATAGACTTCTCTAACAAATACCACAACACCCTTGGCAACTCCACTGCTTATTACCCCCAATATAATGGAATTGCAGAATCCTCTAACAAAAACCTGGTCAATATCATTAAGAAATTACTTGAAGACAACAAAAATACATGGAACAAAAATTTGGTCAATGCCTTATGGGCAGATAGACTAACTACCAAGAAGTCCATTGACACATCTCCCTATCAATTAGTATATTGGATGGATGTTGTTTTTCCATCTTCATTGGGAGTGCCAGTGATGAAGATCATCCAGGAGTTTCAGGTAGAACCAAATGATATCCAAAGAAGGATAAATCAGACCATACACTTGCAGCAGACCAGAGAAGAAGTATATGTAAAATCACAGGTAATCTAGGACAAAATCAAAAAGATATTTGATAAAAAGACCAAAGCTAATGATTTTTACATAGGTGATAAAGTTCTTAAGTGGGATTCAAGAAGAGAAGACAAAAGAAAACATGGAAAATTTGACTTCTTATGGCAAGGGCCTTATGTCATTTATGGTTACAGGGGTAACAATGCATTTTTCTTGAGAGAGATAGATGGATCAGATCTACCAAGAGGACCTGTCAATGGTAGAATGCTAAAGCATTACATATCCACTCATTAACAATAGTTCACTTTACCTTGCATCATTGTACATAACATTGCAGAATGTAGATTGGATTGGATGGTGATCTTTTGAAGTTGAAGCCCAGAGAGAAGGCCCTGAGCTTTGAAGGTTTCACCTTCATAAGTATCAATAAAGAAGAATCACAGAAGGACAATTTACAAGGTAACTTCAGTCACAGTTCAAAGGCTACTAATCCTAAAGTTCTTGACATTTCACTAGGAGATGCCATCCCCATGTGGAGGCACTGTTAGGGTCCTATAATAATAGGATTCATAATTTTGAATTGGCTATGATTACTCTTGTAATATTGTACATACTTTTGCATTTTGTAAAATGTTTTCCATATTAAAAATAAAAAAATGTAAAGAGGGTATGTCCTAAAAGAAATATCAAAGGACAAAAAGAATAAGAAAAGATAAAAAAAAAAAGTAAAAAAATATGAACCCCAAACAAAAATAGATCATGAAAGTGTGCAAGTCTAAGTGCCACTACTTTTTACTTGTGAAAAATAATGGTTGTGTGCATCTTGTCATAAATGCCACAACCCATGATAGTCAAATAGTTTAATCTTGACTAGTTCATGCTTTAAATTTCATGTTTATAGATAAAGAATAAAGATCTAGCCAAATTGTTTAATCTTGGCAGATCAGTAGTTATGTAGAGAAATAAAATGTCCTCAACAACTTAATCTGAGACATTGGAAGATATAAGGTTAGAATAACATAGTTTTATTTTCAAAAGAAAAAGGAAAGAAAGGGTCTGCTAGTTTAAATGCACCCAATAAAGTGAAAAAAAAATGTTAGGGTAAGTAAGGGGTAGGTACAAGAAAGGTTGCAAAAGTACAAGGTTGTTAAAGAAAAAGCACATTTATCATGCTTAATCCTATGTTTCAATGTGCATGAGCAGTTATGAAAGTGAAAGGATGTTCACAAGCAGATTTAATTAACTTCCCCTCATTTCATTTCACCCCCCATTACATCATTACTAATTTCCCCATTATCTCATCATTTCTTAAGAGTATACCCGTTTTCCTTCATTTTGACCCTTACCCCTTGGTTTCACACATTTCCCTAGAAAATTACCCTCCAAAGGTCATTTCCCAACCCAAAACCCCTCTTCCCTAGTGTGAAACCCATTCCCCTTTGAAAAAATCATTTTCCCCTTATTAATTTCCCTATATTTTTCCTTAAAAAAAACCCATAAAACCATTTATCCTAAGTTTTATTCCCCCCTCCACACTATTTAATTAACTACCCCAAATTCACATTTTTCCCGACAAAACCATTTTAACCCACCACCCTGGTGCGGTCAACAAACCCCGCCAAATTCAACCCTGGTCCCACTTTATTAAACCCACTTATATTTAACCCATCCTTATTCATTAATTAATTACAGTTAAGTGTAATTAACCCCCCCAAGGCCTCGCAAATCTCCGCCCTTACTTCCTCCATGCATTTCCACCGTGCGATAGCCGTTAGATCTTGCACCCCTAGATCTAACAACGTGCATCCATATCACGCAGACTCCCTTTCTGACCTCTACCCGCCCGAGAGCACGCGAGATTCGTGGTTTTTCTCAGGCCCGTTTTGGTTACGTGACAGCTTTAGGTGAAATCGCGTGCTCTCGGGGAAATACTGCTTGACTGCCAAAAGCGATGCGATGGCCGCCGAAACCGCCTCCCCGCCAAAAGTCGAAACCACCCAATGTTCATTATGAATTTCACGCCAAATTCTAACCGTTTCCAATTAAAAAGCCAAAGACACTCATTTTCACCCTTTTCGCTCATTCACTCTGTGAAAGCTTCCTAAGCCTTCCTGCGCCACCCTGAGCCTTTGCAACCAAATTTGACCACTAATTACCTCCCGAACACGCTCCAGACGCACAATCCAACCATCCAGTGCACAACTGAAGCCACAGTACCCTCTACAACTACCATTGAAATTGGTTTGAAGCCTATACCACCATTTCCAAGTATTTTGACAAAAACCCAAAACTTCCATCTCAATTTGAAAGTATACAGTCAATTCAAACATTAATTAATTAAATTTAACTAATCTTTCCCTTAAATTAAGAGTATTTCCCCCCTGAAATACCCAAACCCCTATTTTACGACCTACAAACTAACCTTTCACTCCACCATAGTTGTCAAAGCTTCACTTCCACAACATGTATAAGCCTAATTCTCACATTTTATCCTAAATATGGCTACCCAAACCTCTTTGAATGTCAGAGCTGTGTCAATCCCTCATCTGGAAATTGACCATTTGGCCCTAGTAGACATAGATTTCCAAATAAAAGACACTGCAACTCCAACCCACCTTCTGAAGCTCCACTGTTGGAGTAAGGACATATTTCTAAACCATGCAGATGACATCCACCTTTGGGAATCCAATTTACCCAAATACCTATTCCCAGAAGTTCACCCATTCCCTGATATTGTACATTTTTGTCATGCTTGTTATTCCTAGCCAAAGGGCTATTAATGCCCCAAATCAGCAATTGTTATTCACCATTATGCCTGAGTCAATCAACCAAATGCTACAAATCCAATCTAGTCCTAATCAGACCCCTCTATCCATTGGAAACCTATTGGACTTATCCATCACATTAGTCCAGGTGAAAATCAAGCAAATCTTCCAGAATTTCATCATTGAAGACTGCCATACTCCTATAGATACCCCACCTTATGCTGCCGCCATTTTCTCAGAAACTGGCAGACATATAATCACCATGCTCTCATGCATCCTACGATACACATCAGATTAGCATGTTGATGAGGTCATCCTGGCCTTCCTATCCATTTTCACTCCAAGAAAGCCTCCTGCTATCATGTCTGATTATGCTCTATTCATTACAGACAAAATGCATGAACAATTCACCGGACTGCCCACTTAAAGAGTTTTCAAATACTATTCAGTGTTGTTTTATATTTTTTTGTATTACCAGGCAGATAAGTTCCCTGTGAGCATCCAGAAGTTGGACACCAGGGGAAAGGAGAGATTCCTTTGTATACCCTGTCATGAACATGCTGACTTCTAATACTCAGCCTAGAATCAACCAAGACATCAAGAGAGTGCTACAATTGGCAAAGAACAACAAGGTGGGAGACAGGTACGTCTACCAGAACCACACTGAGATCAGAGTTTATGGCTGCTAGTTAGCCCCTTATAAATTGCCAAAATACCTCCCTATGAGGATATTTTCCCTTGAATATTTCAGACAAATCATCAATTTTGATGAGGTCCATTTCCTATTTTCTAGGAAGAAAACCCTGTTCATGATGAAAAACCAATTAGGCCCATTCATTTGCAACAATAGAGATGTTGGACCAGAGGCCGACATGTTACTACAATAAATTAAATTCAGAAACAGCTTCATATGGCAGTATGACCCTTATGGGGTCATAAAGAAGTTGGGACCATACATCCACCACCCAAGACAAGACATTGAAAAGTTTGCCAACCAATCTGAGTGGGTGGAGAATACATTGATTGATATGGACAACACAGTTGTGGATGTTGAGAACACACTGATTGATCTTGAAAAACAATTTGACCAGAGCTCTTTCCTACAGGTTCCAGAACTAGGAGAACCAATGAATGTTCATCTTGTGTTACAGACCCCGGCCAATGAAGAAAAGAATCCAAAGAGGAATAGGGAGGAGGCATCCAACTCTGCCATGGACACTACAAATGAGTTGTTTGAGCTAAGAAAGAGGCCCAAATTGAATCCTGTGTCTGAACAGGAGGAGAACATTGCATCAGAGGAAATAACTAACACTAAGACAATGGGGTAGAGAAGTAAAGAAGCAGTTGCATCAGGTGAAACACAACAGCCATCAACCTCCAACACACAAATGATAGAGAGACAACAGAGTGTTGAGGTTTCTTCCTTTGTCAGGCCAGCTGACAGGGAAAAGGATATCAAAGACAGATTCAAAGAGATAAAAATGAGGAATGAGAAGTTGAAGGCAAAGACATATGCCCAATACTTCAAGCATACTCCACCAAACCAGAGCATATTGATGTCAGAATTTGACATCAAAGCAGGAAAAATGCAGGTTTCATTTTTGCAGTCCACTGTACAGAAGCTCAAAAAGGTAGGTCTGTGTCTAAGCATTCAAGTTGTCCTGATGATGGATCCCGGTTGGGATTTGAAACGTTGGCAGAAAATGGTTCTTACTGTGGATTCTCTGATAACTAAGTCGAAATTAATAAACCACAGAGGTCTTAAATCCAGAATCATTTCTCTACATGAAGGGGATACCTGGAGTGAAATCATTTTGCTCGAAAAAACTAGAGCGAAGATAGCAAGAAGAGCCACTGACCTGCATTTTCTTAAGAACTGTCGTGACAATAATCTCATTCCCCCATTTGCTCAAATTAATCATAGATTGCATAACCGATATAATAACAAGGAATTTACAGCCGACATATCATCTAAAGTTTTTCAAAAATATTGAAAGCCAACATTCATCTCTCTTTTTCTCTCGTCATTACTATTTAATCCCTCAAATAAGCTCTTCTTCTATCAAGCATTCAAGTTGTCCTGATGATGGATCCCGGTTGTGATTTGAAATGTTGGCAGAAAATGGTTCTTACTGTGGATTCTCTAGTAACTAAGTCGAAATTAATAAACCACAGAGGTCTTAAATCCAGAATCATTGATTCTGTCAATGATATCTGGCCATCCATCCAGGTCATTTTAAACAAATTGATTTGATAAAGTAGGCTACAGAAGCCATTCAGAGAGTTAAAGCGAAACTTGGAGATATGCCAGAGGAAGTTGCAAGAATCATCCACTTCCTCAACTCTAAGAACAAGTATGATCTGCAAGAATTAGAGGTACCCGACATGACAGGTACGATTTTGGAAGTTAAAAAGGTCCTCACCAAGAGGAATTTGATGTTGAAATTGGAGGATAAGTGTCAAACCATGCAATTGGCCATTGACAGTTTCATGGTTAAGTTCAAACTTTTGAGGCAAAAGGGATTACCAAATCCCCTAGTTATAAATGATAAGCTAATGACACTAAAGGATTATAATAAGAATATCAGGGAAGTGGCCAA
The DNA here is from genome assembly GCA_031772625.1 of Pinus tabuliformis. Classification (NCBI taxonomy): domain Eukaryota; kingdom Viridiplantae; phylum Streptophyta; class Pinopsida; order Pinales; family Pinaceae; genus Pinus; species Pinus tabuliformis. The sequence goes on from CM062818.1 coordinate 2,081,547,777, forward strand.
AGATCAGGTAAACACTTCATCCATGAAGGGCATACCAACAGGAAAAGTATTGTATCAAACATTTGAGAATTTGTTTTGCCTTCAGCATGAGGTAAAACACCTTTTTATTAATAAGCCAACTTTTGCCAAGTATACAGAGGCAAATGAGATATACAGAAAATGCTCAATATCTAATTACTAGATGTTGAGACATGGGAAAAACTCAATGATTTTCTGTAGGAATACACAGTAAAAATTTGAAATGTACAGTAAAAATTGAAAATGCACAGTAAAAGGGTATTGACAGGACAACAAGGTCAAAAAATATCAGATGAAAGGTCATAAGTAAATATGACATCCAGCGTGAAGATCAAACAACCAAGCAGCTTAAAGGGAAAAATATCAAAGACTGAAAGAAAATAGAACCTAAATAATAGGGACAGAAAACAACAGTTCAATAGCTGTCTCTATCTTCTCGCATGAAGATATTTCCTTTTACTAGATTAGTTCTCAATGCAGTTTGAGATATTTTGTAAATTCTTTTTGTATAAATAATTCATAATTTGAAGTATTGAGTGTGGATTGCTATACATTTGTAGAGTTATTTTGATCTTAAACCTAAGGGTCATTGTACCAATTTTCAAGTCAACAAACTGGAGCAAGTAATAAAAATATTGCACTACAAGATTCATGAGATGAGCTATTGCAGTTAAGTATCTTTTTTGTCTGATTTTGTTACTTTCTTCTGTGTTTCATAAACTTAAATGTTATTCAAATTTGAATGAATTAATTGGAAATATAACTCAGAATTTGTTTAAGTACACTCTATTTTCACAGTTAGTCATTTATATGTTTTCCTCTGATATCCGAATTTGAGAACCCTTAATTTCTCTCCCATCCCGATTGAACTCTTTCATTCTCTTCATAATCTAGCCTAAGGAACCCTTAATTACTCCCTGGATTCGATTAGAAACAATTTCACCATCCACCCTTTGAGATCTGTAATAACTCACCTATCTTGTCCTGTAGACACTGTTTTTAAAGCTTGATCCAGTCCAGTTTGTCTAACATTAGACCCCATATCCCAATGGTAAAAGAAAACCTTTTTTCATCTAAGTGGTCCCATCACCCAAATTCAAATAAAAAATCCTAGCACAATCATAACTAGCCTAAAATCAATTAACTAAAACAAAGTTAAATCATAAAGAGAGAGCCCTCTCTGAGATTAGGAAGGTTAGATCCTAGTCTCCAAAGTTGGTTTGTGGTTACCTCTATCATTTCTTATTCTGAACAACTTACAAGAAATTTTTGAGTGATAACACTATCGAAGCGTGAATGCAAACAATGAGCAGGCAATATAATCTTCATGGATTACATGCCTTTGACAGAAGCTCACAAAGGTAGGTCTGTGTCTAAGCAAGGCTGATTCAACTTCGCCTTTGTATGTGTTATATGAAAAGTCATTCCAGAGATCCTCCAAGACTTCAAAAATAATTTCCATAAGAAAGACATCTCAGAGGATAAACTATAGCATAAGTCATGAAAGGTGTGAAGAGATTCAAAATACACTTTAAGAACTCAGCTTGTCATCCATCCCTCCTTCTAGCGCCAAAAAAGTTGATGGTACTGGACCCGCCAACATGTTCGGAGACCTCCCCGGTAAGAAGTCCCAACTAGACCTCAGACTGTTTGGAGTAGGAGTCCTAGAAATAGGTATTAAATCTATGCCTTGACCGCGATAGCGCATAGAGGTAAGACATATATCTTTGTCAGAAGCAAGAGTGTGACCTCGCAGTGAGTCAAGTGAGATGCATGGGGGTTCTAACACATAGAATGAGAAAATAAGTGCATCCCTTAGAATCCTGTAATAGTATGCATCCTTAAAGGAACACACGAGTTGAGTGACATCATAAGTTGGAAAGAAAAATAGTCAACAATCCAAAATTATTGGTTAAACCAACAACACAACCTCAACAAGATTCATACAATCGTATACAAACTAGTTCATACACAAATGCTTAATTTAAACAACATACATTGCAAAGTAACCAGAATAGTCGAGCTATAATAAAAACATATGCATGAAGACGTGCATGCTCTGTTATATTATATAAAGTGAAATTTACATCCATACATACAACCATGACAACCACTAGCCCCAATAGTGGAATGCTACAGTCAACACCTCCTTCTCCTCCAAAGAGATGTACTTGCTCTGCATTGTGTCAAAGCCAAGGCTCATCACAATACTCTCCAAGCCCTCTCTAAGCAATGCCTAGTAAACTCTTGGCTCCCCAAAAGCCCATTTTGTGAGTTATGAGGTTCTATTTATAACAAAGAGTGGGCTGACCCTTGACATTCCCCTTTGTGACACTTGGACTACCCTCATGACTCTTGAACTTCATTACATGTAACTCTTCATATTACATATGACTGTTTGCATTCCACTAATGACACTTGGAATTTCACTTTAAATCATGTTTACAATAATAATACATTTTCCACATATACTCATGTGGGACAAAAAATAGGCTTGATTCAGCCAGATAAGAGAACACTGAGACTCAGATGGTTGTGGAAAGATCAACTCGTCAACATCCTCTTAGTGATGTTGGGTGACGAACTAATTCCAAGCTTGGTATTACACAATGGTGTCCGCGTACTATTTGATGATTTCTTTCTGGAGACAAACTCTTGCATCCATCGCTTTCAGGTATACTAATCTAGAACCTTTGTCCAACACGTCTTGTAACATGCACAACTTAGTCCTAAGCATGGCCAAACTAGTGACATATCTTTGCATGTTCTCTGCATTGATCTGCAAATTTACGTTGGTGGCCATGTGCATCAACTTATCAAAGTATGTTTGGAGCTCCAGTCAGACTTGGTTCTTCTCTTTGACTTTGGTGAGTGTTCCAATTGATGGGGTGTCATATTTTCTACCCACAACATCCAAACTCCTAAAAAACCATGTGTACGAAGCCTCAACATTGGTGAAGAGCAATGAGAGTTCCTCATTGTTCCATATCAGACTCTAGATGTGTGCTTTATCCAACTCTACCTATGGATTCATCATCTTTCAAGTGAAGCGGGGCTCCCTTGTACCTCATTGTCCATGTCTGTACATAATCAATAGTGGCATGTATGTCTATGAGCATGCACATTATCTTGATGTCACACTGCTAATGACCATGTAGATGGAAAATTTCCTTGTGCATGATGACGAACTTGTCATACAGTCTCCACATGACTGTCTCGAGAGTCGATACTTTAGCAAGTATCAATTTCTTCATCTCTTCTCTAATGGATCTTGTTGATTGTTCCTATCTCTTCTTGGCTACTTGCAATTCATTAGCCATGCGCTCATTTTATATTATCAAGAACTTCACACTTGAGCTCGTGGCTTTGGCATAAAACTTCATAGCATTAGCCAAGGCAACCCGATGTCTTCGCACTGGGCTTCTCAAACCAAGACTGGAGGGTGATTCTACCCAAAAAACACATGATTGGTGACAAAGAGTTATTCAGTGAACTGGAGGATAAATATATTAAGATGCATATTGAGATGGGTGATGATGGTAAGTATAGTGTTTCTGGTGTGGGAAGTATTACTTTTTAGAGGGAACATGCAGCTCCACTCACCTTGAAGAATTTTATGCATGTAACCAGGTTGACGAAGAACTTGGTATTCATTGCCATGCTTGAGGATAGAAGCTATGATGTGATCCTTTCAAAATGAAAGGCGTTACTTGGACACATAGCCACGGGTCAAGTAAAGAAGATGGGGATTTGAGTTCATAATCTCCATAATATAGAGGTAGAGGATTGTGTTGCTTTGAGTTCAAAAGTGGAAAAGATGTTGACCTGAGACATCGGTGAGTTGTGGCACAGGAGATTGGGCCACTTGCATCATGGGGCTTTCAAGATATTACAGCAAATCTCTACCAGTCTTCCCAAAGGTATGCTTAACCAAGTTGATACATGCAAGAGTTGGTAAAATACACCAAGTATTCCTTTGGATATAGAGACAGAAAAGAAGAGTTTATTATGGAGAGAGTCGATTCAGATGTATGTGGACCATTCTTGACAGCATCCACGACCAAACACAGGTATTATGTTATATTTGTTGATGACTATTCTCATAAATGCTGGGTCATTTGTATGCAGAAAAAGGATCAAAATTTCACAAAGTTTTGTGAGTTTAAAGCATTGGTATAGAAAGAGTCTCAAAAGAAGGTTAAAGCTCTATGGATTGATAACGATGGTGTGTATGTCTCCAATGATTTTAAGAAATTTTGTGCAGTGGAAGGGATTAAACGAGAGTTGACGACACCCCATAAACCTCAATAGAATGGGGTTGCCGAGAGTAAGAACGTGAGCATAGTAGGGGTAGCAAGGGCGATGTTTCATGATCAGGGCCTACCAATACATTTGTGGGCCAAGGTATGCAACACAACAGTTTATGTTCAGAATCGTAGCCCATATCAGATACTTGAGATGAGGACACCATAGGAGGCTTATTATGGTAAGAGGTCAGATGTTGGTCACTTCAGGATTTTTGGGTCATCGGTTTATTGCCATGTGACCAAAGATGCATGGAAGAATATTGATCCAAAAGCAGAGTTGGGGATCTTTATGGGGTACACTGATACACCCCACAACTATCGGGTGTACATGCTGACCCATCGGATGATATTGGTTCGCAGGGATATCAGGTTTGATGAGGAGAAGGCCATGCAATTATCCTTTGAGAGGAAGCTTGAGCTACATATGGATGAGGAGATTTTAGCTCCTAAGGTTGAGGGGCCTTAGATTGATGTGGAGTAGCCACATGCAGAGGTTCAGAGAGTGGAGACATCCACTCAGGCAGAGTCTTCCAGAAAGGGAAGAAATCACACTAGAGAGGCTGACATATTGTTGGATGATGCACGAGAGAATGTGGGATCACCCTCTTCTCAGCGCAGACAGAGGAGGTCACTAGAGAGGTACACTAGATACATGGCACTTATGGGTGCATGTGTTGTGATAGAGCCATCTTCCTTTCAAGAAGCAGTGCAACAACTAGTTTGGGTTGATGTGATGGTGGAGGAGTATGACTCCATAGTTCGAAATAGTGTTTGGAATGTGGTCCCGAGACCGGAGGACAAGTCAGTTGTGAGCTCCCATTGACTTTACAAGGTAAAGCAAGTTGTATATGGTAGTGGGGAAAAGTATAAGGATAGATTTGTGGCCCATGGATTTTCATAGGTAGAGGGGATTGACTGTGATGAGACCTTTTCTCCTATTGCAAGGTACTCGTCAAACTATTTTGGCACTATTAGCATAGATGGGTTGGAAGATCCATCAAATGGATGTGAAGATTTCCTTCCTCTATGGCATGATTGAGGAAGAGGTGTACATAAAGTAGCCCAAAGGTTTTGAAACCTTGGACCATGAGTCACATGTGTGCTAACTCAAGAGAGCGTTGTATGGGCTGACGCAAGAACCCCATACTTTGTACACCAAGATAGATAGCTACTTCATTAGGTTGGGCTTCAGGAAGAGTGAATCAGATGTGAACCTATATCACATAGTGGTGGAAGTCAAGACGTTGATCATTGTACTTTATGTAGATGATCTTACACTGACAAGTGATGAGAATCTCATAAAATCTTTGAAAGAGGAACTTGCAAGAGATTTTGAGATGAACGACTTGGGGCTCATGCATTACTTTCTTGGCATGGAGGTATGGCAGGCAGATGGGGAGTTTTTTGTATCTTAGGGCAAGTATGCCAATGAGATACTCAAGAGATTCTACACGGATAGTAGTAAACCCATGGAGACTCCTCTAGCTGGTAACCAGAGGAAGGAGGATGCTACTTCAGGGGAAGTAGTGGAAGCTATTATTTATAGGCAGCTTGTGGGTTCACTCATGTACTTAGTGAATGCATGACCAGATATGTGTTATGCAGTTAGCCAACTTAGTTAAGTGATGGTTAGGCCTACAAAGTTGTATTCGAAGGAGGAAAATCATGTATTGAGATACCTTAGAGGCATTACTCAGTTTGGTTATGGTACAAACAGAAAGAGGGAGTGAAGCTTCAAGGATTCACTGATGCAAATTGGGCAGGGATTCCATCCGACAGGAAGAGCACATCAGGAGGGATCTTTAGCATTGGGTCAGCAACATTTTCTTGGTATAACAGGAAAGAGATATTGGTTGCACTCAGTTTGGCAGAGGAAAAGTACATGGTTGCAAGTTAGGCAACATGTGAGGCTATCTGGATGAGGAAGATCCTAGTTGGTTCATTTGGTCAGCAGATGGAGCCGACAATGATTTATTGTGATAATATAAGTTGTATCAAACTCTCTGAAAATCCAGTCTTTCATGATCAGTCCAAGCATATTGATATCTGATATCATCATCTCAGAGATTGTGTATGTAGGCAGATCATGATGTTAAATTCATTCCCACGGAGGAGCAAGATGCTGACATCTTGACAAAGGCATTGCCAAGATTTAAATTTGAGTTTCACAGAGACACGATCACGGTAGTTGATACTCCCTTTCTTGTTGAGAGGGAGTGTTTATAAATGGAAACAAGAAATTCCAGTTTAATTCGTCCTTGAATTAAACTATGAATTAAATCTGAATTCTATTCTCATAGCAACTTAAAATAGTTAAATTAAGTCTATTAAACTTACTTAACTTAGGAAATTCGAGTTGGAAGTCTTTTGGAAGTCATGTATATGTTCTCTCTACTTTGTAGGAGTCCAGTATGAATTAATTTTGAGTTCTAAAATAGAAGACTCAGTTTCATGAGTCAGTTCAGTTAAATTAGTTCTCAAACTGATTGAGAGAACTAATAGTGAGTTAACAATTTGTGGTGACATTAATGAACTGCACCAGTGCTACTCTAGTTAACTGAATATTTACTCATCAGAAACTCATGCATGTCGATTATGAGAAAGACCTAGTTGAGACTAGAGTGTAGGGAGAGTGTACTATTTGACTTAGATTTTCCTGAGTTGCACTGATAATGCATGCATTTAGGAATTGATCCTTGAGGGATTGCGTTATTTTTAGAGGCTATATTTCCCTTTAAATACAAGCCATCCTTCAAAAGAATTAAACATTGGAATAGAGACTTGGAGATCTTGTGAAGAGGCTAAGCGTTGGCCTTGAGCTTGCTTATGAGTTGGAGATTGAATTTGTCGAGTGCTAGGATTGTTCTTGAGAGAACAAGCATTGTAATTTTATCTTGATTTTCCAGATTAATACAAAATAGATCGTGGGGTTTTGAGCTGTGGCTTTACCCGGATATTTGTTTTATTATTTGCCTTTGATTCTCTTCCTCTATTTATTATTGTTTGCTCCATCTTTATGGGCTTCTGCTGTAAAGAGTAGAAGTAGATTCTTGTCTCTTGCTTTAGTGAATTGCATTAGCTTGTGAATTTGCAACATTTTCTACAGAAAAGTGGTAGGGGCATTGCATAATCCAAAAGGAAGGACCCTATAAGAAAAGGTACCCCTAGGATAGGTGAAGGTGGTTTTATCCTGGTCCTCTGGGCTGATTTGGATCTGATTGTAACCACTGAATCCATCAAGGAAAGAGAAGAACTTCTTTCCTACCCGACCATCTAATAATTGGTCAATGAAAGGTAGAGTGAAATGGTCCTTTTTGGTGGCTTTGTTTAGCTCTCTGTATTCCACACAGATCCTCCACTTCCCATTTTTCTTTGGAACCAGAACCATAGGAGATACCCACTCACTATCTGAGATGGGGTAAATGAACCTTGCATCCAAAAACTTCTGTAGTTCTTCTTTGACTATATCCTTGAGGGTTGGGTTCATTCTCCTCTGAGGTTGGTGCACTAGCTTGCAGCCTTCCTTGATGTAAATGTGGTGAGTACACACCAAAGGGTTCACTCCCTTCATTTCCTTGTAACTCCAGGCAAAGGCATCCAGATGCTTTCTTAGCATGTCACGTAACTCCTCTTCCTAGTGTGCAGAGAGAGGGGTTGATTTTCAATGTTCTTTCTGGACCAAATTATATCATCTTGACATGAGTAGGACTTGAGTCAGCTAGGCACAAATCAGTCCAAGGGTTATCTTCATCTTTCTTCACTAACTCCTCAAGAGACATGGTGTTGGGGGGCTGATTCTAGAGGATTTTCTCAATCAGGTTGTCTTCATCAAGTTTTCCCCCTCCTATAGTAGGATCTAGGGTATATATTGGGGAAGAGTAGACTTAATCTTCCTCCTCCTCTCCTAACCATAAAGGTAAGTCATGCTCCAAATATGGTTGGGCAAGAGGGTACAATACCAATTGTTTAAACAAATGCCCATTTTTAATGGTCATATTCCCAGCCCTGCAACTTATGTAAGCATCATCAGTGGCTAACCATCACCTTCCAAGGATGAGAGGATAACCATTGAACTTGGTCTTAGGTTGGAGAACTAAGAAGTCAGTAGGGTATTGCTAGGAATCAATGGAGACCATCACATCCTCGACTACTCCCTCTAGAGCTATTGTGGACTTGAATGCAAGCTGCAATACTTTTGTGGTATTTCTTAATTATCCTTGGAGATTCAATTTAAGCATAGTATCCTTAGTCATCACATTGATGGAAACCCTAAGATCGATCAAGGTATGGGGGAAAATGATGCCATCGATGTGTACATCTACCACAAGACTTCCAAAATCTAGATACTTTGGGCAAATCACCTGCCCCAACTTTAAGTTAAACAGATTTCCAATGATATTAATGGTAGGGGTGTATTTCTTTCGTCTCCCAGGATGTTTGAAAAATTTCTCCTCAATTAACTTGTTGTATATGGGGACATCCTTGATAGTTTGTAGGAGCGGGATTTTAACACATGGGTTTTTCAATTCACCCAGAAGTTCAGTCTCTTCTGGGGTGTGCTGGACAAGATGGATTAATCTCTTAGGAAAAGGAGGTGGATTTTCTTGAGGGACACTCTCCTCCTTGTCCTCTTCAGGCTCCTCACGTGGAGATGGAGGTTGATTATATAGAAGCACTCTTCCAGACCTAGGTTGATTTCTTGAATTTCCACAACATATGCATTGTAAGATGCTTCCCCACTATAGACCTATTGTGTCTATCTATTTTTCGGGTTCGGATTTGGTTGAGTAGGCATCTGAGGTTTCTTAAGTGGAGCAAGGTGAAGGAGTCGTGGTTGAGATGGAGGTGGAGGGAGTAAGGTTGGAGATTGGTTGTATGGGGGCCTCCACCCCTGGGATGGTGCATTCCACTGAGGTTGTGGAGGAGTATATCGCTAAAATGGTTGGTTCGGAAGTTGAGAATGGTATTGAGGTGAAGAAGACCAGGGAGAAGGTGTGGACCATGAACGATGAGTAGGAGGGCACCAAGAAGGAATGGTTGCATTCTGGTTAGGGTTGTAATATGAATAGGATGCCACTTGCATGCCTTGTTGGTATGGTCGAGGTCCTTGATGTTAGGATATTCTGACACATAGGAAATAGTTAAGTATAACTTGGTCTAGTGTAGAGTTAGGTAAAGTGTGTTTCTTTACCATGTACTTTTGTAACTTACAATCCGACGACCACGATATGTAGTGATCCTACAGTTCATTCTCTCCTCAGTATTACCGACACTTGATCCATGGCTTAACACCCGATTGGTCCATGATCTATATTTAAAGAGCATGGAGAGTCATTTCTAGGATAACCATTCATGAGGAAATATTATGTAAATTTCCATTCTTTTATTAATAAATTGCCTGAAGTGGTTGCGTTGGCTCAGGCCGTGGCCTGTTTCCCTTTTTGATGGTTTTAACCTCGTCAACAATACTGGTGTATTGATTTGTGATCTGTTTTTGAATGGTGTCCTTCAGTGTTCTGTCTGAGGAACTTACCCTGTAAATTCCTAAATGGTATCAGAGCCAAGTTGAGGGCCGCATTCGTTGGTGATCCAAATTTGAAGCCGGTAGAACTACATCCGACTGTCGTTTCCTAGATCTACTGTTTCTGATTGCTTTCGGGCCGATAGGACTGCTTTATTGTGTTAGGAGCATCTGTTCCAGTGAGGAACCCCTTTCGTTTCATGCGAAAAGGTTTCCGGTAGCCCTAGGTACGTCATTTTTAAGATCTGGAGGTATACAATGTTTATTTGCAGTTTTTAGTTATTTTCTCTCTGTTTATTTTAGTTTATTTAGCTCTTTGTTTTTTTATCACCAAATCTATACCTTTCATTTCTGCGTATGTTATTTTCCCTGTGACTCTGTGCGATCTGGAAAAATCAGAAAAAGAAAGGAAGGATTTTTCTCATGTGTATGCTCTTTTCTGCCATGCCTTAGTGTGATCTCGAAAAATAAAAAACATTGAGGAAAATATTTAGTTTTTGGCTAAAGCTAACTTCAAGCCATAAGGTTTGTTTTTCTTTTGTATGTTCAAGTTGGGTTTTTTGTTTTAGGTTTTGTAGGAAAAAAGAGATTTCTCAAGTAAGCACGCACCCCAAAGCTTCAGTGACTAAAAAAAAAACCCCTTCCTCTTTTCCAAAAATTACTAACCTTTTAATCTAGCTCACTTGATCCAAAGCTACTTTATGAGAATAGACGTCTTGAGTTCAAGTCTTTCTTTTTGTTGAGCTAATTAGATTAAGTTTGGAGAGGGGGAATATTTTCTTTTAAATATAACATTATCATTCATTTCCGCACATTCCCGCACTTCATCGACATCTTCAACAACTTTTCTTCAAAAAGGCATAACTTCTTCATCCAGAAGCCGTTTTCAGAGCCGTTTTTTCGTTTTTTTAATCAGCCTATTTTTTCGAGATCTTTCCACTGGAACACTTATTCTCAAGGACAAGACTACAAGTCCCCTTCCTTTGATTCCTTTTGTGATTATTTAATAAGAGAACAAGAAAAACTCTTACACCTTGGTCTTCTTAATCTTGGAAACTCTTCTAAGAAAGCCTTAGCCGCCCAGTAGCAACCAAATTCAAAGAATCCTAAGAAGTCATATCCTAAAAAGAATGGTCCTAAACCAAACAAGGGTTCTAAGCAATTTCAGCCTCAAAATGTAAAATCATTTCAACAAAATGATAAGGCAAATAAAAACAAAGGGAAGAAGACTGATAGACATTTCCCCTTTTTTAATTGAGATGGCCACTTAGAATCCAAATGCTTTAAGAAGATGGAAGCCTTGGAAGTATCAATGAAGAAGCATAACATCCATTTGGAGCACTCTTCAACTTCAACTTCATCTTCAGGAATAACACTTTCTGCATGTGTTTGTCAAACATCTCGGTTTGGATATGCACTAATTGTATCTTCTTCTTCTAATTCTCATGAGTGGCTCATTGATTCTGGAGCTTCTTATCACATGGCCAAAAACAAAGCCATGTTTTCTTCTTTAAATGATTGTAACACCAAAAATATATATGTTGGTGATGATAGATCTCTTAGTGTTGTAGGGACTGGAATTGTTCATATAGACAATGGTAAATTTAATGATGTATTATGTGTTCCAACCTTATCCTGCAACCTTCTATTTGTATATCAGATAACTCATTCAAGTGAAGGTAAAATCGTCGAATTTTCACCTCACGATGTTGTAATTAAGGACCTAAGAGTTCCTTGACAGATTTTAGCTACTGGCATTGGTGATGATTATACAAGGTTGTATAAGTTTAACAACTTTGGGTCATCCAATCTTCCCTCGGTATTTGTTGCTCATAATGATGAAGTGAGCAAACTTTGGCATGAGCGATTTCATCACTTAAACTATCGCTCCCTTGAGAATTTATGTAAAGAAAATATGGTGATAGGTCTTCCAATGGTATCTTGCAGAGATGGTGTTTGTTTCGGATGTGTTCTTGGAAAACATCATCGGGATAGTTTTGAAAAACTTGCCTCTTGGCATGCCTCAGCCCCTTTATAGCTTGTGCATAGTGATTTATGTGGTCCACTTCCAGTTGTTTCATTCTCTGGCTACAAGTATTTCTTAACTTTCATTGATGATTTCTCCAGACGCACTTGGGTATACTTCTTAAAACTCAAGAGTGAAGTATTTAACATGTTCTTGGCCTTTAAGGCCTTTGTTGAAAAATAATTTGGACATCAAATTCTTAAGCTAAGATCTGATAATGGCGAAGAATATGTTAACAACAAATTCATCAACTTTTGCACTGAGAATGAAATTCAAATGCAACATATTGTTCCATATACTCCACAACAAAATAGTGTAGCTGAAAGGAAGAATCTCACCTTAAAGGACATGGCTAATTGTATGCTTCAATCTAAATGACTTAGTCTTAATTTTTGTGAAGAAGCAATTAATTGTGAAAATTACATAATAAATTGCATTCCTACTAGGGCTTTAATGAATATCACTCCAGAAGAAGCAGGGAGCTCAATTAAACTAAACAAGCTGGCTCGTGATGAGACCCCTTGTATTTTGATTGCAACAATATTGAGTCATTGCCTTGTTGTGGTATGTAGTTTTGGCAAAGTCAACAAGCTATAATATCTATTATCATGATAAGTCGTCTCGTGATGAGACCTATTATTCTTTAAGTTTACAGTGTATCATTGGATTATTCCTTGAAGCTCGTAATTCTCTAGGTGGGGAGGAAGTCATTGGTTCCTTAAGAATAGCTTTGGATGACAATGGTAGAGTTTTTGGAAAGAGATTTTCTACAGAGAATCTTCGTTTTTTGTTATTGATGCTTTTCATTGACTGATATAAAACAAATTCCCACTAAAGGTTGTTTTTTATCAAAATTCGCAAGGTTGAAACTAGTATCATTTCCAGGCTTATAGCCTTTGACTGTATCTTTCAATAATAATGACCAATTTTCCAAATCAGTTCTATTTATACAAGCGAAAAACAAAATCTAAAAGAAATACTAGTCTTTTTCGTGAATTCCAAACATAACCATTTACAATTGGTTTTATTATCAAAATAAAGGAAAAACTAATTTACAAAAAATAGAAGAAGTGATCTTCTATGGAAAGTATTTTTTGAGGATATGCCTGTTAACAAGTAAAGATTCTCTTTTCGCTGCTAAATCTTGCAACATAAAAGTGGATGGACCTATGATTTCTGTAATTTAGAATGGGCCAAGCCACATTCGTTGGAATTTTGTATGTTTGCCTTTTTCTTCGTGAGCCTTATCCCATTTTAAAACTAAATCTCCAATTTGAAAGTCCTTTCTGGATACCATGTTTGAATCAAAAGAAGCCTTTACTAATGCTTGATGATGAGCGTGTGTTATTTTAGCCTGTTCTCATTGCTCTTCTAGCTTAAGGATTTGCAGTTGTCTTAGCTATAAGGATGAAGTTGGTGTTTCGTCAATAAATTGAACTAAGGCCAAAGAGGGAATTGCTAGGTGAGTTGGGAGAACCACTTCTTTCCCATAAACTAAATTAAAGGGAGAAGTGCTAATGGAGGCTTTCTGCGTTATTAGGTTTGCCCACAGAGCATACATCAAAGATTTGTGCCAATTCTTATGATTTTGATCGATTGTTCACTTAACAATTCTGATTAAGTTTTTATTCGTTGATTCGACCAACCCATTCCCCTCTGGGTAATAATTGGTAGAGTATTTAAGCTTAAAACCTCTTTTGAGTGCAAATTCAGTCATAGCATTGCCAGAAAAATATAATGCATTATCAAACATTAAAGTAGAGACTAAACCAAACTTGATGATTATGAACTGATCTATGAAGTCAATGATGTGTTCAGCATTAGCTGTCTTGAGAGGAACTGCTTCTACCCATTTAGTAAAATAATCTGTAGTTGTAAGGATATACCTATGTTGTTTAGAAGAGTGAGGAACGATCTCACCTATTATATCCAATCCCCATTAATCAAAGGGTTTATCGATATTGACTGGTTGCAAAGGCAACGATGGTTTCTTTTGTCTCTAGCAGTATTTTGACAAACTTGACATTTCCTTACATAGCTATGCGCATCTTTAAATAGTGTAGGCCAATAGTACCCTGCGCGTAAGATTTTATGTGATGTAGCTTCTCCAGCATAATTTCCACCTGCTGGTCCATCATGGAGTTCCTGCAACACTTTTCCAGCTTCAAATTTCTCAAGACATTGAAGGAGAACAGAATCATAATTCATCCTAAAAAGTACATTGTTTATGAGTTGATATTGCTTAGCCTTCAACCTTAGGGCTCTTTTCTTTGTATGATCTAGGTTTGAAGGAGCATATCCATTCTTTAGATAAAATATGATATTAGCATATAATGATTCAATATCGTCTAGGCTTACCTCATAGATTTGTACTTCTTGATTTGAAGATGGTATTTCGGAAATAAGCGATGCTCTAACCAGCATTTTGCAAAAGCCTTGACCTTTTACAATATTTGCTAGTTTAATTTTAGCGTCATATTCTTGTAAGGCAGTAACCCAATTTGCTCTTTTCTCACCCACGTCTTTCTGTACTAAGAGATTTCTTACTGCTAGAAACGGTACTATGATTTTTGTATGGGTTTTAAGAAGGAAGGGTCTAAAGTGCTTGATCGCTTTGAAAACAACATAAGCTTGTTTCTCGACGTCAGAATAATTTAATTCGGCCCCTTGTAGATTTGAACTAAAAAAGGAAATTGGGGCTTCCGCCTTGTCTTGATTTGCTTGAGTGAGTATCGCAGCATATGATCTATCAGAGGCAAATGTATACAAAATGAAAGGATCGGAAAAATTTGGAGTTGCTAAGGATGGGGCATTTACAATCGCTTGCTTAATCAAATTGAATGCTTCATATTCCTCTTGGCCCCATTTGAAGAGTGAATTCTTTTTAATCATTGCTTGTAAGGGAGATACAATCCTTGAGAAGTCTGGAACAAATCTCTTAACAAAATTAATCTGGCCAAGGAAGGATTGCATGGCTTTCTTGTTGTGAGGCAAGGGTATTTCGGAAATCTCCTTAATTCTATCGGGATCAATATGGATTCCAGATTTTAACACTATAAATCTAAGAAATTTCCTTCACTTAATGAAAAAAAGGACTTTTTTGGATTAAGTGAAATCCCATACCTCTGGCAACGTTGGAAGATCTACTTTAAGTCTATAAGACGATTACCACATTTTTTAGAATATACAGTTATATCATCTAAGTAAATTACTACTGATTTGTTTACTAATCCCTTAAATGCGATGTCCATGGCCCTTTGAAGTGTGGCGCCAACATTGATCAGACCAAAAGGCATCTTTTGATATGCGTAAGTACCCCATTTGGTTCTGAATGTGGTCTTTAGTTGATCGTTGGGATGGACCAAAACTTGGTTGTAGCCGGAGAAACCATCTAAAAATGACATTAATTATGATCCTGCAACTGCTTGCAATATTTGCTCCATGGGAGGCAGGGGAAAATTATCCTTTTGGTAGGCTTTGTTAAGGTTTCAAAAGTCAATACAAATTCTAATGTCTCCATTTTTCTTTCTGATGGGAACCAAGTTGGAAACCCATCTAGAATGTCGAATGGGAAAAATAATTTTGGCTTTCAATAATTTGTTGAGCTCACTTAATTTGACTTTCTAGATTAGGATGGATCTTCCTCAGCTTTTGCTGGACAGGTTTTTCATCGGTTATCATTTGGATAGTATGCTAAATGATAGAAGTGTCATAAGTCTTAAGGTCATCATAGTTCCAGGTAAAGATACTTTTGTATTGTTTCAGGAAACGAACATAAGCTCATCTTTCTTCAGGGGCTAGACCAAGACCTAGGTTGATATTCTGTGGCTTGGTATTAGTTCCTAGATTTACTAATTCATAGCTCAGAGTTGAACTCTGGAGTTTTGAATTGGTAGATCTCTTGAATCAGTCTTTCAAATCATATAGGTCTTCTAACTTGACTACTGATTTTGGCATAGCATTATTAGTGTTTTCTTGTTGCAACTATTTGTCATATTGGTCCTCATCAATTATCTGATTAGTGTAAGATACCTCTGATGTGATGAAGCTTACAATAGCAGGATCATCGTTGAAAATTCTCCAGTTTGTAACATTATCAGGAATCGAGGGTCTAAAGATCAATTCGATTGAGAATCTATCTGGGCTATAGTCTTCTGAGGGAATGAGCTTGGAAGCTACGTTTGCCAAGAGGTCAACACTAGCATTTTGGAGTCTGGGAATTGGTGAAATATTGAATGCTATAAAATGTTCAGTCAGATCTTGCACTAAAGATTGATAATGCTTTAAATGACCTGATAGACAATGTATAGTATTTCATACCTATTTAATAACAATTTCAGAATCTCCGAAGACTTGTAGATACTTGATATCTAATCCGATTGCCTTGTATAATCCTTGGACTAAAGCCTCGTATTCTGCAGTGTTAATTGTGCAATCGAACTCGAGTCTATAAGTTAGCATAATTTTGTTTCCCTCTGGACTAACTAATACACATCCTCCTCCTGCTCCATCGTTAGACTTAGAACCATCAAAAAATGACTTCCAAAATAAAGATTTATTTATAGGACTATCTATAAAATTAACACATTTAGAACAATCTGTTTGAGAAAAGTTTTCTACTTGAGACAAAACAGAATGTTCTAAGTAAGGCGAAGTATGAGCATTTAAATTTCCTAAGAAAGAGTCAACAGAATAGTTGCCAATTATATTGTTGTTGTATGCTACAGGTTCATTTTCTCCTTCCAATTCTGTCACTATGTATTTTTGATGTCTTTCTTGCTCAACCTTTATCTGATTCGGTTTACCATTGTAAGGGAGCCACATATGTGACCAATCGGTTGCAAAATATCCATGAAGATTTTCAGACCAATCCCTACCAAGAATTAAGCCATAAAATTCTAGAATGTCTATGACTAAAATATCAATGACTTGACATACCTTTGGATTAGATGAAAACCTTATGGTAACCTGATTTAGTTCACCGATCACTTCAACCTGCGACTGGTCTAGCTGAACTATGTGTACTGCAGATTTTTGAGGTTGAACGTTTAACTTTGCACATATTGATTTAGGTAAGATATTAGATGAAGCTCCTAAATCTACCAAACAATTATGCAAGTTTTTGTTGAAAACTTCATAAGTAAGAAGAAATGGGGGAGTATGAGATCTTGACCTTCCTCCAATTAAAGCGATATCATTTGGATAAACTTTATTAGTCACATTAGTTGGAGGTCTTCCCATCTCATGAGAAGCTTGTGAGATTACAGCGGTAGGCAGAGGTGCAACAGGTATTGCGTGTAACTCTTTCAAAAGTAGCTTTTGTTGATGTTTTAATTTTCTCAATTCATGAAAAGTAATGTTAGCCCTAGTCTTCTTCATGTCTTCAATGATATTATACTCTATCTCATCAGAAACAATTAATGTTTTAGATGGAGTTGGTGCATCAGATTGTACTGGGCTTGTTTGAGTCGCTTTGGGTAATGATTTCTTACCTGCGACTTTATCTTTAGATATCGAGCTTGTGCTCTTCTGTTTAGGAGTAGATTGTGGAGGATCGAGTTGATTTCTACTTCTAGTACTGACTGGTGATGCCTCTTTATCCTCTTCGTCTAGGAGGATGAAGTCCCACATTCCCTGTACTTCTACAACTTCTTCTTCATCAGTAGGTTCCTCGTTAGAAACTTCCTCTTCTTCTTCTTCTGATTCTGCATTTGTGATAGCATTGGGAGGCTTTGAATTAGTTGAAGGATTTTTTCTATAAGGCTTGTAAGGATTTTTAGAAGAAGTCTCTGCTACTTGTTTCTTAATGTCAACCATTTCGTTAGACATGGTTTTCAAAAATTTCTGCAATCCTTCTAAATCAAATGGGTCTTTTGATTTTTTTTTTTCTTGGGAAATTCTCTAAAAGTGACCTTCTTAGATTTTCGTTCATCGATAGCGTTTTTATTTTCTAAGGCTATGATGCATTTTTCTACAGCTATTGCTTCCTTCATATTATCAGCCAAAGTTTTTTTGGTAGCCCTGTCAATGAGGATCACTATGTTTGATGATAGAGCAGATATGTACCATTCACTTCGAACTTCTTCGCTAGGCTTGGAAGCGGTAGGAATTTTATTCAAAAGTTTATTGGAACACGAGTTAAAATCTTTGATAGGTTCCCTTGATTTAGTCTTAAGATTCGACATATCATTGATCAATGTTGCAGCAGACCTATCATCACCAAACTCAGTCAAGAATTGCTCTTGGAAAATATCCCAACTAGTGATAGATCCTGATGGTAATGAAAAATACTAGGATCCGGTTGCTCCTTGCAAAGCGTAATGGAAGAGCCGAACAACAACATCTTCATTAGTAACTCCATTTAGATTTACAGATAACATAAAATTGTTTATGTGTTCTTCTGCTAGCATGTCTACTTCAGGATTAAACTTAGGCAGCCATTTTTCAGGATGGGCCAGTATTTGACTCAAGGGCACAGGCATTAAGACTTCCCCTGGGTTATTCCATGGGGTTTGGGCCATCGTTGAACTACTAACAGAGGAAAGCGTAGAAGATGTTCCTTGCGGTTGGGAAGATGAGGATATTACAGTTCCAGATGATTGAGAAGCAGATGTTGAAGTTCCAGTAGTCTGGTGGACAACAATTTGAAGTGGAGGGGTGGATGGTTGACTTTGCAGTGGAGAGGTCGAGATGGATGATGATGATGAAAGAGTCTCACTATCAGACCCTTTAGGTGATTTCCTTGCTCTTTTCCTTTTAGGTAGAGGTAATTCAGTTGGTTCGATACCAAACTTTTCACTTTGCAATCTGGTAAGAGGATGAGAAGGATTATATTGCGAAGTCACACTACCTTGAGATATTTCAGGTTTTTGGGGTGATATAGAAAATCCTTGAAGTTTATGGATCAAAGAATCAACTTTAGGAGGTTCAATAGTAGATTTCTCTAAAATGTTTGGGTTTGTGGCAGTGGTTGTTATTTTATCGACTTCTCGCTCAAGATTTAAAGATTCCAAGTGCGATGGAGAAGTCGGGGGAGATGTTGAGGGCGATTTACTCTTAGAATGGTATTTAGATTTAGAATTACTAGCCATTCACAGTTCGGTCCCTCCTTCTAGTGCCAAATATGTTTAAGCCCCGAAAATCGGGTCTACAACAAGGGGGATACCCACCCGATCCAGACCTTGAAAGCAGCTCCTTTTCCATTTGGGATGGTGGGTACGACTGGGGATAATGGGACCAGTTTCCCAATTTGTGTGTGTGATGAGAATTTATATTTCCTTTCTAATAATTCCTAAGTAAAATTCTTTTATTCTAAATCTAATTTAACAATATGCAATTGTATTCTAATGAATAGAAATATCTAATTCTAAAACTAACATGGGATTTAACCTTTCAGTTATGCGATTTAAAATAATTTCTAACAACAATTGGTAATAAAGATCATTCTTCTATGAGAAAAGAATTCAATAAAAATGAACCATTTCGTATAAAAAGTTAGCCGAAACATTGTGAGAAACATATCACATAATAAGTCATTCATACATTAAGCATAAATAGAATAGTCATCACTGTACAAAAGTGCCAAATGATAACTCAAACATTCATATATAAATAACTGAATATAAATATCACCTTACACATAAGCAGAAATCGTTAAGAGATAAAAGTACCATTGATAACAAGTTCTACTCATGAGCATCAGCAATAATGATTTATCTCTTCCTAATTCAACATCTACTAAGAGTACAAAGTGCATTTCAGTAGTAGACATTAAACACAGATATCAATAAATCTTGATCCATTCATTCATCAAAACCTCCTTTGAGGGTGCAGAAGTGCATGTTTTGAGGAAATGTTTTTGACAAATTTTAGTACCCTTCTCTAAATGCATGAGAGGGGTTGAAATACTACTAGCTAAATCCTAAAAATTATCTATTACAAAAATATAGGAGGAGGTTTAAATGACCATCCTCATCTAAAGAAAAAATAAATCAAAGCTAAAACTAAAACTAAAGCTGAATCTGGAAATTAACTATCTATGTATCTGTTCTCTGTGGTCGCAAGCATTCAACATTGGCTTGAGGAGAGTTGGTTGGCCGACCTCCGATTTTAGTTGCCCTGGGAAAACAGAATCGACAAGTTTTGGCACTATCTTCTCAGCAGAATTCGTAAGGCATTTGAGAGTCATGC
This sequence comes from Pinus tabuliformis, assembly GCA_031772625.1. Lineage (NCBI taxonomy): Eukaryota > Viridiplantae > Streptophyta > Pinopsida > Pinales > Pinaceae > Pinus > Pinus tabuliformis. The sequence continues at coordinate 2,081,567,839 of CM062818.1, forward strand.
ATTAACTGTGTGGTTCAACCAAGTACTCTTAAGGATATCCTTGATAAATACCACTGGTTTTTAGAGCTCGGGTTTTGCCTTTAGCCTTTAGCACTTTTTCCTACAATTTTCTGGGCTTACAGGCGACTGAGTGATCAGAGACTTTCCTTCTCAAGAAGTTTTGCCTAGTGATGCGTGATTAGTGCTAATCACGCATCGGAAACTACCTTTGTTTCTCGATCTAGGCTTCCCTGGTGATAGTTTTTGCCTAGTGTGCATTTTCGTTAAAGGATATATAAACCTTAAATTTTGTGGAGTGAACGACCCAATGAGTTCTTGGCTCTGAGTCTTAAATTGTCTGTCTGTTATGTCAGCACTATCTAGTACCCATTTGACCATGTCCGTGTATGGAAGAATCTTGGGTCTCGCCGCTATTTGGTGCAAGAATGAACATGCAAGTTCTGTAATTAACGCCTCAGATGACTCGCGTGAGTCTGCAGTTGCTTTAACCTCCATTACTCTGGAGTTTTCTTCTTCGAGTAGGTTGTACATGTCTTCCCAAGTAGTTATGCCGGCATCTCTATTACAGGTGGTGTCTGTGTATAAGGGCGTCATTTCTTTATCTTCATAAATCAGAGCTTTTCCCTTCTTTCCCATTATACTCTGAACACTGCTACGTATACCTTTCTGTTTTCTGCTCCTGTAATTTATAAATAAGAAAAGAGTAATGATAAGAAATAAGGTGACGGGAAAGCTTTTAATGTCGAAATCATATAAAATATACCACCCTACGTGAAATGACCTTTCGATTAGATCTAAACCTTATCTCATTAATGATCATCAACTATCTCATTAAATTAACATTAATGTGCATAACTTGGCATCGGATTACGAAAAAACTTTTTTGAACGATGAGCCCTGCAGATCTGTGATAAAGCAATTTTGTGATTTGCTTCACAATATCACTAATCCATTGTGTTTAACAATCATCTATCACCACATGTTTCTGCGAGATGTGTTATCGCATATCGCCGGGTTGAGGTATTTTACCTTAAGTGATACTTGAGGCATATGAAAACTACGACGTGCGATGAGCTTCTTCAGTGTGTGATCTCGCATCGTGATTTCGCAATCTTAGTAGTTTTCTTATATGGTGTCATCCATTACCTTTTTGCGATGCGACACTTTATTATTGAGAGAACGATTTTGTTCGAACTTATCATAAAACTTAAGTCCCTTTGGAATTTTTGCGGGTGTTCTCCTAAGTTTATGATAGTAAGATTTATTCAAAAAGAGAATATAAGTGCTAATTTTTTTATTTTTTTTTAGAGAAGGGTCCCCACTTATTTAGTATTAGTAATAAAACTAAATAAGAAGGGGGGTTGTTGCTGTCCACAACAGTACCCTAGAGAACTGGTCACTGATCAATGCATCCAGTTTACATCTCACATGTTCGAAAATCTATTAAGTCAGCGCAAGGTCAAGAATAGAAAATCCACTCCTTACCACCCACAAGCTAATGGGTGAGTGGAGGTAACCAATAGAGCATAGGAAGGAATTCCGACCAAAGTGATTAGCAGCAGCAGAAAGTATTGGGCAGATAGATTAGTTGAGGCCACTTGGGCCTACAATACCACCAGGAAGACCACCACCGGATTCAATCCTTATGAGTTGGTCTATGAGAAGAAGGACCTATTTTCCATTGAATTTGAGTCCAACACCTTAAGAATGGTAGTACAAGTAGATCTAGATCTCACGAGGGCACAACAAGAGAGATTGCTCTAGCTGAATGGGTTAGATGAGTTTAGAATGCAGGCCCTCCTGCACACAGAGGTGACTCAAGTTCAAAGAAAGATTTGGCATGAGAAGAACATAAAGGAAAAATAGTTTCAAGAAGATGATTGGGCTCTATTTTATGATTCCAGATACAAGGATTTTAAAGGCAATTTAAGGACTAGATGGTTAGGGCCTTATGTCATAGAAAAATTTCATGATAATGGTTCAACATAGATAAGAACCATTGATGTAAAGGCTATTCCTTTACTTATCAATGCGTACAGATTGAAGGTCTACAAGAAGCCCTTGTAAAAGTAAAGAATTCATCAATGGCATCAACAAGACAATGATGTTGGTGGAACAAGTATCAGATTCTACCCCATCAAGTCCCTGCAAAAAAAAAAAAAAGAGAGAGACTTAGGTGAAAACCTCCATGAGGCACCTGAGTCCCACTGTTGGGTTGAAAACCTCTTGAGGCGGCCCAATGGTGTCGAAAAAAAGAAAAAATAAAAATATCTCTAGGTGAAAACCTCTTTTGAGGCACCCAGGGCAAGAAGCTAGGATGAAAACCTCTTGGAGGCAGACTAGTTGTTTTTAAAACAAAAAAACAAAAAAATATATAAAAAAAGAGAGAAAATAAAACTTTGAAAATTTTGTTTGCAGGTCAGCAGGAGGAGTATCAGAGCAATAAGGTAGGAGCATAAGGATCTATACAATTCATATTTTCATTCCTCCATCCCATATTCTTCATTATCCCATCAATCCCTCCATTTATGAACTCCTCCAGCTTAGTTTACACAAAATCTGTGTTGTCTACAAGATTCCCCGAAAACCTACATGAGGATCTTGTAGGAATTACAGTGGCTTGGGAATCCCAAGAAAAGTGGCCCTAGAGCAAGGGGATGGCCAGCCTATGTCAAAAAATAAAATGTTTACTCCACCACCTCATCACCATGCCTCTCACCACCATGTTGCCCTTGCATCCATTCAATAAGCCAACTCCAAAAAGGTTACAATTTTTAGAGAAAAAAAAACAAATAGAAGAGGGTGAGAATAAGGGGACAATACCTGAATGCTATACCTGTCACTTACCAATCACTAGACCCTTCTCTACCCATGACAACAATCCTCATGCTCCAGAAGTGAAAAAAAAAATGAAAAGTTTAGGGGAGAGGCAGCTACATGACATCCTGTAGGTTTCTTGTAGGAAATTCTGTAGCAGCCTATCCCACAAAATGAAATTTCACAGGTTGTAGTCATCTTCAACATAGAGATGCCAATGTCAAGGAATCTCCTCTAGAGCTCAGCATCAGGAGTAGGATCATCAGGATCACTCTCCAGTACCTTCACATCAAAGGAAACAAGCATCAAAAGAGGCCAATAATAAAAAATATGCAGCAAATACACAACATAGGGACATCATTCTCCAACAAGCTACATCATCAAGGCATCTTACCCACAGGTATGTCATATTACTTAATCTCTCTCGTTAGCATAATATGATAAAAAAATGTAGGATAATGTAAGAGTTGGTTTTATAAGAAAAGGTGGCCAGTTAACTTGGCCACCTTCGGCCAGTTGATGAGGAGAAATCAGTTAGACCACTCCACACGTGGTAGCAGTCAAATCAGAGGAAAAAGGAGATAAGGCCAAAAATGGTTAAATTACGGATGATCGAAGTGGGAGATGATTACGAGGTAAGGAGGAATGATGGAGTGATAGTGGGACCAATGGTCCAAAAGTGGGTGCTTGTACTTAGGTAGCCAACACACCATCCCACATGATCACCCATATGAGGAAATAAAACACTGATTTCCATGCAAAGGAAGCATTTGAAATCTCAAGGATTTATTGAAACGAGGTTTCTCTTGGCCTCTTGAAGCAGTGTCTATAGGAAATACAATGAGCACTTTTCAGCGCAGAAGAACCTACAGGATCCTACAAGAAAACCTACAGGATCCTACAGGGAGACCTATAGGATATAGAGCAGTCATCTATAGGATTATCAATGGGCATATAGGGAGGAAAGATCAAAGGTTGGCTTCATCAGACAATAACCAAGAGGTAGGAGCTATACCTTCCCACATTTTCCAGTTGAAAAAGTAAAGAAAAATCCTCCATTTGGTTAAGGAAATTGCAATCTAGGAGAATTATATTACAAAGTTATCATTTAAATCTCTCACCCACTAGAATTTGGAATTATACCCATATAAACCTCCACAATTACCAAAGGAAAAATGATAGAGCTTTTTAACAAGAGGGAACCCTTAAACACAATGAGAATTTATCAGCACACTCGTGTAGTAGAAATATTCACAAAGCACAATTGGATGGGTTTCTTTGAAAAAATTAGGGTATACAATGATGAGGTGGCCAGATACTTTTCTCTCTCACTCATACGCCTCACTAGGACCCATGCCACTGCTGTGGTGAAAGGACTCTCAGTAGAAATCACCCCTGAAATCATAAGCAGAATCACCACACTTCCTTTAGGGTTGCCTTGGAGAAAAGAATATAAGGGTAACAACACTCTTGAAAAGAAGAATTTTTTTTTGTAAGGGGAGGAGGAAATGGAGGAAAAAAATGGGTTCAGAAGATAAATCCTTCCATACCCTTGGAATGAAATTAGCTACCACCTCATTAAATACGTATCATGTGAAGGGAGATATAGTGTGGTGTATGGATACCATTTCAGGCTTCTCCAAGAGCTGAAATTTGGAGCAGACGCACGTCCTCAAAACAGACTAAGCATACCCTACTTTCTTCTTCAATCAATGATATATGTGAGCATCAAAGTGCAAGAAGGAAAACATCAAAAGCTAGCCCATCATGGGTTAATCAAACTTATCCTAGAATATTCTCCCCAAAACCTAAGACTCTGTATTACATGGACAACTTTTAGAGACATGCAGGTAGAGGGAGAAATAAAACATCTTGAATATGACAAAAGCCCCACTTCTAGTGAGAGGGATGAAGAGGAAATAGAGGAGGAAAAAGGGGAAGAAAAGGAGGAGTAAAATGAAGAAGGGATTGAAGAAGAAACAAAAGAAGAAACAGGTAAATAGAGTGAGGAACTGGAGGAAGAAGAGGAAGAGAAAGACAAGGATGAGAAGGAGAATGGAAAAGAGGAGACATAATAGAAAGAATAATAGAGGTATATAATTCAAGGCAAAGAAGGAGAAGAATCAGCAAGGGTATCTTCAGAACCCACTAAGAAAGAGGCAACATCTGCTCTTACTGCCTTAAGTACAACTATCAAGTCAAAATGGAAGAGACAAAGACAAACCCCAGTGTACTTTAGGACAAGAAAAAGCATAAGGATAAGGCAAGGAAGAGCTCAAACACCCACCAAAATTCCTATTGTCATTGAAGACTCACCAAAGCAGCAAGAAAAGGTAGCTCTTCTTGAGAAAAGTCAGGGAGAAGGATCATCAAGACAAGCGTCTCCCAAATATCCCATCACTTATGTTAAGAGGCCTGTCACCAGGTCTACCTCATCAAAAGAAAATGGTCTCGTACAGGAGACACAGAAGGACCTATAGGAAGGAGAGGCCACCCTACAGGAAAATCTGCTAAATGTATAGGAAACTCAGAAAATGCACCAAGAAGGTATCACTCGGCAAGAAATAAAGAAGGAAGACCTAGAACTGAGGGAACCTAGTCCTCAACCTAACCTCAACTCTTATTATAGGTTCATTGAAGGGGGTAGGGTCATCCCACATAAATTTTCCATCCCCTTATTCTTTGAGCTTGAGAAAGAAAGGGCAAGAACACACAGGTGGATGCAAATTGCCAAATCCAAAGGAGTGGAGGATGTGGACATGGAGGAGAAAGTAAAGGATATGGGCAGAGAAATAAGCATCATAAGGGACAGAGAAGCAATGATGTAAGCTTAGTTGGAAGAAAATAATGCATGGTTGAGGGGACAGTTATAAGAAAGGGAAAGTCAGTTGGAAACTATGGCCAGTTTGTCCTTAGAGGCAATCTAGTGCAGGATGCCAGCAAAGCCTGATGCCTTGTATCTTAAGGAACAATGGCTACAATTCCAAATTAAGACTTTAGCATAGAGAGGTCCTATTCCCTTCCAAGACTATAGACAATTCATTCATCTCTGTGATCAAAGCACCTTGGAAGTTAGAGCAAAAATGTTTGAGTTTTACCTACACAACTTGGCCTTGACAGATTTGAATGTGTGGGACCCATTTTCAAAACTTAAGGACTTGAAATTGATGGCCTTGGCATCATGGATGAATCATGAGGAGGCAAGAGCTGCAGAGATGAAGAAGGTGATGGCAAGAGAAGTAACAAAATCCCTCATGATAAGAGCTGAGCAATCTAACCCAATGGCTGTCATCAACACCCACAACCTGATTGCAAATGATCCTAAGCTTGCACCTAGGTACCTTGCTGCCCAAGAGCAAGTAGTCACACACTTTAAGTACATGTTCAGGTTGTTAGGAGATAAAATCATGCAATCTTGCCAAAGGAGATGGAACACCTTGCCTTACAATCTGAAAATCAGAGAATACCATTCTCCTCAGAGAATGAGAGAGGCACTAAACAGAACACCCACATACAAGCAAGCTCTACAAAGACTCAAAGTCAATTGGATTGGCTTGAGACTCAGTCCACCACTGCTCTTAGGAATGTTGGAAGGAAGGAAAGAAGAGGAAGAAAGAAAGCAATGGGAAGAGATAGAGAGGAAGGTAGGATTCTATTCACAGGAAGAAGAAACTACAACAGAAGCATGGGATGTCAGGGAGACCACTAAAGCAATGAAGGACATGGATATATATTGAGCTGCTCATAGGATGAGCAACATTTTCAGTAGGGGGGTGATGATGAGCCTCATCATTGGGTAACTATATGGAACTTAATACACCTCCAAGATTATTTAAATCAAATCTTCTCATAATTCCTTACATATTTTAATCATATTTTGCTTAATGAGATGAGTAAAAGTAAGATGTTATGTCTAGTGGTCTAATGTGCATTGATTACAGGTTTTTGAGAGAAAATCATGGCAATTTTGGCTAATTAAGGGAAGAAACTCAAATGAGACAAGGAGGAGAGATTGTAGGAGATAGATCCTTCTCATTTAATCCTCACTCATTCAAATATTCATCCATCAAATCACACTAGATCGGAGTTGCAAGCAGCCGAGTCATGAAGGTCAAAAGGTAGTTGAGCCAGTGACAGTTAAGAGACAGTTCATCTTGAGTTTGGGAGCCAACCCTCCCTAGATTTAAGGAATTCGTTGGAGACTTCAGTTGTATAAATAAGGAGGCCTAGAGCCTCATTAGGATTCGGATTTTTTATGTAAGAGCACTAAGAATCTTTGAGTTCAATACTTGTGGAAGACATTGTTATGTAGTTTTTCTGATATGTTAATGAGAATGAGCATTTCGTTGATCCAACACTGAGTTGACTCAGAGGGTTGAAGCTCTTGGGTTAGGGCCCAACCCTAGAAGCAAAGGCTATTCTCTTGTACTTGTATGCTAAGTTGATTTCATAGATTAATGGTTGAATTGGTTTTAACATTATTTCATTGCAAGTAGTTGTGGATTTGATTAGTTTGTTTCCATTTGTGCATTTCTTTGGCAGTAGCTTAGAAATATAAAGGAGTACCAAAAAGCTATTAGTAGGTGGACTTGGCCTCCCTCCTCCCTTCAGGGACCATGGTTTGAGGAAAGAACTCATATGCATCCCCAAAAAGATAGAATTCTAATTTCTTATGGAATTTAGGGTTTTCTGCTACTTAGGCTAGCATCGTGTCAGTTTTCAAGAATAGGATTCAATTGTCATTTCTGATATCTTCAAACTTGCATTAGATCTCATACTGTTTCACATTATTCTACAAGATTTTCCATGCATGAAATAGGCAACTAGATAATGAAATTCTATTTTCTTAGTTGATTAAAAATATTTCTTGTTTGACATGATTCATGGATAAATGCTAGTGATTGATGTAGTGTAGGAGTTTCAACAGTGCAGGGAGATCTCATGACCAGCAACCCCAATCTAACCTCATCCATCCATGATTATCTCAAAAGCCACTAAGTCCCTCACCTAATTCATCATTCCATAAGAACAACTTTCCAGGGTTGTTGAGCAAATCCAACCATCTTACAAACTCTGTTTTGAGCCCTGAAGGAGTCCTAGCCACTCCATTGCCTTCTTTCTCCCACCATTCACCTTCCTTAAGCCCTACACTACCTTCCAAATTACTCTTATTTATCTTTTCCGGATCTTGTAGGAGCATTAGGACATCCTGTAGGAAGCATTAGGACATCTTATAGGATGACCTGTAGTGGCCTGTTTTGAGGTCGAATTGTGGAAAAAGCATCTAGGAAGATAGGAGAAGACCCCTACTTGCCTCCCAAGCCATCTGACCTTTCACCACCATCTCTAACCCACCTGCCACATCACCAAAAGGATTTAGCAGTCATATTTTTCACACAAATAAAAACAAAAAGGAAAAAAGAGTTATTGTGTTCATTTACATGCACAACAATAGAGTGTTTGGTTATTTCAAATTGCATATCTAGGATAGTAGGATTACACACATGTTAACTTAGAATTCTTTTGAATCAAAGCCTCTTATCACTTAGTTATATGAATTGTATTTTTGAGCATTTGATTTCAGTCTTTCCTTACTACAGTAGACAAGATTTCAGTTAATGCAAATTTCCCCTTTCCTCATTGGTAATCAAGCTTCTTCTGAATCAATAGAAGGCTGGTTTGAGAAACCATAGTGGTCTATTTTCAACTTAGCAATGAAAAAGAGTGGACCCATCGTATCTGCTTGTGTATACAACACTGTCACCTCCAAGTTTGTACGAACCCTGGGTTGATAAATTAAAGTTGGTAGCCCCAAGAGTTGCAGCATTCTTGCTGCAATACTGGTGCTCATCAATCATCCTCAGGTGAAAGGAATTGTCGAAGCTTTCAAAAAGATCTTGGAGAATACCTTAACAAAGGCCTGCAATGTTAATAGGAATGATTGGTATGTGTGCATACCAGCGGTTCTACAGGCCTATAGGACAACATGTAAGAAATTGACTAGGAAAACATCATATCAACTAGTTTATGGACAAGAAGCAGTGATTGCAATGGAATATATAGTGCTTAGCCTCAGGATCGTAGCAGTAACTGAGATGGTGGATCGCGACGTGATGGAGGAACACCTAGTGCAACTTCTTGTGTTAGAAGAAGACCGCTTTTGGGTTGGCTTTCATCAACGGGTGCAGAAAGCTAGAGAAAAGGCATGGCGTGATTGTCACATTAAGCAGCACACTTTCCAGAATGGTGATTTGGTCCTGATTTATGACAGCAAGTTTACCAAATTTCCGGGGAAGTTTCAGATGCATTGTTTAGCATCGTATGTGATTCAAGATATTTTAGATGGTGGTGTAGTTCATCTCATGAAGTTGAATGGGGAAGTATTTCCTGGTAGGGTTAATGGGAGCAGATTGAAAGTTTACAGGGACGATCTCGCCCCTGCACAATGGCTACATGACATCATGATAGGATTAGTGCTTTTTCTAGTTGAAAGACAACACATGACTATAAACTACTCTACCGAGGAAAAAAATTATCAAAGAAAGAGGGTTGCGTGATGTTTTGGAAGATGATGCAGGTGGAAGCTGCGACAAGGTAGCTATGCCATGAGGAAGGTTCCCGCGCAGCCTGCCTGGAAAATGACAATTAGAACAACTACAATTGATTTGACAATGATTTTATCGTTGAAAGGAGCGGGGGAAATGCAATTAAGGAGCTTAAATATGAAAATATGCCACCAAATTCACATTTATGATGAATATATGAGGGGGAAAAGATAGTTTGAATTTGAAATCGGTTATAAATATCACACCTTGCTCCACATTGGGACACTTTGCTTCTTGAGAATTCACTGTGTTTTTGCGCTTAAAGAGCCGAGTGTGTTGCTGCATGTTTGGTTACATGAGTTGGGAGGAAGTTGAGCAAGAGTTTTTGAAAAGAGGATTAGGGAACATCATGATTGCAACACCGCCAATCCATGCTACAGCACCCAGGTCGCTGAGGCCAAATCCTACTGCCTCCACGGGAGGAGAGGAAAAGCATAAAAAAAAGCAGTAGACCCCGGTTTGGAAATCGCTACAGAAAATTCCAACAGAGCAGAGACAGGAGGGAAAAATGGATAAAAACAAGCAACCGATGGAGCCACAGGACTTGGATAAAGAAGAGTTGAATGAGGGGTTTGAGGATATCAGCGCAGAAGAAGAGGAGCCGATTTTTTGGTTGTTTCCATATATGCCACCGCGGAAGCCCACCTCAAAGGTGACTAAGGATCCCGACTCTATAAAATTTAAGCTATTCACATTATTTCTGTTAGAGGAAGTGCCCATTGAAGGTGACTTGTTAACGAGGGTACCCTAGCTTCGCATGGAAGAATGGGATTTGGGCGACCATGAGAAATTTCTGCAGATGGAACCCAACAAATATCTAAAGACAATGTATTATGAAGAGGCGGGTCTCACAAGACTTGAACCAATGAAATGGGCGGCCGATATTGAGCACACAGGATACCTGAACATGATGTACGTCTCGCACTTCATCCAAAGCAACATCAACACTATTTGTATGCACCAGTTGTTGGCGCTGGTCCACGATGGGTGCCTATGGTTGGGAGAGCCCATCCCAATTGATGACATGTTGATCCAGAGAATCACAACGTTGCCCTATCAAGGCGCGAGCCTCGCAGATGATTTTGTGGGGAAATCATAGGAGAAAGAGCTCGTAGATCAAATGAAAAGTGACTTTGGGTTGGCCAAGAAATCTAGGGGATATGTTATCAGTTCCATCTCAGACGAATCTATGTGATTTGCTGCACAAATTTTCGCAGGAAAGATCATGAGGAAGTGTCATGCAGATGAAGTGTCAGTACCAGTGGTATCATTGGCTGCGCAGTGCAGCAAGGGGGTTTAGTTCAATTGGGGAAAGTATTTATGCTAGGAATTTCTATATGATTATCGCGAAGCACAGGAGGACATAAAAGAATTCCACTATGCGTGTCTCTTATTGTTGATCATGCTGATAGCTTGGAGGACATTAAAGGATTCACAGTTCCCCACTATGGATCTAGAGTTGTGCGAGGCTACCAAATTTTCCTTGCTATGGGCAACAAAGGATCCTACCCGAGTGATAGAAAATAAGATGTTCTGAGTATTATTCGAAATGGATCTGCGGATGGTGATCAGCCAGAAGCCAAGGTTTTCACCAAGTCTATTCAAGGAATATCGACGCATTGGTGACCTCAAGGCCGATTTCCACCATATGTATATCATGCGAGGCGTGATTTGACGAAGAAATGGACGGCGTTGCCATTTTTAGTCACTAAGGAAGATAATATATCACTCAACTAGTCCTTCAATGGCCAACTAACTAGCTCCTTCCGACAGACATTATAGAGGGTGCAACAGGACTAATAAAGATGCACCGAAGGAAAAGAAGAAGGTGACCATCAACCTAGAAAATAATACTATACAGGAACCAGAGCACGAGCAAGAAGAGGAACAACATACCAACGAACCTAATCAAGGTGGCGAAGACCCCTATGTAGACCCAGAGGATGTCGATTCTCCATTTATTCTTAAGCAAAGGCAGAATACAAGTGTGGGAGGCGCATGTAAGAAGCACATATCTGATAAGTCCACTAGCCCAGAGGCCATGGTCCTCACTAAGGGGGACCTTGATGAAATTGGAGCTATTGTCCAGTCCGCGACAGAAGATATCTGGGGACACATTGAAGAGAAATATGAGTCTGTATTGATGAAGGTCCAAGAGGGCCTGAAATAATTGCAGTTTCAGGCAAGCCAGGTTCAAGAGAGCGTGGTTTAAGTGAGTCGGTCTCAAACGAGCGTGGAGACAACGACATCGGGCAGTGTGCAATCAGTACTCACCTTGGAGCTTCACGATGAACCCCTACCTGATGGATCTTTACACCTCAATAATGTCGAAGATAGGGAGCGCACACAACCGCCTAAGAATGTGAGTATTAACCTCGCAACCCTCCCTCTGGACATATTTCACGAGCTACACCATGTTATAGACAATTTTGTGCCTTACAGCATCAGGCATGAATTGTCAATAATCCAAGGGATCCAAAGTCCCTAAACATGATGTTCCTACCCCTAGAGGAACAAGGTCAGCAAACCAACAGCTCTCAGATCAGTTCTCCACCTGAAAACACTCAAAAACAAGCAATCCTGAAATCAAAGCAGGTGCTCCACTAGGCTTCTGCGCTGAAACTCAACTCCTCCATGGTGTACCTGCGTTGCAAAGCAAGTGGAACAAAGGCCACCTGCGCTGAGCGAGATGGGACAAGTGGCACACTGAGTCATTGCTCTGGAATCTTCCAAAAATGACACTTGGATCAGGGATTTCGCCTTGTGATGAGTCAGAGGCTCTGTTTCTCCAAGTGGAAGCAAGGTTCTCCAAGTGGACTCAAGAACTGGAGATCAACTGAAGAGAGAGAGGACACAAGGCAGCTACACATCAGTTACAAGCTGACTCATCCTTTCTCAATTCATCTATATATTGAGCTCTCTCCTATGAGCTCAGGAGGCTGGAATTTTGTGCAAAGTAATGATATGTTGTTGGTTTCACTATAGAGCTATTGGGTGATTGCTTGAAGGAGGTGAAGAGGAGAAATTCTTTCTGCTGGGAGGTGTTGCTGGATTGGGGCCTTCAATGGTTGTAACCTTCTCAGAACTTTACTTCTTCATTAATAAAAGCTATTGAGGTTCTTCTATATGCACTTGTTTCAATAATGTATTGTGATAATTGTATATTTGATTTGTGCTAATCCGTGAATCAGTTATGATTGCATGCTTCTTGTAGTTTCCTTCTTTGTTATTTTGCAGGATCTCATTGTAGCTGGGCCAGCAAAAGAGCAAGGAGCTGGGATTAAGCAGCGAAGAGAAGGATTTGGATTCGACATTAAGCGCAAGGCAACGGTTAGTGCATTTCCTCATTCTCTCTTGCTTTCATAAAGAAGTAAACCTTGAGTAGTTTTCTTTACAGTTGTTGCTGAGGTACTATCACCCTTAGAGTGGGATAGGGTCATCCGAATCGGATACTTTTCCCTACAAAAAACTGGCGACTCTGCTGGGGATCGTATCTGTTTGATTGTTTGTAGTATTTTGCTATTCATTTCCTGAACAAAAGAGTACCAAATCGAAAAGCTTTTGACTATATCAAAAGCGAAGTAGAGGGCAGCTACTCTAGCTCATTTCTGAGCATGTTCATGATTTGAAGAGCTGATCTACAAGGATCCTTGTAAGCTCTTAGTGATAGCTTTTCATCTTCCTTGTCATCCCTTAGTGTGTGCTTGACTGACTACTTCTGATTTGAGCAAAAACTGTGCATTTTTGAGAAAATTGTGACCCGGAAACTGTGAAAACGCAACTTTCGTTTTCCAAAGCAGGTAGTACATAGGCTACCTGCTTTGCAATGCAGGTCCCGAAGGGGCTACCTGCGCTGAGAGCCAGATTGGCTGTGCAGCACCTACGTTGGCCCAATTTATGCCTTGTGCAGTTTGGGGTTTCCTCCTTTTTCTTGCCTGTTTTCACTTAGATCTTGCTGCTAGTTGTCAGTCTTGTACCTATTCTGAAACCAACCTTACTTGCCATCATTCCGCCTCTGTTATATAACGAAATTGTACTTGTTCTTTTGTATTTCTTACGTCATTTACAATTTCCCATAACCAAAGTAAACTAGTCTTGCCTTGGCCTCTTAGATCTGAACCTGTGTTAGGCATTTTGCTGGTCTAAAGAGTTAGCTTGTTTGCTGTCCATAGCTGATTAGTCTTTTTACTTTCGTCATTATGGTTTGATTTCATGTATTTCCAGTGATTAAACAAGTAAATCTTAAGGTGTCTTTTGATTTTGGACAAACTTGTTTGTTTTCGCTTTAAATCGAAATCAAAGTTATATAACAACTTTCTTTTTGTAACACATCAACATTAAGAAAGGGAAAAGAAAATACATGCATTGTGCATTTTGCATTTGACTGTTTGCATGACAATTTAGGAAATTTTTCATTAGTGTGTGCTCTATGATCTGTGTGAAAAGATTTTCCTTTCTTCTCCTCAGTAGTTAAGATTTTCAAAGTTGAAAGATTGAAAAGTTTGCTTCTCATCTTAGACTGCATTCAGGAATTTGTTACATACATCTCGTGGTGATCCTTAAAGGCAAACTGCTAAACAAGATCAACATTAAAATAAATTCAATTTACATAACAACGCTTTGTAACATAACGCAAACACATAGAGGTCTAGGTAGAGACGTGTTCCGGCGTCGTTAAACATAGTGACTGTCGATCTCTACGAAGGTGGGTGATTCCTCCTGAGAGTCGGTGGCACTAATACGGACTTGTGCTCCCACGTACCGTCGCGTATATATTGGGAGACCCCTATAGGAACAAAGCCTTTATCCATAGGAAGCCGTGTCGGCCGCCCTACTGATCGCGATGCAGTGAACACAGCATTCACGAAGATTGACCACCCGTACCGTAAAACGTATTCTGTGGTTTCGCGAAAAGTTTGGCACACCCTCTGCCTAGAACTCCAGAGAAGTTTCTTTTGGCCTTTTTCAAACTCTATAACTGAAAAAGTCCATCCGAGCATTTGTCACTTCGGGCTCGTTAAAACATCGAAGGAGACTAGAGTCATCTTTAGCTTTTTCTCGACTCTTAAAACATGAAAAAGCAAGGTTGTGTCTAAAGCGTCGTTAATAAAATTTATTTTAATCGGAACATAATCACCTGTTATTCCCACATTGATCTTTCAGTTGAAAAGTATGGAGCCCACCAACCAAGGAAGTCACCTTGGCGGAAGTCCCAATCCCTTCTCCTCTTGGGGAGATGTTGGTGTGCCTCATATGGCCACATTGTCACTTCCAGGATTGACAATTGGCCTACCTGTATGGCTCTTTTCAACTAATGTAGTTCAGATCGCCACTAATCCTGAGCAGTCGAATCAACAGTCAGACCAGTCTAGAGCTACCCACCAGCCTTCCACTTCTTACAATTCTTCCTCTGATCCTTCATCTTCACAAGGTAGAGCCGGCAAAAGTCAGCCTCCCATGGAGAAGAAGGAAAAGAAGAAGAGAGAAAAGAAGCAGAAGGGGCCTATGGCGAAGGCGACTGGGGGCAAGCAAAAGACATCTGACAAAAATCCACACACTGCACCGACCGGGCCTAAATCGCCATGTGTCATTTGCAAAGGGACCCACTTCCATCATGATTGTCCTTGTATTCCCCGGACACTAAGAGACTGGTCCCCCAGGTTGCACAATCCGGTAGCATCAACCTCTGGTAGTCATGTTGATTGCAGTCCGTCGACTAGCGAGAGTGAAGGACGAAGAGGGAGACCAAGATCACCCTGTATGCTGTGTGAAGGCGATCACGCCATCCACCGTTGTCCATTCTTAGATGAGGCAAAGAGAGTTTTGGAAGATCATCCGGTTTCACCGTTACGACTTCCTCCTGGATACCAAAAACTCGCGCCTAATCCCTCGATAGTTGAAAATCCAGCTGGCCCGCTCAAATGGTCAGCTGAAGTGTCAGTCATTGAGAATGAACCTGCTGAATCCAGACCAGACGAAAGTCTAAAGGTCGAAACGGTAGTTGACCCGGTTCTTCCTTCAGAGGTTTCATCCTCAAATGACACCGTCATTGAAGATTCATCTTCAAATGACACCCTCACTGAAGAGAACAAGGATGACACCATCCAGATTCTTTTCATCAACACAGACTCTGATGAGCATCAGGGCAACGCGCCCATTCCTTTATCGCAGGAAGGAACATCGTCAGGGTCGTATCCGGCCGTGTATTCGGTCCCACCACCAAGCAACCTGGTTGTGTCCTTTGATTGGAATCAACTAGGCAGACCCCGGTTACCAGCCAGTATCCCATTCAGAATCATCGTCCAAATCTACAGAATGGTGATGGCTGGAACTATCATTGATGAAGGGGCATCTATGAGTATCCTTTCCTCTATTGCTTGGAAAGCACTGGGTTCCCCGGCGCTTTTACCTGAGATGAGAAATCTATCAGGTTTTGATAAAGGAACCAGTCGCCCGTTAGGGATTCTCCCCAATGTTCCCATTACATTGAAAGGGAAGACAGTTCATATGAACGTCATGGTCTTCCAGGGACCCTTGGTTTATAACTTACTCCTTGGACGAGACTATATATATTGCATGGAGGCAATAGTGTCCTCACTCTTTAGAGTTATGTGTTTTCCGCATGAAGGAAGAATGGTCAAGCTCGTAGACCAACTTTCGTTTCCAGGATCACGCATCGCAAATAGTCAAATACCATCCCTTAACGGTCTATTCACTCAAGGAATGCCTCTAGCCCCAGTTCTACTTCCCGATGAATGCGAGTGATTCGGAAAGAAAGAACTGGGACCCAGGGGGCATGCACCCTGGCCTGCCTTGGGCAGAGAAAACCTTGGGTATAAAGTTAATTTCCGCAGAAGAATGGGACTAGTCCGTACCCCGTCCGAAGGAAGGAAGAGAGGGTTGTTCTAGAATAAAGTTCTTTTGTCAAAGTTATGTGAGCGAAATAATCGGCTCCCTTTGTCTAAAAATTAGGCTCTCTTGAGGGAGGAGATCCATTTGTGACGGCAAGTAGCCACCATCTTTGAAGGCAAGCCTCACCCATTAAAACATATGTTTTGAAGGATAAGTAGGGGCAGCCTCCAAAGAAAGAGATGAAATTGCTGCACAAGTAGTCACCATCCTTAGCAACCTAATAATAGACATCGCCGGGAAAAAGAGTTTAGTTTGCGGCAGCGAACCGAACCATTTTTCGGATAATAAGTAAGAGGAAGAACCTAGAAATTATACTTTATACCTGGGGGCATGCGAACCTTTTGGAGTGCAAGCACGGGACGACTATTTTTATTTTTTTATTTTTAGGTCCTCCCTTTAAACCTGTAGGTCTAACCCGTTAAACTCGTAGGATTAGCCGTTTCCAGCTTGCATAAAGAAAGGATGTGGGGCAAAAGTTAAAACTTGCCAAATTGGAGTAACTAGTGAGGTATAGCTCCTTAAATATGACTACCTCACCTGAGGCGTTCCTTGTACTATGACTGGTATAATCGAGCAGTTTTAGCAATGTTCATGCTCGTTAAAAATAAACGCAAGACCCGAGCAGTTTTAGCGCATAGTTCATGCTCGTTAAAAAATAAACATAAGTTGTGAGCAATCTTCCCCTAGAGTTCAAGCTCACCCAGAAAAAATGAACTGGTAAATAACCTTGGTAAATGTAACCTTTGACAGCCATATTAAAGCCCTTGGTCGTGTTCTTGCAGTCTCACCTCCATCTGTTCATTTGGCCAATCGTTCATCTCCATATGTTTGTTTACCCATTTTGAGGAACAGCTGCGAAGAGTGATTTCACTTAGCCATCCTTGTGACACTGCCGTGATTGGAAAATTCCAACCTGTACCTGGAATCTGCTGCTATCCCTGTTTATCACTCGTTCCTCAAAAGACGAGTTTTCTTTGAGCTCTTTTCACTGACTCATAAAATATGAAAAGTTTGCCGAGTTTTGGCCTTCCAGCTCGTTAAAAGGACCGGAAGAGCTATCCCTCCTCTAGATTTTAATCTTTTTGGACCTGAGGGATTATTGCACAAAAAGATCGAGCGCTTGCTTTTTCGGCTCGTTAAAGCGATCGAAAACTCATCCCTTCTGTATTGTTTTATACTTTTTCGGACTTAAGGGATTAGATGACGAAAAAGGAATTTTGGAGTCGACTTTACGTACCTTTTCAGACTCTCTAAAAATGAAAAGGACCGAGTTATCCTTGTCGTTAGACTCATTAAATTCATTAAATAGCGACAAACTTGTCTTTAGACGAGAACGAGTTTCCCTATCGCTAGGCTCGTTAAAACATAGCGATGGGCTTGCCCGAAGGGCAGGTTATAGAACAAGCATATGTTATCCTCCTCAAGCTTGATAAAAATAAAGAGGTACTGGTCAGCAATGACTGGAGAAAAATTGGGAGAACCTCACAGCTTTAATGGTAGCAAGTCGCTCTTGAACATGACACTTTGACCTCCGTATCACATCGGGTTGGGTTGTTTCATTCACCGGTCTCATCACCATGGTCCTCGCCACACCATCCACATTTGGGGTAATGCTACCGATCCATCACATCAGTGTCGTTATATGTTCAAGAGATGTTGTTCTGCAAAGAGTCAACCGTGTCCCATCCACTGCCATACATTGTCCTTCATCCATTTCATGACCGCCACCCTGAATCATACATCACAGTTTGTTTTCACCTCATCACAATCACTAGCTCCGTTCCGTGTCACTGATGTGGGATTCATTAAGGCCCTCCTTTGACGGATTGCTCCTTGTCGACATCAGCTCATTATCCAAGGAGTTGATCTAGGAACAACCCCTTCAGTACTTTGAAGCTTGCATGCTTCAATGGCAAGTTTCTCACTTCTGGCGATAGGTATACATCAATGACCTTCGACCAGAAGATTTTGCATGGTGGTCGACGCCAAGTCCTTTATTCCCACCATGTGAATTGTACTGCCGTACCTTGAGGGTCATCATCCTTATCGGTGATTCCTCTCGTGCTTGTTAACGGTTTACATCATTGACCGGTAATCAAGCGATGTCTTTCCATGTTCGACTTCAAGAAATTCTCACATGGATCGACTTGTACATCGAGTGAAGATCGGAAGAGATTGAAGACCCCGGATCTAGTTTCATCCATCCGGGCTGCGATATATATTCAGGATATAAAGACATTTGATATGTACATCATTGCAGAAGATGATCATCCTTCTCAAAGGATGATAATTTCAGCAGAGAATTATCAGTCTATCATCAGACGATCGTCTGTGCTATGTACCAAAATGAATTTATAAAGCTGAGCATGGGAATGCCCGCCTCAGCTAGATCATGAAAAAGTATGAAAAATAATGTATTGTATTGTATCTTATTACAGGACACTTCTCAGCAGATTGAATGAACTTCGGATCCTCCTAATAAAGCATTTCACCCGATAAACGACCTCATACTTTAGGGGGCATCTGTTATAGACAATTTTGTGCCTTACAGCATCAGGCATGAATTGTCAATAATCCAAGGGATCCAAAGTCCCTAAACATGATGTTCCTACCCCTAGAGGAACAAGGTCAGCAAACCAACAGCTCTCAGATCAGTTCTCCACCTGAAAACACTCAAAAACAAGCAATCCTGAAATCAAAGCAGGTGCTCCACTAGGCTTCTGCGCTGAAACTCAACTCCTCCATGGTGTACCTGCGTTGCAAAGCAAGTGGAACAAAGGCCACCTGAGCGAGATGGGACAAGTGGCACACTGAGTCATTGCTCTGGAATCTTCCAAAAATGACACTTGGATCAGGGATTTCGCCTTGTGATGAGTCAGAGGCTCTGTTTCTCCAAGTGGAAGCAAGGTTCTCCAAGTGGACTCAAGAACTGAAGATCAACTGAAGAGAGAGAGGACACAAGGCAGCTACACATTAGTTTCAAGCTGACTCATCCTTTCTCAATTCATCTATATATTGAGCTCTCTCCTATGAGCTCAGGAGGCTGGAATTTTGTGCAAAGTAATGATATGCTGTTGGTTTCACTATAGAGCTATTGGGTGATTGCTTGAAGGAGGTGAAGAGGAGAAATTATTTCTGCTGGGAGGTGTTGCTGGATTGGGGCCTTCAATGGTTGTAACCTTCTCAGAACTTTACTTCTTCATTAATAAAAGCTATTGAGGTTCTTCTATATGCACTTGTTTCAATAATGTATTGTGATAATTGTATATTTGATTTCTGCTAATCCGTGAATCAGTTATGATTGCATGCTTCTTGTAGTTTCCTTCTTTGTTATTTTGCAGGATCTCATTGTAGTTGGGCCAGCAAAAGAGCAAGGAGCTGGGAGCAAGCAGCGAAGAGAAGGATTTGGATTCGACATTAAGCGCAAGGCAACGGTTAGTGCATTTCCTCATTCTCTCTTGCTTTCATAAAGAAGTAAACCTTGAGTAGTTTTCTTTACAGTTGTTGCTGAGGTACTATCACCCTTAGAGTGGGATAGGGTCATCCGAATCGGATACTTTTCCCTACAACACACCAGGATGTAGCAGATGAGCTTAAGGTGCAAGAGAAACAAGCTCTCATGTTGATTAAATATGCGAAGGTCACTAGTCAGTAGATGTGTGATGAAAATCATAAAGCTCTCCAAGATCGTGATGAGGCAGCTATGCGGAGACAGACAAATGGAGTAGGCCATTTCCAGAGTATGTAGTGAGCTTCCAGAGTTCCAAATTCATTCTAAGGCCGCTTCAGAAGACAAAGTGTAGCAGCTAGCAAATGCATTCAGAGAATCGAAGGCGTGGGTGGATAAGATTCATTTTGATCTGCAGATGCAAATTACTGAGTTTCAATTGAAGTTGCAACCCACCACACCACTGGAGATCCAAGAGCAGTGTGAGGCTGCCATCAAAACAGATAGGGAAAAGCTAGATGGTACAGTCAAGCACTGTAGCCAACTATTCGAAGAAACGCTGGAACTCTGGGCCTCACTAGAGGATGACCCATAGGTGAAAAATATTGAAGTAGCCATCCAGGATAAGAAACTGCAGTATGATGAGATAAAGGAAACAACATGCACCTTAACACATGTGCAACTGTTTGCTCGATTGAAAGAGGGGACATCCTTACAAGAACATATCGAGGAGCTATGGAAGAAGATGCATATTATCACCGCACGTATGCAACCTTGGGAAGAAGAAGCATGGCATCTCTCACAGATTGCGGAAGGCACGCTCAAGAGTATGCAACAAACGCAACGGACAATTGGATTAGCAACATGACTCTATATGGATGTATATGACTCTACATGATTCTACATTACTCTATATAGGCTCCCAACTTGAATTAATTGAGCCAACTAAATCAAATTAACATAGGTAACTACTATAAGTTGTTATGAGAACTAGAATTACAATTCAATTCCTAATTTAATTCAAGGAAAAATTAAATTAGGGTTTTTCTTGATGTTATTTTTAACATTTCTTGTTGCCATTTTCAACACTCCCTCTCAACAAGAAAGGAATTCTACTATATCCTAATCTAGTACCTTTGGAATGTTCTGCGTGTAGCTCTTGTCACTGTTGTTTTTGCTACTGCAACATATACAACCAAAAAAAATTGAAACAAAATAAATAGAATCAACTGTGTTTGCAACTGTCTACTAGGAAAATTGTGCTTTTGCTGACTCTGCTACTGAGCCTCCTTCTCTGTTTTTAACTCTGCTTTGCACTTCCTCAATATCTGACTAACAGAGATCCTTGTGGAATTGAATACTATGGCCCCCCATAGCAAGGTAATGATCCATGAGACAAAAAAAAACTTCAATGGACCCTGCCCAAATTTCTGCACTCTTGGGGCTATGGTTCATATTGCCCCACCTCAAACCTGGAGGTATGGTTGTATGTGCTCCTTCTTCCCACTTGACTCAAAATTCCCCCCTACTAGAGGTCTCTAATTGAGTGGATGTGTCCACTCTGTCTCCTCTCTGCTTCTCCAATTATGGTTACTCCACAAATTGCTAAGGCTACTTTTGAGGCATCATGTTGAGAGGTAATTCATTCTCCCTCTCAACCACTAAGTCTCTAAAATTTGACTTGCTCCTCAAGGATTTGCATTCATCTTGTACCTCAAGTGCATATAGGTTCCTGACTCGCACACCGATCCATTTCACTTGTCCCGTGGCGATCTGTCTAAGGAAAATCGTTCCTTTGCTAAATATCACATCATAGTCACGGTCTTCCAATACAGCGATAGGAACAAGATTTTTCTTTAGTCCTAGAACATAAAACAGATCTGTGAGTCTGAGAGGGGAGCCAAAATCCCTATGAAAATTAATTATACCAATTTCAGTCGTGCTATACCTCCCATCATCTCCAAACTCTATGTTTTGCTTGAGGTATTTCTCCTCCAAGTCACTGAAGAGATCTTTATTCCCTATCATATGGAACGAGGCACTATTGTCAAGATACCACATGCTTCCCATTACAGTGCTTTCCATGCATGAAATGAGAGTGAAATCAAGTTTGAATGTCAAGATAGAGCTTCACTTGTTGTTGCTATTGCAAGATCCTTCTTGCTTGCTTTCTTCTATGGGCATTTCCTGGCATAGTGCCTGAACTCGTGATAGTGAAAACACTTGATGTTCGACAAGTCCTTCTTCTTGCCTCCCTCCTCACCTTGGGAATTCTTTCCCTTGGATTTATTTTCTTTTATGACTAATTCAAAGTCCTCTTCCACTTCTTTGGATGAGGTCCCATCTATGGTGTTCCGCCGAATCTCTTCTTGTACCAAGTTAGACCACAATTTCTCCCACTCTAGTAGCTTCTCCTTAATATTAACTAAGTCCTGGTAGTTGTGCCAACTCTTGGGAAGGCCTAGAAGTGTTAGGCTAACCATATCATCTTCAACAAATATAATGCTGACACTTCCAAGCTCATCCCGACATTGGGTGAACCTATTCAAGTACTTCGGGATTGTGTCGCCCTTCTCCATCTTGATATTTTTGAGCTTGTACTTTAGTGCTAGCTTCATGTGGTCCCTTTTATTTTGAAAAAGGTATGTCAAGGCCTTCCACATTGTAAATGTTTTTCCTTACCATGGAGATTCGAGACAATATGATCTCGAACTCCTTCTAGGATAATCCTTCTCACCTTTTCCCCGCACTTTCTCCACTCTGCCAAAACTTGAGCATCAACTGGCTTAGGAATATCCCTTTATATGAATTCATTAATCATGTTGTCTTCTAACACTGCCTCCATCCTATCCTTCCAAGTAATATAGTTCGAACTACCCTCAAGGGCATATTTGAGTCTCAATCTGTAGAACGACATCATGTTGGCTTTGAAGTATGATACTACAAATTTGATTTCTCCTGCATGGGACAAACTTGTATTCTCCTCTTCTATAGTGATTTCAACTCTGATACCATGTAGAATTTCCTTGTAGATTCAAAGCTGCAAATTGTAATATGCTAAAAAAATTGACTTGAGTCTACTCTACTCATAAGAGGAAACAATAATTGATCGATGAAATCACAAAACAGAGAAAGGAAGAATTCAATCACACTTAACATAATAATTTTTTGGGGAAATCAACAACTAAAAATCCTTGCTATCTTTATATTTCATTAATCAGAAAATTTGAGAAGATTACAATGCTTTGTTCAAGCCCGAGCAAATTTGCATTATCTCTATCTATCTCACTACCAACCTGTGCAAAAGCTTCTCTTGGAACACATTTCTCTCACAAGCTCCATGCACAAACTTGTGCTTCCTATTGCTTGGTCTCACCAACTTGTGCTCACCAAAACAATGATTAAAGTTGTGCCATCATTCCCCATTTTAAAGGAAATTTGAATGACTAGAATTAGTGAGTTTTCTAATTAAGGAATGATTTATTTTAGGCCCTCTTCTGATTGCATGCACCATATGTTTAATTTAGATGATTTTACAACTGTCAGTACATTGTCCCTGAACTCCAATCTTAACGGGGTCTTCCTATGATATGACATGTATGAGTTAATTATGACTTCTAAGGCATATAGATTATATGATGAAGAAAACCAGAAGTTTATTTTGACAAGAGATGTATTTTTTCTTGAATTTGATAAAGATACACTCACTGTTGATAGGAAACTTAATCAGTTAGAGAAGTTTATGCCTAAGAAGTTTGATCATGAATCAGATAATATTCTTCCACATCCTAAAGGGGGGATTCCCATATTAGATTAGTCTGTGGATTTTCCTTCTCTCAATGATGACAATAATTCTGTTGCTGAAGAGAAATTGGTTGATGCAAGTGTTTCTACAGGGACAACAGGGATAGAGACAATAAGAACTGAGAATAGGACAGAAAATAATGAAGAGTTTGTTTCACAAGATGAGCAACTTCCTTCACAACCTCTACAAAGATCAACTCGTATTAGAAAATTTCTAAGGAAATATGATGAGTTTGAGACAAGAAGTTCTTCAGGTAACTATTCTCATTGTGAATTTAATTTTTCTGTTGATTATGAACCTACTTGTTTGGAAGAAGTTGCTAGTTATGATTAGAGGAATGATGTAATGAAAAGGAATATGATGCTCTCATAAAAAATGGCACATGGAGGCTGGTGGATCTTCTTGTTGGCATAAAACCTATTGGTTGCAAATGGGTTTATAAAACTAAGTATAAAGCTGATTGTTCACTTGATAATCATAAGGCAAGACTTGTAGCAAATGGATATGCAGAGAAAGAGATTGTTTACTATACAGATACATTTGCCCCTATAGCTAAATGGGGCACTATTATATCTCTGTTTGTTATTGCATCTTAGAAAGAATGGAAAATTCATCATATGGAAGTTAAAACTACTTTTTTAAATGGGGATTTGAAAGAAGACGTTTACATGTTTCAACCATAATTTTTTTCTGTTAAAGGGAAAGAACAAAAGGTATGCAAATTAATGAAGTATTTGTATGTCTTGAAACAAGCACCACGTGCATGGTTTGAGAAGATAACTGAACATCTTCTTAAGTTAAATTATAAGCATTTCGACCTAGATGATGCAACTATTTTTGTTAATAAAGTTGGAAGATCAGTTGTATATCTAGTTGTCTATGTTGATGATTTGATGATCACAAGGAACAATGATGAATATATATTAAGAAGGAATTGAAAAGGTTTTTGATATGCAAGATTTAGGTTTACTTCATTATTATCTTGGAATTGAGGTTGATCAAAAACGTCAACATATTTTTATCTCTCAGAACAAATATGTTGGAAAGTTATTGAACAAATATAGTATGATCGATTGTAATATTGTTGCTACACAAATGGAGCAGAATTTGAAACTCACTTCAGAAGAAGGAAAAGCATTTAAAGATCCAACAAAGTACAGGAAACTTGTTGGAAGTTTGATTTATTTATCTATTATTCGTCCTGATATAACTTTTGTTGTTGGAATACTTTCCAGATTTATGCATCAACCGTGTGAGGGGCATTAGGTAGCAACAAAAAGAGTTCTAAAATACTTAAAAGGAAACCGAACTTATGGCATCAAATATTCCAAAGTTTTAGACTTCCATCTTGTCGGTTATTTAGATTCTAAGTTTGATGGAGACAGGGAGAATGAAGTCTCTACTTGTGGTTATTTGATGAATCTCAGATCAGCAACCATCAATTGGAGATCATGCAAGAAAATTGTTCCTGTTTATTCTACCACCAAAGTTAAATATGTTGCATGAGCTCAAGCTACAAAAGAAATCATTTGGCTTTGAAAAATACTTGAAGATTCGCAGGAGAAACAAAAAGCTTCAACTCCTATATTTGTTGGCAATTATTTTGCAATTCAATTGGCCAAGAATCCAAAGTTTCATGTTTGAACTAAACATATTAATACCAAGTATCATTTTATTCGATATCATGTAGAGGTAAAAACGATTCATCTGACACATTGTCCAACTTCATAACAAATTGCAAATATCTTTACCAAAGCATTTGGGTGTGAAAAGTTTAAATCTTTACTTGGTATGTCAGAGGTCCCTTCGGATTGAGAGAAATGTTGAATAATCCTTCAGGATTTTGTTTATAGTTATGATTAGGAAATAGATTAAGTATTTCCAGTGTTTTTTAGTTATAGAAACATTAGTGTCTCCTTAAAATCTAATTGTATAAATATCTCTTTCAATATTTAATAAAAATACACATAATACTATGTTTTGATCATGGAATTTTCGAGCACTTGTAACAAATACAAAATCACTAGTTTTTAATCAACGAATGCAAGTGAAAAAGATCTAGAATCAGATCTTTCAATCCACAAGTGCCAGTGAAATCTTCAAGAAAGGTATATATGCGTGAGTGGACAATCTATTGTTATTTGAAATTTATTATTTTTCTATTTATTTTGTTAAAATCATAACTTTATTTGATTTTTCGAAATTCTCAAGAAAAGTTTATTTCGACTCTTATTAAAAAGTAACTTATAATTAAATAATTATTTCTTTTTAAAAATTGTTTTAAATTAACTTAACAGTAATCATAGTTATTTAATATTTTCATTTTTAAAATTTTAAAATATAAAATTATTTTTTCTTTAGTATAAAAGAAAACATTATTATAAACTATGGGGAAATCAATCCATTGGACTTTGTGTTAATAAGCTTATTTTTAATTTTGGAAATTTTTAATAAAACTTTGTTTCGAGTTGTTCTTGAAAAGTAAACTTATGATTGAATATTTTTTATAAATATTTTTAAAAATTAAATTAATAGAAATTATAGTTTTAATTGATTATTTAATATTTCTTTTTTTACAATTTTTAAAATTTTAATATTTAAAATTATTTTTCCTTTAATCTAATGAAAAATAAAATATCATAAATGGTTTAGAGCATTATTTGGAAAATGTTTATATTTAAAGTAAGTGGGATTACTTTAATTTTAAATATATTAAATATTAAAAAAACAATAAATATATATATATATATATATATATTTATTTATTTATTTATTTATTTATTGTAAAAGCATTCTCGTATTTAATTGAGGTGATATTAATTTGATTCGTTTAAAATAATATAGGTTTCTTTTAATTTTAATTTTAAATATATAATATATCAAGTTTTTGGGATGAGTTTAATTGATGATAAGCCATATTATGTAGTATTATGTTATTTAAATTTTGTAATTTAGGATATTTTGGTTTTGTTTTATTATAATTTTTGTATTATTAGAGTTGGTGGTAGACATTGATTTAAAATAAATTACTATATTAGATTTGGTGGTAGATATTGATTTAAAATAAATTACTATATATGTAGAAAAATAAATCAAATTACATAATAACAATAATATATATGCTTAATATGTATATGAATATTTTGATTTGTTTAACTATTTCAAAAATTGTTTGAAATATAATACAATAATTGGGTGGGGAAAATAATTATGTATTATTTTGAGCTTGTTGATATTTCTTAAAATTAACAACTATTATGAAAATTTTCTGGTCTAAGGCAATAGTTTAAGAATATTGAGCTTTTCAATGTTATTATCATCATTATGTCATATGGCATGCAGTGATGTCAGAGGTATTGAGGATAGCAAAAACTTTCATTTAGATGAACATTTGTGTTTTTGGGAAATGATTATATCGTTTTATTTTTAGTATAAATAATTTTTTAAACTTATAAAAAATTATATAAAATATAAATTTAAATTACATATAATTGGATCAAAATTTATTAGATACTCTTCTTTAAAGATAGATTGAATTTACAATTTTAACTATAAATTTTTTGTTAATATAAATTGTTTTCCCACAATTCATCTTGATTTAGAATATATATATATATATATATATATATATATATATAGATAAATAAAATAATATTTTTAAATATATTAAGAATTAAATAATATATAAATTTTAAATTTTCATATTTTAATTATTTGGGTTTTTATATTTTATTATAAATTTAAAATTAAAATAAATTAAATATTAAAAATATGTTTTATATATAAGGTTAACAATGATCGAAAATTGCACGAAGAGGAGTTGGCGATGGAAGACCTAGCTAGGGTTGTAGGAGACTATGGCTAGCTGCTTCGTGGATGATGCAGAAAGGTGCAGCTGTTCGTACCAGTACTGCACACGTCCCCATCTCCGCATGTGCAGCCCTCTTTTGATTTACCATGGATGGATTTGGGGTTTTACTCCGTTTCCCTTTTACCTGATCGTCCATTTCTGCTTTATTACTTCCCTGTTTGACCCCTGGCCTCCCCTGCCGGAATCTGTCGCTTTGCTGCTCCTCCCCCTGGCGGTTACCAAGGCAGCTGGCGTTGGTTATTAGCATCTATGGACCTAGATATGGTGGACTACTCGGAGGAGGAAATAGTGGAGGACTCCATCTGGACTTCGCGTTCTGCTAAGTTGGGGACCGGTTCTTTTGGCGAAGCTTTGCATGAGACATTTTCTGGGCTCCCTGCGTTCTCTGGACCTCCGGACCACTAGCTCGTCCTGCTGGATGACCCTCCTGCCTGGCCGTCGCTCTCATCTCCCCCACCCCGACAACCTTAGGGTTTGCATCGGGTTGTCTTAACCCTAACCCTTCCTCGCCGGCCCCTGGTCAGTTCACTCTCCCGGGTTTTTCCGTAAACCCTCCCTCCCCCCGTGCCCCTCCGGTTTCCTCGAGTCCGCTCACCCCGCCGTGCACTTCCCCTCACCCCTCGGGCAGCTTCACCGGTATCCCCCCCCTTGTGGAAAATCTCCCCTCTGCTTCTTCCCCTCCCCCGACAAACCCCCCATCACAGGAACGCCCCTCAGAAGGTCGTGGGAACCCTGCAGCTGAGGACAGAACAACAAAGAAGATGCGGTGCTTTAGAACAAAGGAGGTGGACTCATTCCTCAGGTTGGAGGAAGACATTCGGCTGGGAGAGACCATGGACTTTGCAGATAGGGTTTTGGTCGGCAGAATTCGGGGTCGAAACTACACCGCGGCTCGTCTGAGATCTTGGGTTTCAGAGGTCTGGGGGAACCACTTGGCGGAGCTACCCACTGTGCAAACTTTTGTAAAGGGCTGGTTTGCCCTTAGATTCTCCAGGCCGGACCTCACGAACTGGGTACTCTCGTCGTACTGGCATTTTGAACATGCCCCGGTCCTGCTGAAGAGATGGTCCCCCCTTTTCGACCCAGATACGGAGCAGCTTGGAGTCGGGCCAATTTGGGTAAGGCTCCCTAGCCTCCCTCTGCATTTCTGGTCGGAGGACATTTTTAGGCATATCAGGAACTCTATCGGCACATATATGGAATCAAACAAGTCTTATCTGTCCACGGGAAAGATGGCTTTTGCAAGGATTCTGGTTCACATGGACACTCGAGGGGGTCTGCAAGAATATCTTACGATTCAATGGTGGTCATTCACTCGGAAGCAACCCCTGGATTACGAGGGCATACCCTACAGATGTCGACACTGCCATAAAGTGGGGCACATGTACAAAGACTGCCCTCTGATAACCAAGTGAGTGCAGCCACAGACAGAGAGCGTGCCAAAAAACCGCCCCACGCGGGAGGATCCTCCACCTGCTATCAAGGAAGCACACGACCCTCCTGAACCATCTGAGGCGAACAAGGACCAAGAGAAAGACTACAGAAAGAAGCGTGGGAAGGCTCCTCTCCGGCCTCCCTCTCCGCCTCTAACCAGAGCTCGGGCGGCCATAGGGGACGCTCACACCACGGGTATGTCTTCTCTCTCCCTTTCCTCTGTTATTTCTGCCAATGTTTCTGCTGGTTTGCCTTCTCTTTCCGAGCATGTTAGTTCAGTGGTTTCCCCAAAGCTCCCAATTGGCACATCATCTCCCCTCCCCGCTGGACCCTCCCTCCTAACTCCCATGGCCCAACAGTGCATGATTGCCCATCCCCCCCTATTTTCTCCTTCCCTCAGCCCTCTCTCTCTGAGGCTACCCCCTCCCCCTTCCTGGACCTGGAGTATCCCGAACCCCGCTACCCCCTCTACTCCCGGATGTGCCCTCAAAGTTTAGACTCTATTGGCTTTGAGATTATTACCTCCCCCCCTCCCAAATCCAGAGGATGACCCTCTCACCTATCAAAAGCCAAGCATCAGGCTGGGGAGGAGGTTGCCTCTGGTAAACAAAAAACCCTAAATTGGGCTCTTAGAGCGGAGCAGGCCCCTCTCCCCCTCCCCCTTCCATGAAGCTCCTCTCCCTCAATTGTTGTGGGATGGCTAGCCCGAACAAGAAACTAGCCCTCAAGCGCTTATTTACCTCTGAGCATGTCGACATCATCTTCCTTCAAGAAACCCTAGGCTCGGCTTCTGCTGTATCCTCCCTTCTTGCTTCATGGCTCCCTGGATGGTCCTTTCACTCAAACGATGCCTAAGGAAGATCAGGGGGTCTATCCCTTGGCATTTGTAACAGATCTTTAAAAATTTTGAATGTTTGGGGAGGCTGAGGCTTTTTGGGTGCTGATATATACTCCCCTACCCTTGAATCAGAATTCCGGGTCCTCAATGTGTATGGACCCTGTCAGGACAGGATGGCTTTTTGGAGACCTCTCCTCAGCTTGTCTCTTTTTTGTCAAGACAATGTTATCATTGGGGGTGTTGAGCCCTGAACTACATATCTCCTACACACTTTCCTAGACTTTTTCCCCTCACCTGGACCTCATAAGCTATCAAAAATCATTGGATATTGATTCCTAAACAACATTTAAATGGTTTTCTAACTATGTTTTTGTGTTTGTTGTTTGAATTAGATTTTTCTCATGAGCTGCGGAATGCAGCCACTTTCCACAGCTGTTTTTGTTAAACTCTAGGTTGCAGGTGTCATCAGGAAAAACAAGGCACGTGGGCAAGTTAAGAATGACCTGGACATGGATCAGATCCTATTGGTTCAGCCGGATTCATTAAGGAAAGCCGTGGTCAACGGTGGTAAAATGGTGGTCCAACGAAGGAGTCCTACGGAAACCGGACTCTGTTTTCAAACACGTGAAGGATTCGTGGCCGTTTCTAGATCCCTGGGGTCATGTTGACACCTGTAGGCTACCCCACGATGTGAATCCAATAGCCACTCTTGATAGATTGAATAATCTTGGCAACCAGTATGCTAAGCTTACGAACACTGTCCTTTTATGTGTCCTCAGTTAACGATGTCTCACAGGAAAACAATTATGAATTTTTGTTATAAATAACGCATTTCCAAATGCATAGAGTTAGTCTTTGTTGATGTAATTTTGTTGTTAAAAGTTTACTGTGCCGTGACACTAGTCCCATTGTGGTAACAAGAGGATTATTCCTCTGTTTTGAAATATAAAGAAGACTCTGTTTTTATATGACTGCGTGAGCATAATTCTGGACTGATAGCCTGTTGACCGAGGCTGTGCAGAGGGCCCCTGCACGCTGAGGTTTCGTTTTCCTTGTTGCTGTAAAGTTTTATGCATTGTTTCCTTATTTCCATTGCACATATTCCATAGTTATCCACCTGTGTATATTTCATTTGTTATGGTATTAACATTTCATTTATGTACATGATTTTTCAGCTATGTATATTGTTGATAACGCTGATCAGTGTGTGTGTGTTTCAGGATAGAGTAGGCCCGGGCATTTTCATACAATCTTTGCAATAACTAGTGACATGAAATTAGCCTCTCTGCTGACTTTGCTTTTCTTAGTTTTTTTTAATTCCAGTTATGCTTTGATTTCAGTTTTATTTACTTGCTTTATTAGTTAGTTTAAATATCAGATTGCTCATATCATTGACGTTATCTCCTAAAGCCATAGCTTAGACTACCTGGCGAGCTATCGGACTATGAATGATGTGATTTGATTTTAGTTTTACTTTTCTGCAATTAGATATCAACTTGCTCATATCATTGACATTATCTCCTAAAGCCATAGCTTAGACTACCTGGGGAGCTATCAGACTATGAATGATGTGATTTGATTTTAGTTTTACTTTTCTACAATTAGATATCAACTTGCTCATATTGTTGACGTTATCTCCTAAAGCCATAGCTTAGACTACCTAGCGAGCTATCAGACTATGAATGATGTGATTTGATTTTAGTTTTACTTTTCTGCAATTAGATATCAACTTGCTCATATCATTGACGTTATCTCCTAAAGCCATAGCTTAGACTACCTGGTGAGCTATCAGACTATGAATGAAGTGAATTGATTAGTTTGATTTGTTGAGTGCAGTAGTTTAACTCATTTTTCTTTCTGTATTTAGATAAGCAGCAGAGATAATGGTTTCATGATCAGTAGTTCATTATTTGTTTGATTTGAATAGCATCACATTTTCATTTTTGTTCAAGTATTAATTTCATCACTAGTATGTTCTAAGACCCTCTGAAGTGTTAAGTTCTGGAAATCATTATAGAGGACATAATTGCCTTAAAATATATATCCATACTTTCCTTCTAGAGTATTCTTAAAACTCAGGGATTAGGAATTTCCTTCACATTAGGAGATAAACGAAGATAAAAACCCCCAAAACAAAATAAAAATCGAAAATAACAAAAAGTAAGAAAGAGGTTGTCTTGCACATATAGTGCACCACACTTCATCAGATTACGACTCCCAGATTGATAATTAGCAATGTAGGACACACTAAATTGACTAAACAGGGGGTGACCTCAATTTCTATTTGGGATACTCAGAATCTTGGGGCAACCATGCCTAGGTAGATGCTTTTTTGGGTCAATTTGAGAACCTCTTGGAGACCCACAGCCTTGTCGATGCCCCTACAGCAAAAAAGCAGCCTACCTAGAGGAATAACAGAGTAGGAGAAGCCAGCTTGGTTAGAAGACTTGATCGCTTTCTCACTAAAGAAGGCCTGATCACTGGAGGACATGGTATAAGACAATGGGTAAGCTCGAGTGGGCTGTCAGACCATCGACCCATTTACTTAGAGATTCAGGATGCTCTTAGTAAGCCAAAGGCCCCTTATAAGTTCAATTCTACCTGGCTACAAGATTTGGATTATATCAAGCTCGTGACGGACTTCTGGAAGGCTCACCCTCCTAGTGCTTTGGGGGACATAACTCAGAATTTCCTCCTCAATATGAAGGAATTAAAGAATCTATCCAAGATGTGGGCTCGGAAGAAAAAGGAGGTGGAGGATCTATCCCTCCAGGAGGCGGAGAAAGCTATTCTCTCATTTGAGGAGGATACAGGAGGGGTCTTGAGGACTCAAGAACATAAAGAGGCTTACAGTGCGGCGCTTCATAAGAGAACCCAAGTTCTTACTAGCAGAGAAGCGAATTGGAGGCTTCGGAGTAGGGCTATCTGGCTAAAGGAGGGGGGACGATAACACTAAATTCTTCCATAAACATGCAAATGGAAGAAAGGCTATAAACACCATTTGGGAACTAAAAGATTCGGAGGGTAGATCGGTTCAATCCTTCAAAGAGTTGGCTTCTTTAGCTTGCTCACATTTCCACAACATTTATAAAGCCCCCCCACATGCCTCCCTGGCAGAAGTGATGAAAACAGTACAGCTTTTCCCGCGGTTTGTTGAACAGGAGATGGAACAAGAGTTAGTGGGAGAAGTATCTATGAGGGAGCTGGAAGATACTTTAAAAATGATGCAGAAAGAGAAGAGCCTGGGACCGGATGGCTGGACCATTGAGTTCTATGTGACTTTCTTCGAGGTGCTGGGGGCGGACCTCCTACAAATCATCGAGGAAAGCAGGAAGAGAGGAAGGATCCCGGGAAGTCTGAAGGCCACTTTCATCACCCTCATTCCTAAATCTGACAAACCCTCCTCTTTTGATGCATTCAGACCCATATCCCTCTGTAACTGCATTTACAAGATTATAGCCAAAATCATTGCTAATCGTTTGAAGCCCGTCCTCTCGCTCAACATCTCCCAAGAACAATTTGCCTTCTTGCACAACAGACAGATCCATGAGGCCATTAGGATGGCTCAGGAACTCCTCCATTCAGTCTAGCACCAGAGAACTAAGGGCATGATCCTGAAGATTGACCTCTCAAAAGCCTTTGACAAAGTCAATTGGCTATACCTCCGCATGCTCCTAACCCATATAGGCTTCCCCTATCCTTTCATCAAATGGATCATGAGTTGCATAACTGATATACCCTTCAACGTGTTGGTAAATGGCTCGGCTTCCCCTCTTTTTCATGCTGAACGAGGCCTCAGACAAGGATGTCCCCTGTCTCCACTTTTGTTCCTCCTGGTTATGGAGGGCCTCAGTAGATTTATTCATGAGGAGCATAGAAATGGATGCTTAAAGGGTATAAAGATTACTGATACCCTAGCTTTAACCCATCTGTTTTTTGTGGATGACGTCCTCATCTTTCTCGATGGTAGCCTGAGTGACCTCACAGCCCTCCACCAAGTCATGGAGGTTTTTCAAAAGGCTACAAGAATGGTTGTTAATGAGTCCAAATCTACCTTGTCTGCACTCGGATGTGCTCAAAACGAGATATTATATGCCCTCAGAAGGTTCCCCTTTGTCACCATTCCGATTGAAGAAGGCCTGAGATACTTGGGATATCGCCTGAAGCCTTTTGGCTACAAAATTGCGGACTGGATCTGGCTGATCGCGAAGGTGGAAAAATGCCTGAATATATGGTACCATAAATACTTATCCAGGGCCGGCAGACTTATTCTGATCAAAGCAGTCCTGGAGGCAACCCCAGTCTACTGGATGTCCCTAGCATGGATCCCTAGAGGCATCCTGGATAGACTCCAAAAAATATGTTGCAGATTTTTATGGAAGGGGAATCAGACAGGTAGAATTTTTGCTTGGACTAGATGGGAGACTCTGGCTCTGCCAAAACGAAGGGGGGGGGGGGGATAAAGAGGTTGGATTTCTTCTCCAAAGCGCTAGCGGCAAAACTAGGCTGGCAGCTACTCAACAAAGACAACCTTTGGACGAAGGTAGTAACCTCAAAATACATCAGCCCCATCACTCCGCTGGACTGGATTCGACATGATCAAAGGACCTTCGGGAACTGTTCCAACATTTGGAAAGCAG
This sequence comes from Pinus tabuliformis, assembly GCA_031772625.1. Lineage (NCBI taxonomy): Eukaryota > Viridiplantae > Streptophyta > Pinopsida > Pinales > Pinaceae > Pinus > Pinus tabuliformis. The sequence continues at coordinate 2,081,602,209 of CM062818.1, forward strand.
TGAACAAGGCAAAGGACCTGATAAGGAATGGTTTGACTTGGAGAGTTCGTTCAGGCACAAGTGTGCGACTAGGGGTGGACCCATGGGTGGGGTGTGGCAACGCACACAAACTCCCTGAAGACCTGAGACTTCATCTTGCAGAGCAGGGGATATCTCATCTCAGTCATATTGTAGACAGTGAGCGATCATCCTTAGGTCAGCAGGCTTGGAAATCGGGAGCAGCCCTTAATATTCCCATTCAGTGGAGGCACTTTTGGAGCCTTTTCATTACAGTGCTCATGGAGGCTCACATCAGGATTATGGAAGGGGAAGACGAGCTTATATGGGCTTATGCTAAACATGGTTCCTACGCTCCTAAGATTGGCTACCTAGTGCTCATGGAACCTTTCAAGCCACCTGACTCAGTGATAAGATGGAACCTCCTCTGGAAACTCAAAGCTACTCCCAGAACAAAGCTTCTCATATGGTCCATCTTAAATAATAAGGTCCCAACGGGGGCAAATCTGATGAAGCGATCTTTTGCTGGACCTTTCTGGTGCCATCTTTGTAGAAGCAGTAATGAAGACACAGATCACCTCTTCCTGAATTGTCCTTTGGCAATGGATCTTTGGAATAGCATCAGAACATCACTCTCAATCAGGCCCATCTGGCAAGGGTCAGCAGTAAAGGAGGCATGGATCTCTTGGTGGAGAGATACAGCAGGAAAGGAAAGGAACTTGCCTCTGCTAATCTGTTGGGCAATATGGATTGCTAGGAATGAGACCATTTTCTCACAGAAGATCCCCCACTGGCCCTCCATCCACAACAGAATCATTGCAGATTATCACATGATCCCAGAAGATCCCCAAAAAAACCCGCCTAGGAATGTTGAGACAGAGGTCATCAACAAATCAATCCCCTGGGCTTACTTCGATGGTTCAGCTCAGGAGTCAGGTTGTGGAGGGGGAGCTATTCTTTTCCTATCAGAAACCCATCTCTTCAAACTCCAAATGGGATTAGGCCGGGGAACCAATAACTATGTCGAGCTCATGACTGCAAAAAACATCATCCTTTTTGCCTTACAAAAACAATGCTCCAACTTGCAGCTTTTTGGTGACTCAAAACTAGTTATTAATTGGATCAACAAAAAATATACATGTTCTGCTTTCTCTTTGAGGCATATACTGGATGAGATTCACAGACTTATCTTGTATTTTAACTCTTTCACCTGTCACCATATTTACAGGGAGCGGAACACCTCTGCTGACTACTTATCCAAAGAAGCAACGCTCAGGGACGACAACTCTTGGTTGATCTGTGAAGACTTGGACGGGGTCGTGTATCAGCACTATCATAGGCCATTCATAGACCCTGAAGCACTATGAGAACAACACTGAATGAAAACTTTTTTATCTCAGTTTTTTGTTGAAGAACATTTATTTTTTGACTATCAGTTTTGATATTTATGTAAATAGTCATCGGTTACTCTACATCCTCTGAGAAGAGGACAGAACTCTAAGTTATATATGTTTTTTTTGAGCTATATGGTACTCCCTACGTGGAGGAATGCACAATTTCTTACATTTTTGGTTGGACAGGCAGTGCCAGATCAAAGTAATGCTCTTGCATATACAGAATGTAATTTTCATCTTTATTAATGGAAATTACGACTTTTTCTATGGGAAAGAAAATAAGGTTGACAATTGTTTTAATTTAAATATTTAATTCTGAATGAATTTTCATTTACATATGCAATTAATAATTATCTTAATAATTTGAGTTTTATTTATTTTAAATTTATTTATTTTAACGTTAAAATAAATTTAATTTTTTTTTTTATTTGTTAAATTACTTGTGATTTGTGAGACTAATTTATGATTAAAAAAGTATGACTCAATTGTACCAAGGATAACATTCATGTTGGGCCACACCAACCCTTAACAATGTGATTTTATTTTGTATTCTAATAACCCTCATGAAATTCCACCTAAATATACTTGACTAAATCAAACATAAAATAAATTTAATTATTATTGTTTATATAAAATATATATAGTGGTATAAATCTATTAAATGTATCTTGTAAACGACCATAAGTGGTCATTGGAGACGCTCAAGGATCTATCGTTCATTGTAAAAGTCCATGGATGACACATAAAATATATGGTCTGATCATTGTAATAATATAAATGATGATTATGGTGGAAGCGACATAGATGTTGAAAGAATATGCTCTAATTATGTTCATACCTCCACAAGTTGGATGATAGATGGAGATAAAACATCATTTAATTATAGTTGGGTTACAGAACATGTTACTATTTTATATAAACAATTATATTGCAGTATGGCATGAAAAATGTATCATCTATAATACTTTGTCTTACCTCTCTATTGAAATTGTAATAGTTCCCATAGAGCCTTCTTGTTTGAGTTGCAGAAGTCGACAAGCAAATATGTTTAATGCAATTGTGAGTTTTTTGTGTTTTTGCATAAGGAGGTGGATTTTCACTGAGTCTGATCATCGTAATAATATAAATGATGATTATGGTGGAAGCGACATAGATGTTGAAAGAATATGCTCTAATTATGTTCATACCTCCACAAGTTGGATGATGTATGGAGATAAAACATCATTTAATTATAGTTGGGTTGCAGAACATGTTACTATTTTATATAAACAATTATTTTGTAGTATGGCATGATAAATGTATCATCTATGATACTTTGTCTTACCTCTCTATTGCAATTGTAATAGTTCCCATAGAGCCTTCTTGTTTGAGCTGCAGAAGTCGACAAGCAAATATGTTTAATGCAATTGCGAGTTTTTTTGTGTTTTTGCATAAGGAGGTGGATTTGCACTGGACTTCTGTGACAAGGCTTGCCCCAAAGTTTATAGTGTGGTAGAAAACTTATTTAGACAATGATTTATCCCTCAATGTTTAACTGATTTGCAACAAATTCCATTTGTAGACAGAAATTTGCCTTGCAATCGTTTGTTACAACTGGTAGATTGGTAGATCAGTGATTCTTGGCATTTTGTGACCGCATAACTAAACCCATCAGTTCCCACCATAATAGCATAATTTAAGCAAAGCCATTGCACTAAAAAAAGGAATAAGATGTAAAAAATATACTTACCAAGAGTTACTTCCCACCATTATTTTTGTAGGAGTACAATTATAAATGTGTAAACGTCTCAATTTATTAGTTCCTACCAAATCAAGACTATAGGATTTGATTTTCCGATTAACCACTATTAATTTAGCATTAACCAATACGTGTTGTAATATTCTATACAAATTTTCTAAAGCATAATTTCTAAGTGTTTTTAATTTTGTATTCAAAACATTTACATATACTAAAATTTAAACTATTTATATTCGATGTTCCCTTCCCTGCTTTTTGGGGCATGCCAGTATTAAAATTAACAGAGATAAAATATAATGATAAATCAACTCATACAACTATAAAAAATAATATTAATAAATCTACAAAGATAAAGAGAGGACTGTTTGAGCTAGGAACCCAAGGAATATAAAAAGTTCTAATGGAGAATTATCTATAAATTAAAATACCTCAATGGAATCCATGAGGCATTCAACGAGGAATGGGGACCTTTTCCACTCGAAGAGCTTAATAATTTTTTCTCCTGGTTCTTCGATTCCAACTGTTGTAACAATATTTAAACCCAAAAAGATCACAATTTTTTACAAACTCCAAAATAATACAAATATTTAAAATGACATTTTTATGACCGGTTATCATAATTTACCTACATTAGATAGTGCGGATAGTGTAGCTCGTGGTTTTTGTGCACGGGCCCTGGTCTTGTAAATTTGTGTTAATTTTCTTAGCATTTTGATGTAAGTTTGTGTTAATTTTTTTGAAATTGATTAGTGCTTCTTTATTCACAGTGATTGCCATTGGTAAAACTTTATTTAGATTTATTTTATTTCCTAATTTTTGATTGATAAAAGGTTGTAACTCCAACAAAAATCTAACATGAAAAAGACTGTGTGTGGATAGGAAAAGGAGGAGGCTCCCTTCTATATACACAATTTTATCTTAAAAGCATATACACGTGGTTATCTTAAAAACATATTTTCCACTACTCACTTGGAAAATTAAACATATACACATGGTTATCTTCAAAACATATGGTTTCCAGTTTGAGTATTCACCCAAAAAAGTTTAAAGCATCAATTTGAGTGCATCAAACAATAGAGCCTTTAACTATCAACACCGTTATTGAATCCTTCGTCCGTTATTTCAATCCGAGCCATTTTTTTAGTTGGAATCCACAAGGAATCAACATTTTGCTCCTGGAGTGAGGTGACTTAACTACCCATTCTTAACTCAGTTTCTTCAATTATGCTTCCGCCTCTAGTAAATTCAAATCGAATTCACCTCTATTCTTACTGAACTCATTTGTTTGAAGTTCAAATACTCCCCAATGTCAATGTAGATATTGTAAGATTCCTTTCCATGATATTGATAACGTCCTTTGTATGGCACACTTTGAAAATTGTGTCTCTCGATAACAGTACATCGAGTTGCAACGTAAGTGCCCTGCAAAATCTTTATTTCATATCGGATTAAAAACATATTAGTCACTCATCTCGTGAGATGTGATATTGATATTGCAACATTGAATGACTTCGTCCTTACCCAAAGGGCCAAACAAGCAAAAATGTATTGAAAAGCTTGTAATGACGGTAGGTGAACGAATTTTTAGGCCAAGAGCTAACTCCTCAAAATGATATACAACTATTTTTCCAACTTTCTTGACAAACAAAGTTGCATCAAGATCATATTGTTTGAAGTTGAGTTTCAGAAGATGCTTCGTTAACTTCTCATACCAGACTTGTGGTGCTTGCTTGGGGCCATACAAGGATTTTACAAGCTTGCATATTTTAATTTCTTGACCCTTCACAACAAATCCTTCTTGCTAGGACATAAAGCCATTCTCTTTCACATCTCCATTCAAGAAAACAATTTTTACATCCATTTGATGGACTTTCAACTGTTTTGAGTTGACAAGGCAAAGAGTGTCAGATGTTAGCCCATTTTGTTGTGGTGGAACAGTCTCCTCATAGTCGACCCCTTCCTTCTGTGTAAAACTTTTTGCCACAAGCCTGGCTTTGTGCTTGTCAAGTGAGCCATCAACTTTATACTTGTTCGTGTAGACCCACTTGCAGCCTATTGGTTTGGTTCCCAATGGAGGATCAACCAACTTCTAAGTGCCATTCTTTATAAAGGCATCAAACTCTTTTTGCATCACTTCTTTCAATTCATCATGAGAAGAGGCTTCTTTGAAGGAAGTTGGTTCAAAATCTGTAGAGAAATTTAGTTCACAATCATAAGAAGCATCCATCTCAACAGGTGAATCTTTTAGGATATTCCGACACATAGGAAATAGTTAAGTTCAACTTGGTCTAGTATAGAGTTAGGTAAAGTGTGTTTCTTTACCGTTGTACATTTTGTAACTTACAATCCAACGGTCACGATATGTAGTGATCCGACGGTTCACTCTCTCCTCGGTATTACCGACACTTGATCCGTGGCTTGACACCCGATTGGTCCATGAGTTCTATTTAAAGCGCATGGAGGGTCATTGTTCGGGTAATCCGTGCATTAGAGAAGCTTATGTAAATTTTCATTCTTTGATTAATAAATTGCCTATAGTAGCCACGTTGGCGCAGGCCGTGGACTGTTTCCCTCTTTGAGGGTTTTAACCACGTCAAAAATACTGGTGTATTGATCTGTGATCTGGTTGTGAGCAGTGTCCTTTTGGTGTTCTTTCTGAGGAACTTACCCTGTAAATTCCTACATGGTATCAGAGCGGTTTGAGGGCTGCGTCCGTTGGTGATCCAAATCTGAAGCCGGTAGAACTGCATGCGGCTGTCGTTTCCTAGATCTGCTTTTTCTGGCTGCTTTCAGGCCGAGAGGACTGATCTGTTGCGTTCGGAGCATCTGTTCCAGTGAGGAACCCCTTTCGTTTCACGCGAAAAGGTTTCCGGTAGCCCTAGCTGCGTCATTTTTCAGATCGGGAGGTATACAGTGTTTTTGCAGTTTACTGTTATTTTCTCTCTGCTTATTTCGGTTTCGGTTTATTTAGCCCTTTTTTTTAACCGGATCTATACCTTTCATTTCTGCGTATGCTCTTTGCCCTGCGACTCTGTGCGATCTGGGCAAATCAGAAACAGAAAGGAAGGATTTTTCTCATGCGTATGCTCTTTTCCCTGCACCTTAGTGTGATCTCGGAAAATCAGAAACATTGAGAAAAATATTTAGTTTTTCGGCTAAAGCTAACTTTGATTTTTTTTAAATATCTAGTTTTTTGGCTAAAGCTAACCTCGAGCCGCAAGGTTCATTTTTCTTTGCATATTCGTGTTGGGTTTTGTGTTTTGTGTTTTGTAGGGAAAAAGAGCTTTCTCAAGGAAAGCACGCAAACCAAGGCCCCCCCTCTCTCTCTCTCTCTCTCTCAAATTTTTTGTATAGATCAATTGGTTCAAAGCTATTTTAAGAGAGTAGAGGTCTTGGGTTCAAGTCTCCATTTTGTGGGGGCGGATTTTTTCATTCGCGCACTTTGCCGGCAACTTCAACAAATTTTTTTCAAAAAGCCATAACTTCTTCATCCGGAAGCCTTTTTCAGAGCCGTTGTTTTTAAAACAGCCTAATTTTTTGAGATCTATCCATTGGAACACTTACTTTCAGCATCTTCAGCTTCAGTTTTTTTAGAAATGGAAAGTCCATGCCAAGTCATTATTGACAGCACTAACTACTTCCAATGGATAGCCCACATGGAAGATTTACTTAGAAGTAAAGGTCTCTACAGAATAGCCACAAACCAAGAGAAGAAACCAAAAGATGAAGACAAGGCTGCAAAATGGGAAAATAGACAAGATCAAGCACGTGGTTTGATAGGGATGTCTATTTCTCCTGATCTTAGATTCCATATTGCAGAACTTGAGACTCCTCATGAAGCATTGGAAAAAATTGCTAAAGTTTTTGGGATTAAAAATGAAATTAGAGCCCATCAACTTGAAAATGAGTTGCTTACTTTGGATCCTAATAATTTTTCTTGCATTGAAGATTTCTTGTCCAAATTCAAGACCCTTAGATATCTCTTGGAAGGTGTTAAGGTTAAGAAAGAAGATGGTAACCTTATTTATTCCATCCTTACTAAGTTGGGACCAGCCTACTCTGTATTTGTTTCCACTTTCCATTCTACAAGGGAAGCTTTCATTTGTCAAGGAAAAGACTACAAGGCCCCTTCCTTTGACTCTTTTTGTGATTCCTTAATAAGAGAACAAGAAAAACTCTTACACCTTGGTCTTCTTAATCTTGGAAACTCTTCCAAGAAAGCGTTAGCCGCCCAGCAGCAACCAAATTCAAAGAATCCTAAGAAGTCATATCCTAAAAAGAATGGTCCTAAACCAAACAAGGGTCCTAAGCAAACTCAGCCTCAAAATGAAAGATCATTTCAACAAAATGATAAGACCAATAAAAACAAATGGAAGAAGACTGATAGACATTGTAACTTTTGTAATCGAGATGGCCACTTAGAATCTAAATGCTTTAAGAAGATGGAAGCCTTGGAAGCCGCAATGAAGAAACATAACATCCATGTGGAGCATACTTCAACTTCAACTTCCGGAATGGCACTTTCTACATGTCGTTGTCAATCATCTCAGTCTGGTTATGCATTAAATGTATCTTCTTCTTCTCCTTCTCATGAGTGGCTCATTGATTCTGGAGCCTCTTATCACATGGCCAAAAACCAAGCCATGTTTTCTTCTTTAAATGGTTGTAACACCAAAAATATATATGTTGGTGATGATAGATCTCTTAATGTTGTAGGGACTGGAACTGTTCATCTAGACAATGGTCAGTTTAATGATGTATTATGTGTTCCAACCTTATCCTGCAACCTTCTATCTATATATCAGATAACTCATTCAGGTGAAGGTAAAATTGTTGAATTTTCACCTCATGATGTTGTAATCAAGGATCTAAGAGATCCTAAACAGATTCTAGCTACTGGTATTGCTGATGATTCCACAAGGTTGTATAAGTTTCACAACTTTGGGTCATCAAATCTTCCCTCAGTATTTGTTGCTCATAATGATGAAGTGAGAAAACTTTGGCATGAGCGATTTGGTCACTTAAACTATCGCTCCCTTCAGCATCTATGTAAAGAAAATATGGTGACAGGTCTTCCTATGGTATCTTGCAGAGATGGTGTTTGTTCCGGATGTGTACTCGGAAAACATCATCGGGACAGTTTTGACAAACGTGCCTCTTGGCACGCCTCAGCCCCTTTACAGCTTGTGCACAGTGATATATGTGGTCCAGTTCCTGTTGCTTCATTCTCTGGCTGCAAGTATTTCTTAACTTTCATTGATGATTTCTCTAGACGCACTTGGGTATACTTCTTAAAACTCAAGAGCGAAGTATTTAACACATTTTTTGCCTTCAAAGCCTTTGTTGAAAAACAATCTGGACATCAAATTCTTAAGCTAAGAACTGATAATGGTGGAGAATATGTTAAAAACACATTCATCAACTTTTGCACCGAAAATGGAATTCAAATGCAACATACTGTTCCATACACTCCACAACAAAATGGTGTAGCTGAAAGGAAAAATCGCACCTTAAAGGAAATGGCTAATTGTATGCTGCAATCTAAAGGACTCAGTCTTAGTTTTTGGGCCGAAGCAATTAATTGTGCAAATTATATAATCAATCGCACTCCTACTAAGGTTCTACAGAATATCACTCCAGAAGAAGCTTGGAGTTCCATTAAACCAGATGTAAGTCACTTTCATGTTTTTGGAAGTGAAGCATGGGCCCATATTCCAGATGAAAAGCATAAAGCTTTAGAACCTAAGAGTGAGAAATGTACTTTTGTTGGATATTCTGAAGATGTAAAAGGTTATAGAATTATTCCATTTAAGTCCAAAAATGTTATCATTAGAAGAGATGTAAAATTTGATGAAAATAAATCGGCCTGCGAGCCTAGTCCGGCGGATGTGCCACCTCTTCCTATCTCTTATACTTTTGAAAAAATTTCTTCTTCAGATGATGAAAGTGAGGATGATAATCCTCCCCCACCTTCTCAGGATCCTCAACTTCCAAGATGGGTCCGTGCTACTCGGGATGCAGCAGGTGATCTTGCCAGTGATCCTACAGATCAGCGACGTACACGTTCTCAGTTTGAAAGAGCCTCTTCTTTACTGGCTCAAGCTCCAGTAAATCATGATCCTAACACTTTTGTAGAAGCTTCAGGCCATCCACATTGGGAAGCAGCGATGAATGAAGAATATCATTCATTGTTGACAAATGATACATGGGATCTTGTTACTCTACCAAAGGGACGCAAACTTATTAGATGTAAATGGGTTTACAGAACCAAGTATGGACCAGATGGGAAAGTTGATAAACATAAAGCTCGTCGTGTTGCTAAGGGTTTTTCACAGGTTGAAGGCATTGACTACACTGAAACCTTCTCCCCTGTTGCCAAAATGAACTCTATCCGCCTTGTTCTTTCCCTTGCTGCCTCTTTAAAATGGGAAGTCCATCAGATGGATGTTAAATCTGCCTTCTTGCATGGGGACTTGCATGAAGAGATCTATATGGAACAACCCATTGGCTTCATCCAAACAGACTCCAGCCTTTTATGTCGACTTAAGAAATCTCTCTATGGTCTCAAGCAAGCTCCTCGGGCTTGGTATGCCAAAATGGATAGCTTTCTTTTAGAATATGGCTTTTCTCGATGTTATTCTGACAATACTGTCTACACCAAGAAAATGGGCAACTCTCTTATCATCCTTGTTCTTTATGTTGATGATCTTATTCTTACTGGTAGTGATCCCAACCTTATCAACCATGTGAAGTCCAGCCTTAAAAAGAAATTTGAAATGACAGACTTAGGACACTTACACTATTTTCTCGGTCTTCAAGTCTTGCAATCCAAGGAGGGTATTTCCCTTTCCCAGTCCAGGTATGCTTGTGATATTCTTCGTCATTTTCACATGGAAGACTGTAAGCCAGCCCCTTCTCCCTTTCAGTCTGGAGTCAAACTTTCAGTCTCTTGTACTTCTCCTGAAGTTGATGCTACCTTATACCGTCAACTTATAGGAAAACTCTTGTATTTAACCCATACTCGTCCTGATCTTTCCTTTGTTGTTGGCCTTGTTGCTCGTTTTATGCAAAACCCCCGTGAAAGTCATTGGAAAGCAGCCAAAAGAATACTTCGTTATGTTCGAGGTACAGTACAGTTTGGGATTCATTACAGTGCCAAAGCAGCTCCTCTATTAGTTGGTTTCACTGATTCTGATTGGGCTGGTGACCCTGATGATCGGAAGTCTACTGTCGGTTATGTCTTCACTCTTGGTTCAGGACCTATTACATGGGCTTGCAAGAAACAAGCTGCCATTTCTCTTTCGTCAGCAGAAGCAGAGTATCGTGGTGCCGTGGAAGCTAGTAAGGAAGCCTTGTGGCTTCGTCAGATCCTATCAGAGTTTGGCTTTGAGCAACAGCATCCAACCACACTTTGGTGTGATAATCAAAGTGCCATTCAGCTATGCAAAGATCCAGTCCAGCATCAGCGCAGTAAACACATTGAACTACACATGCACTTCATCAGAAAGCTCATTCATGACCATGTTCTTGAAGTGCAATATTGTTCAACAGATGATCAGGTTGCAGACATCTTCACAAAGGCTCTCACAGAGGCGAAGTTCACTAAACTTCGATATATGCTTGGAGTTCAGGAAGTTGTCACTAAGGGGGGATAGGCTCTAGTGCCTCCTTCCTTCTCCTATTGTGTCATATTTGTAAATCCTTCAATCCTATCCCAAGTTGTTCTTAAGGGGGGATGTTAGGATATTCCGACACATAGGAAATAGTTAAGTTCAACTTGGTCTAGTATAGAGTTAGGTAAAGTGTGTTTCTTTACCGTTGTACATTTTGTAACTTACAATCCGACGGTCACGATATGTAGTGATCCGACGGTTCACTCTCTCCTCGGTATTACTGACACTTGATCCGTGGCTTGACACGCGATTGGTCCATGAGTTCTATTTAAAGCGCATGGAGGGTCATTGTTCGGGTAATCCGTGCATGAGAGAAGCTTATGTAAATTTTCATTCTTTGATTAATAAATTGCCTGTAGTAGCCACGTTGGCGCAGGCCGTGAACTGTTTCCCTCTTTGAGGGTTTTAACCACGTAAAAAATACTAGTGTATTGATCTGTGATCTGGTTGTGAGCGGTGTCCTTTTGGTGTTCTTTCTGAGGAGCTTACCCTGTAAATTCCTACAGAATAAAAATCGTCTACATCACCTGCATATGTCTGGTTGAACTTCTTGTTCCTATCTTTCTAACCTCATTAGGACAAACACTTTCAAGTGTCTTTGTCAACCATTTTGGAGGACCTTTCTGAGATGGCTTGGGATGCTCAGTTGACTGAGTTGGGGTTGAATCAATATTGAGTCTCCCAATTCTATTAATCACATCACTCAAAGTGTCATCAGTGGCAGGAGATCCATATTGGGGGAGAGTGTTTTAGAATAAGATAACACAGATTGATCCAGTATAGGAATCCCCCATTCAACATGTGGAATCTCATTATCAAATTCTTGAAAGTACTTGGCATGTCTGAATCTGTCCAAGCGATCAACCTTCTGCTCAACAACATTGTCAACCTTGGAAGATTCAAGAAAGATCACATCTCTAGACATTACAAACTTCTTATTAAATTCATCATAGTGATGGTATGCTTTGGAGGTATTTGAATACCCCAAGAAGATACACTTACGACTCATTACATCAAGTTTGTTTCTTTGTTCCTTAGGTATCAAGGCATAATAGGTGGAACCAAAGACCTTGAGATGCTTTACTGAAGGAATGTGGCCATACCACATTTCATAAGGAGTCTTGTTTCTAATAACAGTAGATGGAAACCTATTCTTTATATACACGACGCATAGAACTGCATCAACCCAAAACATCAATTTTACATTCTTGAAAAACATCATGGAATGTACCATATTTAAGATTATCTTGTTCATTCTTTTAGCTACTCCATTCTGTTGGGGACTATAAGGTACACTTGTTTAATTTTTGATCCTATGCTGGAGAAGATAGTTTTCAACTTCATTTGAAGTGTATTCTTTTTCATTATCACTGCGAATAGAGCCAATATGAGATTGTTCATCATTTTCAATCCATGCACGAAAGTTATTGAATGTTTGAAAAACATCAAATTTGTTCTTCAATAATTAAACCCAACACATTCTGGTGTACTCATCAAAAAATTCATCATATATTTATTTTCATCTGCAGAAAGAATGGGTATTGGGCCACATCAGTCTAAATGAATAAGTTCAAGTTTTTTATGTGCTTTGGAATGTGAATTATGAAAAGATTGTTTGTTGTGCTTTCCTAAGATACAAGCATCACATTGCTTAAGTTCCCTATGAATTGTAGGCGAACGAGTAACACCGCTTTTCTTCAACATACGAAGGTTGTCATAATTCAAGTGTCCAAATCTAGCATGCCATAAAAGACATGATGGAAATGTACCTCCATCATAATGAGAACTGTATGAGAAGTTATGTACACGAGTAGAGGTTTTTGGCAGCTTCAAAAGTCTTTCTTCTTCTATCCACATAATGACAAGTGAGCCATATGATGTTCTTTTGACCTTAACCTTCTCATCAAACATATAAATGAAGTGTCCTTGAATTTGAAATTGGACGTCATTTTGACCGATAGTTGATCTATATTGCATGTCAAAGCTAAAGTCGAAAAATAATTCTAGGCCGGGTCGAGAGGGAGGTTATAAGCTATAATAGAACATTTACCTTTTAGAAAGTTAAATTCATATTTTACCTTCATAGCTATTTATAAAAGCTTTTATGAATTCATATCTCTTCCCCACCATATTCACATAGAAATAAGGGTTGTGAAAACGTGTTAAAACTTAGCCCATGGATACTGCCTTCAAAATCAGGTTCCATCGGTCGTCTCAAAAGTCTTCTTCTTTATATTTTTGTCGTCATTACCTGCATGCCCATGCGTGAATACTAGTTCATATTTTGTCATTTTGTCTGGGGCCTACCATGTTCTCCCTTATTGCGCATTGTGTCAGATCGTATACCATATTCACTTCACCCAGACACACACAGATTTGTCGTTGTCCACATGGTTCAGCTATGCGGGCCCCACCCGGTGTACAATTTTTCCCATGGTGTCAAGGTGTACAACATATTCACTGCCCCCGGACGCACAAAGATGGGTTCATTTTGATGCCAAGGGAAACACGTTGAAACATACGCTTGGAAACAGGGCCCCCTTTATCTATCGTATTTTCCAGGAAGAAACTTTCAAACATAACCCTTCGACAGATAGATATTGGCCTGTGGGAAGATAGATCTTTCACTGCTATAATGTCTAAATAAATATTTCTCTGACAGCGAGCACCACTTCCTGTTTTAAAGTTCCAGCTATACGGGGGCCTACCAGGTGTACGTCGTCTCATTTACTTGGAATGTGTCACGTTGTACAGTGGATTCACTTCACTGTCACAGAGGTAGGGATTGTGACTCGTCTCGATGCCAGTGAAAACACGTGGAAACATGAGAGTCGAAGGTGCAAGCTATTTATTCTATTGACCCATATAAAACGCGTGGAAACGTGACCCTTGAAAGAGTGTGGTTGATTCTCTTGCTTGTTCAGTGCGTTTATACATCTTTTAGCGGTTTAATGTTCTCCAGTTGTATGAAAGTGAAAGTAATGAAAATTTTTGATGGTATAAAAATCCAGCTATGCAGGTGCAGTGACAAAAAAAATATTAGACATGCGATAGTGCACTTTGCTTCTCCGGCCTTCTTGATGTCCTTTGTTAATACCTTCTGCAAAGCGGATGCATTAGTTCTAAGTAGAAAGGATTTGTTAATGAGATAAACTTCGAACTTACTGATGCAATTCCATGCTGCCTTGATTTCTTTCTCGATTGTGGAGTAGTTTTGCTCAACTTGGACTTCTTGATTACTGTTGTATGGAGCAGTATCCCATGGCTGATCATTATCTTCTTCTTTTGCCATCTGTTTATCTTTCTTCAGTTCTGCAATCCGAGCTTTCATTGCAGATTTTTTTGCCTTGAGATTGTGAATCTCATGGCTTACTTCGCCTAGAGTGAGTGATCTCACTCTGTCAGGTTTTTGTTGATGCCTCTGAAATGATTTTGTGTTTCTTTCATATGAAACATCAATAATAAAGACTTCTTACCTGAACTATTTGAAGCTTTGGATTTGAGTTGATCCATAAAGGCTTCAGTCAGGTGATTTTTCATTTCTCCATCCTCCATGGCTCGTATTTGGGATAGGATTTTCAGCTCGTCTTCTTCTGTCGCGGCCATAAGTACTTTTTCTTTCTGGGGTTTGAGCTTTTCCCCTTCTTCATTGGATTCACTGTAATATTCAGAATCATAATTATATTGAGCTTAACAAGCACATTCTTTAGAATCGGAACATAATCATCCTGAAGAATCAGAATCTAAATATTGTTGTATGTGTGCCTGAAGTTCTTCTGTTGAAGAAGAACTAAAAGAATCATAGGAAGATTCTTCTACCTGATGCTGCTGAGCTATTTCTCTAATCACAACATTTGGGCAACGTTCTGTTTTGTGTGTATGAGAACCACATTTCATGCATATCATTGGTCCTCTTCCTTCTTGCTTGACTTGTTTGCCTTTTTGAACAAAGGCTTCAGATTTCTTGCCTCTGTTTAGCTTTGATTCTTCGCCTTGTGGACATATGGAGGAAGTATGTCCATTTTGTCCACATAATCAACCAGTAATATTATTCCATTTGTCCTGCTTAGTTGTGTGCAAGTGAATATCAGAGGGATTATATTAATGTGTTCTAGGAACATATTTATAATACCCTTTCTTCGTTCTGGACGCTTGGCCTCGTCTTGGTTTGGAATAATTTTTTTCTGTCCTTTGGATACCTTCTTCTATTTTTGTAGAAAGTTTCTTTAAACTCTCTTTTTTCTCTTTTCTTAGCTTTTCTTCTTTTTACCAAAGGATCATCCACTGTCAGTCCATACTTGCTGCAGATGGACTTCTTGTCTGGCAATCTAGAAAGTTTTTCCAGATATTGATCCAGATTTAAACAGGAACGCAACAAATTACAGAGATAACCATATACACAAAGATGCAGCGGAAATAATACTTCATTTCATTAATGGAAAATACTGACATATGCTTACAAACAGAAATGGCAATAAACTAGCTAGGGCGATGGTAGCTTATCTCTGAGAAGAGATGTGATGGCTACATGCCTCTGAACTGTATTACAATGAGGCTCGAAGGCCTATTTATTGTTGAGAAACAATGGAAAACCCTTCACATACCGAAACCTAACCCTAGAAGATGAAACGCCAAATTGTGGGCCCCGTTTGGGTAAATTGGTACATCAATTTCCCGGGGTCGTAACTTTGGCATACGATCTCCGTTTGACGCATACGATAGCTCGTTAGAAAGATCTATCCGAGTACTACCACTTTGGGAGGCAACGTAGGGCACGATTGCCCCAAAATTCCAATAAAACGTCGTTTAGGGCCTCAAAACGGCTCCGAAAGTTCAGGACCCGAAAAACTGCTAAAAATAGTAAACTGTGCTACAATTAAGGAAACTGAAAATGCTGAGAAAGACAATGGTGGGGGTCCAGGTGGACCTGGCAGGTGGCCACCAATATCCACCTGGATCATTCCTCCCCCCTTAGGAAGCAATGGTCCCCATTGCGTTGAGCTCCTCCATGAGATGAGGAAACCTCTGCTGAACTTGTTCCCTGGTGAGCCACTTGCCCTGCTGAAGGAGTTGGCCTGCTTTGACAACTCGATACAGTTGGGTATGCTGTTGGCGAGTGTTCTTGATCTGTGTGTCCATGATCCGATCAGTTGTAGCTTGTTCCATGCAATCGGGATTTAATTCTGTGGGTTTGAGCTGTTCTGCAATGTCGGATGTGTCTAGCAATGGTGGAAAGTATGGCCGAAGGCGGTCCACATTGAACACTGGGTGCAGGCCAAGGAATGGGGGAATGCTAAGCTCAAATGCATTGTCTCCCATAGCCTTAGTAATGGTGTAAGGACCATATCGAAGTGGTCTCAATTTCCGATAGGCTCCAGTAAGGCGTTCCTTTTGCAAATGCAACCAGACTTTGTCGCCCACCTGAAACTTGTGTGGCACCCGGTGTTGATCATGTCGCTGCTTGTACTTGGCATTTGATGTCGCTGCTTGTACTTGGCATTGTAATTCTTCCATTGTCGGCAGGCCTGTACAATGGAATACATCTCTTTATCATAAGTGGGGTACTTCCGGACTGTGTCTGAAAGTGTTTCACTGTGATATGCCACTGGATGTCCATGTTGAGTAAGGACTGCCCCAATAGCATAGTCAGAGGCATCTGTCTCGACCTCAAATGGTTGTTGTAAATCTGGTAACGCGAGCACTGGTGCCGTGCAGAGGCGATCCTTCAACTCCCTGAATGCCTTCTGTTGAGATTCAGACCAAAAGAATTTTGCTTTCGCCCCGCCCTTGGTGACTTGACTCAAGGGCCAAGAAATATGAGAAAATCCCAACACAAACCTGCGGTAGAAGTTGGCAAGACCTAGAAAGCTGCGGAGCTCTGTTAGAGTGGTTGGAGAGGGCCAATCCCGAATGACTTGGACCTTGGCTGGATCGACATGCACCCCCTGTTCATCAATGATGTATCCTAGATACTGGACCTCGGTCATGCCAAAAGTGCATTTCTCCAAATTGGCACATAGCTTGTGTTGCCGCAGTGTTTGGAGAACCTGTCGGATGTGGTGGAGGTGCTCTTCCCAACTCTGGCTGAAGATCAGAATGTCATCCAAGTATACTACTACAAAGGAGTTGGTGAATGGCCGCAAGATGTCATCCATTAGCCTCATAAAGGTTGCAGGAGCATTCGTCAATCCGAAAGGCATGACCAACCATTCGAAGAGGCCCTCCTTGGATTTGAAGGCAGTCTTCCACACATCTGAGGGTTCAATTGGTACCTGGTGATATCCTGACTTCAGATCGATCTTGCTGAAATATTTCGCCCCTTTAGTTGGTCTAGGAGGTCATCAATCCGCGGGATCGGGTACCTATTACGGACAGTGATCTTGTTCAGCGCCCGATAGTCAATACAGAGTCTCCACATCCCATCCTTCTTCTGTACCAACACTATCGGGCTCCCACAGGGCGAAGAACTCGGACGGATGTGACCTTTCTGTAGGAGCTCCTGAATCTGCCTCTTGATTTCATTGTTCTCCAGAACGGAGCGCCGATAAATTGGTCCATTGGGTAGCGGCGCACCTGGGGTCAGATCAATGGAGTGCTTGACTTGACAGTGCAGAGGAACCCCTGCCGGGGAGGTGAAGATGTCTTTGTACTCCTCCACAATCTTGTCCATTTGTAGCTGCCGTGCAGAGGGACCTCGTTTGGAGGCCGCGGCCACTGTCTTCTTCTTCCCTTGAGGGCGTATCATCAGGAAAACAAATTTCCTGGTTTTGGAAATGATCTTACTGCATTGTTTTGCAGTAATCAAAGAGATGGCGGCAGGTGGTGGTACCTCTGGTATCCTGAACAACTTATTTCCCAATGTAATAATAACAGCACGGGGCCTTGATTCATACACAGCATGTCGCTTCCACAAGTATGGTTGTCCTAGTAATACATCACAAACTTCAAGGGGAGCAATGTCACACAATACCTCATCCGTGAAGGGCTTGATGTTGTATGGAAGGCGACACTGCTGGCTCACGCGAAGATCTCGCCCTTGGTAAAGCCACCCAATGGTGTATGGTTGTGGATGTGCTGTGGTCAGTAAGCCCAACCGCTTCACGACCTCTGCCGAAATGAGGTTCTTTTGACTCCCGCTATCAACAATGAACTGTATCGGGGAGCCCTTGACCCACATCTGGGAGTGGAAGAGACGCTCCTCCTCCTCTGGATCTTCGGGTTCATTTTTCTGGATCTTTGTGGTAGCAACAGTGGCGCTGGGATCCGCATCAATGATCTGCTTCCCTTTTTCATACCCCTTATCGGGTTCTGACTCAGAGTCGGAACATGCATCTGATTCTGAAACCTTTAGCTCAGCCACCAGTGACTGTTTGGCCCGACACTCACTTGTGTTGTGAGTGGAGCTCTTATGGAACTCGCACCATTTTCCAGTGTCCTTTCTCGGCTTCGCGGCGTTGCTCTTTGCTTGCAGCTTCAGCTGGTTGTCTTGGGCTTTCCCGCCTTGGCTTTGTCCTTTGTTCTGTGGTTTAGGGGCACCTTTCCCCTGCTTTGGATTCGCAGATCCAAAGTCTCGCTTCTTTTGTTTAAACTTCTGCTCGACTTTGACGGCATACCGGTATGCTGCGCCGAGCGAGGGGATGTTTAGGAACTGTATTTCTTCCTGGATGTACTTGTGCAGGCAGCCACGGTATTTGAGTATCAAATGTTGCTCCGAATCCTTGATACCCAACTTTGTGCGAAGGGTATGGAAAAGATTGGTGAACTCCGGCACATCCTGGTCCCTTCCCTGCCGCAGCGTGGTCCACTTTATGTATTCATCCTCATAGCTTCCGACAGGGTAGTACTGCTCCTTGATGGCATCCCGGAACGAATCCCAGGTGGGTGCGGCTGAAAATAGTGAGCCAGTACTTTCATCCTTCTGCTCGCAGTAGGTTTCCCACCAGTCCTTGACGTGGGGGGCTGCTTTGAGAAGAGCAAAAACAATCTTTTCCCGACTCGAAAATTCATGAACAAAAAAATAACCCTCTAGCAGATTTAACCATTTATCTACGGCATCGGCGTCTATTTGACCCTCGAATATGGGGATTTCAAAATTAACTTGTACCTTAAAGGGTGTGGCGTTTCCAGAGGAGCTGCTGGAAGTCGATGCGCCGCTTCTGGGTAGCCGCTGAAGGATCTGCGCAAAGCTGTCCATCATCGCGTTCCGTTGTCGCTCGAGCGCTTCTTCGAGCAAGATTTTGATGGGATCTCCTGCCCCCTCGTATTTCTTCTCGTCCGCCATGGGAGGCCGTCGGGATTTGCGAGGCTGGTCTTGAAAAGGTTCAACCAGTTCAAGCCCTAACTCCTTATATCCCGACCTTGTTGGGGACATGCAAAGAAAAACAGAGAAAAAGCAGACCGCTCTGATACCACTGATCCAGATTTAAACAGGAACGCAACAAATTACAGAGATAACCATATACACAAAGATGCAGCGGAAATAATACTTCATTTCATTAATGGAAAATACTGACATATGCTTACAAACAGAAATGGCAATAAACTAGCTAGGGCGATGGTAGCTTATCTCTGAGAAGAGATGTGATGGCTACATGCCTCTGAACTGTATTACAATGAGGCTCGAAGGCCAATTTATTGTTGAGAAACAATGGAAAACCCTTCACATACAAAAACCTAACCCTAGAAGATGAAACGCCAAATTGTGGGCCCCGTTTGGGTAAATTGGTACATCAATTTCCCGGGGTCGTAACTTTGGCATACGATCTCCGTTTGACGCGTACAATAGCTCGTTAGAAAGATCTATCCGAGTACTACCACTTTGGGAGGCAACGTAGGGCTCGATTGCCCCAAAATTCCAATAAAACGTCGTTTAGGGCCTCAAAACGGCTCCGAAAGTTCAGGACCCGAAAAACTGCTAAAAATAGTAAACTGTGCTACAATTAAGGAAACTGAAAATGCTGAGAAAGACAATGGTGGGGGTCCAGGTGGACCTGGCAGGTGGCCACCAATATCCACCTGGATCATTCCTCCCCCCTTAGGAAGCAATGGTCCCCATTGCGTTGAGCTCCTCCATGAGATGAGGAAACCTCTGCTGAACTTGTTCCCTGGTGAGCCACTTGCCCTGCTGAAGGAGTTGGCCTGCTTTGACAACTCGATACAGTTGGGTATGCTGTTGGCGAGTGTTCTTGATCTGTGTGTCCATGATCCGATCAGTTGCAGCTTGTTCCATGCAATCGGGATTTAATTCTGTGGGTTTGAGCTGTTCTGCAATGTCGGATGTGTCTAGCAATGGTGGAAAGTATGGCCGAAGGCGGTCCACATTGAACACTGGGTGCAGGCCAAGGAATGGGGGAATGCTGAGCTCAAATGCATTGTCTCCCATAGCCTTAGTAATGGTGTAAGGACCATATCGAAGTGGTCTCAATTTCCGATAGGCTCCAGTAAGGCGTTCCTTTTGCAAATGCAACCAGACTTTGTCGCCCACCTGAAACTTGTGTGGCACCCGGTGTTGATCATGTCGCTGCTTGTACTTGGCATTTGATTTCTCAAGAATGTCATGGACCTACTGGCGAATATGTTGGATGCGCTCAATGAAGCTGGTGGCCTTATCTGTTTCGGACTGGACATGAGCTGAATTCATGTGAGTAGCTGCAAGTGGCATGGCCACATCAATGGGGCATAGTGGCTGGAATCCTAAACCCACCTGAAAAGGGCTATGGCCAGTGGAGCTGTGAAGAGCTCGGTTGTAGCTCTGTTGAACATAGGGGAGGCTCTCGTCCCATGTGCGTGGATGCTTTGAGTTATACATGCGCAGAATGTGCACAATCATCCTGTTGACAACCTCTGTCTGGCCATCAGTTTGAGGATGGAAGGCTGTGGACTTCGTGAGTTTGGTGTCCAGCATTGACCAGAGACTGGACCAAAATGTGCTGAGAAACCGACTGTCCCGATCTGAGATGATAGACTGTGGGATCCCAAAGTGCACCCACACTCGTTCAAAGAAGAGTTTAGCAGTGGCTTCTGCTGTGATATTCTTCTTGGAGGCCATCATAATGGCCATCTTTGAGAACCTGTCGACGACCACAAAAACACAGTCATTTCCATGCTTAGTGGAAGGAAGGCCTGACATGTAATCCATGGAGATGGATTCCCAAGGTCGACTAGGGGTAGGCAACGGGGTATAGAGGCCTTGCTTCTTAATGGTCGTTTTGGCAATGGCACAGGCAGTACATGATCGGATGTACTTCCCAACATCCTGTCGAAGATTCGGCTAATAGAAATAGTTTTGCAGTACTGCCACTGTTTTCTCGACCCCGAAATTCCCAGCAGCCCGACTGTAGTGTGCTTCCCAAATCATCTTGGCACGCTCGCTTGAAGGAACACAAAGGTGACCGAGGTGGCATAATAGGGCATCCTGGAGGTGAAAATCTGCAACCTGCCGACCCTCCAAGAGTGTCTGGTATGTGTGGCCGAATTCTGGGTCGCTTTTGTAGAGAAGTGGCCAATCAGAAGTCTCGTGCCCGCAAGAGTTGAGCACGGTGGTTAGCGCCATGATCGGTGGTCGACTGAGGCAATCTGCAACATTATTGGTGCTGCCCTTTTTATACTTGATATTCAAGTGAAACTGTTGCAGGTATGTAGACCACTTCTGATGGCGATCATTCTGCAATTTCCCTTGGGTCTGTATGAATTGCAGAGGTCGGTGGTCTGTGTGGATGACCGTTTCCTTCCCCAAAATGTAATGCTTCCATTGTCGGCAGGCCTGTACAATGGAATACATCTCTTTATCATAAGTGGGGTACTTCCGGACTGTGTCTGAAAGTGTTTCACTGTGATATGCCACTGGATGTCCATGTTGAGTAAGGACTGCCCCAATAGCATAGTCAGAGGCATCTGTCTCGACCTCAAATGGTTGTTGTAAATCTGGTAACGCGACACTGGTGCCGTGCAGAGGCGATCCTTCAACTCCCTGAATGCCTTCTGTTGAGATTCAGACCAAAAGAATTTTGCTTTCGCCCCGCCCTTGGTGACTTGACTCAAGGGCCAAGAAATATGAGAAAATCCCAACACAAACCTGCGGTAGAAGTTGGCAAGACCTAGAAAGCTGCGGAGCTCTGTTAGAGTGGTTGGAGAGGGCCAATCCCGAATGACTTGGACCTTGGCTGGATCGACATGCACCCCCTGTTCATCAATGATGTATCCTAGATACTGGACCTCGGTCATGCCAAAAGTGCATTTCTCCAAATTGGCACATAGCTTGTGTTGCCGCAGTGTTTGGAGAACCTGTCGGATGTGGTGGAGGTGCTCTTCCCAACTCTGGCTGAAGATCAGAATGTCATCCAAGTATACTACTACAAAGGAGTTGGTGAATGGCCGCAAGATGTCATCCATTAGCCTCATAAAGGTTGAAGGAGCATTCATCAATCCGAAAGGCATGACCAACCATTCGAAGAGGCCCTCCTTGGATTTGAAGGCAGTCTTCCACACATCTGAGGGTTCAATTGGTACCTGGTGATATCCTGACTTCAGATCGATCTTGCTGAAATATTTCGCCCCCTTTAGTTGGTCTAGGAGGTCATCAATCCGCGGGATCGGGTACCTATTACGGACAGTGATCTTGTTCAGCGCCCGATAGTCAATACAGAGTCTCCACGTCCCATCCTTCTTCTGTACCAACACTATCGGGCTCCCACAGGGCGAAGAACTCGGACGGATGTGACCTTTCTGTAGGAGCTCCTGAATCTGCCTCTTGATTTCATTGTTCTCCAGAACGGAGCGCCGATAAATTGGTCCATTGGGTAGCGGCGCACCTGGGGTCAGATCAATGGAGTGCTTGACTTGACAGTGCAGAGGAACCCTTGCCGGGGAGGTGAAGATGTCTTTGTACTCCTCCACAATCTTGTCCATTTGTAGCTGCCGTGCAGAGGGACCTCGTTTGGAGGCCGCGACCACTGTCTTCTTCTTCCCTTGAGGGCGTATCATCAGGAAAACAAATTTCCTGGTTTTGGAAATGATCTTACTGCATTGTTTTGCAGTAATCAAAGAGATGGCGGCAGGTGGTGGTACCTCTGGTATCCTGAACAACTTATTTCCCAATGTAATAATAACAGCACGGGGCCTTGATTCATACACAGCATGTCGCTTCCACAAGTATGGTTGTCCTAGTAATACATCACAAACTTCAAGGGGAGCAATGTCACACAATACCTCATCCGTGAAGGGCTTGATGTTGTATGGAAGGCGACACTGCTGGCTCACGCGAAGATCTCGCCCTTGGTAAAGCCACCCAATGGTGTATGGTTGTGGATGTGCTGTGGTCAGTAAGCCCAACCGCTTCACGACCTCTGCCGAAATGAGGTTCTTTTGACTCCCGCTATCAACAATGAACTGTATCGGGGAGCCCTTGACCCACATCTGGGAGTGGAAGAGACGCTCCTCCTCCTCTGGATCTTCGGGTTCATTTTTCTGGATCTTTGTGGTAGCAACAGTGGCGCTGGGATCCGCATCAATGATCTGCTTCCCTTTTTCATACCCCTTATCGGGTTCTGACTCAGAGTCGGAACATGCATCTGATTCTGAAACCTTTAGCTCAGCCACCAGTGACTGTTTGGCCCGACACTCACTTGTGTTGTGAGTGGAGCTCTTATGGAACTCGCACCATTTTCCAGTGTCCTTTCTCGGCTTCGCGGCGTTGCTCTTTGCTTGCAGCTTCAGCTGGTTGTCTTGGGCTTTCCCGCCTTGGCTTTATCCTTTGTTCTGTGGTTTAGGGGCACCTTTCCCCTGCTTTGGATTCGCAGATCCAAAGTCTCGCTTCTTTTGTTTAAACTTCTGCTCGACTTTGACGGCATACCGGTATGCTGCGCCGAGCGAGGGGATGTTTAGGAACTGTATTTCTTCCTGGATGTACTTGTGCAGGCAGCCACGGTATTTGAGTATCAAATGTTGCTCCGAATCCTTGATACCCAACTTTGTGCGAAGGGTATGGAAAAGATTGGTGAACTCCGGCACATCCTGGTCCCTTCCCTGCCGCAGCGTGGTCCACTTTATGTATTCATCCTCATAGCTTCCGACAGGGTAGTACTGCTCCTTGATGGCATCCCGGAACGAATCCCAGGTGGGTGCGGCTGAAAATAGTGAGCCAGTACTTTCATCCTTCTGCTCGCAGTAGGTTTCCCACCAGTCCTTGACGTGGGGGGCTGCTTTGAGAAGAGCAAAAACAATCTTTTCCCGACTCGAAAATTCATGAACAAAAAAATAACCCTCTAGCAGATTTAACCATTTATCTACGGCATCGGCGTCTATCTGACCCTCGAATATGGGGATTTCAAAATTAACTTGTACCTTAAAGGGTGTGGCGTTTCCAGAGGAGCTGCTGGAAGTCGATGCGCCGCTTCTGGGTAGCCGCTGAAGGATCTGCGCAAAGCTGTCCATCATCGCGTTCCGTTGTCGCTCGAGCGCTTCTTCGAGCAAGATTTTGATGGGATCTCCTGCCCCCTCGTATTTCTTCTCGTCCGCCATGGGAGGCCGTCGGGATTTGCGAGGCTGGTCTTGCAAAGGTTCAACCAGTTCAAGCCCTAACTCCTTATATCCCGACCTTGTTGGGGACATGCAAAGAAAAACAGAGAAAAAGCAGACCGCTCTGATACCACTGATCCAGATTTAAACAGGAACGCAACAAATTACAGAGATAACCATATACACAAAGATGCAGCGGAAATAATACTTCATTTCATTAATGGAAAATACTGACATATGCTTACAAACAGAAATGGCAATAAACTAGCTAGGGCGATGGTAGCTTATCTCTGAGAAGAGATGTGATGGCTACATGCCTCTGAACTGTATTACAATGAGGCTCGAAGGCCTATTTATTGTTGAGAAACAATGGAAAACCCTTCACATACCGAAACCTAACCCCAGAAGATGAAACGCCAAATTGTGGGCCCCGTTTGGGTAAATTGGTACATCAATTTCCCGGGGTCGTAACTTTGGCATACGATCTCCGTTTGACGCGTACGATAGCTCGTTAGAAAGATCTATCCGAGTACTACAACTTTGTGAGGCAACGTAGGGCTCAATTGCCCCAAAATTCCAATAAAACGTCGTTTAGGGCCTCAAAACGGCTCCGAAAGTTCAGGACCCGAAAAACTGCTAAAAATAGTAAACTGTGCTACAATTAAGGAAACTGAAAATGCTGAGAAAGACAATGGTGGGGGTCCAGGTGGACCTGGCAGGTGGCCACCAATATCCACCTGGATCATTCCTCCCCCCTTAGGAAGCAATGGTCCCCATTGCGTTGAGCTCCTCCATGAGATGAGGAAACCTCTGCTGAACTTGTTCCCTGGTGA
The DNA here is from genome assembly GCA_031772625.1 of Pinus tabuliformis. Taxonomy (NCBI): domain Eukaryota; kingdom Viridiplantae; phylum Streptophyta; class Pinopsida; order Pinales; family Pinaceae; genus Pinus; species Pinus tabuliformis. Next base: position 2,081,627,359 of record CM062818.1, read on the forward strand.
GCCACTTGCCCTGCTGAAGGAGTTGGCCTGCTTTGACAACTCGATACAGTTGGGTATGCTGTTGGCGAGTGTTCTTGATCTGTGTGTCCATGATCCGATCAGTTGCAACTTGTTCCATGCAATCGGGATTTAATTCTGTTGGTTTGAGCTGTTCTGCAATGTCGGATGTGTCTAGCAATGGTGGAAAGTATGGCCGAAGGCGGTCCACATTGAACACTGGGTGCAGGCCAAGGAATGGGGGAATGCTGAGCTCAAATGCATTGTCTCCCATAGCCTTAGTAATGGTGTAAGGACCATATCGAAGTGGTCTCAATTTCCGATAGGCTCCAGTAAGGCGTTCCTTTTGCAAATGCAACCAGACTTTGTCGCCCACCTGAAACTTGTGTGGCACCCGGTGTTGATCATGTCGCTGCTTGTACTTGGCATTTGATGTCGCTGCTTGTACTTGGCATTGTAATGCTTCCATTGTCGGCAGGCCTGTACAATGGAATACATCTCTTTATCATACGTGGGGTACTTCCGGACTGTGTCTGAAAGTGTTTCACTGTGATATGCCACTGGATGTCCATGTTGAGTAAGGACTGCCCCAATAGCATAGTCAGAGGCATCTGTCTCGACCTCAAATGGTTGTTGTAAATCTGGTAACGCGAGCACTGGTGCCGTGCAGAGGCGATCCTTCAACTCCCTGAATGCCTTCTGTTGAGATTCAGACCAAAAGAATTTTGCTTTCGCCCCGCCCTTGGTGACTTGACTCAAGGGCCAAGAAATATGAGAAAATCCCAACACAAACCTGCGGTAGAAGTTGGCAAGACCTAGAAAGCTGCGGAGCTCTGTTAGAGTGGTTGGAGAGGGCCAATCCCGAATGACTTGGACCTTGGCTGGATCGACATGCACCCCCTGTTCATCAATGATGTATCCTAGATACTGGACCTCGGTCATGCCAAAAGTGCATTTCTCCAAATTGGCACATAGCTTGTGTTGCCGCAGTGTTTGGAGAACCTGTCGGATGTGGTGGAGGTGCTCTTCCCAACTCTGGCTGAAGATCAGAATGTCATCCAAGTATACTACTACAAAGGAGTTGGTGAATGGCCGCAAGATGTCATCCATTAGCCTCATAAAGGTTGCAGGAGCATTCGTCAATCCGAAAGGCATGACCAACCATTCGAAGAGGCCCTCCTTGGATTTGAAGGCAGTCTTCCACACATCTGAGGGTTCAATTGGTACCTGGTGATATCCTGACTTCAGATCGATCTTGCTGAAATATTTCGCCCCCTTTAGTTGGTCCAGGAGGTCATCAATCCGCGGGATCGGGTACCTATTACGGACAGTGATCTTGTTCAGCGCCCGATAGTCAATACAGAGTCTCCACGTCCCATCCTTCTTCTGTACCAACACTATCGGGCTCCCACAGGGCGAAGAACTCGGACGGATGTGACCTTTCTGTAGGAGCTCCTAAATCTGCCTCTTGATTTCATTGTTCTCCAGAACGGAGCGCCGATAAATTGGTCCATTGGGTAGCGGCGCACCTGGGGTCAGATCAATGGAGTGCTTGACTTGACAGTGCAGAGGAACCCCTGCCGGGGAGGTGAAGATGTCTTTGTACTCCTCCACAATCTTGTCCATTTGTAGCTGCCGTGCAGAGGGACCTCGTTTGGAGGCCGCGGCCACTGTCTTCTTCTTCCCTTGAGGGCGTATCATCAGGAAAACAAATTTCCTGGTTTTGGAAATGATCTTACTGCATTGTTTTGCAGTAATCAAAGAGATGGCGGCAGGTGGTGGTACCTCTGGTATCCTGAACAACTTATTTCCCAATGTAATAATAACAGCACGGGGCCTTGATTCATACACAGCATGTCACTTCCACAAGTATGGTTGTCCTAGTAATACATCACAAACTTCAAGGGGAGCAATGTCACACAATACCTCATCCGTGAAGGGCTTGATGTTGTATGGAAGGCGACACTGCTGGCTCACGCGAAGATCTCGCCCTTGGTAAAGCCACCCAATGGTGTATGGTTGTGGATGTGCTGTGGTCAGTAAGCCCAACCGCTTCACGACCTCTGCCGAAATGAGGTTCTTTTGACTCCCGCTATCAACAATGAACTGTATCGGGGAGCCCTTGACCCACATCTGGGAGTGGAAGAGACGCTCCTCCTCCTCTGGATCTTCGGGTTCATTTTTCTGGATCTTTGTGGTAGCAACAGTGGCGCTGGGATCCGCATCAATGATCTGCTTCCCTTTTTCATACCCCTTATCGGGTTCTGACTCAGAGTCGGAACATGCATCTGATTCTGAAACCTTTAGCTCAGCCACCAGTGACTGTTTGGCCCGACACTCACTTGTGTTGTGAGTGGAGCTCTTATGGAACTCGCACCATTTTCCAGTGTCCTTTCTCGGCTTTGCGGCGTTGCTCTTTGCTTGCAGCTTCAGCTGGTTGTCTTGGGCTGTCCCGCCTTGGCTTTGTCCTTTGTTCTGTGGTTTAGGGGCACCTTTCCCCTGCTTTGGATTCGCAGATCCAAAGTCTCGCTTCTTTTGTTTAAACTTCTGCTCGACTTTGACGGCATACCGGTATGCTGCGCCGAGCGAGGGGATGTTTAGGAACTGTATTTCTTCCTGGATGTACTTGTGCAGGCAGCCACGGTATTTGAGTATCAAATGTTGCTCCGAATCCTTGATACCCAACTTTGTGCGAAGGGTATGGAAAAGATTGGTGAACTCCGGCACATCCTGGTCCCTTCCCTGCCGCAGCGTGGTCCACTTTATGTATTCATCCTCATAGCTTCCGACAGGGTAGTACTGCTCCTTGATGGCATCCCGGAACGAATCCCAGGTGGGTGCGGCTGAAAATAGTGAGCCAGTACTTTCATCCTTCTGCTCGCAGTAGGTTTCCCACCAGTCCTTGACGTGGGGGGCTGCTTTGAGAAGAGCAAAAACAATCTTTTCCCGACTCGAAAATTCATGAACAAAAAAATAACCCTCTAGCAGATTTAACCATTTATCTACGGCATCGGCGTCTATCTGACCCTCGAATATGGGGATTTCAAAATTAACTTGTACCTTAAAGGGTGTGGCGTTTCCAGAGGAGCTGCTGGAAGTCGATGCGCCGCTTCTGGGTAGCCGCTGAAGGATCTGCGCAAAGCTGTCCATCATCGCGTTCCGTTGTCGCTCGAGCGCTTCTTCGAGCAAGATTTTGATGGGATCTCCTGCCCCCTCGTATTTCTTCTCGTCCGCCATGGGAGGCCGTCGGGATTTGCGAGGCTGGTCTTGCAAAGGTTCAACCAGTTCAAGCCCTAACTCCTTATATCCCGACCTTGTTGGGGACATGCAAAGAAAAACAGAGAAAAAGCAGACCGCTCTGATACCACTGATCCAGATTTAAACAGGAACGCAACAAATTACAGAGATAACCATATACACAAAGATGCAGCGGAAATAATACTTCATTTCATTAATGGAAAATACTGACATATGCTTACAAACAGAAATGGCAATAAACTAGCTAGGGCGATGGTAGCTTATCTCTGAGAAGAGATGTGATGGCTACATGCCTCTGAACTGTATTACAATGAGGCTCGAAGGCCTATTTATTGTTGAGAAACAATGGAAAACCCTTCACATACCGAAACCTAACCCTAGAAGATGAAACGCCAAATTGTGGGCCCCGTTTGGGTAAATTGGTACATCAATTTCCCGGGGTCGTAACTTTGGCATACGATCTCCGTTTGACGCGTACGATAGCTCGTTAGAAAGATCTATCCGAGTACTACCACTTTGGGAGGCAACGTAGGGCTCGATTGCCCCAAAATTCCAATAAAACGTCGTTTAGGGCCTCAAAACGGCTCCGAAAGTTCAGGACCCGAAAAACTGCTAAAAATAGTAAACTGTGCTACAATTAAGGAAACTGAAAATGCTGAGAAAGACAATGGTGGGGGTCCAGGTGGACCTGGCAGGTGGCCACCAATATCCACCTGGATCATTCCTCCCCCCTTAGGAAGCAATGGTCCCCATTGCGTTGAGCTCCTCCATGAGATGAGGAAACCTCTGCTGAACTTGTTCCCTGGTGAGCCACTTGCCCTGCTGAAGGAGTTGGCCTGCTTTGACAACTCGATACAGTTGGGTATGCTGTTGGCGAGTGTTCTTGATCTGTGTGTCCATGATCCGATTAGTTGCAGCTTGTTCCATGCAATCGGGATTTAATTCTGTGGGTTTGAGCTGTTCTGCAATGTCGGATGTGTCTAGCAATGGTGGAAAGTATGGCCGAAGGCGGTCCACATTGAACACTGGGTGCAGGCCAAGGAATGGGGGAATGCTGAGCTCAAATGCATTGTCTCCCATAGCCTTAGTAATGGTGTAAGGACCATATCGAAGTGGTCTCAATTTCCGATAGGCTCCAGTAAGGCGTTCCTTTTGCAAATGCAACCAGACTTTGTCGCCCACCTGAAACTTGTGTGGCACCCGGTGTTGATCATGTCGCTGCTTGTACTTGGCATTTGATGTCGCTGCTTGTACTTGGCATTGTAATGCTTCCATTGTCGGCAGGCCTGTACAATGGAATACATCTCTTTATCATAAGTGGGGTACTTCCGGACTGTGTCTGAAAGTGTTTCACTGTGATATGCCACTGGATGTCCATGTTGAGTAAGGACTGCCCCAATAGCATAGTCAGAGGCATCTGTCTCGACCTCAAATGGTTGTTGTAAATCTGGTAACGCGAGCACTGGTGCCGTGCAGAGACGATCCTTCAACTCCCTGAATGCCTTCTGTTGAGATTCAGACCAAAAGAATTTTGCTTTCGCCCCGCCCTTGGTGACTTGACTCAAGGGCCAAGAAATATGAGAAAATCCCAACACAAACCTGCGGTAGAAGTTGGCAAGACCTAGAAAGCTGCGGAGCTCTGTTAGAGTGGTTGGAGAGGGCCAATCCCGAATGACTTGGACCTTGGCTGGATCGACATGCACCCCCTGTTCATCAATGATGTATCCTAGATACTGGACCTCGGTCATGCCAAAAGTGCATTTCTCCAAATTGGCACATAGCTTGTGTTGCCGCAGTGTTTGGAGAACCTGTCGGATGTGGTGGAGGTGCTCTTCCCAACTCTGGCTGAAGATCAGAATGTCATCCAAGTATACTACTACAAAGGAGTTGGTGAATGGCCGCAAGATGTCATCCATTAGCCTCATAAAGGTTGCAGGAGCATTCGTCAATCCGAAAGGCATGACCAACCATTCGAAGAGGCCCTCCTTGGATTTGAAGGCAGTCTTCCACACATCTGAGGGTTCAATTGGTACCTGGTGATATCCTGACTTCAGATCGATCTTGCTGAAATATTTCGCCCCCTTTAGTTGGTCTAGGAGGTCATCAATCCGCGGGATCGGGTACCTATTACGGACAGTGATCTTGTTCAGCGCCCGATAGTCAATACAGAGTCTCCACGTCCCATCCTTCTTCTGTACCAACACTATCGGGCTCCCACAGGGCGAAGAACTCGGACGGATGTGACCTTTCTGTAGGAGCTCCTGAATCTGCCTCTTGATTTCATTGTTCTCCAGAACGGAGCGCCGATAAATTGGTCCATTGGGTAGCGGCGCACCTGGGGTCAGATCAATGGAGTGCTTGACTTGACAGTGCAGAGGAACCCCTGCCGGGGAGGTGAAGATGTCTTTGTACTCCTCCACAATCTTGTCCATTTGTAGCTGCCGTGCAGAGGGACCTCGTTTGGAGGCCGCGGCCACTGTCTTCTTCTTCCCTTGAGGGCGTATCATCAGGAAAACAAATTTCCTGGTTTTGGAAATGATCTTACTGCATTGTTTTGCAGTAATCAAAGAGATGGCGGCAGGTGGTGGTACCTCTGGTATCCTGAACAACTTATTTCCCAATGTAATAATAACAGCACGGGGCCTTGATTCATACACAGCATGTCGCTTCCACAAGTATGGTTGTCCTAGTAATACATCACAAACTTCAAGGGGAGCAATGTCACACAATACCTCATCCGTGAAGGGCTTGATGTTGTATGGAAGGCGACACTGCTGGCTCACGCGAAGATCTCGCCCTTGGTAAAGCCACCCAATGGTGTATGGTTGTGGATGTGCTGTGGTCAGTAAGCCCAACCGCTTCACGACCTCTGCCGAAATGAGGTTCTTTTGACTCCCGCTATCAACAATGAACTGTATCGGGGAGCCCTTGACCCACATCTGGGAGTGGAAGAGACGCTCCTCCTCCTCTGGATCTTCGGGTTCATTTTTCTGGATCTTTGTGGTAGCAACAGTGGCGCTGGGATCCGCATCAATGATCTGCTTCCCTTTTTCATACCCCTTATCGGGTTCTGACTCAGAGTCGGAACATGCATCTGATTCTGAAACCTTTAGCTCAGCCACCAGTGACTGTTTGGCCCGACACTCACTTGTGTTGTGAGTGGAGCTCTTATGGAACTCGCACCATTTTCCAGTGTCCTTTCTCGGCTTTGCGGCGTTGCTCTTTGCTTGCAGCTTCAGCTGGTTGTCTTGGGCTGTCCCGCCTTGGCTTTGTCCTTTGTTCTGTGGTTTAGGGGCACCTTTCCCCTGCTTTGGATTCGCAGATCCAAAGTCTCGCTTCTTTTGTTTAAACTTCTGCTCGACTTTGACGGCATACCGGTATGCTGCGCCGAGCGAGGGGATGTTTAGGAACTGTATTTCTTCCTGGATGTACTTGTGCAGGCAGCCACGGTATTTGAGTATCAAATGTTGCTCCGAATCCTTGATACCCAACTTTGTGCGAAGGGTATGGAAAAGATTGGTGAACTCCGGCACATCCTGGTCCCTTCCCTGCCGCAGCGTGGTCCACTTTATGTATTCATCCTCATAGCTTCCGACAGGGTAGTACTGCTCCTTGATGGCATCCCGGAACGAATCCCAGGTGGGTGCGGCTGAAAATAGTGAGCCAGTACTTTCATCCTTCTGCTCGCAGTAGGTTTCCCACCAGTCCTTGACGTGGGGGGCTGCTTTGAGAAGAGCAAAAACAATCTTTTCCCGACTCGAAAATTCATGAACAAAAAAATAACCCTCTAGCAGGTTTAACCATTTATCTACGGCATCGGCGTCTATCTGACCCTCGAATATGGGGATTTCAAAATTAATTTGTACCTTAAAGGGTGTGGCGTTTCCAGAGGAGCTGCTGGAAGTCGATGCGCCGCTTCTGGGTAGCCGCTGAAGGATCTGCGCAAAGCTGTCCATCATCGCGTTCCGTTGTCGCTCGAGCGCTTCTTCGAGCAAGATTTTGATGGGATCTCCTGCCCCCTCGTATTTCTTCTCGTCCGCCATGGGAGGCCGTCGGGATTTGCGAGGCTGGTCTTGCAAAGGTTCAACCAGTTCAAGCCCTAACTCCTTATATCCCGACCTTGTTGGGGACATGCAAAGAAAAACAGAGAAAAAGCAGACCGCTCTGATACCACTGATCCAGATTTAAACAGGAACGCAACAAATTACAGAGATAACCATATACACAAAGATGCAGCGGAAATAATACTTCATTTCATTAATGGAAAATACTGACATATGCTTACAAACAGAAATGGCAATAAACTAGCTAGGGCGATGGTAGCTTATCTCTGAGAAGAGATGTGATGGCTACATGCCTCTGAACTGTATTACAATGAGGCTCGGAGGCCTATTTATTGTTGAGAAACAATGGAAAACCCTTCACATACCGAAACCTAACCCTAGAAGATGAAACGCCAAATTGTGGGCCCCGTTTGGGTAAATTGGTACATCAATTTCCCGGGGTCGTAACTTTGGCATACGATCTCCGTTTGACGCGTACGATAGCTCGTTAGAAAGATCTATCCGAGTACTACCACTTTGGGAGGCAACGTAGGGCTCGATTGCCCCAAAATTCCAATAAAACGTCGTTTAGGGCCTCAAAACGGCTCCGAAAGTTCAGGACCCGAAAAACTGCTAAAAATAGTAAACTGTGCTACAATTAAGGAAACTGAAAATGCTGAGAAAGACAATGGTGGGGGTCCAGGTGGACCTGGCAGGTGGCCACCAATATCCACCTGGATCATTCCTCCCCCTTAGGAAGCAATGGTCCCCATTGCGTTGAGCTCCTCCATGAGATGAGGAAACCTCTGCTGAACTTGTTCCCTGGTGAGCCACTTGCCCTGCTGAAGGAGTTGGCCTGCTTTGACAACTCGATACAGTTGGGTATGCTGTTGGCGAGTGTTCTTGATCTGTGTGTCCATGATCCGATCAGTTGCAGCTTGTTCCATGCAATCGGGATTTAATTCTGTGGGTTTGAGCTGTTCTGCAATGTCGGATGTGTCTAGCAATGGTGGAAAGTATGGCCGAAGGCGGTCCACATTGAACACTGGGTGCAGGCCAAGGAATGGGGGAATGCTGAGCTCAAATGCATTGTCTCCCATAGCCTTAGTAATGGTGTAAGGACCATATCGAAGTGGTCTCAATTTCCGATAGGCTCCAGTAAGGCGTTCCTTTTGCAAATGCAACCAGACTTTGTCGCCCACCTGAAACTTGTGTGGCACCGGTGTTGATCATGTCGCTGCTTGTACTTGGCATTTGATGTCGCTGCTTGTACTTGGCATTGTAATGCTTCCATTGTCGGCAGGCCTGTACAATGGAATACATCTCTTTATCATAAGTGGGGTACTTCCGGACTGTGTCTGAAAGTGTTTCACTGTGATATGCCACTGGATGTCCATGTTGAGTAAGGACTGCCCCAATAGCATAGTCAGAGGCATCTGTCTCGACCTCAAATGGTTGTTGTAAATCTGGTAACGCGAGCACTGGTGCCGTGCAGAGACGATCCTTCAACTCCCTGAATGCCTTCTGTTGAGATTCAGACCAAAAGAATTTTGCTTTCGCCCCGCCCTTGGTGACTTGACTCAAGGGCCAAGAAATATGAGAAAATCCCAACACAAACCTGCGGTAGAAGTTGGCAAGACCTAGAAAGCTGCGGAGCTCTGTTAGAGTGGTTGGAGAGGGCCAATCCCGAATGACTTGGACCTTGGCTGGATCGACATGCACCCCCTGTTCATCAATGATGTATCCTAGATACTGGACCTCGGTCATGCCAAAAGTGCATTTCTCCAAATTGGCACATAGCTTGTGTTGCCGCAGTGTTTGGAGAACCTGTCGGATGTGGTGGAGGTGCTCTTCCCAACTCTGGCTGAAGATCAGAATGTCATCCAAGTATACTACTACAAAGGAGTTGGTGAATGGCCGCAAGATGTCATCCATTAGCCTCATAAAGGTTGCAGGAGCATTCGTCAATCCGAAAGGCATGACCAACCATTCGAAGAGGCCCTCCTTGGATTTGAAGGCAGTCTTCCACACATCTGAGGGTTCAATTGGTACCTGGTGATATCCTGACTTCAGATCGATCTTGCTGAAATATTTCGCCCCCTTTAGTTGGTCTAGGAGGTCATCAATCCGCGGGATCGGGTACCTATTACGGACAGTGATCTTGTTCAGCGCCCGATAGTCAATACAGAGTCTCCACGTCCCATCCTTCTTCTGTACCAACACTATCGGGCTCCCACAGGGCGAAGAACTCGGACGGATGTGACCTTTCTGTAGGAGCTCCTGAATCTGCCTCTTGATTTCATTGTTCTCCAGAACGGAGCGCCGATAAATTGGTCCATTGGGTAGCGACGCACCTGGGGTCAGATCAATGGAGTGCTTGACTTGACAGTGCAGAGGAACCCCTGCCGGGGAGGTGAAGATGTCTTTGTACTCCTCCACAATCTTGTCCATTTGTAGCTGCCGTGCAGAGGGACCTCGTTTGGAGGCCGCGGCCACTGTCTTCTTCTTCCCTTGAGGGCGTATCATCAGGAAAACAAATTTCCTGGTTTTGGAAATGATCTTACTGCATTGTTTTGCAGTAATCAAAGAGATGGCGGCAGGTGGTGGTACCTCTGGTATCCTGAACAACTTATTTCCCAATGTAATAATAACAGCACGGGGCCTTGATTCATACACAGCATGTCGCTTCCACAAGTATGGTTGTCCTAGTAATACATCACAAACTTCAAGGGGAGCAATGTCACACAATACCTCATCCGTGAAGGGCTTGATGTTGTATGGAAGGCGACACTGCTGGCTCACGCGAAGATCTCGCCCTTGGTAAAGCCACCCAATGGTGTATGGTTGTGGATGTGCTGTGGTCAGTAAGCCCAACCGCTTCACGACCTCTGCCGAAATGAGGTTCTTTTGACTCCCGCTATCAACAATGAACTATATCGGGGAGCCCTTGACCCACATCTGGGAGTGGAAGAGACGCTCCTCCTCCTCTGGATCTTCGGGTTCATTTTTCTGGATCTTTGTGGTAGCAACAGTGGCACTGGGATCCGCATCAATGATCTGCTTCCCTTTTTCATACCCCTTATCGGGTTCTGACTCAGAGTCGGAACATGCATCTGATTCTGAAACCTTTAGCTCAGCCACCAGTGACTGTTTGGCCCGACACTCACTTGTGTTGTGAGTGGAGCTCTTATGGAACTCGCACCATTTTCCAGTGTCCTTTCTCGGCTTCGCGGCGTTGCTCTTTGCTTGCAGCTTCAGCTGGTTGTCTTGGGCTTTCCCGCCTTGGCTTTGTCCTTTGTTCTGTGGTTTAGGGGCACCTTTCCCCTGCTTTGGATTCGCAGATCCAAAGTCTCGCTTCTTTTGTTTAAACTTCTGCTCGACTTTGACAGCATACCGGTATGCTGCGCCGAGCGAGGGGATGTTTAGGAACTGTATTTCTTCCTGGATGTACTTGTGCAGGCAGCCACGGTATTTGAGTATCAAATGTTGCTCCGAATCCTTGATACCCAACTTTGTGCGAAGGGTATGGAAAAGATTGGTGAACTCCGGCACATCCTGGTCCCTTCCCTGCCGCAGCGTGGTCCACTTTATGTATTCATCCTCATAGCTTCCGACAGGGTAGTACTGCTCCTTGATGGCATCCCGGAACGAATCCCAGGTGGGTGCGGCTGAAAATAGTGAGCCAGTACTTTCATCCTTCTGCTCGCAGTAGGTTTCCCACCAGTCCTTGACGTGGGGGGCTGCTTTGAGAAGAGCAAAAACAATCTTTTCCCGACTCGAAAATTCATGAACAAAAAAATAACCCTCTAGCAGGTTTAACCATTTATCTACGGCATCGGCGTCTATCTGACCCTCGAATATGGGGATTTCAAAATTAACTTGTACCTTAAAGGGTGTGGCGTTTCCAGAGGAGCTGCTGGAAGTCGATGCGCCGCTTCTGGGTAGCCGCTGAAGGATCTGCGCAAAGCTGTCCATCATCGCGTTCCGTTGTCGCTCGAGCGCTTCTTCGAGCAAGATTTTGATGGGATCTCCTGCCCCCTCGTATTTCTTCTCGTCCGCCATGGGAGGCCGTCGGGATTTGCGAGGCTGGTCTTGCAAAGGTTCAACCAGTTCAAGCCCTAACTCCTTATATCCCGACCTTGTTGGGGACATGCAAAGAAAAACAGAGAAAAAGCAGACCGCTCTGATACCACTGATCCAGATTTAAACAGGAACGCAACAAATTACAGAGATAACCATATACACAAAGATGCAGCGGAAATAATACTTCATTTCATTAATGGAAAATACTGACATATGCTTACAAACAGAAATGGCAATAAACTAGCTAGGGCGATGGTAGCTTATCTCTGAGAAGAGATGTGATGGCTACATGCCTCTGAACTGTATTACAATGAGGCTCGGAGGCCTATTTATTGTTGAGAAACAATGGAAAACCCTTCACATACCGAAACCTAACCCTAGAAGATGAAACGCCAAATTGTGGGCCCCGTTTGGGTAAATTGGTACATCAATTTCCCGGGGTCGTAACTTTGGCATACGATCTCCGTTTGACGCGTACGATAGCTCGTTAGAAAGATCTATCCGAGTACTACCACTTTGGGAGGCAACGTAGGGCTCGATTGCCCCAAAATTCCAATAAAACGTCGTTTAGGGCCTCAAAACGGCTCCGAAAGTTCAGGACCCGAAAAACTGCTAAAAATAGTAAACTGTGCTACAATTAAGGAAACTGAAAATGCTGAGAAAGACAATGGTGGGGGTCCAGGTGGACCTGGCAGGTGGCCACCAATATCCACCTGGATCATTCCTCCCCCCTTAGGAAGCAATGGTCCCCATTGCGTTGAGCTCCTCCATGAGATGAGGAAACCTCTGCTGAACTTGTTCCCTGGTGAGCCACTTGCCCTGCTGAAGGAGTTGGCCTGCTTTGACAACTCGATACAGTTGGGTATGCTGTTGGCGAGTGTTCTTGATCTGTGTGTCCATGATCCGATCAGTTGCAGCTTGTTCCATGCAATCGGGATTTAATTCTGTGGGTTTGAGCTGTTCTGCAATGTCGGATGTGTCTAGCAATGGTGGAAAGTATGGTCGAAGGCGGTCCACATTGAACACTGGGTGCAGGCCAAGGAATGGGGGAATGCTGAGCTCAAATGCATTGTCTCCCATAGCCTTAGTAATGGTGTAAGGACCATATCGAAGTGGTCTCAATTTCCGATAGGCTCCAGTAAGGCGTTCCTTTTGCAAATGCAACCAGACTTTGTCGCCCACCTGAAACTTGTGTGGCACCCGGTGTTGATCATGTCGCTGCTTGTACTTGGCATTTGATGTCGCTGCTTGTACTTGGCATTGTAATGCTTCCATTGTCGGCAGGCCTGTACAATGGAATACATCTCTTTATCATACGTGGGGTACTTCCGGACTGTGTCTGAAAGTGTTTCACTGTGATATGCCACTGGATGTCCATGTTGAGTAAGGACTGCCCCAATAGCATAGTCAGAGGCATCTGTCTCGACCTCAAATGGTTGTTGTAAATCTGGTAACGCGAGCACTGGTGCCGTGCAGAGGCGATCCTTCAACTCCCTGAATGCCTTCTGTTGAGATTCAGACCAAAAGAATTTTGCTTTCGCCCCGCCCTTGGTGACTTGACTCAAGGGCCAAGAAATATGAGAAAATCCCAACACAAACCTGCGGTAGAAGTTGGCAAGACCTAGAAAGCTGCGGAGCTCTGTTAGAGTGGTTGGAGAGGGCCAATCCCGAATGACTTGGACCTTGGCTGGATCGACATGCACCCCCTGTTCATCAATGATGTATCCTAGATACTGGACCTCGGTCATGCCAAAAGTGCATTTCTCCAAATTGGCACATAGCTTGTGTTGCCGCAGTGTTTGGAGAACCTGTCGGATGTGGTGGAGGTGCTCTTCCCAACTCTGGCTGAAGATCAGAATGTCATCCAAGTATACTACTACAAAGGAGTTGGTGAATGGCCGCAAGATGTCATCCATTAGCCTCATAAAGGTTGCAGGAGCATTCGTCAATCCGAAAGGCATGACCAACCATTCGAAGAGGCCCTCCTTGGATTTGAAGGCAGTCTTCCACACATCTGAGGGTTCAATTGGTACCTGGTGATATCCTGACTTCAGATCGATCTTGCTGAAATATTTCGCCCCCTTTAGTTGGTCTAGGAGGTCATCAATCCGCGGGATCGGGTACCTATTACGGACAGTGATCTTGTTCAGCGCCCGATAGTCAATACAGAGTCTCCACGTCCCATCCTTCTTCTGTACCAACACTATCGGGCTCCCACAGGGCGAAGAACTCGGACGGATGTGACCTTTCTGTAGGAGCTCCTGAATCTGCCTCTTGATTTCATTGTTCTCCAGAACGGAGCGCCGATAAATTGGTCCATTGGGTAGCGGCGCACCTGGGGTCAGATCAATGGAGTGCTTGACTTGACAGTGCAGAGGAACCCCTGCTGGGGAGGTGAAGATGTCTTTGTACTCCTCCACAATCTTGTCCATTTGTAGCTGCCGTGCAGAGGGACCTCGTTTGGAGGCCGCGGCCACTGTCTTCTTCTTCCCTTGAGGGCGTATCATCAGGAAAACAAATTTCCTGGTTTTGGAAATGATCTTACTGCATTGTTTTGCAGTAATCAAAGAGATGGCGGCAGGTGGTGGTACCTCTGGTATCCTGAACAACTTATTTCCCAATGTAATAATAACAGCACGGGGCCTTGATTCATACACAGCATGTCGCTTCCACAAGTATGGTTGTCCTAGTAATACATCACAAACTTCAAGGGGAGCAATGTCACACAATACCTCATCCGTGAAGGGCTTGATGTTGTATGGAAGGCGACACTGCTGGCTCACGCGAAGATCTCGCCCTTGGTAAAGCCACCCAATGGTGTATGGTTGTGGATGTGCTGTGGTCGGTAAGCCCAACCGCTTCACGACCTCTGCCGAAATGAGGTTCTTTTGACTCCCGCTATCAACAATGAACTGTATCGGGGAGCCCTTGACCCACATCTGGGAGTGGAAGAGACGCTCCTCCTCCTCTGGATCTTCGGGTTCATTTTTCTGGATCTTTGCGGTAGCAACAGTGGCGCTGGGATCCGCATCAATGATCTGCTTCCCTTTTTCATACCCCTTATCGGGTTCTGACTCAGAGTCGGAACATGCATCTGATTCTGAAACCTTTAGCTCAGCCACCAGTGACTGTTTGGCCCGACACTCACTTGTGTTGTGAGTGGAGCTCTTATGGAACTCGCACCATTTTCCAGTGTCCTTTCTCGGCTTCGCGGCGTTGCTCTTTGCTTGCAGCTTCAGCTGGTTGTCTTGGGCTGTCCCGCCTTGGCTTTGTCCTTTGTTCTGTGGTTTAGGGGCACCTTTCCCCTGCTTTGGATTCGCAGATCCAAAGTCTCGCTTCTTTTGTTTAAACTTCTGCTCGACTTTGACGGCATACCGGTATGCTGCGCCGAGCGAGGGGATGTTTAGGAACTGTATTTCTTCCTGGATGTACTTGTGCAGGCAGCCACGGTATTTGAGTATCAAATGTTGCTCCGAATCCTTGATACCCAACTTTGTGCGAAGGGTATGGAAAAGATTGGTGAACTCCGGCACATCTTGGTCCCTTCCCTGCCGCAGCGTGGTCCACTTTATGTATTCATCCTCATAGCTTCCGACAGGGTAGTACTGCTCCTTGATGGCATCCCGGAACGAATCCCAGGTGGGTGCGGCTGAAAATAGTGAGCCAGTACTTTCATCCTTCTGCTCGCAGTAGGTTTCCCACCAGTCCTTGACGTGGGGGGCTGCTTTGAGAAGAGCAAAAACAATCTTTTCCCGACTCGAAAATTCATGAACAGAAAAATAACCCTCTAGCAGATTTAACCATTTATCTACGGCATCGGCGTCTATCTGACCCTCGAATATGGGGATTTCAAAATTAACTTGTACCTTAAAGGGTGTGGCGTTTCCAGAGGAGCTGCTGGAAGCCGATGCGCCGCTTCTGGGTAGCCGCTGAAGGATCTGCGCAAAGCTGTCCATCATCGCGTTCCGTTGTCGCTCGAGCGCTTCTTCGAGCAAGATTTTGATGGGATCTCCTGCCCCCTCGTCTTTCTTCTCGTCCGCCATGGGAGGCCGTCGGGATTTGCGAGGCTGGTCTTGCAAAGGTTCAACCAGTTCAAGCCCTAACTCCTTATATCCCGACCTTGTTGGGGACATGCAAAGAAAAACAGAGAAAAAGCAGACCGCTCTGATACCACTGATCCAGATTTAAACAGGAACGCAACAAATTACAGAGATAACCATATACACAAAGATGCAGCGGAAATAATACTTCATTTCATTAATGGAAAATACTGACATATGCTTACAAACAGAAATGGCAATAAACTAGCTAGGGCGATGGTAGCTTATCTCTGAGAAGAGATGTGATGGCTACATGCCTCTGAACTGTATTACAATGAGGCTCGAAGGCCTATTTATTGTTGAGAAACAATGGAAAACCCTTCACATACCGAAACCTAACCCTAGAAGATGAAACGCCAAATTGTGGGCCCCGTTTGGGTAAATTGGTACATCAATTTCCCGGGGTCGTAACTTTGGCATACGATCTCCGTTTGACGCGTACGATAGCTCGTTAGAAAGATCTATCCGAGTACTACCACTTTGGGAGGCAACATAGGGCTCGGTTGCCCCAGAATTCCAAAAAAACGTCGTTTAGGGCCTCAAAACGGCTCCGGAAGTTCAGGACCCGAAAAACTGCTAAAAATAGTAAACTGTGCTACAATTAAGGAAACTGAAAATGCTGAGAAAGACAATGGTGGGGGTCCAGGTGGACCTGGCAGGTGGCCACCAATATCCACCTGGATCATTCCTCCCCCCTTAGGAAGCAATGGTCCCCATTGCGTTGAGCTCCTCCATGAGATGAGGAAACCTCTGCTGAACTTGTTCCCTGGTGAGCCACTTGCCCTGCTGAAGGAGTTGGCCTGCTTTGACAACTCGATACAGTTGGATATGCTGTTGGCGAGTGTTCTTGATCTGTGTGTCCATGATCCGATCAGTTGCAGCTTGTTCCATGCAATCTGGATTTAATTCTGTGGGTTTGAGCTGTTCTGCAATGTCGGATGTGTCTAGCAATGGTGGAAAGTATGGCCGAAGGCGGTCCACATTGAACACTGGGTGCAGGCCAAGGAATGGGGGAATGCTGAGCTCAAATGCATTGTCTCCCATAGCCTTAGTAATGGTGTAAGGACCATATCGAAGTGGTCTCAATTTCCGATAGGCTCCAGTAAGGCGTTCCTTTTGCAAATGCAACCAGACTTTGTCGCCCACCTGAAACTTGTGTGGCACCCGGTGTTGATCATGTCGCTGCTTGTACTTGGCATTTGATTTCTCAAGAATGTCATGGACCTGCTGGCGAATATGTTGGATGCGCTCAATGAAGCTGGTGGCCTTATCTGTTTCGGACTGGACATGAGCTGAATTCATGTGAGTAGCTGCAAGTGGCATGGCCACATCAATGGGGCATAGTGGCTGGAATCCTAAACCCACCTGAAAAGGGCTATGGCCAGTGGAGCTGTGAAGAGCTCGGTTGTAGCTGTGCTGAACATAGGGGAGGCTCTCGTCCCATGTGCGTGGATGCTTTGAGTTATACATGCGCAGAATGTGCACAATCATCCTGTTGACAACCTCTGTCTGGCCATCAGTTTGAGGATGGAAGGCTGTGGACTTCGTGAGTTTGGTGTCCAGCATTGACCAGAGACTGGACCAAAATGTGCTGAGAAACCGACTGTCCCGATCTGAGATGATAGACTGTGGGATCCCAAAGTGCACCCACACTCGTTCAAAGAAGAGTTTAGCAGTGGCTTCTGCTGTGATATTCTTCTTGCAGGCCATCATAATGGCCATCTTTGAGAACCTGTCGACGACCACAAAAACACAGTCATTTCCATGCTTAGTGGAAGGAAGGCCTGACATGTAATCCATGGAGATGGATTCCCAAGGTCGACTAGGGGTAGGCAACGGGGTATAGAGGCCTTGCTTCTTAATGGTCGGTTTGGCAATGGCACAGGCAGTACATGATCGGATGTACTTCCCAACATCCTGTCGAAGATTCGGCCAATAGAAATAGTTTTGCAGTACTGCCACTGTTTTCTCGACCCCGAAATGCCCAGCAGCCCGACTGTAGTGTGCTTCCCAAATCATCTTGGCACGCTCGCTTGAAGGAACACAAAGGTGACCGAGGTGGCATAATAGGGCATCCTGGAGGTGAAAATCTGCAACCTGCCGACCCTCCAAGAGTGTCTGGTATGTGTGGCCGAATTCTGGGTCGCTTTTGTAGAGAAGTGGCCAATCAGAAGTCTCGTGCCCGCAAGAGTTGAGCACGGTGGTTAGCGCCATGATCGGTGGTCGACTGAGGCAATCTGCAACATTATTGGTGCTGCCCTTTTTATACTTGATATTCAAGTGAAACTGTTGCAGGTATGTAGACCACTTCTGATGGCGATCATTCTGCAATTTCCCTTGGGTCTGTATGAATTGCAGAGGTCGGTGGTCTGTGTGGATGACCGTTTCCTTCCCCAAAATGTAATGCTTCCATTGTCGGCAGGCCTGTACAATGGAATACATCTCTTTATCATAAGTGGGGTACTTCCGGACTGTGTCTGAAAGTGTTTCACTGTGATATGCCACTGGATGTCCATGTTGAGTAAGGACTGCCCCAATAGCATAGTCAGAGGCATCTGTCTCGACCTCAAATGGTTGTTGTAAATCTGGTAACGCGAGCACTGGTGCCGTGCAGAGGCGATCCTTCAACTCCCTGAATGCCTTCTGTTGAGATTCAGACCAAAAGAATTTTGCTTTCGCCCCGCCCTTGGTGACTTGACTCAAGGGCCAAGAAATATGAGAAAATCCCAACACAAACCTGCGGTAGAAGTTGGCAAGACCTAGAAAGCTGCGGAGCTCTGTTAGAGTGGTTGGAGAGGGCCAATCCCGAATGACTTGGACCTTGGCTGGATCGACATGCACCCCCTGTTCATCAATGATGTATCCCAGATACTGGACCTCGGTCATGCCAAAAGTGCATTTCTCCAAATTGGCACATAGCTTGTGTTGCCGCAGTGTTTGGAGAACCTGTCGGATGTGGTGGAGGTGCTCTTCCCAACTCTGGCTGAAGATCAGAATGTCATCCAAGTATACTACTACAAAGGAGTTGGTGAATGGCCGCAAGATGTCATCCATTAGCCTCATAAAGGTTGCAGGAGCATTCGTCAATCCGAAAGGCATGACCAACCATTCGAAGAGGCCCTCCTTGGATTTGAAGGCAGTCTTCCACACATCTGAGGGTTCAATTGGTACCTGGTGATATCCTGACTTCAGATCGATCTTGCTGAAATATTTCGCCCCCTTTAGTTGGTCTAGGAGGTCATCAATCCGCGGGATCGGGTACCTATTACGGACAGTGATCTTGTTCAGCGCCCGATAGTCAATACAGAGTCTCCACGTCCCATCCTTCTTCTGTACCAACACTATCGGGCTCCCACAGGGCGAAGAACTCGGACGGATGTGACCTTTCTGTAGGAGCTCCTGAATCTGCCTCTTGATTTCATTGTTCTCCAGAACGGAGCGCCGATAAATTGGTCCATTGGGTAGCGGCGCACCTGGGGTCAGATCAATGGAGTGCTTGACTTGACAGTGCAGAGGAACCCCTGCCGGGGAGGTGAAGATGTCTTTGTACTCCTCCACAATCTTGTCCATTTGTAGCTGCCGTGCAGAGGGACCTCGTTTGGAGGCCGCGGCCACTGTCTTCTTCTTCCCTTGAGGGCGTATCATCAGGAAAACAAATTTCCTGGTTTTGGAAATGATCTTACTGCATTGTTTTGCAGTAATCAAAGAGATGGCGGCAGGTGGTGGTACCTCTGGTATCCTGAACAACTTATTTCCCAATGTAATAATAACAGCACGGGGCCTTGATTCATACACAGCATGTCGCTTCCACAAGTATGGTTGTCCTAGTAATACATCACAAACTTCAAGGGGAGCAATGTCACACAATACCTCATCCGTGAAGGGCTTGATGTTGTATGGAAGGCGACACTGCTGGCTCACGCGAAGATCTCGCCCTTGGTAAAGCCACCCAATGGTGTATGGTTGTGGATGTGCTGTGGTCGGTAAGCCCAACCGCTTCACGACCTCTGCCGAAATGAGGTTCTTTTGACTCCCGCTATCAACAATGAACTGTATCGGGGAGCCCTTGACCCACATCTGGGAGTGGAAGAGACGCTCCTCCTCCTCTGGATCTTCGGGTTCATTTTTCTGGATCTTTGCGGTAGCAACAGTGGCGCTGGGATCCGCATCAATGATCTGCTTCCCTTTTTCATA
Source organism: Pinus tabuliformis (assembly GCA_031772625.1). Classification (NCBI taxonomy): domain Eukaryota; kingdom Viridiplantae; phylum Streptophyta; class Pinopsida; order Pinales; family Pinaceae; genus Pinus; species Pinus tabuliformis. The sequence goes on from CM062818.1 coordinate 2,081,647,034, forward strand.
CCCCTTATCGGGTTCTGACTCAGAGTCGGAACATGCATCTGATTCTGAAACCTTTAGCTCAGCCACCAGTGACTGTTTGGCCCGACACTCACTTGTGTTGTGAGTGGAGCTCTTATGGAACTCGCACCATTTTCCAGTGTCCTTTCTCGGCTTCGCGGCGTTGCTCTTTGCTTGCAGCTTCAGCTGGTTGTCTTGGGCTGTCCCGCCTTGGCTTTGTCCTTTGTTCTGTGGTTTAGGGGCACCTTTCCCCTGCTTTGGATTCGCAGATCCAAAGTCTCGCTTCTTTTGTTTAAACTTCTGCTCGACTTTGACGGCATACCGGTATGCTGCGCCGAGCGAGGGGATGTTTAGGAACTGTATTTCTTCCTGGATGTACTTGTGCAGGCAGCCACGGTATTTGAGTATCAAATGTTGCTCCGAATCCTTGATACCCAACTTTGTGCGAAGGGTATGGAAAAGATTGGTGAACTCCGGCACATCTTGGTCCCTTCCCTGCCGCAGCGTGGTCCACTTTATGTATTCATCCTCATAGCTTCCGACAGGGTAGTACTGCTCCTTGATGGCATCCCGGAACGAATCCCAGGTGGGTGCGGCTGAAAATAGTGAGCCAGTACTTTCATCCTTCTGCTCGCAGTAGGTTTCCCACCAGTCCTTGACGTGGGGGGCTGCTTTGAGAAGAGCAAAAACAATCTTTTCCCGACTCGAAAATTCATGAACAGAAAAATAACCCTCTAGCAGATTTAACCATTTATCTACGGCATCGGCGTCTATCTGACCCTCGAATATGGGGATTTCAAAATTAACTTGTACCTTAAAGGGTGTGGCGTTTCCAGAGGAGCTGCTGGAAGCCGATGCGCCGCTTCTGGGTAGCCGCTGAAGGATCTGCGCAAAGCTGTCCATCATCGCGTTCCGTTGTCGCTCGAGCGCTTCTTCGAGCAAGATTTTGATGGGATCTCCTGCCCCCTCGTCTTTCTTCTCGTCCGCCATGGGAGGCCGTCGGGATTTGCGAGGCTGGTCTTGCAAAGGTTCAACCAGTTCAAGCCCTAACTCCTTATATCCCGACCTTGTTGGGGACATGCAAAGAAAAACAGAGAAAAAGCAGACCGCTCTGATACCACTGATCCAGATTTAAACAGGAACGCAACAAATTACAGAGATAACCATATACACAAAGATGCAGCGGAAATAATACTTCATTTCATTAATGGAAAATACTGACATATGCTTACAAACAGAAATGGCAATAAACTAGCTAGGGCGATGGTAGCTTATCTCTGAGAAGAGATGTGATGGCTACATGCCTCTGAACTGTATTACAATGAGGCTCGAAGGCCTATTTATTGTTGAGAAACAATGGAAAACCCTTCACATACCGAAACCTAACCCTAGAAGATGAAACGCCAAATTGTGGGCCCCGTTTGGGTAAATTGGTACATCAATTTCCCGGGGTCGTAACTTTGGCATACGATCTCCGTTTGACGCGTACGATAGCTCGTTAGAAAGATCTATCCGAGTACTACCACTTTGGGAGGCAACATAGGGCTCGGTTGCCCCAGAATTCCAAAAAAACGTCGTTTAGGGCCTCAAAACGGCTCCGGAAGTTCAGGACCCGAAAAACTGCTAAAAATAGTAAACTGTGCTACAATTAAGGAAACTGAAAATGCTGAGAAAGACAATGGTGGGGGTCCAGGTGGACCTGGCAGGTGGCCACCAATATCCACCTGGATCATTCCTCCCCCCTTAGGAAGCAATGGTCCCCATTGCGTTGAGCTCCTCCATGAGATGAGGAAACCTCTGCTGAACTTGTTCCCTGGTGAGCCACTTGCCCTGCTGAAGGAGTTGGCCTGCTTTGACAACTCGATACAGTTGGATATTCTGTTGGCGAGTGTTCTTGATCTGTGTGTCCATGATCCGATCAGTTGCAGCTTGTTCCATGCAATCTGGATTTAATTCTGTGGGTTTGAGCTGTTCTGCAATGTCGGATGTGTCTAGCAATGGTGGAAAGTATGGCCGAAGGCGGTCCACATTGAACACTGGGTGCAGGCCAAGGAATGGGGGAATGCTGAGCTCAAATGCATTGTCTCCCATAGCCTTAGTAATGGTGTAAGGACCATATCGAAGTGGTCTCAATTTCCGATAGGCTCCAGTAAGGCGTTCCTTTTGCAAATGCAACCAGACTTTGTCGCCCACCTGAAACTTGTGTGGCACCCGATGTTGATCATGTCGCTGCTTGTACTTGGCATTTGATTTCTCAAGAATGTCATGGACCTGCTGGCGAATATGTTGGATGCGCTCAATGAAGCTGGTGGCCTTATCTGTTTCGGACTGGACATGAGCTGAATTCATGTGAGTAGCTGCAAGTGGCATGGCCACATCAATGGGGCATAGTGGCTGGAATCCCAAACCCACCTGAAAAGGGCTATGGCCAGTGGAGCTGTGAAGAGCTCGGTTGTAGCTGTGCTGAACATAGGGGAGGCTCTCGTCCCATGTGCGTGGATGCTTTGAGTTATACATGCGCAGAATGTGCACAATCATCCTATTGACAACCTCTGTCTGGCCATCAGTTTGAGGATGGAAGGCTGTGGACTTCGTGAGTTTGGTGTCCAGCATTGACCAGAGACTGGACCAAAATGTGCTGAGAAACCGACTGTCCCGATCTGAGATGATAGACTGTGGGATCCCAAAGTGCACCCACACTCGTTCAAAGAAGAGTTTAGCAGTGGCTTCTGCTGTGATATTCTTCTTGCAGGCCATCATAATGGCCATCTTTGAGAACCTGTCGACGACCACAAAAACACAGTCATTTCCATGCTTAGTGGAAGGAAGGCCTGACATGTAATCCATGGAGATGGATTCCCAAGGTCGACTAGGGGTAGGCAACGGGGTATAGAGGCCTTGCTTCTTAATGGTCGGTTTGGCAATGGCACAGGCAGTACATGATCGGATGTACTTCCCAACATCCTGTCGAAGATTCGGCCAATAGAAATAGTTTTGCAGTACTGCCACTGTTTTCTCGACCCCGAAATGCCCAGCAGCCCGACTGTAGTGTGCTTCCCAAATCATCTTGGCACGCTCGCTTGAAGGAACACAAAGGTGACCGAGGTGGCATAATAGGGCATCCTGGAGGTGAAAATCTGCAACCTGCCGACCCTCCAAGAGTGTCTGGTATGTGTGGCCGAATTCTGGGTCGCTTTTGTAGAGAAGTGGCCAATCAGAAGTCTCGTGCCCGCAAGAGTTGAGCACGGTGGTTAGCGCCATGATCGGTGGTCGACTGAGGCAATCTGCAACATTATTGGTGCTGCCCTTTTTATACTTGATATTCAAGTGAAACTGTTGCAGGTATGTAGACCACTTCTGATGGCGATCATTCTGCAATTTCCCTTGGGTCTGTATGAACTGCAGAGGTCGGTGGTCTGTGTGGATGACCGTTTCCTTCCCCAAAATGTAATGCTTCCATTGTCGGCAGGCCTGTACAATGGAATACATCTCTTTATCATAAGTGGGGTACTTCCGGACTGTGTCTGAAAGTGTTTCACTGTGATATGCCACTGGATGTCCATGTTGAGTAAGGACTGCCCCAATAGCATAGTCAGAGGCATCTGTCTCGACCTCAAATGGTTGTTGTAAATCTGGTAACGCGAGCACTGGTGCCGTGCAGAGGCGATCCTTCAACTCCCTGAATGCCTTCTGTTGAGATTCAGACCAAAAGAATTTTGCTTTCGCCCCGCCCTTGGTGACTTGACTCAAGGGCCAAGAAATATGAGAAAATCCCAACACAAACCTGCGGTAGAAGTTGGCAAGACCTAGAAAGCTGCGGAGCTCTGTTAGAGTGGTTGGAGAGGGCCAATCCCGAATGACTTGGACCTTGGCTGGATCGACATGCACCCCCTGTTCATCAATGATGTATCCCAGATACTGAACCTCGGTCATGCCAAAAGTGCATTTCTCCAAATTGGCACATAGCTTGTGTTGCCGCAGTGTTTGGAGAACCTGTCGGATGTGGTGGAGGTGCTCTTCCCAACTCTGGCTGAAGATCAGAATGTCATCCAAGTATACTACTACAAAGGAGTTGGTGAATGGCCGCAAGATGTCATCCATTAGCCTCATAAAGGTTGCAGGAGCATTCGTCAATCCGAAAGGCATGACCAACCATTCGAAGAGGCCCTCCTTGGATTTGAAGGCAGTCTTCCACACATCTGAGGGTTCAATTGGTACCTGGTGATATCCTGACTTCAGATCGATCTTGCTGAAATATTTCGCCCCCTTTAGTTGGTCTAGGAGGTCATCAATCCGCGGGATCGGGTACCTATTACGGACAGTGATCTTGTTCAGCGCCCGATAGTCAATACAGAGTCTCCACGTCCCATCCTTCTTCTGTACCAACACTATCGGGCTCCCACAGGGCGAAGAACTCGGACGGATGTGACCTTTCTGCAGGAGCTCCTGAATCTGCCTCTTGATTTCATTGTTCTCCAGAACGGAGCGCCGATAAATTGGTCCATTGGGTAGCGGCGCACCTGGGGTCAGATCGATGGAGTGCTTGACTTGACAGTGCAGAGGAACCCCTGCCGGGGAGGTGAAGATGTCTTCGTACTCCTCCACAATCTTGTCCATCTGTAGCTGCCGTGCAGAGGGACCCCGTTTGGAGGCCGCGGCCACTGTCTTCTTCTTCCCTTGAGGGCGTATCATCAGGAAAACAAATTTCCTGGTTTTGGAAATGATCTTACTGCATTGTTTTGCAGTAATCAAAGAGATGGCGGCAGGTGGTGCTACCTCTGGTATCCTGAACAACTTATTTCCCAATGTAATAATAACAGCACGGGGCCTTGATTCATACACAGCATGTCGCTTCCACAAGTATGGTTGTCCTAGTAATACATCACAAACTTCAAGGGGAGCAATGTCACACAATACCTCATCCGTGAAGGGCTTGATGTTGTATGGAAGGCGACACTGCTGGCTCACGCGAAGATCTCGCCCTTGGTGAAGCCACCCAATGGTGTATGGTTGTGGATGTGCTGTGGTCGGTAAGCCCAACCGCTTCACGACCTCTGCCGAAATGAGGTTCTTTTGACTCCCGCTATCAACAATGAACTGTATCGGGGAGCCCTTTACCCACATCTGGGAGTGGAAGAGACGCTCCTCCTCCTCTGGATCTTCGGGTTCATTTTTCTGGATCTTTGCGGTAGCAACAGTGGCGCTGGGATCCGCATCAATGATCTGCTTCCCTTTTTCATACCCCTTATCGGGTTCTGACTCAGAGTCGGAACATGCATCTGATTCTGAAACCTTTAGCTCAGCCACCAGTGACTGCTTGGCCCGACACTCACTTGTGTTGTGAGTGGAGCTCTTATGGAACTCGCACCATTTTCCAGTGTCCTTTCTCGGCTTCGCGGCGTTGCTCTTTGCTTGCAGCTTCGGCTGGTTGTCTTGGGCTGTCCCGCCTTGGCTTTGTCCTTTGTTCTGTGGTTTAGGGGCACCTTTCCCCTGCTTTGGATTCGCAGATCCAAAGTCTCGCTTCTTTTGTTTAAACTTCTGCTCGACCTTGACGGCATACCGGTATGCTGCGCCGAGCGAGGGGATGTTTAGGAACTGTATTTCTTCCTGGATGTACTTGTGCAGGCAGCCACGGTATTTGAGTATCAAATGTTGCTCCGAATCCTTGATACCCAACTTTGTGCGAAGGGTATGGAAAAGATTGGTGAACTCCGGCACGTCTTGGTCCCTTCCCTGCCGCAGCGTGGTCCACTTTATGTATTCATCCTCATAGCTTCCGACAGGGTAGTACTGCTCCTTGATGGCATCCCGGAACGAATCCCAGGTGGGTGCGGCTGAAAATAGTGAGCCAGTACTTTCATCCTTCTGCTCGCAGTAGGTTTCCCACCAGTCCTTGACGTGGGGGGCTGCTTTGAGAAGAGCAAAAACAATCTTTTCCCGACTCGAAAATTCATGAACAGAAAAATAACCCTCTAGCAGATTTAACCATTTATCTACGGCATCGGCGTCTATCTGACCCTCGAATATGGGGATTTCAAAATTAACTTGTACCTTAAAGGGTGTGGCGTTTCCAGAGGAGCTGCTGGAAGCCGATGCGCCGCTTCTGGGTAGCCGCTGAAGGATCTGCGCAAAGCTGTCCATCATCGCGTTCCGTTGTCGCTCGAGCGCTTCTTCGAGCAAGATTTTGATGGGATCTCCTGCCCCCTCGTCTTTCTTCTCGTCCGCCATGGGAGGCCGTCGGGATTTGCGAGGCTGGTCTTGCAAAGGTTCAACCAGTTCAAGCCCTAACTCCTTATATCCCGACCTTGTTGGGGACATGCAAAGAAAAACAGAGAAAAAGCAGACCGCTCTGATACCACTGATCCAGATTTAAACAGGAACGCAACAAATTACAGAGATAACCATATACACAAAGATGCAGCGGAAATAATACTTCATTTCATTAATGGAAAATACTGAAATATGCTTACAAACAGAAATGGCAATAAACTAGCTAGGGCGATGGTAGCTTATCTCTGAGAAGAGATGTGATGGCTACATGCCTCTGAACTGTATTACAATGAGGCTCGAAGGCCTATTTATTGTTGAGAAACAATGGAAAACCCTTCACATTCCGAAACCTAACCCTAGAAGATGAAACGCCAAATTGTGGGCCCCGTTTGGGTAAATTGGTACATCAATTTCCCGGGGTCGTAACTTTGGCATACGATCTCCGTTTGACGCGTACGATAGCTCGTTAGAAAGATCTATCCGAGTACTACCACTTTGGGAGGCAACATAGGGCTCGGTCGCCCCAGAATTCCAAAAAAACGTCGTTTAGGGCCTCAAAACGGCTCCGGAAGTTCAGGACCCGAAAAACTGCTAAAAATAGTAAACTGTGCTACAATTAAGGAAACTGAAAATGCTGAGAAAGACAATGGTGGGGGTCCAGGTGGACCTGGCAGGTGGCCACCAATATCCACCTGGATCATTCCTCCCCCCTTAGGAAGCAATGGTCCCCATTGCGTTGAGCTCCTCCATGAGATGAGGAAACCTCTGCTGAACTTGTTCCCTGGTGAGCCACTTGCCCTGCTGAAGGAGTTGGCCTGCTTTGACAACTCGATACAGTTGGATATGCTGTTGGCGAGTGTTCTTGATCTGTGTGTCCATGATCCGATCAGTTGCAGCTTGTTCCATGCAATCTGGATTTAATTCTGTGGGTTTGAGCTGTTCTGCAATGTCGGATGTGTCTAGCAATGGTGGAAAGTATGGCCGAAGGCGGTCCACATTGAACACTGGGTGCAGGCCAAGGAATGGGGGAATGCTGAGCTCAAATGCATTGTCTCCCATAGCCTTAGTAATGGTGTAAGGACCATATCGAAGTGGTCTCAATTTCCGATAGGCTCCAGTAAGGCGTTCCTTTTGCAAATGCAACCAGACTTTGTCGCCCACCTGAAACTTGTGTGGCACCCGGTGTTGATCATGTCGCTGCTTGTACTTGGCATTTGATTTCTCAAGAATGTCATGGACCTGCTGGCGAATATGTTGGATGCGCTCAATGAAGCTGGTGGCCTTATCTGTTTCGGACTGGACATGAGCTGAATTCATGTGAGTAGCTGCAAGTGGCATGGCCACATCAATGGGGCATAGTGGCTGGAATCCTAAACCCACCTGAAAAGGGCTATGGCCAGTGGAGCTGTGAAGAGCTCGGTTGTAGCTGTGCTGAACATAGGGGAGGCTCTCGTCCCATGTGCGTGGATGCTTTGAGTTATACATGCGCAGAATGTGCACAATCATCCTGTTGACAACCTCTGTCTGGCCATCAGTTTGAGGATGGAAGGCTGTGGACTTCGTGAGTTTGGTGTCCAGCATTGACCAGAGACTGGACCAAAATGTGCTGAGAAACCGACTGTCCCGATCTGAGATGATAGACTGTGGGATCCCAAAGTGCACCCACACTCGTTCAAAGAAGAGTTTAGCAGTGGCTTCTGCTGTGATATTCTTCTTGCAGGCCATCATAATGGCCATCTTTGAGAACCTGTCGACGACCACAAAAACACAGTCATTTCCATGCTTAGTGGAAGGAAGGCCTGACATGTAATCCATGGAGATGGATTCCCAAGGTCGACTAGGGGTAGGCAACGGGGTATAGAGGCCTTGCTTCTTAATGGTCGGTTTGGCAATGGCACAGGCAGTACATGATCGGATGTACTTCCCAACATCCTGTCGAAGATTCGGCCAATAGAAATAGTTTTGCAGTACTGCCACTGTTTTCTCGACCCCGAAATGCCCAGCAGCCCGACTGTAGTGTGCTTCCCAAATCATCTTGGCACGCTCGCTTGAAGGAACACAAAGGTGACCGAGGTGGCATAATAGGGCATCCTGGAGGTGAAAATCTGCAACCTGCCGACCCTCCAAGAGTGTCTGGTATGTGTGGCCGAATTCTGGGTCGCTTTTGTAGAGAAGTGGCCAATCAGAAGTCTCGTGCCCGCAAGAGTTGAGCACGGTGGTTAGCGCCATGATCGGTGGTCGACTGAGGCAATCTGCAACATTATTGGTGCTGCCCTTTTTATACTTGATATTCAAGTGAAACTGTTGCAGGTATGTAGACCACTTCTGATGGCGATCATTCTGCAATTTCCCTTGGGTCTGTATGAACTGCAGAGGTCGGTGGTCTGTGTGGATGACCGTTTCCTTCCCCAAAATGTAATGCTTCCATTGTCGGCAGGCCTGTACAATGGAATACATCTCTTTATCATAAGTGGGGTACTTCCGGACTGTGTCTGAAAGTGTTTCACTGTGATATGCCACTGGATGTCCATGTTGAGTAAGGACTGCCCCAATAGCATAGTCAGAGGCATCTGTCTCGACCTCAAATGGTTGTTGTAAATCTGGTAACGCGAGCACTGGTGCCGTGCAGAGGCGATCCTTCAACTCCCTGAATGCCTTCTGTTGAGATTCAGACCAAAAGAATTTTGCTTTCGCCCCGCCCTTGGTGACTTGACTCAAGGGCCAAGAAATATGAGAAAATCCCAACACAAACCTGCGGTAGAAGTTGGCAAGACCTAGAAAGCTGCGGAGCTCTGTTAGAGTGGTTGGAGAGGGCCAATCCCGAATGACTTGGACCTTGGCTGGATCGACATGCACCCCCTGTTCATCAATGATGTATCCCAGATACTGAACCTCGGTCATGCCAAAAGTGCATTTCTCCAAATTGGCACATAGCTTGTGTTGCCGCAGTGTTTGGAGAACCTGTCGGATGTGGTGGAGGTGCTCTTCCCAACTCTGGCTGAAGATCAGAATGTCATCCAAGTATACTACTACAAAGGAGTTGGTGAATGGCCGCAAGATGTCATCCATTAGCCTCATAAAGGTTGCAGGAGCATTCGTCAATCCGAAAGGCATGACCAACCATTCGAAGAGGCCCTCCTTGGATTTGAAGGCAGTCTTCCACACATCTGAGGGTTCAATTGGTACCTGGTGATATCCTGACTTCAGATCGATCTTGCTGAAATATTTCGCCCCCTTTAGTTGGTCTAGGAGGTCATCAATCCGCGGGATCGGGTACCTATTACGGACAGTGATCTTGTTCAGCGCCCGATAGTCAATACAGAGTCTCCACGTCCCATCCTTCTTCTGTACCAACACTATCGGGCTCCCACAGGGCGAAGAACTCGGACGGATGTGACCTTTCTGCAGGAGCTCCTGAATCTGCCTCTTGATTTCATTGTTCTCCAGAACGGAGCGCCGATAAATTGGTCCATTGGGTAGCGGCGCACCTGGGGTCAGATCGATGGAGTGCTTGACTTGACAGTGCAGAGGAACCCCTGCCGGGGAGGTGAAGATGTCTTTGTACTCCTCCACAATCTTGTCCATCTGTAGCTGCCGTGCAGAGGGACCCCGTTTGGAGGCCGCGGCCACTGTCTTCTTCTTCCCTTGAGGGCGTATCATCAGGAAAACAAATTTCCTGGTTTTGGAAATGATCTTACTGCATTGTTTTGCAGTAATCAAAGAGATGGCGGCAGGTGGTGCTACCTCTGGTATCCTGAACAACTTATTTCCCAATGTAATAATAACAGCACGGGGCCTTGATTCATACACAGCATGTCGCTTCCACAAGTATGGTTGTCCTAGTAATACATCACAAACTTCAAGGGGAGCAATGTCACACAATACCTCATCCGTGAAGGGCTTGATGTTGTATGGAAGGCGACACTGCTGGCTCACGCGAAGATCTCGCCCTTGGTGAAGCCACCCAATGGTGTATGGTTGTGGATGTGCTGTGGTCGGTAAGCCCAACCGCTTCACGACCTCTGCCGAAATGAGGTTCTTTTGACTCCCGCTATCAACAATGAACTGTATCGGGGAGCCCTTTACCCACATCTGGGAGTGGAAGAGACGCTCCTCCTCCTCTGGATCTTCGGGTTCATTTTTCTGGATCTTTGCGGTAGCAACAGTGGCGCTGGGATCCGCATCAATGATCTGCTTCCCTTTTTCATACCCCTTATCGGGTTCTGACTCAGAGTCGGAACATGCATCTGATTCTGAAACCTTTAGCTCAGCCACCAGTGACTGCTTGGCCCGACACTCACTTGTGTTGTGAGTGGAGCTCTTATGGAACTCGCACCATTTTCCAGTGTCCTTTCTCGGCTTCGCGGCGTTGCTCTTTGCTTGCAGCTTCGGCTGGTTGTCTTGGGCTGTCCCGCCTTGGCTTTGTCCTTTGTTCTGTGGTTTAGGGGCACCTTTCCCCTGCTTTGGATTCGCAGATCCAAAGTCTCGCTTCTTTTGTTTAAACTTCTGCTCGACCTTGACGGCATACCGGTATGCTGCGCCGAGCGAGGGGATGTTTAGGAACTGTATTTCTTCCTGGATGTACTTGTGCAGGCAGCCACGGTATTTGAGTATCAAATGTTGCTCCGAATCCTTGATACCCAACTTTGTGCGAAGGGTATGGAAAAGATTGGTGAACTCCGGCACGTCTTGGTCCCTTCCCTGCCGCAGCGTGGTCCACTTTATGTATTCATCCTCATAGCTTCCGACAGGGTAGTACTGCTCCTTGATGGCATCCCGGAACGAATCCCAGGTGGGTGCGGCTGAAAATAGTGAGCCAGTACTTTCATCCTTCTGCTCGCAGTAGGTTTCCCACCAGTCCTTGACGTGGGGGGCTGCTTTGAGAAGAGCAAAAACAATCTTTTCCCGACTCGAAAATTCATGAACAGAAAAATAACCCTCTAGCAGATTTAACCATTTATCTACGGCATCGGCGTCTATCTGACCCTCGAATATGGGGATTTCAAAATTAACTTGTACCTTAAAGGGTGTGGCGTTTCCAGAGGAGCTGCTGGAAGCCGATGCGCCGCTTCTGGGTAGCCGCTGAAGGATCTGCGCAAAGCTGTCCATCATCGCGTTCCGTTGTCGCTCGAGCGCTTCTTCGAGCAAGATTTTGATGGGATCTCCTGCCCCCTCGTCTTTCTTCTCGTCCGCCATGGGAGGCCGTCGGGATTTGCGAGGCTGGTCTTGCAAAGGTTCAACCAGTTCAAGCCCTAACTCCTTATATCCCGACCTTGTTGGGGACATGCAAAGAAAAACAGAGAAAAAGCAGACCGCTCTGATACCACTGATCCAGATTTAAACAGGAACGCAACAAATTACAGAGATAACCATATACACAAAGATGCAGCGGAAATAATACTTCATTTCATTAATGGAAAATACTGAAATATGCTTACAAACAGAAATGGCAATAAACTAGCTAGGGCGATGGTAGCTTATCTCTGAGAAGAGATGTGATGGCTACATGCCTCTGAACTGTATTACAATGAGGCTCGAAGGCCTATTTATTGTTGAGAAACAATGGAAAACCCTTCACATACCGAAACCTAACCCTAGAAGATGAAACGCCAAATTGTGGGCCCCGTTTGGGTAAATTGGTACATCAATTTCCCGGGGTCGTAACTTTGGCATACGATCTCCGTTTGACGCGTACGATAGCTCGTTAGAAAGATCTATCCGAGTACTACCACTTTGGGAGGCAACATAGGGCTCGGTCGCCCCAGAATTCCAAAAAAACGTCGTTTAGGGCCTCAAAACGGCTCCGGAAGTTCAGGACCCGAAAAACTGCTAAAAATAGTAAACTGTGCTACAATTAAGGAAACTGAAAATGCTGAGAAAGACAATGGTGGGGGTCCAGGTGGACCTGGCAGGTGGCCACCAATATCCACCTGGATCATTCCTCCCCCCTTAGGAAGCAATGGTCCCCATTGCGTTGAGCTCCTCCATGAGATGAGGAAACCTCTGCTGAACTTGTTCCCTGGTGAGCCACTTGCCCTGCTGAAGGAGTTGGCCTGCTTTGACAACTCGATACAGTTGGATATGCTGTTGGCGAGTGTTCTTGATCTGTGTGTCCATGATCCGATCAGTTGCAGCTTGTTCCATGCAATCTGGATTTAATTCTGTGGGTTTGAGCTGTTCTGCAATGTCGGATGTGTCTAGCAATGGTGGAAAGTATGGCCGAAGGCGGTCCACATTGAACACTGGGTGCAGGCCAAGGAATGGGGGAATGCTGAGCTCAAATGCATTGTCTCCCATAGCCTTAGTAATGGTGTAAGGACCATATCGAAGTGGTCTCAATTTCCGATAGGCTCCAGTAAGGCGTTCCTTTTGCAAATGCAACCAGACTTTGTCGCCCACCTGAAACTTGTGTGGCACCCGGTGTTGATCATGTCGCTGCTTGTACTTGGCATTTGATTTCTCAAGAATGTCATGGACCTGCTGGCGAATATGTTGGATGCGCTCAATGAAGCTGGTGGCCTTATCTGTTTCGGACTGGACATGAGCTGAATTCATGTGAGTAGCTGCAAGTGGCATGGCCACATCAATGGGGCATAGTGGCTGGAATCCTAAACCCACCTGAAAAGGGCTATGGCCAGTGGAGCTGTGAAGAGCTCGGTTGTAGCTGTGCTGAACATAGGGGAGGCTCTCGTCCCATGTGCGTGGATGCTTTGAGTTATACATGCGCAGAATGTGCACAATCATCCTGTTGACAACCTCTGTCTGGCCATCAGTTTGAGGATGGAAGGCTGTGGACTTCGTGAGTTTGGTGTCCAGCATTGACCAGAGACTGGACCAAAATGTGCTGAGAAACCGACTGTCCCGATCTGAGATGATAGACTGTGGGATCCCAAAGTGCACCCACACTCGTTCAAAGAAGAGTTTAGCAGTGGCTTCTGCTGTGATATTCTTCTTGCAGGCCATCATAATGGCCATCTTTGAGAACCTGTCGACGACCACAAAAACACAGTCATTTCCATGCTTAGTGGAAGGAAGGCCTGACATGTAATCCATGGAGATGGATTCCCAAGGTCGACTAGGGGTAGGCAACGGGGTATAGAGGCCTTGCTTCTTAATGGTCGGTTTGGCAATGGCACAGGCAGTACATGATCGGATGTACTTCCCAACATCCTGTCGAAGATTCGGCCAATAGAAATAGTTTTGCAGTACTGCCACTGTTTTCTCGACCCCGAAATGCCCAGCAGCCCGACTGTAGTGTGCTTCCCAAATCATCTTGGCACGCTCGCTTGAAGGAACACAAAGGTGACCGAGGTGGCATAATAGGGCATCCTGGAGGTGAAAATCTGCAACCTGCCGACCCTCCAAGAGTGTCTGGTATGTGTGGCCGAATTCTGGGTCGCTTTTGTAGAGAAGTGGCCAATCAGAAGTCTCGTGCCCGCAAGAGTTGAGCACGGTGGTTAGCGCCATGATCGGTGGTCGACTGAGGCAATCTGCAACATTATTGGTGCTGCCCTTTTTATACTTGATATTCAAGTGAAACTGTTGCAGGTATGTAGACCACTTCTGATGGCGATCATTCTGCAATTTCCCTTGGGTCTGTATGAATTGCAGAGGTCGGTGGTCTGTGTGGATGACCGTTTCCTTCCCCAAAATGTAATGCTTCCATTGTCGGCAGGCCTGTACAATGGAATACATCTCTTTATCATAAGTGGGGTACTTCCGGACTGTGTCTGAAAGTGTTTCACTGTGATATGCCACTGGATGTCCATGTTGAGTAAGGACTGCCCCAATAGCATAGTCAGAGGCATCTGTCTCGACCTCAAATGGTTGTTGTAAATCTGGTAACGCGAGCACTGGTGCCGTGCAGAGGCGATCCTTCAACTCCCTGAATGCCTTCTGTTGAGATTCAGACCAAAAGAATTTTGCTTTCGCCCCGCCCTTGGTGACTTGACTCAAGGGCCAAGAAATATGAGAAAATCCCAACACAAACCTGCGGTAGAAGTTGGCAAGACCTAGAAAGCTGCGGAGCTCTGTTAGAGTGGTTGGAGAGGGCCAATCCCGAATGACTTGGACCTTGGCTGGATCGACATGCACCCCCTGTTCATCAATGATGTATCCCAGATACTGGACCTCGGTCATGCCAAAAGTGCATTTCTCCAAATTGGCACATAGCTTGTGTTGCCGCAGTGTTTGGAGAACCTGTCGGATGTGGTGGAGGTGCTCTTCCCAACTCTGGCTGAAGATCAGAATGTCATCCAAGTATACTACTACAAAGGAGTTGGTGAATGGCCGCAAGATGTCATCCATTAGCCTCATAAAGGTTGCAGGAGCATTCGTCAATCCGAAAGGCATGACCAACCATTCGAAGAGGCCCTCCTTGGATTTGAAGGCAGTCTTCCACACATCTGAGGGTTCAATTGGTACCTGGTGATATCCTGACTTCAGATCGATCTTGCTGAAATATTTCGCCCCCTTTAGTTGGTCTAGGAGGTCATCAATCCGCGGGATCGGGTACCTATTACGGACAGTGATCTTGTTCAGCGCCCGATAGTCAATACAGAGTCTCCACGTCCCATCCTTCTTCTGTACCAACACTATCGGGCTCCCACAGGGCGAAGAACTCGGACGGATGTGACCTTTCTGTAGGAGCTCCTGAATCTGCCTCTTGATTTCATTGTTCTCCAGAACGGAGCGCCGATAAATTGGTCCATTGGGTAGCGGCGCACCTGGGGTCAGATCAATGGAGTGCTTGACTTGACAGTGCAGAGGAACCCCTGCCGGGGAGGTGAAGATGTCTTTGTACTCCTCCACAATCTTGTCCATTTGTAGCTGCCGTGCAGAGGGACCTCGTTTGGAGGCCGCGGCCACTGTCTTCTTCTTCCCTTGAGGGCGTATCATCAGGAAAACAAATTTCCTGGTTTTGGAAATGATCTTACTGCATTGTTTTGCAGTAATCAAAGAGATGGCGGCAGGTGGTGGTACCTCTGGTATCCTGAACAACTTATTTCCCAATGTAATAATAACAGCACGGGGCCTTGATTCATACACAGCATGTCGCTTCCACAAGTATGGTTGTCCTAGTAATACATCACAAACTTCAAGGGGAGCAATGTCACACAATACCTCATCCGTGAAGGGCTTGATGTTGTATGGAAGGCGACACTGCTGGCTCACGCGAAGATCTCGCCCTTGGTAAAGCCACCCAATGGTGTATGGTTGTGGATGTGCTGTGGTCGGTAAGCCCAACCGCTTCACGACCTCTGCCGAAATGAGGTTCTTTTGACTCCCGCTATCAACAATGAACTGTATCGGGGAGCCCTTGACCCACATCTGGGAGTGGAAGAGACGCTCCTCCTCCTCTGGATCTTCGGGTTCATTTTTCTGGATCTTTGCGGTAGCAACAGTGGCGCTGGGATCCGCATCAATGATCTGCTTCCCTTTTTCATACCCCTTATCGGGTTCTGACTCAGAGTCGGAACATGCATCTGATTCTGAAACCTTTAGCTCAGCCACCAGTGACTGTTTGGCCCGACACTCACTTGTGTTGTGAGTGGAGCTCTTATGGAACTCGCACCATTTTCCAGTGTCCTTTCTCGGCTTCGCGGCGTTGCTCTTTGCTTGCAGCTTCAGCTGGTTGTCTTGGGCTGTCCCGCCTTGGCTTTGTCCTTTGTTCTGTGGTTTAGGGGCACCTTTCCCCTGCTTTGGATTCGCAGATCCAAAGTCTCGCTTCTTTTGTTTAAACTTCTGCTCGACTTTGACGGCATACGGTATGCTGCGCCGAGCGAGGGGATGTTTAGGAACTGTATTTCTTCCTGGATGTACTTGTGCAGGCAGCCACGGTATTTGAGTATCAAATGTTGCTCCGAATCCTTGATACCCAACTTTGTGCGAAGGGTATGGAAAAGATTGGTGAACTCCGGCACATCTTGGTCCCTTCCCTGCCGCAGCGTGGTCCACTTTATGTATTCATCCTCATAGCTTCCGACAGGGTAGTACTGCTCCTTGATGGCATCCCGGAACGAATCCCAGGTGGGTGCGGCTGAAAATAGTGAGCCAGTACTTTCATCCTTCTGCTCGCAGTAGGTTTCCCACCAGTCCTTGACGTGGGGGGCTGCTTTGAGAAGAGCAAAAACAATCTTTTCCCGACTCGAAAATTCATGAACAGAAAAATAACCCTCTAGCAGATTTAACCATTTATCTACGGCATCGGCGTCTATCTGACCCTCGAATATGGGGATTTCAAAATTAACTTGTACCTTAAAGGGTGTGGCGTTTCCAGAGGAGCTGCTGGAAGCCGATGCGCCGCTTCTGGGTAGCCGCTGAAGGATCTGCGCAAAGCTGTCCATCATCGCGTTCCGTTGTCGCTCGAGCGCTTCTTCGAGCAAGATTTTGATGGGATCTCCTGCCCCCTCGTCTTTCTTCTCGTCCGCCATGGGAGGCCGTCGGGATTTGCGAGGCTGGTCTTGCAAAGGTTCAACCAGTTCAAGCCCTAACTCCTTATATCCCGACCTTGTTGGGGACATGCAAAGAAAAACAGAGAAAAAGCAGACCGCTCTGATACCACTGATCCAGATTTAAACAGGAACGCAACAAATTACAGAGATAACCATATACACAAAGATGCAGCGGAAATAATACTTCATTTCATTAATGGAAAATACTGACATATGCTTACAAACAGAAATGGCAATAAACTAGCTAGGGCGATGGTAGCTTATCTCTGAGAAGAGATGTGATGGCTACATGCCTCTGAACTGTATTACAATGAGGCTCGAAGGCCTATTTATTGTTGAGAAACAATGGAAAACCCTTCACATACCGAAACCTAACCCTAGAAGATGAAACGCCAAATTGTGGGCCCCGTTTGGGTAAATTGGTACATCAATTTCCCGGGGTCGTAACTTTGGCATACGATCTCCGTTTGACGCGTACGATAGCTCGTTAGAAAATCTATGAGTACTACCACTTTGGGAGGCAACACAGGGCTCGGTCGCCCAGATTCCAAAAAAAACGTCGTTTAGGGCCTCAAAACGGCTCCGGAAGTTCAGGCCCGAAAAACTGCTAAAAATAGTAAACTGTGCTACAATTAAGAAACTGAAAATGCTGAGAAAAGACAATGGTGGGGGTCCAGGTGGACCTGGCAGGTGGCCACCAATATCCACCTGGATCA